>JBAMBM010000704.1:82500-682500 GCA_037043425.1 Hirtodrosophila duncani | reverse complement strand
TTGGAGCTATGATAACCACAACAGGGGTATTCCAGATTCCTACGAATACGAAAGCAAAAAGTTAGCGAAAGTCAAGTAAAATATAGCAGTATTAAATATGTATTTGAATTGATTTTATTGAAATTTTAACAAATTGTATTATGCTCGGCGCCGCTTTGCCAAGTAGTAGCAGAGGTCACTGAAGAGACCAGATTTCTACTCCAAAATCAACCAAGTTTGAAGAAGGACTAAATGCATCTCAGCAAGCATGTGCATGCTCAGTTAAGTACACTTTCTGGAACAGACCTAATTGAAAAGTTGGTAAACCAAATGAGGAATCAACATTCAACCCAGAAGTGACACATTTCCCTTGTGGCGCAGAGCATATTGGCAGTCGGCCGTGTTCGACTGCACTCTATGAGTTTTCTTCTTTTGTTTATGTTATAGGCTGGTTTGAAATTTGTATATGTGTTTGTCTTGTCATCATAGCTTAGCGATAGATTTCTGATTTGTTTTACTTATTAACAAAAGCAAGGCCACGTAGAATTGATTAAATTGCTAAATGCCAAATTATGTAGAAATTATCTTTGCCAAAATCATTTTATTTCTCATTAACTTAGCTTAAAAAAAAAGGACAAAAGCAAAAACGAAAACGAAAAACAAAACACAGCGCAAGCATTCTACTAACCAGAATAACAACAAAATAAATATCTATACAATATATTACTCACAGATTAAACAAAAAAAGATAAGAAAAAAGAAAGAAAAGAAAATACTAAATGTAATTCTTGTACTCAAACTAAACTAAGGCGAACATCATTTTTAAACAAGTGGGAAGTTGTTGTTGTGCATCGTCGAGAGACAGAGACAGAGACAGGCTACTTGTCAAGGGCAACGAGTGTTCGTCCGTTCGAGCTTCAGTTTACCCTTGGGTGAGCTTGCATTTCCCGTTCATGAAATATCAAATTCTTATATATAGAATGGATATTTGAAAGTTTATCTTCATATCGAGATATTCTCATTACACTTTCGACTTCTCGTTGCCGAAATGCTTTGGAATGCCAACATCGACGATATACAACAACGATATACACTGGCTCTCTTGCTCTCTCTCTCTCTCTCTCGCTCTATCTGTGTCTCTCTGGCTCGCGGCGAGTTCCTAGTTGATTGAGATTTACGATCCAGAGCCCCCACAAATTATAGCCACATATATATGATGTTTGCCTACAAACCAATAAACGAACTACATACATACTTTTATCCATATACTATATGTATTTATAGCCATATACAATTACAATTACAAATGCAAATGTAACTCCACAGATATGGCAAGAATACAAACAAACAAACAAACAATTTTTTTGTGCTTAAACCTAAATGTGACAAATAAATAAAAAGGATAATGTGTGTGTGTTTTAATTCACCTCGCAGTCGGACTGGGAAATGGTTAGGCATAAATGGAGGCAATGAGATCTCGCTTGAGTTTATATATTAGGTGGAAGTAAGTATGACAGTATCAGCAGTGTAGTGCCATCCAGACACCGTCAAATAGTGTGGGAATGTTCATAGGATATCAAGGTTTAAGGTGTCAAAAGCCTTAGTGTGGTCAAGGAGAGTTAGAAATGTCACTTTGCTGTCGTCCTTGTCTTTGTCCAATGAACCAAACATTTATAATCAACATTGAGAAAGCACTAGAATATGATCAAGTTTCTTTCATTACCAATGGATCTTAGCAATTTGAGTTCCCTGCCGCAATTAGGTGCCTCTGGCCGGTCGAAACAGGGATTTCGCAAATCGGAAACTGTCGCACCGGAAACTGAGTCCATTTGAAGTCAAAGGACGTTTTTGTGCATATCATTGGAATACATGAAAGCAGGATCGCTTTCTAGTCTGACCTCTTGGTGCTCAACTGTTTTAGATGCACGCGCTTGAGAGGTAGCTATTCGATCGGCTTCTAGTTTGGCCGCATTTGTTTCTAAATCTCTCCTAGCTCTTCTGTTTCGGGCTTCTGGTGTCAACCGTGCAAGAGCTACACGCTTTCTTCTTGGGCATTCATTTATATATAGATATGATTATATAGGGCTATCAACATTTTTAATGGAATACGGATATATATCCTTGGATTTTCCAAAATCAATTAGGAAATAATCCTCCACAATTAAGCGCGCTTTGACAATTTTCGTATAAAACAACAAAACCAACTGAAAAGGGGTGTGGCAAAATCGCAAAATAATCAATATTGACTGTGGTAGCGGTAAATGCGCTATTAGTGTGTGTGTTTGTGTGTGTGTATTTGTAAATGTGTGTAACAATAACAAACAAGCATGGCCCAAGGCCAAACAAATAAGCGTAAAATGTGCACAAGACAAGTGCCCAATCTGAAGGTTAAACACATTGGAACGCATCTGTCTCCGTCTGGTCGACCCACACAAGCACCCTGCCAGTCAGCAAGTAAGCACTAAAACTGCACTAGATACCCTCAGCCTGTGTCCAGCATATACCAAGGCTCACGAGGATATCTGAAATCTTTCCACTACGACCCGAGCATGAGATACAGAGCTTCGCTGCTGCAGTAGAATAGAAAGAAAGCACGCTTCGTTGTTCTGTTGGTGATGTTTCTTCAAGGAGAGTTCTAACCCCAAATATCTAAACTTCAACCAATATACCTTCAACCAACCTATATCGGAGGAGACTCCGAGAGGAAGAAGTTATTGAACTTGTAGCTGGGTTTTTTTATCATCAAATATAACTGGCTCATATACAGCTGTTGTTCCTTGCACCGATTTGAATGGGAAACTATGAACACCCATCCGAAGCGAGGGCATACAAAAATACCAAAGAGGACAATGTCTTTTCATATCAAAACAGACGCAGGCGCAAACGTGTCCACGTTGCGTATGAGCAATATATACTCATACATATTTACATACTCATACACAAGCACACACACACACACACACTTGCACAAATACGGCACGTAGTACTCACGTTCTACGAGCCGACATCGTACTACAGCAGCTGAGCGTACGAGCGTGTACAGTGAAGCCTCGAAATGTTTCCACAAATTATGTAAGAAGGAACAGGGAATTTTGGAATTCTGAAATACGATTCGATTCGATTCTTATCGAAATTTGTGATGACATATGAGATGGGTAATTGATGCTGGGTGTCTCACATATACTCTTCTATCTTCAAGCCCTGAGATGAAGGTCTTTTGGTATTCAATAGCAACGACCACAATATGAGACTGTACGTCCACAAGTTGAAATTCAGCATCTAGTTTCGGTTTTCGACCAAACTCTGAAGTGTTGTAATTGTCGGCCTGTCACTGCGTCACGTGTGTCCACTGTAGTTGTCTGTTTGGTTGGTTTTGCCGCCGCCGCCTCCGCCGCCTACTAGCCTTAGCCTTACATTGCCGCCTGGCTGTCTGAAAATGCAGAACTGCCAAGCAGCCAGAATTGCCAGCTGCCAGCTGCCAGTAGTTGGCCAGAAGGCATTTGAACGTGGCCCAAAACGAAACCAAAAACCAAAAACCCGAAAACCCGAAAACCGTAAGCGAAACTGTAAATGAAAACGAAATGAAAGCGGAAATGAAAATGAAAATGAAAAACGACAAAAACGCACAACGCTCTATAAATGTAAATGAAAGCGAAGTTAAGCGGATTTGCGGCGCCGGTTAGCTCGTCCGTGCGTGCGGCTGACAGAGGGGCCTGCTCCCTGCCTATTGTTGTTGTTATTCTTGTTCTTGTTCTTGTTGTTGACATTTTTGTAAAGTGCGCAGATTAATTTAGCCATAACTGTCCCATGCAGCTGGTCAAAAGCACACGAGCCAAGCAAATGTAACCCAATCATGTTCAATTGAAAAGTGCAATGTCAATGCCAATGTGTACTAACACTAATGCTAATCCTTAGCTAGAACTAATGCACATACACACACACACACACCCACACACACATGTATATAAACACAGGTGTAAATATAATACAGTGTTAAGTGACCTTGTGCGTCTTGCAGCAACGCTTATGAGGAATTACACAAAAGGGGCTTGTGTCCCTGCAACATAAACAGCGGCTTGTGGCTCGTAAACACTGTGTCAGACCAAAGGCGTTGGAAGAGGGGTGTGGGTGTCCTTAGAGGGCATAAAGCTTACACCCTAAGTAATTTACTATGCCACTTTTGAAGTCACACAGTGTGCCTGCATACAGGACATTGCTGGTGGCGAAAGCATTGAATCACTGATTCTGATTCTGATTCAAAGATTCGGTTGATAGCTCCATAATGGGTAATAATGAGTATTCAAGGAAAGATTGATGAAGTTTAAATGAATTTGACATCAATATTGTGCCTCGGTAGCTGCCTATTCAGCCTTCTTCTTCTCAAGGGGTAGATAAAAACCCGAGCAAAGGGATTAGACTGCTCCTCAAGCCTGTCAAAATGTTTCGTAGCTATTGTGAATTTAGTTCATCCCCCACTTGTCCGACAACCAGGTCCTTATGAACAGTGCTGTTGCCCAGAGTGTCTTATTTTGAATTTATTTTGGATTCCCATATGGGTAGGGCGTATCTAAAGACAGGTGCATCCATCTGCTTGTATATCATCACCTTGTTGTTGAGAGGCAATTTGCTCCGCTTGTTTAGCTCCGCCTGGCTAGCTTCTTTATTTTGCCCGTTATCTTGCAACTTGTCGCTGTCACATGCTGCCTATAAGTGAGCTTCTTGTCAAGGTGGAGTCCAAGGTAGTAGTGCGAGTCCTTGGGAGTGATCGGGGTGCCTAATATGGTTGGGGCTCTGCATGGTTTCTTGCAGAGTGTCTGTACCAGTGCAGCAGATTTCTCCGCGCTGATTGTTATGCACAGATCGACTCGGCTTGTCATGCTGATCAAGCATATATATACTTTAAGGGATCGGAGATGCTTCCGTCCTTACGTTACAAACATCGTGCATAAATATTTGAACCTGTCTTCTTTACATTTTTCCTGTGGTGATCCTGTCTCAGTATGCCCTAGAAGGGCATTGAAATTGCGTTTTAGAACTTAGCTTGCTGTATAAGATCGGAATGTCAAATCACATATATATATCATATGGATCTCAAGTTGTCGGGCGAATGTTGTGGGGCCTTGAAAATCAAGAATTCTAAGACGGAAACCAATCTGGTGACTAAACTAATCTCATCCTCTTTTCTGTTTAACAGCTGATAAATGCGACACATTGTATCCGCCACACAGCTGCATCACTGATCCTTATTTAGTTTAGATCAGGGACCAGCTTCTGTGTCTGTCTCTTACTCATTTTCATATTTAATGTTTTGTGATAAATTCTATGGCTTTCCGTTTTTGTGTGTCAGCAATTCCAGTGAATTTTTTGGTTTCCAGCGACGTCATCATGCAACATTTCTGATAACAGATTTATGAGCACGACTCGACTGTCGAACACGACGGGTGTAATGTGCTGTGGTTTGGTTTGGATTAGTGTGGCGAAAGCCACAGCATTAACCATTGTACCAAAAACATAGTATTTGTATATAGAATATATAATAGAACTTGCGAAACCAACTAGATCATTGCAGAATAATGAAAAGTCTCTGTTCTTGCGCTTAGCACTAAAGGCTTGATAACCCCTAATTCTCGGCTGCCAAACTGTGGAATTTCCTTAGCAACAGATGCAGACTCCCGCACAGTGGGTGGAAAATTCAAATTCAATCGGTATACACAAATATGGGGGACTAATGTTGAACCAGGCGCCCACATACCACAAATTATATATATACCTGCTTATAAATACATACTTATGTATCCAGCTGATCGTATATAGTTCACTTATAATGGTCTCATGGTCGAAGGCCGCAGCCGCAGCCCGAACCAGAGGCAGGCGACGCATCAGAAAGAAATCCATCCGATAAGCGTACCAGTTTTACTTGAAATTTCTATAAATGAAGAATACAAATCAGAAACGTATATATAATATATAAACGACGGCCAATTACTGTAAGCACTCGCTAAATGAGACACGCATCCAGTGGAACAGCACTCGAGAAACGATTCAAACCCAAAGGAAAAGCTAGGCAGTTTCTACTGTGGGCACCATACACGATCCTAAGCCCGTACACATGGCCCTGGAACTGAGTTCGGGTTAGTATGTGCGGGCAACACCCGCACCGCTACCGATAAGGCATGGGGCGATGGCGAATCAAAACCAAGAAACGCTCAACAAGAAAGTTATATCGTGCGGGTTTTCAGAAATTGTTTGCCGCGGTTTGGTTGTGTGCTAAGAAATATTATTTTTAAACTAAAACTCGCAGACGGGGCATTATCAACATATGAATGTATTATATCCTAATCTTTAAGCATGTGCACATACATACACATGCCTAGGTATGACGGCATTCGCTGCTCGTGTTATGTACTCCGGGGGTTTTATAAGCCCAGGTCCGGTCCAGCTCAAGTGCAGTCTGTAGAACGTTGTCGTTGAAGTCACAGTCGCTACATACTTGAATATAATATGTACAAGCGGTCGAACTCTGGAATATATTTTTGTTCTGTGTGCGTGTGTGTGATTTTAAAAAGCGCAAAGCATGTGAGTCCCTCATTCGGCCTGCTTAGCTGCATTTTTTTGTCCAAAAACACAATATTGCTAGCTGCCTTGTGAAGGGCTTACGTGTGTTTGTCAAACGACCAAAAAGTGCAAGAGAATCAACGTGATAGTGTTAATTCAATTCAAAGGTGGCGCACCCTGGCGCTCAAAATTGATAGCTAAGCGATAGCTGATTCCTAAATCGATAAAAGCAACACTTTCAGCAGTGCGCGAGAGCGACCGCATCTGTCAGTGTTTTTTTCTTTATTTTTTTTCGTATGCAATATAATTTAACCGAATGGCTGTGGCTACGGCTGCTGCTGTTTATTTGAATGTATATAACAGCGTAAACATTTACTGTTACTGAATACTGTTAGTGTCTTTCATTTATATTTTGTTTTTGTTTGTTTTTGTGCTGTGCCACGCTCATTTGCAACACTAGTTTGGCTGCACATATCGTTACCTGCAGCTAGAAACTATCGTCAGCTACAAGAAAATATCGTGCTAGCGATATTTGGTGTAAGAACTAGAACACACAAAAAAATACATACACTCGCTGTTATTAAAACATTGCCAAAGCATTAAAAACGTTTAATTTATAAGCGCTAAGGCCACTGCAACGGCCCAGTAACGACGACAGTTGCAATAACAACAAACGGGCAGAAAAAGGCTAAAAGGCAGCTGTCGGCAGTGCGCAAATGTAAAATGCATGAAATATTCGCATGTGCAGTGTGATAATAAGAGACGACGCAGGGGCGCAACAACAACACTAAAGCAGTAACGGCAAGTAACAACAACAACAACAAGAAGAGGCAGCAGTATAACGTTGGCGACGGCGTCGAGACCGCGGCTCCCAACGCGCGTGTGTGTATTTTTTTTGCCTTTGCCCCTTTGACTGCCCTGCCGTGTCCGTGTCGGCTGCGTGTGTGTGAGTGTATGTGCATGTTTGTTGTTGTTGTTCAATCGCTGCCCCCTGTGTTAAAGTTGATGTATGTGTGCGAACCTAACACGGGCATATGCAAAAATTTGTGCTAGAAAATATTGCCAACATTAAACATCGTCTGATAACAGACGGGCGAGTGGAAGAGCAAGCCACGCTAATATCTCATAGCGGCAGCACAAATTGAGCATCGAATATTACACGCAGGTGCGTGCCAGGTATGTATGTGTGCATATGTGTGTTGTGTGTGGGTGTCTTCTTGAGTTCCCCCTCCAACTATGTGTCCGTGTAAACGCGACGCAGACGTGAAAAATGTTCGATTTTCCACGACAATTTTTGTGCTACGCGCAAATGCAGTCTCTATTTTGCGTGCATGTGTGAGTGCGAGTGTGTATGTGAGTGGTTTGTTTGCCGCGCGCATCGCTGAAAGTTTCGAATGCCGCAGACAGCCGCAGTAAGCATAAAACTTTTCACGCAAAATCCAATTTCATTTTTGAGCAGCAGGCAAACAAAAGTTAACGGTATATTTGCCAAAACACAAAGCGAGAGGCTCCCTTATCGGCTATGCGCCATATTAGAGTAGAACGCGTGTAGTGTAGACACGAGCAAACGAAGCACAAGCAGATTACAAAAACCAATTGTAAAATGGGATGTTAAAGCAGCAGTTGATGTTGATGTCCCCATGGGCATCATATGTTGCAGTCAGTTGAACCATTACATCACATTTACATAAGTGCCCGCCAGCCTTTCTACATCATTAAATATGAGCGTTTGTTTGTTGTCATTGGATTCGGGTAGGGACAGGCGGGCGGCTAGGCCTAGGCTGTGAGGGTCTGCGTCTGCACAGCGGCGCCGTTTGTCCAACGGCAACTGCGAGTGTCCGTAATTCAAACATGCGCTGTCGTTTACATTTTTGCATATTTGTTCTCGTTCTTATTTCCATGTCAATTTTCGCTGAAAATTAAGCAAGTGCCATGGTATACATACATACACATTCACATACACACACACTGGTACATTCATGTGGGCATACATAGCGTATGCGTAACATTTAATTCCAAGTGTCAGCTTTTTTTTTTTTTTTTACTTTGCTGTGCTTTTTGCTCCAATTTCCCAACTAAGCATTCCAATTTGAATTCAATGCGTATGTTTTATATACACGTAAACCTGCATGTGTATGTGTGTGCGCCTTATATAGGGGTTGCTTGTGGGCTTAAAGGCTCGGCTCAGGCTCAGGCTCACTCACCCCCAAAACAAGGGCAGCAGCAGCAGCGCGCAAACACAGATATACAGATACATCAACAGATACATACACACACAGCAGCCCGTAAGCGTAAGCATAACAACCACTGTGCCTATTAAATGGGACGCTAGTGTTTAAGTCGTTTTTCCAGGGGGGAGGTTGGGTTCGGGTTGAAATTTGTTAACTGAATAGCAGCAGCAACAACAACAACGAGCAAGGTACAGTTCCAATTGGAACAACGGAGGTCAGAGCTTTGTGAGTGAGTATCTATTGGTTGCATGCCCTACACATAGCAGAGGAGTGTAATGTGGTTTCAACGTTTATATGAAGCACATCATACATAGCTTTGTTGGGTTGTCAGTTGGGAAATGCAGTAGAGATAGGTGCGTGCCAGATTGATTCAACACGAGCACGCAAAAGCAGAGCACACAAAAATTCTATAATATTTCAATAAAATCTCATATCTAAAACTCGTTGGGGAAACAACGCAGAGTCAAAAGCATAGCAGCCAGTCAGGAATCGGTACACAAGTTAGATCTTATGGCGTAGATAAGCACTAAGAATCCCTTTTTCGATGAAATTCCCATCTCCATTGATCCTATAGATGGTTTGCAAATTCCATATGCACGTCCTATCGACAGTGAAGCGCATTGAAGTTACAGGCAAGCCGGAAGCAAACTTATTCCTAACATTTGCTGTAAACACATTTGTATATACAAAATTACAAATATATGTGCATAGGCATATATACATATGTACACGGTTTAATGGGCATGTACTAAGGTAAGCTTTGTTAACATTTTTGGTTGTTCTTTCTATAATGTAATGAGCGCGCCGTCGCCCCACAGCCAAAGACCCGCATGCGTAGCTCATATATTTTTTTAGTCGACTCGTTTTTTCCGCTTTTGTTTTTCTGTTCTGTTCTGTGTTGTGTACTTGTATTATCCCATCTTGTTGTTATTGATTTTGTAGAACAACACACCAACACATATGCACTGTGTGGGAGTGCGAGAGTAAAAGCTGTGTGCGCGCGCTCGCCAGACCCAGGCCAAATAGCAGAGAAGAACATGAAGAGCAGTGCTCTTTTCTATTCTATGTTTGTATGTATGTATGTATGTATGTATGTACATACTTGTATTTGTAAAAACTTTGTATTTAACTATGTGTGGACACATACATACTTACAATATGATTTTGAAACATAGATGTATATATGTGTGTGTGTGTAAGTTTTGTTTTAATAAATACATAATATACATTTGTGGAAAGTGTTTTGGCGGCGACCCGTGTACGCTCGCTCAGACTCGAATCGTCAATCGATTATTTATAACGCCAGTGCCTGGCACAGTGGTGCAAAAACACTGTTGAACTAGGAATAAATCTAGATTTTTACTAACTAAAATAAAATAATTGACTTGAATTAAATTGTTGTTAATTTTCTCATATATCGGACCACTATAATGTATATTTATCATATATCCGACTGATTCGGATTGAACTCTTTAGTATACCAAAAGACTGGCACGTGTCAGTCTGCTGACCAAAATTGATTCGAATCGGACTAGATTCAGTTTTACATTATTGCCAGCACTATGGCCACTGTGCGATAGTTAACAACAGGCCACATTTAGTTAGCACGGACATCGACACCTCTGTCTCTCTTGCTATGCAGCGCGCAGCTGTGTGTGAGGCAAGGGCAACTGTGCGCCAAAGCCAAAAAGGTGGAGCGCTGACGCAGTGGGAGATGATTCAATGGATGGTGATGATTGAGAAGAGTTGCTTCACATATTTATATACATTTTTGTGATGTTTTAAGAATAGACCAATTGAGAGAGAAGAGAATAGCATCCAGAGCAGCCTTGTCACGATTTTGACCAAAGCGCAGGCGCCAAGTGGGGCGCCAATCGCAGACGACGCAAACTGCATTGTGTAAATGCGCATATGCAAGCTCGTGGGACTCTCAATGTGTGTGTGTGTGTGCATGTGCATAGAAATAAGAGCGAAAGTTTAAACCGATCATTTGTACTATGCTACTTGCTTTACCAAACGCAGTAGCCACAGCCAGTCACACACTGCTATGTGTTTGTGTGTGTGCATTTAAGTTGTCATAGCGAAAATCATGATACATAGTTCCATAGTCTGCTTCTCAGCGCAGTCAATTTTATGGCTGAAATTTGATACTGATACCGTCAGATCAGTTATAGCTTCTAGTTGTAACGGCGATCAGCTAAACGGATAAAAACTTAGGCCACTTTTGATTCGTTTTTCACAGCAGTTACATGCTCCAATCCTCCAATTCGACTGATATTGTCATATATCCATTAAAGTACAAAGCACAAGCATACCCAAATTTTTTGGCCATCAGTGTATTCTCTTATCATCTGGCTGACACGCGTGTGGAGAGATACTGAAAATTGAACCACAGTTCGGAGAACGCGTGAAGTAGCATAAGCAACCCCTCTATATAGCTGGATGAATTGGATGGATTGTGGGGGTTAAGTTCAATCTACGATAGTTCTTGGTGGTGCTGCTGCTGTGGCTGTGCTGGTGGTGCATGCGCCGAACCTGAACCTCACATACGGCATTATGCACATGTATATAACAATAACAGGGTGGTAGTAGGTGGTTGGGCTGTATTGGGTGGGAGCTGCGACTCTACTGTAAAACTCGAATCAGCTGCGTTTGCGTACGCTTTTGTTGTTGTTCGTACAGACACAACCACAGGGTTGTTTCTGATTGTGTGTGTACACATTGGGTTTGTTTTTGTTTTGGGGGTAGCTGCCATATCGTTGTCCCTGTCTACAGAGGGGTTGGTGTGGGTGGTTAGGCTGGGCACGCAACTGCAATACCGAGAAGCCAAGCCCTACGTATCCGTGTGTGTGTCTGTGTGTATGTATTCGCAAGCTACCTGCAGCTATATAGCCATCTCGGTCGAACTTGCACACAACGCGCGACGACGCATGGGCGCAGTATCAGTATTGATTTTTCACTGCGTCGACGTCCCGAGAACCAAACGACGACACAACAAACACGACAAGTCGCTGTTGCTGTTGCTGTTGCTGTTGCTGATGCGCCTTGGCAATGGACGACGGCAACGTCAATCCGTGGGGTGGTTAGTAGCAGCAGTAGCAAAGCAGAGTACCAGTCTCTAGGCAAACTCAGATACGTATGTATATACGTGCATACTGTGTGCATGTACGTACGTACATATATATGTAGAGTTTACCCGAGCAGAGCAGGCGTAAAACGCAGAGCCAGCAAAACAACGCCGCGCGGCACAGCCGACGCAGACACGGAGAGGGAGTGACAGGCGCGCGCACAGAGAGCGCAGTTGAAGAAACGAAACAGTTATCAGCATATTGCACACTGAACACACCGACACCGTGTTGTGCGTTTGCGTCGCTGTTGTCGATCGTTCCGTTCGTTCGTTCGTTCGTTCACGTTCCAAGTTTTTAACAACCTTCCGTAGTCATTTTTTTGTGAAGCCCATTTACTTTTTTCTAAATTGTTATTTAAAAAGTGCAATAAAAAGGCAAGTTTAGCTAAGAACATTTTAACAAACACGTGTGCAAACAACATTCAATCTCAATATCGAAGTTGTATGTGATTGAATAATGGTTGGTTTTACGATACAATTTCAACAAGGCAGGGCGCAAGTGCAACGTGCAATCTTTTTCTTTATTTCGTTTCTGTGTGCGTATGTGTGTGTGTGTGTGTGTGTGTGTGCGACTAAGGGTGGATTTGTGAGTGGGCCGCATGCGTAAGTGTCCATTTTAGTAGCCCTCACGCCCGCGTCCGCTTATCAAATTTAATTCAGACTGGCCACCTAGTTCATATAGAACTGATTCAGAAATGAACATTTGATATAGGAAAGTTTCGCATCCACTTCCGCTGTTCATCCGGATCAAGCTACGCTATATCGTTGTAGTGGACAAAATATGGAAATTAACTTATATTTTAGCCGGCTGGAGAAGCAAACTGATCATACACAAGAAAGGAAACTAGCTTTAGTTTCGACTTACCGAAGCTTATATACCATTCACATTGTAAATATATATCCGATGTAGAAAAGCAGAAAGATTATGCTACTAAATGTTCATTCCAAAACAATCGGTTATATGGGAGCTACATGATATAGTTGTCCGATCTAGATAAAGCTGGTCTTTCTCAGAAGGAAATGCAAATTATCAACGTGGAAATATCGTTTGTGGGGAGGGCTCACTGTAGACAAGATATGGCTGCATATGGGGCGATATAATGGCTACTTGTCGCTAATCTAATGCTCCACTTATTCATTCGGCAAAGAGTCCGTGAGTGTGGTTTGTGTGTATTTATTTATCACAAAATTGTTACTCATTGTTGTTGTTTGTGTTGCTGTTGTTGTTGTTGCTGTTGTTGTTGACAAAAGTCGCGCATGCGCGCTTTTGACCTGATTCGATTCTAGGTTCGCTTATCAGCATAAACTGAAATGTATTTTTGTATACGCTATGCCCACACATGTACATTTACATACATACATCCTACATTATGTATGCCATTACATACATACATACATGTTATGCATATACATATGTATATATATTTATATATATATACTTACCAGCCCAGCCTGACTCACTACGCCTCCCTTTCGTTTTTGAAGAGCTTTCCAATCCGAGAGCAGGCAACGTGGAGTTGTCCGTTTAAATCGAAAAGATGGTCCTGTTGATATCTTTGGAGTACGTGAAAGCAGCCCCTTCACGATCGCTTTCTAGTCTGGCCTCTTGGCCTATACGGTCACACAGACCCACAAACAGAGATTTATCTGTATATATTTATATATAAATAAAGTGATCTTTCGCTCTACGCTTTCAGCTCTTTATCACACTGCGCATGCGAAGCACAAGAGAACGGCAACATCAGGAGCAGGAGCAGCATCAGGAGGTACGCAACGGCAGTAGGTGGAGCAGCAAGGAGCAAGTGGAGCTCCCAGAACGATCTCAAGCCATCCAATCCAGCGCCCGTTGCCATCGATAGTCAAACTGGCCACCGCAAGCTATCGGCTGGTCGTGGCCCCGGCCAGCAGCCAGAGGAGCAACGTCGGCAATGTGGTTGTCACCAGCGCTGGTGCTGGCGGCAGCGGCAGCAATAGTTCCGGCAGCTCTGGCCTCAATGTGACCACCATAACGACCACAACGGGCAACGGCGGCACAGTAGGCCAGGTGCAAAGCCAGAGCCAGATCCAAAACAATGGGACGAGCAACAGCAATGGGACCACCACATCAAGCACCACTTACAAGATCGAGATGCTGGACGATGACATCCAGAGTCTGGGCACGGATGATGACGAGGACGATATTATCAGCACCGATGGCAGCCTCTACGAGACGGATCTCAATACGCTGGCCGTCAACGATGATGTGGCCAATCAGCTGGCCGCAGCTGGACCCGTCGGCGTGGCAGCGGCTGCAGCCATCGCCAGCTCGACGAAGAAGCGCAAGCGGCCGCACTGTTTCGAGACGAATCCGTCGGTGAGAAAGCGGCAACAGAACCGTTTGCTGCGCAAGCTGCGTGGCATCATCTATGAGTTCACCGGCCGCGTGGGCAAGCAGGCGGTGGTGCTGGTAGCCACGCCCGGCAAGCCCAATACCAGCTACAAGGTGTTCGGCGCCAAGCCGCTGGAGGATGTGCTGCGAAACTTGAAGAACATTGTGATGGATGAGCTGGACAATGCTTTGGCCCAGCAGGCACCGCCGCCGCCACAGGAGGATCCGTCGCTGTTCGAGCTGCCCGGCCTGGTAATCGATGGCATACCCACGCCCGTCGAGAAGATGACCCAGGCCCAGCTGCGCGCCTTCATACCGCTGATGCTGAAGTATTCGACTGGCCGCGGCAAGCCCGGCTGGGGCAGGGAGTCGACGCGTCCGCCCTGGTGGCCGAAAGAGCTGCCCTGGGCCAATGTGCGCATGGATGCCCGCTCCGAGGATGACAAGCAGAAGGTGGGTGGGGTGGGTGTTCAACAGCAGCCCCCTCTTGCACGTTCAGATTTGACTAACCTTAAGATTTCCATGTCCATGCCCTACAGATCAGCTGGACACATGCCCTGCGCAAGATTGTGATCAATTGCTATAAATATCATGGCCGCGAGGATCTGTTGCCCACGTTCGCCGACGACGAGGACAAGGTGAACGCTCTGATATCTCAATCTGGCGATGAGGATGAGGAGATGGAGCTATCCGAGACGCCCACCATACAGACGGTTACCACAGTTACGCCACCATCTGCCGGAAGCAATGTGAGTAGCAATTGGCCAACCCCACAAATTGACCACATACAGATCGAGTTTGAAACCGAGCTGAAAGATGAAGATTGAGATGTGGAAATCTCACAGCTGGTGTTGGGACTTGTTATTGGTAGTTGGGTAAAAATTAGTTTTGTATATATGGTGAAGCTCCTAAATTCAGTCCCATCTTCATAATTCATTCTAACCGAACCACAAAGTTCCATACAGACAGACGACATAGTCCTAAGAACTGAAAACACGTCGTGTTCAAAGTACACGTTTATGTCATGCGCCAAATGGAATTGGAAACTGGAAACTTGAAAAGACTCCTTACTTTTTGTACACACCTCGTAGACAAGATTAGATGAAACTATTTCTCTTACATTTTGATCAAAATCGTACAAATCGAAAGCTCTAAGATGGACGAACTATATACATATACTTTTCCTATCTGATGGACTCTATAAAATATGGAATCAGCCTCCAATCTCTTGCCGCTTTGATACTGTGCGTTGTGTCTCGTGTCTCAGTAAGTCAGTAAGAATTTAGGGACAGTTTTAGGTAATTGTAGATAATTGCGAGACCAAACTTTGATATCTAAATATTATCGTATCGTATCAGATACACGGGTTTTCGTCAGAACTCCTCATGGGTATTAAATGACACACATCCGTCTTGTCTTGTCCTCCACATACACTAATACACTGCTACCACCTGCAACGGTCATAATCAATCATTAACTAACCCAAACCCAAATCCAACACTTAACCACACTCCACATTCCACATGGAACATTGAACAACAACAGCAGCCGCAGCAGGTGAACGTGGTGAAGATCAATAGCGCCGGAACCGTCATCACCACGCATACGGCACAAACGAACACACCGGCCCCCACCATCATCCAGAGCACAAACAATCAGCATGTGACCACAACGGCCACTCTTCCGGCATCCACGAAGATTGAGATCTGCCAGGCGCCGGCAGCGCAGCACCAGCAGCAACAGCTGCACCACCAGCACCAGCAACACCAGACGACCGTCGGAGGCGGCAGCACCACCGTACACATACAGCCCGTTGGCCAGGGACAACCGCAGACCATACAGCTGACAACGGCCAGCGGCACGGCGACGGCCACCGCGGTGCAAACGACAGCGGCCGCTGTAAGTGCCTCAAATGCGGCGGCAGCGGCGGCGGCGGCTGCACAACAACAACAGCAGCAACAACAGCAACAGACGGTCACCGCCCAACAGATAGCCAATGCGCAAGTTTGCATCGAGCCCATAACGCTGAGTGACGTTGATGTTCGTACTAATCTGAGTGAACTTGTAACTAAACTAACCCCATTACTTGCTACTGCTAGAAAATTGCCTAACCGCATCTGTAGATTTGATATGGGTGTAAACCTTATGTTGCCCGCTCTATATATTTTTCGGGGGATCGGGATCTATGCATTATGGAACCAAAATGGGACGAAGAAGACTGTTTCATGGCACACAGTGTCAATTGTCAGTTTGGTCATCGGAAGCGAACTTCGAGCGAAATGTCTTCTCCTTGTTTTGCTCGCTCTCCTTCTATACAGAAGAATATACATTCCGGGATACTCACTGCACGCCTTAGATGTTTTTTCATCTACCGTCCGTCCCCCCACTGCTGTCGTAGTTTCTTAAGCATACCACAGAGTGCTCTGGATCCAACCTGATCTCTTGTGATCAAGGGAAAAGTCTGGCCCAAATCCAACTTCAACTTCAACTTTATTTTGTTCTGGCATATTGCTATCTCGCTCTGTTTCATGACGGCTGTCGGAAATTTGACATTCACTGATTTCTTCACTTCGGAGAAAGAGAGAGATGCCGATAATCTAAGCAAGGATGTGGTCCATAATGCATATACATGCCCCTTACCTAAGCTGTACGTGCAATATATACTTGCTTAATTTCTTTGATTTAATTTTTCTGCATTTTGCTTCAATTTCGATGTGAATTATAATTACTTTACTTTTATATATAGCTATATATTTTATATATTTGTTCAGATCGCTTTCCGTTTCCCATTTTTATACCCATACAGAGGGATAAATAATATTCCGTCGGTTTCTACGAAGGTTTCTCTAGAACTATGTATATCCATAGACTTCTTTCTGGCAAATTCGAAATCGTCAAGATCGAACCAATTCATATCATATAGCTTTCATAAATCCGACCGATTTCAAATGAACCATTAGTACACAAGACTTATTTCCTTCTGACGTCTGATCCATATAGATGCCATGCAGATGCCAATAGCATTGAGTTGTGAGAGGTGACCAGCCTTGGCATTCATTCGCAATCCAAACAGCAGCACAATCCTATTGTATCTCTCTTTCTCACACTCACATATATGTACGTATGTATGAATATGTCTATGTACAAATCATTTAAAGGAAGCTAAGAAAGAGAGTCTGTCCGTTGGCTAACTCTCCTTCCTTATCAAAGTGTAAATATTTCTGTTCTCTTCTCTTCTGCCGTTCATTCGAAATGAATTCGAAACTGCATTTGTGTCCCGGTTGGAAACGGAAACAGTGAACTGATCAAGCCAATTGCATTTACTTTCCTTGTTTCTGGTTTCTCACTTTTGTTATTGCTGTTGTTTTTCTGTTTATCATTGCTTTTGTCACTTATTGTTTCTTTTACAGCATTCATTTCATACCTTATGCAAGCGCATTACAGATACAGATACAGACCTCGAGCACACTCATCGTCAACAACACCAACACTACTGCCACCACATCAACACGCACCGCACAAATCGAATTTTTTTGAAAATTAACATTTTTGTTGTTTGTGTTTTGAAAATGATTTCCCCTTTTGCTTCTTTTTGACGGTATGTTTTTTTTTTTGTTGTTTTTTTTCCCCACTTTCATGTTTGTGTGTGTGTGTTTTAAACATTTTCTTGGGCTACTGTTCTACGGCCTTGGCCTGACACTCGTTTATCCAACACGATTTTAATGCTCTTTCGTTATTGTTGTTGTTGTGCCTTTAACAGTACACCACGCAAACGGTGCTGTCTCAGAATGCCGATGGCACTGTGTCGCTGATACAGGTGGACCCCAATAATCCCATCATCACGCTGCCAGATGGTACAACGGCTCAGGTACAGGGTGTCGCAACGGTAAGTTCAAACTCAAACACAAACACATACACACACACCGAGTCACACTGTTAACCGACACTGTTTTGCATTTGTGCAGCTGCATCAGGGCGATGGCGGCGCCACCATACAAACCGTACAAAGCCTTACCGATGTCAATGGCCACGAGAACATGACAGTCGACCTGACTGAGGCACAGGATGGCCAAATCTTCATCACCACCGAGGATGGTCAAGGTACGCCCAAGGCAGGCTTAAGAACTTTCCACGCTGGAACATCGAATCACTTGTCATAATATTGTGGAGACTAAAACATTCACTCTCTCTCTCTCTCTCTCCACCGCAGGCTATCCCGTATCGGTGAGCAATGTGATCTCGGTGCCCGTCTCCATGTACCAGTCGGTGATGGCCAATATGACGCAGTTACAAACGAATAGCGACGGCACCGTTTGTCTGGCGCCCATGCAGGTACATAACAACTCCTCCTCCACTTCCTCCTCCTCCACCAGCACACGACTGCACACCATCAGCAGCAGCAACAGCAGCAGTAGCAACAACAACAACAACAGTAGCCAGCCGCCAACTGCTAGTCTGCAATGTTATTCCCTGATTAGCCCTGCCGCTTTGCTAGGCAGACGCGGTGGCTCAATTGCAGCTGGTGGTGATGGAGCAGCTGCTGCAGCCGCGTCGCCTGCCACGCGCCTCTTTTTGGGCGCTGCAGCACTTGCAGCAGCATCATCATCATCAGCTGGAGCTAGTGGCTCTAATATCACTAACATTAACAATAATAGCACGCTCACTAACAACAACAACAACAACAATAATAACAACACTAACAACAACCACAAGAAGGGAACAAAACTGCATATAAAAATGCCGCTGCCCATGCCCATTGCCATGGCCCCCACAACCACAACAGCAAACCCAAACCCAGCATTGTCCGCGCCAAACGCCAACGAGCGTTCAATGCGTCCAAAGCGGCGTCGTGGTCAGAGTCCCAGGTCTGCTGCAGCTGCTGCCGCTGCAGGCATGGGATTGGCCATACGTTGTGTGGACAGCGCCAGTTTGACATCCGCGAATGCGGCCAGCAGCACGCAGATTGCGGCCAAAACGATCAAGTTGGAGCATTTCGACTAGTCGACAAACGAATCTAATAGGGATTACTTCCCCCAGGGGAGCTTGTGTGGGGGTTTGTTGAAGTATCTTACACTGAAAGTGCCCGCCTTCCATGACGGAGACTTCATCTAATGAAGTGAGTGCAACTGCTTGGGTTCGCGACGCACCTTCACTGTAAGACAACCACCTCCAGCCCCTATGCCACAAACCCATCATACAACCACAACCCCACCATACACACACACACACACACACACACCCTAATACGCCACAACAAATGCACACGCAAAGGCACACTCTTCTCTCTGAATCTAGTCAAAAGCGGCGCTGCACAAAACACAAAAAACAAACAAACAAACAAACAAACAAACAAACACATATTTGCCATCGAAAAAAGAAAAAAGTAAAACTAAAAACCACCAATGTGAATGCCAAAAACAATTGCCTAAAATTTTGCCGTAGTTAAGGCTTAAAATTATAAATAATAATAACAAAAAACAAAAAATAAGAAACAAAAAACATTAACACCAAATGAATTTAAACTAACCGAAAGCAAACCAAATATGAAATGAGAAAACAAAACAAATTTGTTGATAATTGAGACCAAAAAGAAACCAAAACAAAAATTGTTGAAAGAAAACAAAGAGAAATCAGTAAATTAACAACCGTTAGCCATGTTCCTACATCATCTGCAAGCGAAACGGGTTCGTTTTGTTTGTGTTCTTAAAATACCATGAATCATATGAAAATTGAAAATCTTTAAGAAAGCACACGCGCACGGCTATATTATGATGTGCGAAACACGAGCCAAATATTTGAAATAATATTTATATATATTTATATGATGTAAGTGGGTGGGTCAGTGTAAGACGGCTCGAGGTCAAGGAAAAAGACATAATTAAGTTTCTATGCCAATACATTGACAGCCCCCTTACTTAGTAGAAAGGTCGCCGAAAGCACCATCAATTCTATGATGATACGTTGGGTGATATAATAATACATATATCATATATATGATCATGATCTATATGCAATATTTACTATACCAAGTGCTTTAAATGTGCTTTAAACTAAACACGTGTGCTGAACATTTCGTTTTGCTTTCTTCAATTGAATTTGTGCAATGAAAAGTTTTAAGAACTTTAGCTTTAGTTTAGTTTTGATTTTTGTAAAATTAAGTAGTTTTTTTTTTATGTAGCCAAGCCAGCAGACAGGGAATGAAATCAAACAAAGAAACAAACCTAGAGCACATACAGCTAAGCCATCGAGCGGGCGATTAGAGAACTGCAACTTGAGATTGCCAAACTTCAATGTGTTCCATAGCAAAGTATGAAAATCTACACACAGAAGGCAGACACACACACACATTCAAGATCCACAGAGGGTAGGAGGAGAAGAAACTGTCCTCTGATCTTCTAATTTGCAACTTTCTGATATCTGCCAACAAGTGTGGCTCTATAGTTAAATGCTGGCTGGCTGGCTGGCTGGCTGTATGCGCGCTCTTTGGTTTGTTCAATGGAATATGAAATGTTAATTTATAAACCTAGAAAAAGGAAAAGTTAATTATAATAAGTAAACACTTGAACCGCCCACACACAAAATTTGCCAATTGCGCCAAAAGAAAAGCATATATATATAGTATATGTGTATGTGTACCTAAGCCAAGTGCTATATAACTGATTACTATCGGAATGGAAACTTAAGAATCAAACAAACAAAACACATTTTATATTGATTTTAATTATTATTATTATTATTATTATCATTGCGTTTATTATGTTTATTGTGTTTGAATGTTTTTATTATTATTATGATTGTAATTATGTACGACTATTAGATCGTGTAGCTGTTTTATTTAGTAAAAATTACATTATGTGTAATATATCATTATTATATTATGTTTCGCCTAAGAAAGTACGCCATGAAATGAAGCGCTAAAACAAAATCGAAAAGAGAAACCAAAAGATGAACGAAGAAAACCCAAAATTTATGCAATAAAACTTTTGATGTTGTGATTATAATATTTTGTATTTCTTGCTTTTATTTTCCTATCCTTTATTTCATTGAGTTTTTAATGTCTCCCAAGATTTTGGAAACCTTTTTTTAACCTCGAGCAATATATTTTCATATCATTTTTTGAATTTAGTCAAACAATTTGACATGTTTTAGTTGACACGAAGAAGTATTTGAAACATACTATAGGTTTACTTCCTTCCTTTGGGTCCTTCGATTTTGAATCCTTTACAATCCCTTGTTTTGAGATGCCACTTGAAAGAGGACAACCTAGATAAGATATCCAGCCGACGGAATACGAACTCTGATTTAAGGCATTTTTGGCTCAGTTTTAAAAGCCTTTTGTAACGCATAGAAGGAAGCATCTGCGACCTTCTCAAGTATATATATTCTTGATCGACATGACAAGCCGCGTCGATATAGCCGTGTCCGTCTGTTTCTATGCTAACTAGTCTCGACTAAAAGAAGATCTTCGCTGCCTATTGCTACAGCCGAGGGAAATACGTCTTAGACTAGCAAGTTTTCTTACCTTTTTATAGTCCTGCCAGGGTATACAAGGCTTGCTTGCCCGAAGGTAGCCCTCCACTCCTGCTTCATATTATTATTGTTTCCTTGTTTTTGTCTCCTTCGGGGCTTTTCTTGTTTTTCTTAAGCATTGAGTCCCCTCTCCTTGATTTATAGCTATGTAAATTCTTTGAAAGCCTTTTGTTTTCGGCCTGTAAGTACATTAACAATTACGAAATATATATTTTATATTATTTATTTTATATTTTAATTAAAAATTCAATTATGATTTTCGTTTCTTTTGACACAGAATGAGTGAAAGAGTGAAACCGAGACACAGAGAGCTGCCCGACTACGTTTATGCTAGATGTAGAAACGAAACCGAACCGAATCTAATCGAATCTAACAGCTAAGCTTTATGTTAACATTGCCAATAATTTTACTAACGCTGTCTCTCTCTCTTTCTCTTCCTCTCTCCCGCTGCCTTTAGGTGGAGAATGGGGATCAATTGGAGACGATTACTGTGTCGCCGGGCATGCATCAAATGATGATACAAGGCGGACCCGGCCAGGAGCCGCAGCTGGTCCAGGTGGTCAGCCTCAAGGATGCCACATTGCTCAGCAAGGCCATGGAGGCCATTAATTCGGGCAACGTCAAGGCCGAGGATACCATCATAATGGAGCAATAGATAACAAAAGCCAAATCAAATTCGTAATCGTAATCTTTATGCGAATGTAAGGAGGCATCAGGAGCTCAATATCGAGATCGCAGCTACAACTTTATCTAAAATTTATATCCTTTTTTATACCATTCACAAAATGGTATATTAATTATGTCAGGAAGTTTGCAGGAAGAACATATATTCTTGATAAACATGACAAGGGGAATCGATATAACCATGTCCGTCTGCTTTAACACAAAGATCTCAGATTTCAGTCTTGAACGATGCAGACTTTTACCACACTGCACACTGGTTAATTTCTAGTTTCATCCAGATCGGACAACTATATCATATAGCTACCATATAGTCCATTGTTCCGCAATGAACACACAGGAGCATAACTTTCTGGTTTTAATCCAAATCATAACAACGTCCTGTATCCACTGTAGCCCCATGCCCGCCGACCAGATTTGATCTAGATCGGCTATATATATTTACAATGTGAATGGTATACAAGCCTCGGCAGGCCGAGGCTAGCCTTCCTCTCTTGTTTTTAATAATAATTTTGGTTTCTGAAATTTGTTTCTGATTCTAAGTACGAGTACCTGAAAGGTGTGTGGCTATAAATAACAAAACCAAAACGTACGAAACCTAATTTGTTAGCTATCATAACTTTTTTTTCTCGTAGATTTAGTTGCTTAAAGTTTCAAAGGGCGCGCGTGTGTCCTCCAGTTTATGACTGTACATGCAATCTAGTCCTTTGCCTAGAAACAAACAAAAACCCTAACCAAAAACTAAAACAAAAACAAAAACAAAGAAAACAAACTAGTCTTCGCATAGAAAAATATTTAATTTAAAACTAAACTAACTTTGACATCTTTTACTTATAAGCATAAGCTTACAGTTTTTGCAAGCAAGCATATGCTCGAGAGAGAAAGAGAGAAAGAAAGAGAGAGAGAGAGAGAGAGAAACAAACTTCAGACAAGGGTCCACACAGGGCTCGAGAGATTCACTTTTTTGTGATCTGTAGAATAGAAAACCAACCAACGCAAATTGTCATCATGATCAACCGCAAATGTCTTAGATCTACACCATTTCCACTGCCATAAAGTGTTAGAAAAATCTGTGTAAAATGTTAAGGTCAGTTGATCGATCCGATCGATCGCAAGAACAATAATAGTTGACGTAGAAATAAGTAACTAGGAAGAACAAAACACCAATTTTGACGAACGAACCTTGAACCTCCTCAGCAATCAAAACCACACAAAACCGCAGCGATCATCCCCATCATTGATTAGACTCTCGCATTACCATAGTTGTTTGCAATTCTCAGGCCAATATCACTAGACTTGTCATAGTTTTGGGCAAGTTTTAAGCGTACAATAATTGTTAACATTAATTACATTTCTCGAGCATAGCTTTACGGCTTCATAGAGATGGATGATCTTTCAACTGATTTTATTTTATTTTATGGGCAATATTTGTTGACTATATCTTTTCAAGGAGATCAGTGAAATACTTGATTCAGCTATTCAGCTATTAGTATAACCAGGGGGAATCCACACACATACCATCACAGCAATTCAATATTGCCTATGTGTGAAGACCCAAACTACATTGAACGATCACACACAACACACGAAGTCTCTCAGCAATGCACATGTGAAATGTAGTTCACTTAAATCTCTGGAGATTTCAGCTAAGTACAAATTCCTCTCGAACTTGTAAATCTATCAAGTAGTACAGAAACCTGCTAAACTATTTTCACGAAATGATCTCTTCCACTTGCGAATCTCTTCCGCTTTCCATTTGCGTTTTAGCAACATATAAATAGCCTTAGAAGTGATCATTTCCAATGACCCCCAAGCTGAATCTAAGTAAATTCTCTAAGTATTCTCTGAGCAGAGTACTGCAGCGATCGCACTGGTTGCGGTGGTTACTGGCACTAGTAAATGTGCAGCTACTCAGCTCGATCTACTAGTGCTGAGTTGGAGACCGTTCTCTCGTTTTGCTGGCTCAATGGCAAAGAGAACTATGATAAGCGATAAGTGGGAGAGAGTTGCACTCTTTAGTTGTAGGTGTCAAGGGCAAAGTGCTTAAGAGATGAGCTTTCTTCCATTGGCACTCAAACTAAACTAACAACAAATGCTCACTCAACAACTCACACCACCACAATCATCGCATGCACTGCTTGTACTTTGTCACTGAACTTTCCGCCTAACGAAATTTGTACTTGCAAAAGTATTGTCAAAGTATTTGCGCGACGTCTCAGATGAGCTCCGATGAGGGTCAAATCGGAACTCTTAGGTTAAACTTGTTAAAGTAGTTGGTTTTTCATATTTGCTTATCGTCTTTTTTTCCTCATTCTTTTTCGAGGTGGATCTCTATTGCTAGTGGGATCATACTGCAATATACTCTATCATATTTATATATATATATATATATACATATATCGCATTTACATATATTTATATATATATTCAAATTAAACATTAAGGATTTATGCAGTTATAATTATTCTGTATGCGTCGTGTTATATATATAAATATATACAAACACTTATGTTTAAAGTGCCGATCCCCACGACCCCTCGTTCCCCGCGCAACTCATCATCTAGTCATATTTCGTGTACGTAAACGTTTTTTGCAATAATTATAATATATATATATATATATACATATATATATTCCAGCTATTATCATGAATTAGTCAAAACGAAACGAAAATGAAAAACAAAAACAAAAAATATATATGAAAACCTTAAAATTTAATTACGTATTTAACTATTTATGATAATGATATTAAAGCGATAATAAAATATATACATAAATCTTCGAAATTGTCATCGAAACGTTTATTGTTGATAATTGTGGGCTATTTCATAAGACAGTGATCCCCCGCTAGTTGTTCCAGCAGCAGCTGCAATGAAGATGAAGATGAGACGCCTAAGTGAATGTGCCTGCTATAAAAGGCCATCCATATCGATGGCTGCTGCTGCTGCTGCTGCTGCTGGCTCTCTTCCTCACTCTTGCGAATTGCAGGAAGCAGTGGCAGTATTACGAAACGCAGGCGGCGGCGGCGGCGGCAGGCGGAAGTGTGCAACAAAGACGGGGTAACGGTGAGCCATCGTAAAGCAAAGCCATATTGATCAAAAATGTTCAAAATTATAGGCAAATATATCCCCCTGTAAGCCGTAAGCCAAGGCGAATATCAAATGTACATGTGTATGCATCTATGTATGTCCGTAAGCAGGTGTGAGTACATCTATATGTACATATATATATATATATATGTATATATGGCGAAACAGGTTTGGGCCCAAAATGCAACAGCAGCCACAGCTTTTGCGCATTATAATTTAAAC
Source organism: Hirtodrosophila duncani (assembly GCA_037043425.1). NCBI lineage: Eukaryota > Metazoa > Arthropoda > Insecta > Diptera > Drosophilidae > Hirtodrosophila > Hirtodrosophila duncani. The sequence continues at coordinate 656,718 of JBAMBM010000704.1, read as the reverse complement.
AAACGATGCCGCCGCCGCTGCCTTGGCGTCTGACCTGCTGCTCCACTACACCAATGAGCTAAAGCTGCTGCGTCTGTGGAGCTGCAGCTAAAGACAGAGAGCTGGGAGAGACACCGATTACACTTGCACCCAGCCCCAATTCAGACACACTGTATTTGTGTTTCATGGACAACGCTTCCTTGTTGGCAGCAGCTCAGCAACTTGAGGGCCAACCAATGCATTTCGAACAGGGTTAAAGGAGAGCTATTTCACTAAGATCAAATCACAAACAAAACTGCATCGGGGGCAAGGGCTTAGCTTTGTCATAAAATTTATTGTGAATTTCCAGTTGTAGGAGGAACGGGGGCTGGACAACGGACCCCGAGATCTCAGAAGTCTCAGAAGAGCCACACAGCTGAATTTGATTGATTGACTTTAAAAACCATCCAGATTTAGATTTAGCATTTAGCTGATTAATAGATTTAGTGAAAATTGCGAGCAAATTGTAAGCATTTTGGATCATCCAACATTCTTTTTTCAGTGTACACTGTATTATCCATAGATTCTTTCGTTTACTCTAAATGCAGGTATAAGCCAAGTCTGTTCATTGGACACTTTTCCATTTGCGGTTGTTCTCCTTGGGGTCATGCCTGAACTCTGTAAGCGAAGAGAAGAGCTTGCAACACCTTCTCCCTATCTGTGTCTGTGTCTGCCTCTGCCCATCACAATGTGCATAACACTTGCCAGCTCCAATCCTCGTCTGCATTTGAGACGGACGCATGCTGAATATGACTTGACAGTTATTTGTGTCAGTTTTCGCTCTCGACCATCGACTTGTGCAAGCGGCGCCGTTGCAACGTTGATTGCGATTAAGTATTATTTATGTGCGAGTAGTATTTGGCATGTCTTGCCTTTGCTTTTTTCCCTAATTACTGGAGAGACCAACGCCCCAACTTGCTGGCAAGCAGCGTAATGCCCATGCCCATGTTATGTGCACAGACCACCCATTGGGAGCGACGTTCGTTGGGTTTGGGAATGGTCTGGTGAAGCATACACGCACCGGAAGGTATTGACAGGCCACTAAACAATCGAACTTACACTTATGAGAGACAAGCCCATCGCAATTGCATTCCCGAACATTCAGTTTCAATGGGAAACGAATTTCGTTTCATTCGAATCAAACACAAAAGAGGAAGGCCAACTTCGCGTACCCAAAGTTCTGGGTTCTGAGGTAAAGGAAAATGTTCAGAGCATTTTCGTCTCTAATCTTGATAGCACCATCACTTCCACAGATATCCCTTTTTGTCTGTCAGTGATGCTGAATCATATGTTCAAACGTTTCTCCAGCACAACTCAGTTGGCCTTGGAAATCGTCTGATGCCTTTTCATCGAAGTAGGCTTGCCATTAAGTTTTCCTCGGACCACAGAGCACTTCTCAAACCAGTCCGTTTTCTGCCTTCGGGCAAATAGGACCTCTTGCTTTTGTAGTTCTCTTGTATTTTTATTTATTATTTATCATGTCATTTATAATTTTGCAATGATTTAGCAGCGTCTCCTGCTGGACCGTTGTGCGACAGGCATGTTTTCATCGACATTAAAGTCTTGGAATTTATTGTTCCAATCGCCACCAGCGTATTTAAGGCAATTGCCGAGCATGCCATTATCATTGGGATCTGCTTCCACATCATCGCACTCGTCGCACCACTTGGCAAAGTTTGGTCTTATCCGCTGTCCGAGTGGGCCAGTAGGATATTGTAAACTCCAACCAACTTCGAATATTCTTTCTTGTCACCTTCTCCGGATCAACGGCAGTGTAACATCCTACTTCTTGGACGCATCCAGAGCATTTACGGCCTTGAAGGTGAAACTATTTTCCGTTACTTTGAGTTCAATGTCCTATTCCTGCTGTACCTGCATTTTCTAGCTTGTCAGCTAGAACATATTCATTTGGAAAGGCTGATTTCGTTAGCCTTAACGAATTCGTCCTTCAATCCGACTGGTCATATTTGTACAAATACAACAGTTGTAACTTACGACGTAGTTAAACTTTGCTTGTCCTTCAACGACTCTTCCTCTCACGGTCCCCTTCAGGAAATTCAAGCAGCTATTTTTGCTTTGTAAGAGATTTATGTTTAGATTTTAAGATTGAATTAAGCTTCTGATTTATAACAAAGATGTTATCTTAGTATTGTTGTTTGCCCTACGGAGGAAAGCGTGCGGACAGTGGAATATAGAGGGGAGCAGTAAGTTAATGCAGGCTAAGGAAAAGATCTTTATACGTCGAGTTACGTATAAGTGAGCCAATTTCCCCATTTCTTTGCCACTCGCATGGAATTGCTGTATTTTTCCACCTTCTCTCTCTCTCTCTCTCTTTCTCTCGCTGTCTCTCGCTGTCTCTTGCTGAAACTTGGGCCTTGGCATTTTATTAATAATTATGAACGTACTTACGGTTTGTTGATGGTTTTTCAGCTGCAGTTAAATTAAATTGGCCTTCGTTGTGTGTTTGCAATTAACACCATAGTTATGCTTGTGGTTATGTACATATGTGCAATGCCAATGAAAATGATGATTACGATGATGATGACGATGAACCAATGATCCAATGATCCTCCCACTGGGCTGCTGTGGCTGCTTGGCATTTGTGAGCGGGTGACTAATTTGGTAATCGTTTGTGCACACAAAAGCAAATGTGCTCAGAGTGCTGATGCTGAGGCTGAGGCTGAGGCTGACAGAGGCAAGTGGCAAGTGATGTTGCTGGCGGAGCTGCTGGTGGGTTGGGGTGCACGGCAAATGCAAATCAAATAATGGTAAAACATTTTACAACAGTCAACGATGGAAAAACGATGACGACGACGACGACAACAACAGCAGCAACTGGCGACTTGCAACGTGTTGTTGCTGCGGCTGATGCTATGTCTGCATCTGTCTGTCTCTGCCTCTGCCTCTGTCTTGTGTCAGCGTCTTCGCTTGCTTATGTAATGGTAAGGAAAGGAAAGGTGCAGCCTGGCGAATTGTTGTTGCCGCTGCTGCTGTTGCTGTTGCTGCTGATTGTGGCTGGGGATGCTACAGAAACAAATCGCTAACAACGCCAAGCTGCAACAGCAGACGCAGCAGACGTGCCATGTAATATTTACACGCTGCTACAATGAATTATTACAGCAATGCACTCACTTTCACACCCACCTCCCCCCGATCAGTCACACTCCCACCCACACTCAACTTAACAATTGAAGAACTCTGTGCGGCACTTTGGTTTTCAGGAGCTGAAATCTGCAGCCAAACCTTCGGTTCATTTGAAAGTGAAGTGAAATATTCTGTGTAGGACAGTGTCACCACAATGTTTTACCGGTACAAAAACAGCAGCTAGTCGGCAGATGACACAGCAACTACTGACTATGGCTATAGAGCTACGATTGTCAGGGTACACTGGCAAAATTTTGAAAAAGTGGCGACTTTTTCCTCAACATAGCTCGGCTCACTTGACCCAGCGATGCTCCAACTTCTTTGACCCATCTGCAAAAATACGGTGGATGGGGCAGCAATTCGTCCCCCAATTCGACCAATTTCGCCAAATAGGGCGTCGACCGTCCAGGTAGTTCATTTGGATCACACCTTGTGTATCCCAGACAACGTTGACCATCACCTTTCCTGGTCGATGGGAGCATCTTCGCCTTATTAGGAGCACGTTCGCCGGCTGTTGCTTGGTCTCTAGTGTATCGTAGAAACTCCTTCCAAGAAATATTTGTACAAGAATGTCTCGAGTATTGATAACACTATCACAGCATAACAGAGATCAGAGGCTTCGGTTCCACATAAATAACTTATCCTTAAGCCATTGTCGGCATACTCTTGACCAAAGTTCAAGCTAGCCGTGACGCTTTATGCCATCACTCACTCACCATCACCATCACCATCAAACTCCACCTCACTTTGACCAGAACCAGACCTGGCTATCAGCTGGCTATCACCAGCTTTATACAGCTGCAAAAGATTGTGGCGCATTCCCTCCACCTATGCTGCCACAAGGACGAACTCCAATAATTTGATTGAGCAATTTTCCTGAGTGTGTGCCTGCTCGCTAACTGTCCAACCGCCATCTATCTATCCGCATGTCTGTACGTTTGTCTGATTTGTGATCGTTATGAATGTGAGGGCAAGTTGTTGCCAAGTGGTGGTGTTTCTCCACTTTCGCTCAGACCAAAGCAACCCAGCCGCAGCGCTAATGGCAAGCAATGATGCTGCAGCATTTGGCCCACATTCACATTGCTTCTCTGCCATATCCCAGATCTGCCTGCCCCCAGCCCAAGGCACCAGCATCAGCAGTGTAATGTTCAGTGCAAACCGCAACTTCAACCCAACCTCGAACATCGAACGAAAACAAAAGCCAAAACAACAACATCTGCAACAACGGTGGAAAATCGTTTTTCCGGTTAATGTGCGCAGCCGCCCGAACCTTAGTCTGTGCCGCAGACTCACACTCACACTCACACTCCAACTCAGACTCGGACTCGGACTCACTCTCGTTTTCAGTATAAAAGTTTGGGCCGCCAACTGGGGCCATGTCAGTGTTCATTTCGTTTCGCGGCGGGTGAAGTCAAACGCAGGATCCATTCCGCAAGCAAACCCATACAAGCCGAGCCCACAAGCCAGAGCGTTTAAAGCAATGAAAGTACGTGCGAAAAGTTAACCAAATCTGAAATTTGCATATGCAAGGCGTATGCGCAATGCGCGTGTTGCACATACGCAGCGTGTGACAAACTTTTTTTTATGGTGCTGTGAATCCAATATCCAATTGTTGTTGTTGTTGTTGTTTGTTGAATTGCAGGCTTTTGTGTGTCTACTGCTCATTGGAGCAGCCAGTGTGACGGCCAAGCCCAAGCCAGGAGGCGGTTGGTCCTCGAGTGGCGGCGGAGGCGGCAGCGGTGGCGGCTGGTCTTCTGGTGGCGGCGGAGGAGGACATGGTGGTGGCGGCGGCGGTGATGTGCAAGTCATCAAAGTCATCACAGAAAGCGGCGGCGGTGGAGGAGGCGGCGGCGGCTGGTCATCAGGCGGCGGGGGAGGTGGCGGCGGTGGCTGGTCCTCAGGCGGCGGAGGTGGAGGCGGCCATGGTGGCGGCAGCGGTGGTGGCGACATAAAGCTCATCAAGATTATAAGCCTAGGCAGCTCAGGCGGCGGCGGCGGCGGAGGCGGTTGGTCCTCAGGAGGTGGAGGCGGCGGCGGTGGCTGGTCCTCAGGCGGTGGAGGCGGCGGCGGTGGCTGGTCCTCAGGCGGTGGAGGCGGCGGCAGTGGTGGCACCAAGATCATTAAAATCATCAAACTAAGTGGCGGCGGAGGCGGCGGTGGACATGGCGGCGGCGGTGGACATGGTGGCGGCGGCGGCGGTGGCGGTTGGTCCTCAGGCGGTGGGGGCGGTGGCGGCTGGCAGCCAGCTGGAGGCTGGGCCTAAGCACCCATCAAGCATAGCTACAAGCCAGAGAGAACCATGTAAATATTTGTAAATACGCAAATTTCACTCAGTTGTTGTTTTTTTTTTCTCTTTTTGTTCTTGAATTTCCCAAATTGTATAACAAATTGCATTTGACGAGCAAACATTTTGTATTATACACACAATATATATATGCGCGCACACACACACACACGCACATGCATTTGTATCAACAAAATAAAAAGAAATCCTTAAGAATCTAAACAAAGCTCTTCTTATTTATGGCGCCACGAACGTGTAATCCATGGAACAATGGGCAAATTGTGTGTGTGTGTATGCTCTGGAGCCACCAAGTTGGCTGCTGTTGTTTTGCTTCGATCATAAACAATTGGGAAGCCTAAGAGTATGCTACACCTGGGGCACATGCCATAGTAAAACTCACCGGAAATGAAAATTTCTCCTCGCCCAACGTCGACTCATTGCTGGCTGTGTACCAACATAGCTTATACATCCTGCGCTGGATTTTTCCATAAGGCTGATCGCGTGTCTGACCTGATCCAGGTGAATATTGTTGGACCTGTAGGTATGACATGAGGACCTTTAAAAAGACTGACTAATCTACTGTTTCAATCTTGTATGCGCGGACTTCGAAGATCTCCAAGCTGAATTTCATGGAACCTACGGACACTTTAGATCATTCAAACTGTTGGATAACCTTTCGGATCACACTCTTGAATTCTGGTCGACAGATACATATGTGACCTATAGGCTTCATCGAAGGGATCCTTGTCTCATACTTGGCGTGGAGTGTTTATATCTGTCTCCTCACACTCACTAAACCACTCATCTTGTAGACAATATTTTGTATGTCGGAATCTCTGGCCACCGGAGTACTGTGAGTTGGACCATAGCAATAAAAAGAAGCCCCATCGGGTCGGAGTTTCAGACATTGCATAAATTCAATACACTTTACTTTAGTTTTTAACACAAAATAAACTTGAATGTGAATGGGCTGAAATGGTTGCCCCTAAAAGTATGCCCTGCATTTACTGAACTTACTTACCCAACGAGACAGTACACCAGATCCCCCCTGTAGTTGCGAGTGGTGTGAGTGTGGCTGAGAGACCGGGCTCAATCTGAGGCAAATATATAAATGTTGGCATAGTCCAGTCCTTGGATAACATCCGTAAGTATGGTGAGGCAACAGGTACAGGTGTGAAATCGCGCTCCTTCAATCCAACAAATACGCAGCCGCTTAGCATTAGCTCAGCTCAGATTTAGAAAGCGATTTACAATTTTAGTTGTTTTCTTTTTATTATAGTGGGTATATTTCTGTTTCGTTTTTCTCTTTCTTCTGTTTCTTATTTTCTTTTTTGTATTTTGGGACTCATTTGCTTTACTGTTACACCCATAAATAGTTGTTAAATTCATACATTATTATGATTGGCCTTGAGCCGTGTGTCTAATTTGTTGTCGTCTTTCGTCGTAATTTTTGTTTTTTGCTTTTTAACATAATTAATTTATTAATTAATCAATACCACACACACTTATACACATAAGTACAATGTACTAAATTTGTATATTTTATTCATTAATTTTTGATATTTAATTTATTTTGTGGTATATTTTTTGAAGTATAAATAAAAACTTAAACAAAATTTACTGCACACACATTGTTTTACTTTGTTTTTGTTTTTGTTTTCGTTTTCGTTTTATTAATTTTATTATTTAGTATACTTGATGACTACAAAAAAAAATTGGAAAAAAAAATATTAAACTAAATATAGTTTAGTTTTATGTGTTTAGAATCTTTCAATAATTTAACATGGGGTAACATTTGTTTGCTAGACGTACGCGTGTATATTACTTGACCTTCCTCTATGCCTATGTCTTTCTCCTCCCCCCTTCTCTCTCGCTTTCCATCTCATTCTCTCTCTCTCTGTCTGTTTGTTGTGTTTGTGAGAAAGCTCGCTCTTTGAACAAACAACCCAATACGCTTGCGAAGTCCAAAGGGTATCTAGCTATAGAGCCACCATCAGCCGCACCAGCCGCACCAGCAGCTCAAGAGCACTGAGTCAGTGAGGTGTTTGAGCGTGGCTCTATAGTTGGATACCCTGAGACTACTGTTTCCTACTGCACTTCACCCTTGCTTCACTCCACTTCACTCCACTTCACTTCACATTCGTTTCGTTTCGTTTCGTTTCGTTTCATTTCGTTTTCATATCGTTTCTACATACAGAATTAATTACAACAACATTTATGTTTTGTTTTTCTTAATTTTTCTTTAGCTTTGTTTTCGGCTTAAACTAAAGCTTTTTGTTTTTGTTTTCTAGTTGGAATTTATTCGCTTGTTTTGTTTTGTTTTGTTTTGTTTTGTTTTGCTTAATGTTTTTACAGGGCTTAAACTTGACTACGTTAGTTTGTTATTCGTTTATGTTTTATTTATGTGTTTTGTTTTTAACAAATTTATGCTTTGCTCTGCCTGTTTGTTTTCTGTTTGTTTTCTTCTCATTCTTTCCTAGTTTGTTTTTCTGTTTCCTATGATTTTTGGCAATGACTTTCTGATTTTGTTGTTCATCCTGCGATCCTCTCTCTCTCGCTCTCTGCTAAGTTTTCGCATTTGGAACGCCTTCTTGCTTTTCGTTTTGCACAACATTTGGCTCTCTGTAGCTCTCTCATTTGTTTTTACTTCCGTTTTCGTTTATGTTTAATATGTATGTATGTATGTATATTGCATATATGTAATTTGTTATGTATATAGTTATATAAAGTAAATAGATTACGTAATTGTAACACTTTGCCTTGCTTGCGCTCTCTCCTCCTCCTCCTCCTCATCCTCCTCCATATCTGCATGTAATTCATTCTAGCCTGGTTTCTACGGTTTACGGATTTTGGCATACTTTCCTACTTCTTCTCCTCCATCTTACTAGCTTTGATCGATTTCGTTTCCTTCTCCGACTCTTTCGCCTATAGATTGTATTGGTACAGTTGTTGTTGTTGCTGTTGTTGTTATAGTTAGTTTCTGTTTCCCATTTTCGGTTTTCGGTGAGGACATGCGCATACTAATGGTAAGCAGTGTGAGTGTAGCATGTTGTACATGACATAATTTATAGTTTGTATGAATATTTTTGTGAACATCATCATCATAAGTACAAAAGACACCCGTTTTCTTGCAAAAAGTGCAACAAACTAATACGAATATGAATACAAAGAAACACAAAACGAAGAGGAGACAAAAATGATTATAATAATTTGTAAAAGTAGCTGGTTGCGATTAAGATTTATATATATATATATATGCGAGCCAAGATCCAGAAACTGAAGTTGAAACGTGCAAATTTTGGCAGAGCTCTCCCAGTCACACAGTCACACCGCTCATGTTAATCGCTAAGGAGGCGTGCCGCTTTCAACCCCAACTGCATGGGTTAGGATGAGCCGGCATGCTCGCTTCTCTTGCCAATATCAATTGTCTTCTATCTTATGCTATCGAAACCTCATCTTTATAGACCCATACTCGCATATGTTTATCATATATATGGTATATATAGTTAGTTGATAAATTATAACACAAAAATCAAACAAATTTTACAAATTTAAGTACAGGAAACCTGCGACTTGGTACATGGCCAGGGCTGAGTTACTCAGAGTCAGTTGTGAACTGTCCTTAACCTTAGCTGAACCGACAATGAGTTGAAATATTCTATTTACAAAGTTGGCGCCCAACGTGTTGGGGAGTGAAGGATCTGTGTAGAAAGTAGCAGCTGTCTGGGTGTTGGTGTTGCCTTTGTCTGTGCCTGTGCCTGTGCCTGTGTCTACGAATTATGACTCATCGCGATTGTTGTGCACCCATTGGGCGGGCACCCACTGCGGTTCGCGCTCCAGCGAGTTGATCTCGGCCAGCAGTTGATGGTAGGCCCGTTCCGTATCATTGTTGATGATAATCATATCGAAGAGATGACCCCAGCGCGCCTCCATATCCCTTGCGGTGGCTATGATGTCCTTAAGCTCCTCCTCCTATACAGCATAAAAGCCATTAGAATTGGAACAAAACTCTGTGATTTAATGCATACTTTGAAGGGTTCGCCATTGCGCAGCTTCTTCTGACGCAACTTGTCCAGGCTGGGCGGCGCCACCAGCACCACATAGGGCTTCAGATCGGAGGCCCTCAACAGTTTCAAACTCTGCGGATGCAGGTTGAGCACACATATCTTGCCGCTGGCAACGACTGTGCGAATGGCCTCCAGTGATGTGCCTGAGCGGATTCAAGTAAAGTTCCAATTGAACGTCAGCGTGCCTCGTTAAGAGTGTCAGCAGTACTCACCGTAGTAGGCCTTCTCGTATTCTCCGTGCTCGACAAAGCGGCGCGCCAGAATGTCCGCCTCGAAGGCCTGTCGCGTAATGAAATGATAATCCACTCCGGGCACTTCGCCCTCCCTGCGGGCCCGTGATGTGTCTGCAGTAAGAAAAGGAAGGCAAAACCGCTTTAGTCAGAAGTCAGATAATAAGTGCCAAAGTGCAGGGTGCGGAGCAATAGTGGAAGCAGAGCAAGGGAGCAGCTGTAGCCAGGAATAGGAACACTAAAGCAATATGCCACTCGCATTTAGTTATAATAGATTCGGTTTCACATTCAGTGTGCAACTGTTGTTCTTTACCCTTCGACTTGGACTTGGACTTGGATTTGGCAGGCTTGAGCTTCTCTTCAAGCAAATAGAAAACTGGGTGGCGCGCAGAACGAGAGCGATAAAGATGGAGATGGAGATAAAGATAGAGACGTCGACAGATGCCAGACGACAGACAGACGACAAAGGTGGTGCAAAGAACTCCACAAAAAGGAGGCATAATGTTGATCATGATCACTTTCGGCCTTCCTACTTAGCAATCTTAGCAAATCTTAGCGTATCTGCGTTCTCTGCACCTTTGTATGCCTTCTTTCTACCGGTTGTTACACTTACGTGGTACCGCCGCCGAGAAGCGTTCAGAATCGGCCATGAGGCGCTGGCGCAGCTCGTGCCGACCTATGTTGGGCGGTCCGATGAGCACAATGGGTCGCTTGTGAGTGGCGCGTGGATAGTAGAGGGCCACCTCCTCGTAGGTGAGTATCTCCTCTGGATCGGTCTCGTCCGGAGCGGTGGTGGCATATAGAGGATAGCTGAAGACGAAGACAATGAAACGTTTAGCCAGGGTACGTCTAAGGGTTGAGTTGAACTTACCCCGCCTCAGAGCTGGCCTTCTTTTTCTTTTTGCGTCCCTTGCGTGCGCATAACAGGGTCGCGCCTTTGCTGGCAGAGCCATCCTTGCCACGCGAGCGGGCCAGACCAGCCTCCTCGGCAATGGCCAGCTTCATGGTCTCGCGCTGGTGCTGGAACGATTGACTAGGAATGAGACCGGCCAGGGTCTGGTCCTCTTCGCCCTCGCGATATGCCTGCCACCAGTTGGGATCGTCGCGAGAGATCACATGCAGCACATCGCCCTTCTGGAAGCTGATGCCCAGCTCACGGCACGGTATGTACAGATCATCCTCCGGATCATAGTCAAAGTGCGCCCTCACATGCAGCACGGCCGTGTCCCGACCCAAACTGCCACCGCCCAGACCCATGCCCATGCCCATACCGGGCAGCATGCCCATGGCTGGTCCGCCTCCTGGCGGCGGGCTGCCGGCTGGCACAATTAGGAATGTGAGGGTGCCCTGCATGGCACCAAGGAGGGCGCACACTTCGTTAACTGTCTTGCCGCGCAGCTCTTGCCCATTAACCTCGAGAATTTCGTCACCCTCGTGCAGCAGACCGGACTTTTCGGCTGCACCACCTCGCACAATCCGTCCAATGACGACAGCCTCGCCTTCGTTGCGCACTGTCGCACCCAGTGGCTCGGTGGATTTCTCAATCTGGATGATGCGTATGTTGTCGTTCTGGTCATTCAACGTCCCAAAGCAGCCGCTCATCACCGGGCCTCCCACACCCATTCCAGCACCCACTGGTGGTGATTCGGGCCGTGCTGGCAATGGCATGGCACCCCGCTGGGCAACCGGCACCGAAGGCGGCGGCGGCACCACAGGGGGCGGCACTGCCTGTGGCGAAACAACCTTGGCCAGGCTCCTTGGACTGCTCTGGCCACTTAGCGCTGGCGAGGGTGAGGGTGTGGCATCCGTGTGGTTGGCAATGCGATCGTGGGCGAGCAGCAGACCCTCCATCTCGTGGCTGGTCAATAGATTGCCCAGCTCAATGGCCGATGCCGTATTGGACTGCGTCAGCAGCTCCACAATGTCCTTCTGGAGGCCCAATGCACACGGATGCAGTGGACCCGGCAATCGTGGACGACGCCGTTGCAGCACAGCGCTGCGAGCGGCCAGCACGTGGGCCACGCTGGCGCTCGCCAGCACGCTGTGGGCAGCCGAGACTCGCCCGGCCAACGTATTGAGACCGCTCTTGCTCAGTTGGCTCTGGAGGCGCGTGAGGGCGGCTATCAGCTCACCATAGCCTGGGAATGATGGGAGATGGAGATGGAAATGATAGTGCACATAGGGGAATAGAGCATGTCTGCCTTACCATCGATCTGCTCCGTTTGGGGCAGCTCCTCATCCGCCAAATAGGCCTCGTTCTCCACACCAACAGCCATGGGGGCTGACGAGGGCTGCTGTTGCTGTGCCAGAGCCTTGCCAGCCGCGACGTTGCCTCCAGCATTGGCCGTATCCTGCAGGGCCTTCAGCTTGCGCGAGCCGCGCAAACTGTTCCGCAGGAACTCATTCTGCTGGGCGATGCGCTCCTCCTCCTCGCGTCGACGTCGCAATTGCTCCTGCAAGAGCACAAAAGAAAATGACAAAGGTCAATTGTAAGTTTCGTTCGGGCTGCATCCTTTCCTCCCCCCTCCCGTATCTGCACTTAATCCGCATTCGCATGCGAATTCGCATTCAGCGACAATTGTGCTAATTTAATTAGCGCCGCCCAAAAAGCAAACATAGAGACAGAGACGGGGACGGGGACGGGGACGTCAATGCAAACGGAGAGTGAGCCTGAGTGGGTCCAAATAGATAAGGCCATTGACGCAATGCTGCCAATGATCGACTTGTGGCATACCCTGCCATAGCCGATGATTATGCTAGCGGTTATGCCTTCGTCTTTGGTTTCAATATCAAGAAAAGAACCTTCAAGGTGTATTACGTATACGCAGTGTTGTCCGAAATTCATACATATATTGGAAGGTAAGAGTTCAATCGATTATCGAGAATCATTAAAAGAGCCTTCTAGCGTATTACGTATACGCAGTGTTATCCAAATTGATGAATTTGTAAGCATTGAATGTTTTTATCGCCGGAAAAGCTATGAATACTCTGTTCAGTTTATAAAGTCAAGAATTTCTCCTATATATATCTTTTTTATTTCAATTTCACTTTAGCCTGAAATCAATTCCAGGACTATCCCACATTCGGTATCGTTTCGGAATGCCCTGAATGCATATACCATCCAGGGGGGGGAGTGGCGTGTGTCATGAGAATGAAAAACAGCAAATGCCGGCGCTTAGTGCTTAGTGGAGGCCAGCAAATGTGGTCGGTATGGATTGCGTGGGTGAAGTGTGTCGTGTGTTGGCCTGCCAGGTGCCAAGTTTGCATTCACCTTTCTCCATTCGCCACATTCACATTCACATTCACAATCGCATTCGCATGCACAATCGCATGCACAGCAAATCCCAGCCATCAGCAGTGGCAAGAACCACAGAAACAACAACTACAATAACAACACCACAACAACAAGAATAAACTGCCCAAGCGGCGACAAGTTAATGAGCGTGAAGGGAATTCCACTTGGGGGGTCGCTCGACCTCTTTTGGCTGCAACAGTTTTAGAAGCACTTCAAGTGCTTTCAAAAACTGTCTGCCTGTTTTGCGGTTGACTGGCGAATGCCAGGGGGAGGGATTTGGATAGTGGGTTGTTGTAGATGTTGTTAAAAATGAATGGCCACACATGTAGATGTGTGGCGAGGCAGAGTGATTCAAATGTTTTGGTAATGTGTAAGCAAACGGCTTAAATGACTTCTTTGCGTGTTCGATTCGATGTGCACAAGTTGAGCACATTTAAATATAGTTCAGTGTGGATTCTGATATTGATTGCCCGACATTGTGTGACTTCAAAACTCCCAAGCTATAGCCAACTCCAAATCCAGCCACAATATGTTAGGCAATTGATGCAAATGGCCAATACAAGTCCAAACCAAAAACCAAAAACTTCGCTTTAAAATCCACCCCTCACACAGGCACGCCTCTGATCTGTTCCATAGGAAATTCCGCACAGTTTTCGATTTCTTGATTGCGTGACCAAAACAATAAAAGTTAGACGGACATAGTCACAGTCAAGCCGCAGTCACACAGTCACACACACACACACACACTCACACACACACGCACACGCACACACGGTTGACAAACAAAACATCTTGATTGAAAAAACCACAAAGTGATGCGCTTAAATGAAAAAGCATGCCACAGAGAAGTGGCAAAAAACAGAAATTCTAAAAAAATGTGCTGAGTTCGCACAGCAACAAAAACAAAAACAAAACCAAAACCAAAAAAATACAAAAAAACAAAATCAGCGAAAAATTCCCGCGTGCAAACATATAGTAGATGCGATGTGAACCAAAAAAAACAGCGGCGTCTGGCATTGGAGTTGAACGGCAATAGCAGTTGGAAGAGGCCGGACCCGGCGCAGCAATGCGAATGGCTAACAAAAAAGGCAGAGGAAAGTTGCAAGTTGAAGGAGGGACAAGCTGCGAGTATCACAATAATGTTTGATTTGAGCCAAGTTTTCAGAATTCAAGCAGCATTCTAGTGAGTGGTCGAAAGGAAAGGAATTGGAATGCAAAGCATATGCAGCGGACATATAATGGCAGGGGGAGCATTGAGTGCAGGGACAGGGACTGAAAGAATTTAGGTAAGAGCAATGGCTGAGGGCAGGGCATGAGTTAAGTATAAGAAGGGGCCGCTCTATGGCCTTCCGCTTTCGGCAGACATTGATTCAGCTAAATGCTCAAGTAATCCTCACCAAACTGGAGACGGGATTGAGTTCTGATGAATTTCTGTCATAATAGAACGTATTATAAATAACACCCAGTTCGAGGAATATACAACGTTGTTCCAGGAGCTGTTGTGCAAGCACACAGACACAGTTTGGTTTATCATCAATCCGATCAGTATTGTATATATCAGTGATGATCCTCATTTACTCAAAAGGGCGACGAATCATGGCAATGACGTTGAAACCAAAGCCTAATCGTCCCAATGGAAGCACCCGAGGGAGCCAAGTCTCGTAGTTTCAAATTTTCACTGAAGATTTCTTAGTTTCATAGTGAAATTTTCATATATTTTCATATATGAAAATTGTCAAAATCGGACCACTATATATACTATATATGAGCTCACATATAAAAGACCGATTCAGAATAAGCAAAACTCACTATAGATGGAGCTTAGGGTTTCTACAAGGGTAGCCGAAGCTAGCCTTTCTCTCTTGATTCCTATGTTTCGGTTATCGCAATCAAAATATTTATGGCTATTATTTTTGTTGTTGTTGTTGCTGCTGCCTTTGTTGTAGTCGGCAGGCAGTTAGCCTACTTGTCAACTTCAACTGGTTGTTATTGTTGATTTTCCTGTTCGTAGCCTCTAATGTTGCTTGGCCAAGTCAAAGTCGACCTGACGTTGGAGGAGGACCCTTTATTAGCAGCAACAAGTTCCGGTTTGGCCCTCTCTAACCAAGAAAAAGCCCAACAATATGGAGTTGTACGAGAACTTGCCTGCTGTTGACGCAAACGTGTCGATGAACGGTGTATTTGGTTGCCGCGACGCAAGGCGGAAGTGACAACGGTATTACGCTGGGGCGTGGCCCAGGCTGGCTGTTGCTGTTGCGGCGATGATGAAGCCGCTGCCATTGTTGTTGTTGTTGTTGAGGTTGTTGTGGTTAAGGCATTGCCATTCATATCACAATATATGCTGTTGTTATTGTTGTTGTTGTTCTTCAAATTGGCACTGAGCTTAACATTCTCCTTCTCATAGAGCAGCTGTGGTTGTCGCTGTTTATTCAACAACATCATAGGGCTGCTGCTAGAGTTGTTGTTGTTGTTGTTATTGCTATTATTGGTTTTTCGCAGTACATGGCATTGCCAAGTGGGTGTTGTTATTGCTGCTGTTGTTGCATTGCCCTCAGCTACTAAATTCAAACGCTGCGGTTGATGTTGCTGCTGTTGCTGCTGCTGCTGTTGTTGCTGTTGCCCACCAACAACAGCATTATTCTCTAGCGTTATGTTTAATGTTGAAACAACCATTTTGTTGCTGCTCTCTTTTACTAAACTGTTGTTGTTGTTGTTGTTGTTCTGTGGAGTGCTGGCTTATCTATTTTGTAATTGAGTTTTCATTGCTCTGTTGTTTTGTGTTATTTGAGCAATCGTGTTGTTGCTGAAAAACACATGGCACATACAACACTCCGAGCAGATATATACAATTTTATATTGTCTGCACAGCCCTAACTTAACACTAACACTTGTGTTCTCCCTCTCTCTCTCTCTGTATCTTTCTCTGCCTCTGCTGCTGCTGGTGCTGCTGTTGCAGTTGCAGTTGAGTCTGAATTTAGCACAGTCATAAAAGGCGAAAGTTGTTACCTCAACAACGGGCAACAGAACCCAAACCCAAACCCAAACCCAAACCAACCCAACCCAGCCCCTCTTTATGTTTATGCCAAATTCTAGCTTCACGCATCGGCAACAGCAACCACTGCAACTGCAACTGCAACAGCAACAGCAACAACATTTTGGGGTTTCCATTCAGCAAGCACTTGAAACGCTCGTGCAATTTACAATTATTTTTTGTACACCTTCCTTTTGTTTTTCATTCTTGTTGTTTTTTGAATTATTTATTTATTTATTTATGGCTCTTTTGTTATTGTTGCGTGCAAATGAGCGACGCCAATGCTAGTCATATTTTTTTGTCGACGTTGACACTAAAACATCAACAACAACAGCAACAGCAACAGCAACAACAACAACGATTGCAACTGCAGCACGAAAGTGAATACCCTTGCGGATATGTAAATGGACCTGGGCTATATCTATAGCCATGACAATATTGCTTGATAAATGCCGCTTTGCATAGGGTGCTCAACAGCAACAACAACAGCAACAACAACAACAACAGCAGCAAGAACTTTAGCTGTTTACTGTTTACTTTTATTATCATTTTGCATTGTTTTGCCGTTGCTTTGCTTTGCTTTGTTTTGCTTTGCTTGTCTGTCGCCATAATAAATTAATAATAAATAAATAATACGCAAAATATGAGTCAGAGGTGTCAGATGAACTTTTGTAGCCTGGCACGTGGGCTGGGCCCATGCTGCTGTTGCATTGACTTCAAACATTTTCACAGGAGTTTCGAACTGCCATGGCTTTGCTCTACTCCTTAGTTGCTCAGTTGTCACTCAACATGTTGCTGTTGCTGTTGCTGTTGCCGAAAGCTGGGCACAAAATTGGGCACAAAAATGTAGTTGCTGTTGACCATTTGAAGAGTTGCCAAGTATTTGGGTTGGCAAAGAGACACGCCCAATGAACTAAGTAAACATAAGTATCTAAGGCTGCTACACATGTTTGTACACAAATAGGTAAGTATGTACAGGTAGGCTATAGATAAATTACAGTTTTTTGCTGTTAATATTGCTGCTGCTTGAGCTAATTAGTAATACATTTTATATAACTTTATAATGATTCTGAAACTACAATGAACCGGAACATTGGCTGCCGCCACACATTCACAACGTCAGCGTCGTCGGCTGCTAATCAACATAAATATAAATTAGGCACGTTTTGCGTTTGGCTAACTGCATTCAATGTATGTCGTACATACATACGAACAGACGAGTGTCTAACGTAACCTCTTTCAACTTATCGCCCCAACAGCACGAACAACCAACACAAACACACAGTCCGAATCTGGCGGTGACAGCCCGTAAGAAGCAGAAGCAGAAGCCGAAACTGAAGCTGAATCTTGGCTAGGCCCGGGCCCGTACCCATACCCGTACCCGTACCCGTACTCGTATTCGTATCCGTATCTGTCGAAAAAATGTGCGGCCGATCGCAAAACGCGTAGACAACAAACTAAAAATGCCAACTGAAAAATCATAACAAATGAGCTGTGGCTGTGCCGCCGCCGCCAACCGTCTAAAACAAGTGAGAACGCCATAGTCGACATTCCGACTATAAGATACTCGTACTCAGCGATTATTTAATATACGACAGACTCAAAATTCTAAAACAAACTTGATCTGACGCCTTATGAGGGGAGTCTATATGCCAAATTTGTTAACTCTAGTTCTTATAGTCTCCGGAGTCTATTTGTTCATACGGACTGAGAGACGGACATGGCTAGATCGACTCGGCTGTCGATGCTGATCAAGAATATATATACTCTATGGGGTCGGAGACGCTTCCCTTTGCCTGTTACATACACTTGCACGAATACAATATACCCGTTTGCTCTGCTAGAGTACTAGTATCATGAGTGCGAGTGTGAGCGCATGTATGCGTATGTGTGTGTGTGTGTGCGAGTGTGAGCTTGTGTGAGCCAAGTTAGCGACCAAAAGCTGCGGCTACAGTGGTTCGGCCTCCCAGCAGACCAAAAGTCCTAAACGATTCATCTGAAAACTGAAAAATCTTGGTGCCTCTTTCCTATTGCATTCCCCAGATCTGCAAGGGTATATAAGGTTCGGTTACCCCAAGTTGACCTTCCTTTCTTGTGTGTTTTTTGGTTTGTTTGGCTTTTTTCCACTTCAGTAAGAAAGCAGAAGTCGAGAGTTGTGTCTACTTAGTGTTCGCTCTGGGTCTTTCGTATGGGAGCTACTATATGATACTTTGACAACTGTTACATATATTTGGGCAGATTACAGCAGAAAGAAGTCTAGGGTGAAGATTTACAACTAACTATTGACTCGGCTTGTCATGCTGATCAAGAATATGCATTGCAAATATCGTGACAACATTTGATTTATTCAGTATTATATGTATATATATAAAAAGCTCTACAAGTTTTACTTTCAGCATAAGTAAATATAGTTATAAGAATGAAATGTAGCCTAAAGGGTCATTCCAAGCCCTTTTTGAATAGCTCTATAACCACTGTGCGTCCGACGTCGCATTCGCATTGCTGGTTTTGCTTTTGCTGTTGCTGTTGCTGTTGCTGTTGTTGCGTTCTGCTGGCCCAAAAGCAATAAAAGAGCAAGCCATGTGTGCTTGTGTTTGTGTGTGCCAGAGAGTGCTATGCTTTATTTGCTTAACACTTATACAAGCACAGTTCAGTTATTGTTGTTGTTGTTGGCATTGTTTAACTAATTTGCGTATTAAAAAGCCGACAACAGCAAGAACCACAAAGCAAACACGAAGAACAGAACACAAATGATTTTACCATGCATAATTGCTGGAAGACTCGGACTCGGACTCGTATTTTGATTAAAAAATTCTTGCACTTGAAAAACAATAACACAAACAAACGGACAAAACATTGGAATGTCTAAAATGTTCGCGCATTAACATTATTATGCCAAGGGGAACGCATAGCACCGCATACCATCGCCGTGCATCGTAGAGGAAACGAGTTTCTCGTATTGAAAATTAAAATTGCAAAATCAACGCATATGCATAACTCGATCTACACATGCCACCAGCTACAGCCACAGCCACAGCCACATGAAGGTTACTCTCAAATGGCTTCCAATCAGGCCAAATATCCAGCGATAACAATTCCGAAAGTTATGGCCGTCAAATCGATAATAGTATCTGCATTGCCGGGCCTTGGGATAAGGCATTCGATCGGGAGATCTAAAAGCGAATACACACACAATTTCTTTGAAGAATTTCGCCAATTCCCACTTAGCTTCACATCGCATATCTTGAGGATAAAACAACAAATTCACTTGTCGAGAAATTTGTATATATTTTGTTTATGATTTCCTAGCAATTCATTTTGTTGGGTCAAGAAGTGATCTAAATGATGAACATCCAACCTCTCTCCGTTCTAATCACATATTGCCTTGTTGCAACTGTAAGTCTCTCACACACACACACTCTCACACTCACACACACTCACACTCTTACTTTTGTTAAATTCTTTGAAGCTGGCTAATGTAACCTCAAAGACGAAGCAGTCGAAAGAAACTTTGATGCTTTTTGTAAAATTTAAAAGAAAAAACACACACACAACACACACACACACACACACATACAAATTGTCTGGAAACATAACTTAAGCATCGAATTCGCCACCGCCATCCAACATTGCTATGCACATGCACTCACATGCACTCACAGTTTTATGACCACTGGATGGCCACTGAAAGCAACACGAACAGCGGAAGTGCATGCGGAGTTGGATGGACGTGCTGGATGTGGATATGGATGTGGATGTGCTGCCTTCACCCGCTGTGCATAACAATTAAGTAATTAAAGCAGCCCGCAGTGGACACTGCGACTGCCACTGCCACTGTAACTGTAATTGAGTCTGCCACTGTGACTGTGGGCCCTGCGTTCGGTTGCACCATGTAGCCAATGTCCACTTTTTGTGGCCAAAAATCATACCCAAAATGGTGTATTAGCTTTGTCAGGAATGTTAATAATAATAAAGTTAGATGTTAACAGAAATGTTAGATAACAGCTGTTAAGTACAGCAGATTTCGTTTGCTTAATTTGTATAATCTTTGAGCTTTTAATTGTTGCCATAAAAACTGGTCATTAGCAACAATGCGGGTTGGTGTGGGTGCGTAGTTTGAGAATCACAATCTAGCTGCTGACAGCCACAGTTTGAGTGTCGCTCACAAAATGATTTTTGCACATTTTTCATAGCCTACCCCATAGGCACATTGAGTTTTTCTTTCGAAACTTACCTGATATTTCTTAATGCTATCCAACTGCTCCAGTGTGGGCTCCACAATTTGAGCAATCTGTTGATGCTGCTGCAGCCCGCTGCCATTGCCCACAACACCGCGTCGATCGGGCAACTGTGGGGCTGGGGCACAGTTTATGAGCCGGCCATCCTTTTCGATGCGCAAATGATCGCGTGGCGGCGGCACCGGCTTTGAGGCATTTCCATTAAGCTGCAATATACATGGCAAGGCGAAAAATCTTAGTTTTGGAAAGCTCTAGAGAATTGTATGTATGTGTGTGTGTGTGTCTTGAGTGTATGTGTGTCTGCGTGTCTGTGTTTAAGTGAGCCTTGTATGTGTTTGTTATGACTGATTAATTGATTGACACATATGACAGATCTAAATATAACCAGAACGTTAACACATAGCAGTTCGCCCTCAAAACGACGATAGGGGAAAGGCAGAAATTGAACAGTGAAACAGTTGAGAGTTTGAAATCGCCCTGCAAACATGTTGCAGGCCTTCGCATCAGCCTCGATAGAAAACTGATAACATCACAGCCATACAAATATGTTTGGAAGAGCGACACAGTGGATTTGGGGAAGGGGAAAAAACAAAGGGAGAGATAGGGCAGGCTGGGAATGTCTTATTTAATTACCCTTGCAGAGTGTCTCATTATAATTCGCATGAATTTAATCATTATTAAATATTTACAGAGGAAATTTGAAACCAATTTAAAAATTTATCGATTCACTTGGGTTTTTTGATAGCATGAGAATGGGGCCTACTTTCGGAACTAGTCAAATTACACATAATCTGTCCATATCAATATCTTCCATGCTATAATAAATGTCTAACACATCTGCAAGTGTTCCAAATCGGCTGGCCGAAGCTTATATTCCCAATCCCCTTCAGGTTCAGGTTGGGTGTTTTTACCTCATCAGCAAGCAGACGTTGCTTGACATCAGCAACAGCAACATTTGCAACAGCAGAACAGGAGCCAGCTACTGCAGCTGGCGGCGGCGGCGGATAACGTGGCGGCGTCTTAATCATCTCTATAAAACTATCCGGCACATCGACGGGCAGCTCGCGATGTTGCTTATCCAGGGGTGCTGCCGTAGTTGCACACGTTGTGGATGCCGACGCCTCATAGCCAGGTGGGGCCAAGGCCAAGTTTAGGCTTAGGCTCAGCTCATCCGAGGCGGTAGCTGTGAGAGCAGAGCCAGCACCAGAGCTTGCCACCTGGCTACTGGTGGTGTTGTGGCTAGTGTTGCTGCTGCTTGTATTGCTGCTGGTGTTGCTGGTGTGCATGGAGCTGTTGCTGCTGCTGCGCGTGCTATTCAGGGAGTTGCTTGTATTGCTGTTGCTGCTGCTACCGCTGTTGCTGTTGCTGTTGCTATTGCTAGCCAGTAGCTGTTGCTGCTGTGCATGTTGCTGTTGCTGTAATTGGCGATATGCGAACGTTTCCAAAGTGTGTTTGTGTTTGCCTAAAATGGCATCAGCAACATCAGCAACAACAACATCAGCAACATTGCTGCCAGTGCAATTGGTAAGCTTATTGTTGTTGCTGTTGTTGCTATGCTGTTGCACTGTTGATACTGTTCCCAGTTGGTGTTGCTGTTGTTGCTGCGATTGTTGATGATTTTGTTCCGATTGTAGACAATTTTCATAGTTTTCGATTTGTTCCAATTTGTTTTGTTGTTTTTGATTGTATAAATTTTGTGTGGCCACATCGAGTGTTGTTGTTGTTGTTTGCGATGAGTGTTGTTGTTGTTCATGATGATGTTGTTGTTGTTGTTGTTGTTGTTGTTCATGTTGATGTGAAAAATGATATGCAACAATTAACAATTTGTTAGCATGATCATCGTTAGTTTTTGTTGTTGTGTGGATGGTGTTGTTGGTGGTGGTGATGGTGGTGCTGGTGGTTTTATGTATCTATGTGGGCGATTGTGTATGGGCGTGTGCGTGTGTACGTGTGCGTGTGCGTGCATGTGGAATAAGAGAATGCATGATGAATTGTGTGTGAATGTGAATGTGAATGAGGCAGGTAAATGTGTGAGTGTTGCTGTTGTTAGTGAATCTTATTGCTGTTGTACCAAAACTATTGCTGTGGTTGTGGATGTGGATGCGGATACGGATTTACGGTGTTAGATTGTTAGGTGTTCAAGTGATTTGCTTGGCTATTGCTGTTGTGGCTTGTGTTGTGTTGTGTTAGGGCTCAATTGGATTGTGTTTTGTATTTGGGATCTAAGTGGGACTTGAAAGCTATTGTTGCTGCTGCTGCTGTCGCTGCTTACCTGAGGTGGACGGGGTGGCGGATACCTGGGTGGCGTTTTGTTGCGTGCTATAAACGTATCTGGACAATCGACGGCCATCTCACGATGTGGACCTGCAATTGTAGTTTCGAACATATATATGTATATGCATAAATCCGTTCATCGCTTATCGATAATTAATTAAGTTGGTAAGTTGAATAATGCTAACCGTTATCTTGATTCACCGACAGCATGGTCAGCATTTCCTGATCTATCTCCCTTAGATCAGCCGAGTGTGTGCGATAATGCTGCTGCTGCTGGTGTTGCTGTTGTTGTTGTTGCTGATAGTGCAATTGCTGCAGATGTTGCTGATGCTGTCCACTTATATAATCATCCGGTAGACATGGCTTCAAATCATCGCCATCAATCACAACAATGCTCGAACCGGAACGCCGCCGGTGCCTGCAAATGAGAGAGAGAGAGCATAAATTGGTTTGCAAGTATTATATTACGGTTGGCAGATGGAGAGCCTTTGGACTAGATAAAACTCAAGTCACCCATCTCTGGAAATCTTCAACTCTACTGTTACAGGATCTTGATCCTGCTGTCATCGGTAGACTCACTCAAAGAGTATGCTGAGATCAGACAGAAACTCATCTTTTAGTCTTCTCCAATGAAATTCCCCAACATCTCAAATTGTCAATTTGACTTCTAAATGCTTTGGTAGGTTCATGGCGTTGCAAATCTTCACAGAATTGTCCCAGGCCCCGTATTTGCTTGCCCTATTTATGGCCGCCTGGGATTGCCCCTAAGCTGGGCCTTGGTTTCCATACACCATTGTGGACGGCAATCTATGTTAGTGACGAAAACAAACACTGAACAATAGACGGGGTGCTAGCAAAAGTTGTCAAAGGTAAAAAGTCCTCTTGGTGTTAAGTGTGGGGCGGCATACTTTTTGTCTAACTTGGGCCTTTGTTGAGTTTCCTTTTGCTGTTTCTTTTTTTTTGTTTTTTCGTTGAGGGAAGGAGACCGTGGCAATTTATGCGCCATTCTGTGCGACTTTTGGCTTAAAGGTTTAGCTACTTAATTGCAAGAACAAAGAGGAGACGAACATGAAAAGTAAAAGCAAACGAGCCAAAGTGTATATTTTTTTAGCCCGAAAGTATGCTGTGGACGTGCAATAACGGCAAAGGCAACGGCAACGGCAACGGCGACAGCGACGACGACGACGACGACGACAAAAGCTATTTTTGATGACGCAGGCTGGCAAAGCCAAAGTGCAGGCGTAAGCCGGCACCAGAAGGAGCCAAAGCGTAAAGACTGTGAGTGCCAGCGCCAGGCAGCAGCAGCTGCTCTGACTTGACTTCATACTTTGGAAGTCTTTGCATTGCCAGTGGGTGGCTGAAGCTGATGCTCCTGCTGCTTCTGGACGTCAAGAACAGTACAGCACAGCACAACGTGACCTGCTGTTGCTGCTCCAGGATTTGCACTGGCCGTGGGTGTGGAAATAATGTGAAAATGGAACTCTATCATGCTCAACCCGAATCCCATTCAATCTGCTGCTGTTTCTGTTTGTGTCTATTTATAGAGCCCGCCCCCTTCCATCCCATACACACACACAAACACACACATACACGCACACAATAATCACAATAGCACTAAATTGAACTCCTTTTGATTGCACAACTCAATTGTCCGCAATATAAGTATTATTCATATGTATAACCTTTAGGTATTGATTTATGTGTGTGTATTTGTGTGTGCGTGTGTGCCTGTGCATGTGTCCGTGCATGTACTTATGTATATTATTTAGGGATTACTGCATGCCAGCATCAGGGCTATGCATTCACAAAAGAGAGCAATTATTATGACACTGTCGGTGTCAAAAGGCCACTCAGCATGGTATAATATTCGCATACCTGATAATCAAAGAATGTGCGGGTATATTGCATTCGTGTACATGAATGTGACATGTGCACACATATTCCGAACAGAATGTTCACAGTTCCAAGTACATAGCATGCTTAGTTTGTTTTTCAGAGCTCCTGCGGTTCAGAAGTTTCAGAAGTTTCGGCACAAACTTCGCTGACACAGACGTCTCATGCCCAAAACATCCGAAAAACTTGCATGACATGAGCCGACTGATATGCCAACATCCTTAGCAACTTCTCCTATGGCAATTCGATGATTTTCAAAAACAATTTCTTCTGTCTAACCATCTAACCATGTTAATCTGTAACTGTAAACCAAGAGCTCCCCCTGCCTGCTCCAACTAGTTCAACTCCAATATAAATTGGAGTTGTGTCAGCTTAGGCATCTTAGGGTTCGTTATTGCTGTTGAGTAAGGTTTGGGCTTTTGAAAGGGGCTAAGATATGCATGAGCTGAGTAGCGGGTATCTTGCAGTCGAGGCACTCGACTATAGCGTTCTAAGTTGCTTAGCATTTGCTGCTATCTGAAAATCCCACTCGCATTCCCTATTAGCGTCAATGCTTTGTTTTGTCACAATGTTCTGGGTCCTTCGCTCCCTCACAGGGCGCAACTTCGGCCCACTGTGCGGGCACAGTGCAGTTGTTATGAATGGCATTGGGAATGGCATTGGGAATGGCATATGGAGGGGCAGTGCAATAAGAAACGATTTCTGGAATATTCGATGCAGAGACTATGCGGCTATGGATGCGAAGACGACGTTCACAGCGGGGACAACGGGCGGTCAGAGCCAGACAATTCAATTTGCGTAACAGCCCACGACGATGTCAAGAACGGGAGCGGGAACCAGTGGGAGTGGGAGTAGGTGGACGAGTACATGACAAATAAGCGCAGAACGAAATGGAAAGGCACAGCACATAGCCATAGCCATAGCCATAGCCATAGTCGGAGCCAAATCCCACCAACGCCAATGCCAACCACCTCCACCTCCACCTCCACCGCCGCCATCCTTCCCATAAACAAATTAAAACGCCTTTGGCTGCCTTTGGTGCAATGCGAAGAATGATGAAGCCAGCGCCAGGAAAACGCGTTTCACAATTTAAAGCTCCTTGGAACAGTTGAAGTTGAGCAGCTGGAATGTTTTACCTAGATAATGAACAACCATTTAATACAAGAGAGAGAGGGACAGAGATAGAGATAGAGAGATTGAGAGCACTTGAAAATAGAGTGAAGTGAAGTGCTTGGTAAAAGTATAGGATTTCATTTATCCGAGCATTGCACTTTTAGTATGAAAAGATGGCAAGCTAAGAACTCTAAAGAAAAGATTTACATGGATGCAGCAAAGGTTTCAGGAGCAGCGGAAAAGGACACTCAGTCTAACCATAAGTACGCTCCGAAAAGGCAAAAAACATGAAAGCAATCCATCCATTGTTGAATCAATCAACAAGCGGATATTTCAATTCTGGAAATATTGAATTTATTCTAGGGGACACAAATTGTGTGTCCTGTTCGAAACATGTGCAACAATCGGACAAGACGTGCACACTTAATGCTTAATTATCATTTGTAATCTATGACAATTGAACAAGGGTTTCGATTTAAGGGGCTTTGAGGCTTTGGCTTTGGCTTTGAATTAAGACCGGATCCATCAATAAGCCACAAAACAGCGAAAAGCACAACAATTGCACAGACACAGGCAGAGACACAGGCAGAGACAGAGACAGAGACGGAGACGGAGATGGAGACACACAATGGGGTTTTCGAGAGAGAAAAGCTGTCAAAGTGAAGAGAAAACCCAAAATGGTCTTACACAAAACGTAATACATAAGCATGATGAAGGATGAGGGCTTCAAGGATAAGCATGACGACAACAACAACAACAGCAACAACAACAGCAACAGGGGACAGTCAGCATTAACAATAATAGCAACAACAAGGACAAGAACGTATACAAATGCAAACACTAGAAAATGCTGGAAACCATATAATTGGCCAGACAAATTTGCTGCATTTGTGCGAAAGCAACAACAGCAACTGATACAGCGTACAGCAGCAACTGCTTCTTCAATGGTGCGTCAGTGGTGCGGCTCTGGCTCTGGCTCTGGAGGCTTCATCGCTCCATGTCATATCACAAAATGTGCAGACAGCAACAGACAAGGGAGCGCCACAAATATGCATTGTTGCTGTTGCTGTTGATGTTGCTGTTGCTGTTGCTGTTGATGTTGCTGCTGTGCGACATGTTAATTGTTTATGGTCAGCAAGGCGAGCCCGAACCAAATGAATGGAGCATGGAAATTGGAATTGAAAATGAAAATGGGAATTAACAACTGATAAGCGATTAGCAGTAGAGGCAGGCAGAGGCAGCAGCAACACATACACACACACAGTCACACACACCCACTCGTCTTGATGAAATTTGGCAGATCGGTAGAGAATGTGCTTATGCATTTACAAATCGATTTTCATCTAAATGTGCTAACAATTCTGCGAGATATAAGGTTTCTCTTTATCAATTTGCGTCGGCGGGAGAAATTCGTGGCCGTGGCGAAATTCATAGGCAAACTTGATCTGCATATCTGTATCATTAGGGGAGTCTACATACCAAATTTGGTGATTTTAGCTCTTACAGTCTCCGAGATCTATGTGCTCATATGGACAGACGGAATACAATAGCTGAATCGACTCTGGTTGAGTTTTGAGCACGATTTTTCTTGATTCCAGTTGAGTTTTTTGTAAGTGCAGAAAAACCAATCGCTAAACGCCTTGTGCAATTGGAATGGTATAGCTTGGCTATAGACAGCTTTCACCCAGCGACAGGAAAATGCAAACGGATGGTGAAGGTGATGTGGTGCATGATGACGGATGGCTGGACTTTGCTGGAACGTACTTAGACACACATACACACAGCAACACATACACACACATGCGCATGAGTACGAATGATGATGATGATAGTTTGGTTTGGT
Source organism: Hirtodrosophila duncani (assembly GCA_037043425.1). Lineage (NCBI taxonomy): Eukaryota > Metazoa > Arthropoda > Insecta > Diptera > Drosophilidae > Hirtodrosophila > Hirtodrosophila duncani. The sequence continues at coordinate 629,288 of JBAMBM010000704.1, read as the reverse complement.
TTGGTTTGGTTCATGCTTGAGAGCTTACAACTGTATTTTAATCATTGAGTAGCAGTTGCAATTGCACATACACGCTCATATACACAGACAACCAGTGTTCAGACACACCTGTGGCCATTTGGCGTCTACCTGCAACAAGTGAAACATATACATGGATGGCGGCATGCCACACCATAGGCCCATGCCCAGGCCCAACACTAGAGAAGCTCACCCTCGGCTCCGGCTGTGGAACTGACTCAGTCGGTTTAGGGTTGGGCCTGACGGCTCTGGCAATGGCAATGGCCACGGAACCCTCCACCATTTTCAAGCGGAAGCAGCTTATTTGCGGCCAGGCGGAAGTCGTTGTACAATAGTCATTGTTACACTTGTTCTTGTTGTTGTTGATGTTCGCCCAGTCAACGTTTCAGTTTCAGTCAGTGAGTCATTGGGGCAGACCGCAACGGACTGAACTCTAAATTGTTTGCCCTTGCGGCAGGCCGTCGCCGTCTCTAATCTTCCATCTGCCATCTTCCATTGTCTCAGGTCCAGAGTTAAGGCTAAGATAGCGCGTAAACTAAGCCAAAACATAGTAGGCCAAAACATAGACTTGCCCTAACTATAGCTAGGATCTTGCTTAGCACTTGACTTCCATTTCATATTTGCTGCACGAATGCATCATTCGCATTCAATCGCTTGGAGTTTTGAGCATTAAGTGTGGGCGTAACCGCAGCTGAGCAGTCCAAAGAGATGTCCAAAGCCAAACCCAAACTATCATCCTTCATCGTTCATCAAATGACAGGGTGCTGGTGCGGGTGCGGGTGCGGGTGCGGGTGCGGGTGGTGCGGCTTTGGCAATGCAATCATAAACCACAGAACTGTCTGCGGCCAGACACCTTTCTAATATTCATTTTAGCTTCAGTCAAGAATTATGAATCGCTTGAGGCTGAGGCCTTTGCCCACCCATCTGCTACCAGTTGAATTCGGATGAAGCAAATCCGAAAAGTAATTACAGCACATAATTGCAAATGTTGGCCAACTTTAGCGGGTGATGGGCAGACAGGGACAGAGACAGGCAGGCCATAGCCAGTCCCATTCCCATTCATAAGCTGTTTGCATAAAGCTACAAATGAGCAGACATGATTGTGTGGTTTTTGGTTTCCCGGCAAAAAGTTGCATCAACATGAGCGGCCAAGCGACTAACAAAACGGTGAGTGTAACATCAGTCGCGCCGTCAAAGACTGATTAGAAATTCGCTTCAGTTGTCAACCTTTGCAAAGGCTAATCGGAATCAAGAGCCATGGGATTTCAGCTGTATTAAATCCAGATGAAATATCCTTTCAATTTAACAAGCCTGCTTTGAATGTCTTCAATATTTTTGATGACATTTCAATAGCAAGCAAACAGCCACCAGTCCAACTGTAGTTGAAAAAACACACAGCCAAAGGAGGCCATATAATTAATGGAGAATGGACTCGCTTGGCAATTAATCGAAAATTTGCCACAATTTGCTTGCTTACACAAATTGGAGACGTTCAAGAATTTACAATTCCAACCAACAGCTTGTCTGTCATATGTGCCAAAGGTCTCTGATGAAGGGATGTCTAAGCATAACGTCTGTGGAAATAATATTGTTAAAAGCCAATTGCTGTTGCTCAAATTTGCCTGTCCTTTGGACTTCTATATACAATGAGCTTGACTTGACTGAAATACAAAACCTTTTCATCTTCTCGCCTCTTCAGGTTGTGAGTAGCTTTTGACCCTCTCGTGTATCTAATTTCTAACTTGATGTGGTCATGCATTATTGACGAAATTATTATATCAATTGTAGCTCAATTTAATTTGTGTGTCTCTCGCCTCGCCTCGCCTCGCCTCACCTCGTCACTTAACTGCAACTCTCGTATTTCAAGTGCATCAAACTGTTGCAACGATAAAGTTTTCGCCACATAAATTCCATAGAATGAATTCAAAGCATTTTGGAGCTAAATTAAAGTGAGGCTTAAATTTCTTGAGAATTAATTAAAAGAGCTAAACACAAACACAAATAAATTGCACAGGGGCAGGGAGACGGGGAGCAGACATGATACTTGCCAATGGGGAGGGAATAGTTGGCTGGCGGTATAGGGGATCGGGGCACTTCAAACTCTTACCTTCTTGGAATTGCGCACAAAATTTTGAGTGAGTTTCTGTGGTTTGCGTTTTCGGTTGCATTGCAAATTTGACCAAAACACTGCCGCCGTTGTTGGGGCAAGGTGTGCAGCGGGGCGAAGGACGGGGTCCCATTGACCAAGCAATTAAATTACGTGCTTTCAAGGGGCGGCTGGGCGTACGGAAATTGAAATCAAAGTTTAATTGATTGCACAGTTTGTAGTGGTGGCAATTCTCAGTTCTCAATTCTCAATTTTATGTTGATTGTTGCTTGGTGAACAGACAGGGTGCAGGTGGGTATCCTGATGCGCGGGATGGCTTTTGTGGCTTTTTTGAAATGGCCAATAAGCTACGTTGATTTAAGTGTGTCTCTTTGTGTGCGCGTGGATTGACTTTGCCGTGTTGCAACACGAAATAAAGCATTCAATGCGAATGAATAATTACATATGAATTGAAATTCAGCTGGGGCTGAGCCACAAGGAGCACCAGAGCGCCAGAGCACCATCTGTGAGCTCTGTGCTCCAATTAGTGCTGACCTTTAGCTAACACACACACACACACACACACACACAGACACAAATGGCCCTTTGATGGATTGGCCATCGCCATCTGTGGCAATGAAATGCAATCCCAGAGTCGCAGTGAATAGACTGGCGGATAGAAGAGGGTTGGGGCTCGAGCTGGGGTTAACCCAGAACAAAGTCAATCCCAGGCCAATGCAAAACCAGAGCAAAAGCAAGGCAATAATATCATCTAATTGCTTAGCTTGGGTTTGCATTTTTGTTCGCCAACTAAAAGTTTTCATAACTTTGAGTTGCAGAAATAAACCTCATCTGGCAAAGTTGCGGGAAACCTAAGGCATTTAATTGTTGCCAATACAGCAAAGGCAGCAACAGAAAGGCAACGACAGTGTGTCCAACTCTATAAAGCCATATTAAGCAGCAGGGAAACCGCACAATCTGGACAGCAAGCAGCCCCCCACACAATCGAAGCAAAACTAGAAGGGAAATCATTTTAAAGAGCTCTGAAGCACATAAGGGGGACAGAGCACCAGCAGACGCAGACCAAAGTCCGGAAGTAGTATTAGTTTTGGATATTTCTTAGGCCATTAAACTGACCCAATAGTATTGATCGCGCACCCATTCACTTATCCTTTGAGACCTGGCTTGTCTAGATGTTCGGGATCATTTGGAGGCCGTTGAAGGACGTTAGACACTTACCATTGCTTCAGGATGCGCATTTTGAGTTTGATAGTTGACTATGTTTTAGCTTAAGTTTGTTTGTTGTTTTGGTGGAATGATGGTTATTATGATGATGCTGTTGCAGTGAGTCACACACACATCTTTAAACTAAAGTACACAGCGGCACACACACATACAGAAAAAAATACAAATAAATGTTAAAAAATATTTGATATGTTGCTGGCTTTATACAGCAGCAGCAGCAGCAGTAGCAGCAACAATAACAACAACTTTCAAAAGAAATGCAATGTTGTTGTTTGTTTTTTGGTTTTGCTTTGCGGTTGCTGCAGCAACAACAACATCAGCGCTTAACTGACCATTAATGCTTGTTTCGTTGTTGTTGTTGCTGTTGGTTGCACTTTTTGCCTAGCTTGAATGTACCTACACATACACGTTTGCAAATGTGTCTTTCACTTTACACACATACACACACACACACACACACATGCACAAGCACAGTGCATCGGTCGCTTAAACCACAATCGCATTGAGCTCGCTCATGCAACGGTTTTTTTTTTGCTTTGGCGCTAAGCCTCCGAGTTGTTGTTGTTTTTGAAACATTCAGCAAAAAACACTTTCATGTTGTTGTTGTTTAATCCCGCTTTATAAACAAATTTGTTGCAAGAAGGTTTTTGTTGTAGCAACGCCATTTAACACATACACAGAGACAGACCACTCACTCGCCTACAATTTACATACAAAACATCATGTTGAACCTGAACCACTCTCCCAGCTAACAAACGAACGATTGAAAAATGTGGAAAAAAAAACCTCAACTGAACGCGCCAGCTCAAAGCCGCAAGCCAGAGAGCAGAGAGAGCGAGAGAGGCCAGAGCGAACAACAGCTGAGCGAACGTGGTGGCACAGGGCAGCCAGGTAAGGCAAATATGTACCTGAACCTGTCTCTTTGTGCTTTCAAGTGCTCTATCTAGATTCTAGAAAAAAACAAAAAAAAAACACATAGGGAGAGGACTCTATCTCTTTTGCTTTTATCGTATCTTGGCTGTTCCGTTTGCTTGCATGATTGCTTGCGTTGGCTCTCTCTCTCTCTCTCTATGTGTCTACCTGAACAGTGAAGCGCAAGTGCAGCTCACTCAAAGCAGACTAAGGGATAAACATGATGTGTAGTGCGTGTGTGTGTGTGCCTGTGTGTATATTTGTATATGTATGGGTGTATTTAGGTTGTTCTAAGAGTAAGCTAGGGCTCTACAAATTGAAAACTCAACAAGTGAGATTTCTTTGCAAGCATGCAGTTCTGATCCTTGGATTGAGTGAATGGTTGCCTCTCTTATAGAAATGCATGGTTAAATAATGATGAAGGTGGAGGAAGTTAGCGACGAGAGCTTCAAGTGTATAGAAGGAAGCCCATACAGACATTGGCCCAAAGCTAGTATAGTACTCCTATATCCTCTCTGAGCAGAGTCTAAAGTACACACGCATACACACAATGGCATTTAGCAAAAATTACGAATGCCTGAAATATGCAAACAGCAGCGCCAATGGCAGACAAAAGGAAAGTCGAAAAGAATGAAAGGATGTGTGACAGCGATACTTGTATGATAAGAAGTCACAGCATTGTCGAAGTTGAAATACTCTGCAATCTGTATGGCATGGGGAGAGTCAGTAATATCTCAATTCCAACCACATTTCCACCACCTGAATTCCAAGTATTAAATATGATATGATATGCCAAGCCAATCTGACAAGGAGAAGGCACAAGAAGCAAGATCAGCACCATCACCGAAAGTAAACACGCAAACAGAGACACAGATGCATACGTACACACAGGTTGTAGCCTTCAGGTAAGCACAGGTACAAGGCGAAGCAAACACTTGGGTTTTCTATCTTCCCATACATCACAATGTACGAGCATGTGTGTGTGCGTGCAATCATTACCAAACATTCTTTTGTAGCCTCTTTACAAATATTTGAAATTTTCTTCTTATATTAAGAAACCGAAAGAGAGTCGAAAGTTTGCATTACATCGAATGATATTTTGCCCATTTGCTCACTAAGAGAAGTTTGCATTTGTAAGCAGCTCTATATATATATATATATATATCAGGCTCAGATCATGCAGCTGTATATTAGCATGTGCTGACTACAATGTAACTCTTTGGAACCGATCCACCAGAATCATACGACTCAGCGCATTTCATATGCATAGAAGAAGCATGCTGATGATGGCATCATCTTTCACGCGGCGTCCTGCCTTTGCCTTTGTCTATGGTGTGCCATGCCGACTTATGAAATATGAAATAAGCTTCGGCAAATTAATGGCGAATGAGCACGCTAAATCTAATGACAGGACAAGAACAAACAGATGCAGATAATCACAGTAATAGACAATTACAGCTCTGTCTACGTATCACTTAGAATCCGAATCGCAACAACATTAGCTATGAACTTTCTCATGTGGTGTCGTGTTCATGGACTACCTACCGTGTACTCAGAGGAAGAGATACTCCTATGTGTACATGCATATGTGCATCCAAAAGCCAGTTTTACCTTGCCAGCGCATACACTCAGAAAAATAATAAGGGTCACTGGTCACTGGTATTTGTAACGCATAGAAGGAAGCATCTGCGACGCCATAAAGTGTATATATTCTTGATCAGCATGACAAGCCGTCCGCACGTCTGTCTGTCTGTCTGTCTGTTTCTATGCGAACTACTGTCCCATTTTAAAATCGACCGACTTGTAATATTCGCCGTAGGCTTCTTGCTTCTTCTTGCTGTAAGTTTTCTTTCGTTTTTGTAGCTCTGCAAGGGTATATAAGGTTCGGTTACCCGACGTTAGTATTCCTTTCCTGTTTTAGGACTGAAATTGCCTAAAGTTTTAGAGCCCCTTGAACTATTTTCTCTTTAAGTTACCTAAAATTGTCCTAAATAGTCCGTTTTAGGTTAAATTTGAGCTATTTTTTGGCTATTTTAGATAATACATTTTTCTGGGTGTACTCGCCACAGCGCAAAATAACCATGCATGTGTGACTCAACAGACAAATATGTACGAGATCAGCATGCATGTGTGCGTGTATATGTATAGATGCACATATTTGTGGCTGGGGCTGGGGCTGGGGCTAGAGCTGGGGCCGTTGCCCAAAGGTAGACAGCCAAAAGAGTAGCTTGGACGCGTGCAGCTCTTAAGGCAAGGCAAAGGCACACATTCACAAGGCACAGGCTTAAATATAAGTACACACACACACACACACACATACACACTAGCGCGCAATGTTGTTGCTGTTGTAGTAGAAGTAGAAAACAAAATAAACATGAAGCATTGTTGAGAAAAAAAAAACACTAATACAAATATTTTTGTACTCCATAGTTTTGTACGCAAGCATGCTTGATTTTAAACGCACACACAGACACACGCACACGCACACCCACACGCAACTCGCCTAAGCCCTGTAAACATTTTCTGATGTGATTTCCAAAAGGAATCCTACTCCATTGCATCTTTGTATGAGAATGTTTCCCATCCTTTGTCCTGATAACTACAAAAAGTAGAAATACATAAGTGATGTGATCCCGATCTAGCGCACACCTGATCTATAACTTAATACTTATTCATAATAAGCACTGAAATTTCTGTCTCCATAACAGTTTCTCAGCTTTAACAACAGATCGTTACGTCATCAGCTATATCTACCATATGAAACTCAAATCATTCGCATTCGCAAAGTCTACCAATCTACCAATCTTCTAAGCTATGTATCATAATTATCGTACCATAATGGAAGGCATCTTTGGAATGTTGGCAGGGTACACTTCACACACATCTACCCATACATATGCATACGTAGCACTCATACGAGCATTGAACAACAGGTAAAATATAAGATGTAGAACGTTGAGAAAAGTAAAAACAAAACAAAATTCAAGTCTAAGGTGTGTAGGTACATACAAAGAATCACAGAGACAGAGGCACACATAAAGAAGGAGCAACAGAGTGGGAGAATGGGAGAGCGAGTGCGAGTGAGAGGGTGAGGGCGAGCAAAAGAGCGGACAGTAAAAGCATCCTCTCAATCGTTCAGACTTAAACTCAAATTCAGTCAGAGCAACCTCAACTTCTCAAGATGGCATATTCAGTCAAGTGTGCATGTGTGTGTGTGTGTGTCTGTGTGTGTTGCCAACATTTATGAGAGCTGGCCCTGGCCCTGAGGCCACTTCACTCTTCCTGCTATCTTTAAAATTTATATATTATAACGGATTTAGCTCAAGTTACACACACACTCATACACTCATGCACTCACAAAGTGTATGATTTGAATTTGATTCTACGTTGAGTTGCTGCCGCCAGTACACCTATCCCCCCGCATCTTATATAAGTTAAATATTATCTACAATTGGCAGACGACTTACGTTCACCTCTATGGTGACCAGCTCCGCCTCCACCTCCACCTCCACCTCCGCCAAGACATGGCTGGGTCGCCATAGGGTCCTACCTCAATCTCAATGGCAGCCAAAGACTACAAAATATGCTACGCCTGCGCGTGCTTGGCATACCAAGGCGAGGCGTTGGGGTTTGGGTTTGGGGTTGAGGTTGGCTTGCGAGACTGTGGCTTGACTTGACATACATGGTTCGCATGCCAAAGAAGTCGGTGGGCCCAGACGTAGACCAAGCAACGTTTGGTATTTCAACTTACAGCTTGAGAGTCTCAGGCTGGTTCAGTGAGTCTCAATCTGTTGGACCAGGAGAATCACAATTGTTTTAAGCGAGTTTAGTCAAGTGGTGGCTGCTAATTGTTGAGCATTTGCTCGACGCGCCGACCATTGACAATGACAGACAAAACTGTGAGTGCCAAAGCAAAGACGAATGTCATCAGCAGTGAGACAGACAGACAGACAGTAAGGCAGACGTATCAATAGACGGGCAGCGGCACATAGCATTAATACTCACTATGAGCTGTGCGCTCGTAATTGTCATCAGCTGTCAATGTCAAGCCAGGCCAAGACAGAGCAGCTACGCCTACGTCTACACCCTACTTACGTACAAACAGATACCACTGGGATTAGCCTACACTGGCAAAAATGAGTAATATGATGCTGCGAGGGTTGGCCAGTCAGAAGAGACAATGATATGATTTGTTCGGTTCAGCGTAGCTCAGCATGAAGTCGAGGGGAATCGTACTTATCTTTGATCTATGAGACTTCTTATCTTTGTTCGAGAAGAATCCCTAGTTTATATGAATTACATTATTTACATTCAGATTCAATCATATTTCTGTTGCTAACAGAACAACCACGGGAATCCACATCATTGCAATGGTTTCTTATGCTTTGCCATTGTGCATATTTATTTTCCATTTATATCATGTCAAACTCTCTCTTGTTCACACAAACATCTGTATATATCCTATCGCATAATTTGTCTTGTTGCAGCTACCTACATCAAGGGTTATACTCTCGTCCATTTCTACAAGTGTAGGGCTATAATTCAAGGAAATATCTAATATTAAATTCATGCCCACCTCGCCCTCGTTCGAGTCTGCGACAGTTTTTCTGGCCTTCGCAGCTGCACAACGTCAATTAAAACAGCAACAACAACAATGATGGGCACTTGCATAATGCATATGAAGTATTATGTGCATTTTGACTTCACTTGACTTCATCCTTTGCAGCTTCTAGCTCATCATCATCATCAGCATCACCCGCAGCTTAGTCAGCAGAATTTTTGTTGTGGGCTAAAGCTAGTCTATGGGAAGGGTGAAAACACGAAAAACAGCAAACATTGTGGTTTCCATTCCACTCCCACATCCACACACACATTGTAGTTTTAGAGCCATTGGCATGCAAAAGGGAAATTCTATTAAAACTATCTCATCTTCGGTTTGGCTTTCTAAAAGCGTTACCAAAACCAAAAGCATTTTGGCTGCATCGACAAACCATTCACGTTATGCGCCAACGTACCCTCATCCACATATACAGGCACACAATGGACATCAAACTGTTGGCGTTTTTGTTTTTCGCTCCGCGTGGTTGAGCCGCAACGGCGGCAACGACGACGCCAATGGGGGAAAATCGATTAAAAATGTATAAATATTCAGCGCAGGGTGTGCGAAAATGCCTCGTTAATTAATAATGAGCAGAAAATGAGTATAAGCGTGCAATGAGCGAGCCGTGGTAGGTGTGTGGAGGTGGGTGGTTACTTGGCCGCTGCTTGTTGGCCAGCATGAAACAGAAAACAACAACAACAGCAACAGCAACAACAACAAAAACGAGAAGGTAAAGAAAGCTCTTCGCATAGTTTGCTACTTTTGGCTGCTACAAAGATATGGATGGAGGTGGAGCAGTGGGCGTTCTGCTGTTCGCAGGCGAAAATCACAACAATTTAGCACACCCATACACACACAAGCAGGCACACACTTACACATGCACGTACACGTACACGTACACGAACACGAACACGAACATACACCTGAGCAGCAAGCAAAAAATTGTGTGAAAAATGTCAGGGCGGACGCGAAAAGGACGAAGGACCATAGGATCGCAGGATAGCCAGCCATACCAGCCAGCCCAGCCAGCCCAGCCAGCTGGAAAACCCAGCGAGCAGAGCAGAGCAAGTAAATAAATAAGCAGTCGTAAAAACAACACCAACACCAACAACAACAACAACACACGCACACGCGCGCACAAGCTGGCTGAGGCGCACTCATACACACACAGACACACACACACACAGAGAAACATGAATACTTCCTGCACACAATGAATGAAGATGGCACAGAGGTGTACTGGGAAATACATGAGAAAAGGCCCCGACCTCTCAACTATGATCGAGTCGTGGCAGCAATGCAAATATCAACAAGTGTACTTTTTTGAGAATTATATGAAAATCATCAACAATTTATGGCAGCGTACATATGAATTACATCCCTCTGACTACGCCACTGAATGAACGCATGCACATACTGTATGTATCTATGTATATATTGGCCAGGCCAGCTATCAGCTATGGTAAGAGCAATGCCGACTTACGAAGCTGGCGAAAAAATGCTAAAGCAGACACTGTCAGACAGACAGAAAGACATAGACATATATGTAACTGCAAACATACTAATATATACATACACATATATGTACATATACATATATGTTAAAGGTTGTAAAAACACCGCCAATAACATAACCGCAACCGTGCAGTTTGTGAGCAATTGAATTGTTAAGCAACGCCTACAGCTTAGGCAACGCTTTTTTTGGCCAGCCTTAGCCTTAAGACTGAGAAAAGGCACAGTTCCTCTCAAACCTACTCCGAATACAGGATAGCATCAACACGTTTCCGGTATATCATAACAATCATAACAATCACAACTCACCTGGAATCCTGTCGCAAGCTCTGATCGCCCAATAAAAGTTCAGTTCTTCCTTTTGATATGCTACTTGTGGGACTGTTTTGTAATTGCAATTGTTGCTGCTGCTGCTGCTGTTGTTGCTGTTGCAGCTCATAGGCGGCAGCCGAACTGATCAATTGTTGCTGCTGTATTTGCTGCTGCTGATGCTGTTTCTGTGGGCTGCCATCGTTGGACTGATGCACAATGATGTCATCATTATGTGTAGCTAGTAACTGCAAGTGACAAGATCGGTCAAACATCAGCGAAAAAGATAGGCCAAAATTTGTGCAAGTAACGTAAAAATTTGTAATAATATAGAAAACTAGATATTATACATACAAAATATATATAGTACTATATCAGGTGAGGAACTATAGAAATCAAACAGTAGAAGGCAATCACAAAAATCAAACATTCGAACAACCAAAACCAAACAAACGAAGGAACGAACGAACGAACGAAGCAGAACGGTTGGTCAGGAGCATCACAAAGCATGCATTGTAGCAGCAACATGTTGCTAGTGGCTCCCAGAAAACAAACGTAAGCATAAGAATTCAAATGTCGAATGTGGAACTGCTTCAGTATGTTGCTGTTGCTCACCTCTCGCCTCGGTGGATACATATTATTCGATATATTCGATAGTAAATCACAATTTTTCATAACGGACGCCGACGTGTTGCTGCTGTTGCTGATGATAATGTTGTTGCTGCCTAATGCTGATGCGTTTACGTTTGTTATGGAATTATTGCTATTATTGTTGTTGCTTATAAATAAATGTGATTGAGTTATGGCTGAGTTGTTGTTGCTGCTCATGTTGCTGATGTTGCCGATGTTGCCGATGTTGCCGATGTTGCCGACGTTGCCGACGTTGCCGACGTTGGCGATGTTGCCGATGTTACCAATGTGGCCAATGTTGCCGCTGTTGTTAAGCTGGAGCTCGGCAAAAGCCTGCTTCAGCTGCCCACTTGATATGGCCGTGGAGTATTCCGTTTTTGGCGTCATTGTGCCATGGACGTGCACCTGATGTGTCTGCTGATGATGATGTTGCTGCATGGGCATTATATCAGCAACACCCATTGCCGACGCCCTAGGCAATGGCGATGTCGATGTCTGCGCATCCACAAACTGCACATCATGGCCGCTGCCAACGGCAGACACCTGCAATGGTGCCAGGGAACGTGGCGGATTATGGATCTGCCGCTGCTGTTGCTGATGTATGGCCGCTGTGGTGGCCAAGGTGGCTGCAGCTGCCGGCAGAGGTGTCGTTGTTGTCGGCAACTGTGCCTGCTTGTTATTGTAGCTAATGTAGGTAATGCCACAATAGTTGGCACCATCCACGTCATCATCATCATCGTCCAGATCCTCGTCATCCACCTCCTTGGCCAGATGTTGCAGGCTGCTGGCAAGCAAAGATTTGGCCTGCAGCGGCTTGCCAGCAGCAGCAGCGGCAGCCAATTGCAATTGCAACTGTTGCAACTGCTGCTGCTGCGCCTGGCTGGTCTGATAGATATGCCCGCCACCGCCACCAGTTGCAGCACCACTGCTGCTGGCTGCCATTGATGTGGCTGCCGCTGTTGCTATTCCTGCTCCTGCTCCTGCTCCTGCTCCGGACGGTGTCTGCTTCAAGGTGTTGTTGGCATTTCGATCGGCAGCCGTTGCTGCGGCTACAGCAGCCGTAACCAAAGCGCTAGCATTTTGTGCTGGCGGTGGCACAACAGCTGTGGCCGCTATTGCTGCTGCAGCTGCTGCTGAAACTGATGGCGCTGGGGCTGCCGCTGTGATGGGCCCACCGGCTGTGGCTGATGTTGTCATTGTGGCGCTACTGCAGGCGTACAGCGGTTGCTGCTGTTGCTGACTGCTGCCGCTGTTGCTGGTAAAAGAGGTCACATAGATGGGCGTGGAATCGCTAAGGAAGCTCAGATCCTGCTGCTTATGGCTGGTCGTGGTGCCGCTTTTCGTTTGTTGCAACTTTTGTGGCGTTGTTTGAAGGATAGTGAAGGTTGTATTAGAATTAGATTGAGTTAAATGCAGTATAGAATACTTAATAGAATGGGACACAGGCAGCTAAACAGAGAGAGAGAGAGGAGAGAGAGGGGAGAGAGACAGAGCAGGGGGGATCAGAGCAATAATCGACTTAAAAGCGAAGAAAGTCCAAACCAATTCTCGTGACGCCAGTCCATGTCGCAGGACCATCACGACAAGACCTGATTTTGTGGTTGTGGTTTTATGAGCATTCATGATGGCACTACGGAAGCCGGAGATATTCAGGCAACACGATCAGGCACGTTCATGATCACGCTGCAGGGCAAACCCAATACCTCTTGCCTCCACTGAAATTCTGTTTCTGATTCACAGCCACACATTGGGGCGTATGCGTGCGTACGTGTAGGTGTATGTGGGTGCGTTTGCGTTTGCGTCTGGCTGCGTGGGCCGCTTTCAATGGGTTAAATTTGAATGCGAACAAAAGGCAAAGGCTCTCCGGCTCTTTTGAATGCTGAGTCTGGGTCTGGGCGCACCTTGAATCTGAATCCGAATCAAAGTCAACAAAAGCCAACTAAATAATTAGCCAAACCTGCAGGCGGCTTTTGTAATCGCGTTCTGCTGTTTCACCAGTAAATGTCAAACAGTTTGGCTTGGCTTTGTCAAAAACTTGGCCAAAATATGCATGTGTCTGTGTGTGTTTGCATTTTTTTTATAAGAACAAAAATTCAATTGCCAAATGGCATTAAAGTTAAAAGACTCTAAGCTTATAAGTGTCTATATAATACGAAGCTGGTTAGCTGCTTAGCTGGTTGGCTGAAGCACTGCTGCTCCTGCTTCTGCTCCCACTGCTCTTGGATAATGCTTTTCCACTTGGCTAAGGTGAAAGCTAGTGCTCCACCTGCCACTGCCGCAATCACTGCCACTGGTTTTGATGCAATTACGCGACTAGCAGTAGCAAGGTTTCCATATCTACACTTCCACATACTAGAGCTGCGTGTGCTTTATACATGTGTGTATGGATATACATATGCGTGAGTATGTGTGTTTGTATATGTATATAGATTTAGCCATATGTATAGCTTCACGCTTCATCCACATTCCACTTGTACGTTCAATTGGTCTGACTCAGACTCAGTATCAAAAGCATCAGGCATCAACGCATCGACCGCCATTCACCATCCGCATCCGCAGCCCGTCATCGTCAACAGCCAACGCCAATATCCAGCCACCTTCATTCATTTTTTATCGGATTATTGACAAGTCAAGCCAAGCCAGCCATGCCAGCCAACCAGCTTTGACACAGTGGCGTTTCACGGCTTTTGGGGGCGCCCAAAAGCAAAGGCTACCCAATGAGAGTGGCATCTATAGGATCTATACGATTAAAGTTTCCAAAATCTAGATTTTCTTACATCCGGACAGGGGGACGGTGAGACGGACATGTCAAGATCGACTCGGCTTGTCATGCTCATCAAGAATATATATACTTTATCTGATCGGAAAGCTTTCTTCTGCCTGTTACATTCATTGCAACAAGGTACAGGGCATACAAATTTGGCCAAACAGCGTTCAGTGACTCTCAAACCGTCCCTGCATCTAGCTCTGTATCAAATTCAACATCAACTAACTCCATATTGGAGTACATGTGTGCGCGGTGTGGAGTATGGCCCCAGATTCAGTTGAAGCTCCACTCTGGACAGCACTTAAAGCGAACTTATCGTCCATTTGCGTCTCTGACGGACTGTGTGTGTGTGTGTGTGTGTGTGTGTGTGCGAATGTGAATGTGAATGCGAGTGTGTAATCACTTGTTCAGTTGGCTTGGCAACAATCGATTCACAGTGATTTGATTTGACTCTCGACTCAATGCTAATAGCTTTCCATATAGCACACGCAATAAGTATCCATAGTGGCCCGGCCAGACCAGGCCAGACCAGGCCAGACCAGGGCAGAGCCAATGTCCGACATCCATTATGCCACAGGCCAGCTTCATCTTCATCAGGTAAGTGCCAAAGCGTTAATTCAATTGCAATCATGCATCGTAAAAGACTGCAGTTTTAGCAAAGGGTGAATAGTTCTGAATAATGACTTGAATCAGCTGGAGCTCGATGGTGATTTGTGACTCAATCACAATGTGAATGTTAACGAGAATGAAATTGAAATTCCAATTGAAAGTAATGCAAGTCAGAATGAGCCCAAAATGGCCTGCAGTTCCAGGTAAACTGGACTGTTATTAAACCAATAAATGCATTCCTCAATGTTCTGTAATTCCACAAAAATATGTAGTTGGAAATTTCGTTTTGGAATTCGAAACTGAAAATGGCATTGGCATGCCAAATGTGAGCAATCAACTGCAGACACTCAGAGTCGGACTCAGGCCCAGACCCAGACCCAGACCCACGCTCAGGCTCAGGCTCAGGCTCAGGCTCAGGTCAGTCCCACTCTCAGCCAGGGCAGGAGCAAACAACAACAACAACAACAACAAAAACAAAAACAAATCCGTAAATCGTTAACCCGATTACAACCTGCACTCACACTAGCACTCTCTTTCAATTTGATTTGCAGTTTTATGTTGTATTTTTTATTATTATTATCATTCGTTTTGTTGGCTTTGTTTTTGCGTAACTTTTGTTGTCAGTTTTGTTTTTCACTTTTATTTACTTTTACTCTGCGTTTATATAATATTTTTTGTTTTGCCCTTCACGTGCGAAGGCGGGTATCATGGCTTGGCCGAAGACTTTGTTAATGGCCAGCTGGATGGGCAGAGCAAGCGCTATTAATATGGGCTAAAAGGGTTACTGATGAGGGGAATTGGCTTCCACGAAACGCAGGGGGTATTCCAAATTAATCAGAATTGGTAATGAATTTGTTTCTTTAGAATTTTCTTAAAGATCAACACTTAAGAATCTTCATTGAAGCTTTGAAACAAGTTTCAAGTTTCTCCACATACATTTTATGCTACATAATTTGTTCAAGCCGAATGATTCTACAGGCCTGCTTTCACCTATAATTCTGAGCTAGTTCTAGCTTGCACTTGTGTGTGTGTGTAAGCAGAGACGATACCTACGATTCTTGCTTTAATGGCGGATTGATTGATAAACCCTCTGTTCATCAGCTATGATGCGAATGTGTTGATTGTGTTGAGAACAAATTGGACTTGGCCAGGCTTATGCTCGATTGAAGTTTGGGAACATGGATGGGAAAACATTATTTCCTTGTGGACACTTTTAAGCCTTGACAGTGGCGTAGGGTATTCTTGACTTCGGCTTAGTTGACACAAATTTGTTTCATTTCCATTTGATTTTGTGTTGCGTTTGTTGAATTTTTAATTGAATTTCTGACTGCGAATATATGTACGTACGTGTATGCCAAGTACTTCCTCTGTGTCTCGCCCTCCCTCTCCCTCTCCCTCTCTCCATCTCTCTCTCTCTCACTCTCTGTCTCACTTGCTCACGCTTTAGCTGGTCAGTCGGCTGTTATGGCAACAAACAGCAGTGCCGACTTGTACAGGGCGTGTCTCTGTTATATAGATGTACTTATATTAATATATAGACACACACACAAACACACACACATAAGTATATATATGTTGTCTATTTTCACATTATAATTATATTTATTTAAAAAACAAATTTCATTTCACAACTCTCTCTGTCTCTCTAGACGTCGGATGTGCAACTTTCTATATATGGACTGGGCTTACCTTCTTTGATAGTTGGGTGATATCCACGGGCGTAACACGATTTAGGGCGGCCAATCGCTGCAGACGCTCCCTGGCGTGCTCCTCGACGGCAATGACAAAGGCGTCCTGCACTGAGTTGCCAATGTCCCAGGCTATGGAGAGGGAAGAGGGAAGAAGCGAAACCAAAATGAAATTAATAAAATTGTCATAAGCAGGCACCCCCCCATCCACAGCTTCCCCCACATGATTTATGAGCAAGATCGACAAATTGGCCGCTGAATAGTTTCGCGGCAATGCAGCAGCCGCAGCCCTGCTCCTACCAAGCCAAAGTTTCGCCCCTAAAAAGTCGATAATTTTAGCCGTTAAATATTTCGTGCGGGCTTCTTTTGGCGCCATCTCGTTTCGGCTTGCAATAGTGTTCTTTTACCTTGAGTGAAAATGTGAGCCTGCCAGGCTTTAAGGATGTGTCTTTGCGTTTTTCAACACCCCGCTTCCCACCCATCAAAGAAAGAGTTTTGGCAACTTGGCAACTTTCCTACACATATCTAGATTTTGTGGCATTTGCATGTCTCCTAGTATACAGTGGGTGTGTGGGGGGGTGGTTGGTGGTATTGTTGCTCTGGGTTAGTGTTACATGGCTGCAGCCAAAAATATATGCATGCCAAGTGGGCACAAGGGCAGCCTAATGATGAGCAGAAGGATGCTAACCATAACGCTAAGAATGCGGCCCAGACAAGGCCAGCTACGAAGAGATAGACTGACACAAGAAGACGACGGCGGGACAAGGCACAAGTCGCAGACCAGAACCAGAATCAAACCCAGCCCCAGAGCCAGATGAGAAGCGAGTCCTAAAGGCCAAAACTTTGCTGGGTGAAAAGTTTTCGCTAAAAATTTTCACCAACTGCCTGCCTGCCTGCCTGGCTGCCTGTCAGCGTTGTCTTACCAGCTGGGCGTTCTGTTTCGCTTTTCTCTTCTCCGTCCTCGTTCTTTCTTTGAGTCTCCGCTTTTTTGGTTGGCCTCGACTTTAATTTCATTTTGGGCCATGTTGATTGCGCCGAGTAGTGGCCTGCGAATTCACATTCGCATCCTCATTCGCAGCCCGAAACTGAATCCGTATACGAGGTCAGGCCATACCACACAGCTGGCTTGGATTGGGGTGTGGGGTATGGGGTATATGGTATGGGGTCTGGTGTTGGGCCGTATTGCAAATCCAATTAGGAGCGGCGATGTCAGCCTCATCGTCGTCGTCGTCGTCGTCGTCGTCGTCGTCGTTGTCGTCACATGTCATTGAACCCAACAAGCGGCCCTGCAAGGGCTGCAGGGTTCCATTTAAGGGTACCAATGCCTGTTCCACTCCCTCTCTACCCTCCCTCTACCTTCTCTTCAGCTCTGACTTTTAATCTCATTTGTTTGTGAAGTGTGTGTGTGTGTGTGTGTGTGACATTCACTTCCGCGAGCTCAGAGCCCAAACCTCATTTTCCCGTTTCCCACCAACCAGAATCTTGACAAGAATCTAGCCAACCATCCACTCAGGCAGTCTGCCAGTCTGCCAGTCTGCCAGTCTGCCAGTTGGCCAATTTGGGTCTTTAGCAAAGCCTGAATGGTCTGGTAATATCATTTGATGGACGCATTCTCCATATGCAAATACATATATAAACGTATGCGTGCATGTGTGTGTGTGAACGTGTGTGTATATACTTGTCATGCTTGCATCGTATACTATGCCTCATATGGACTAATTAGCTACCACATATAAAAGAAAGCCTGTTCTAAATCAGCTGATATTAATCGATTAATCGACTCGACTTTAACTCTTTCTAGCTGTTAGGGGCTATGACGAAGCCTTAACACCCTTCACCAATTGTAAATAGTATTTATTAATAATTATAAGTTTTGATAGCCTTGCAGGGGGTATTATAATTGTATCAGCATGAAAAGCCGTGTCGATTACTTCGCTGCCTATTGCCTACAGCCGAAGGAAACACGTTTTAGGCGGCTAAGTTTTCATTCCGTTTTATGGTTCGGCTAAGGTATATAAGGTTGGAGTACCCGAAATTAGTCTGTCTCTTATTTTTCTTATGCCGTGAACGATGTTCTCGAACGCCTTGGGTTCTTCAAAAACGATTTGGGCTCAATTGAATAACTTTTTCTTATCAATGCAACAGCACTTATGAACCCCAGAGTGGTCTCATCTTCAGAACCGTTTGGACTAGATCTTAATAACACCACCACTATATTTATACCAAATATGGAGAACCCAAATGAGGAACCCAATCGGAGTTTTAGCTTCTCATGATGGCGCTGTGAATGAATCCATGCAAAAGTTATACTGCCCCGCTGTGCAGCGCAGAGCACAACTGTTCATGCAACTTCTGATGATGATGTTCTTGCCCGTCCATTATTAACCTTAATTAGCAATTAATGACGCTGAGTTCCAGTTGCAGAACCCAATCATCATTATACATTTTCCATCAACAGTAACTTTATCAAGAACGCATCTCATTGATGAGCAACTTGTTTATTATTATTATTATTTTCTTTGTGTTCTTTGTTATATTTTGTGTTCCCCCGTTTCATTTTTCATTTTTACACTCGCTTTTTTGCTCTGGAGTCGCTGTGATGTCTCCGCTTAATGGGTCAGTGGGCGGTGGGCGTGAAATCGACACTTTCCCCTGCCACCCCTGCCCCCCCCCCCAGCCCCTCGCTTTAATTGACATATAGCTAAATCGATAAATAATAAACGAAAGTTCTTGTGTAAATAAAGCAACAGCAGCAACAACAAAACCTTTGAAATTCAAATTGCAGGCAAAAGTTTTGTACATTGGCAATGACAGGCAGCGGCAGAATCTAACAGTTTGACAAGCACTGTTTCTGCTAAGTTTCAGCAGTTACAGTTTTTGGCTTTGGCAGGAGATTGCCATCAAATTGAAGCTAAACATTTACTGTTGACGTTGACTTTCTAACCAATGGAAATGCCATATATGTATATAATATATATGTTCTATGCGGGGGTAATCCCTGCTTCTCCCCCCTCCCCCCCCCCCCTGCATTCCTATTAAAAACTTTTGTGTTCTACAGTTAGAATTTCATGGTAATTAAATAATGAGTTGTGAATTAATGGCAATGTTCTCTCTGTGAGAGGCGAGGAGGGGGTGTAACGGTGAGGGGGAGGGTTATAAATATGTGCAGTGAAACAAGCTTATTTAAGGCTTCCTTCAAAATGTTCAAAATGTTTTAATTAAAAGCAAAGCTTAGGGCTGCTCAAATTTCATAATGAAGGGGGATAAAAAAAAAACAAACTCAGTTCTGAAAAAAACTAAAATACTAAATTTTGTAAATGCTTCCATTAGGCTAATCTCACTCTCCCGTATGTGAAATTTAATTCTAACAATGTTAACGCCCACATGAAATGCTTAGCTTCTATATGTACATCAGGACTTGCTATTTGGAACTCATTCGAGCTAGTATTTCATGTCCGCGATTTTTGATTCTTTCACGTTTGGTGGAAACATTGTGTCTCTCTCTATATCAGAGGGGGGCAACTTTCAAGAAATGTAATAAGAATCAAACAGCCAGCACACATATGCACAGCCACATGCATCTAATTGTATATACGATTCATTATCATCCAGTCAGTTCATGTATTTTGTATGAAAACACTCAGCTATGAATACTGTTAGTACATATCTAGATATATGCGTCTGTCTGTCTGTCCGCCCGTAGATAAAGTATTCTCTTTAGTAGATCCGTCAGATTGAGAGAAGTGCTTATTATCACCGACACAAAGTGTTCAAGATAATAATGTATAAGTAGAGTTTCAAACCTATGAACTGCAGTCCACACAAACCAGGAAATGGTCAACACATAAGCAAAGGAACCCCAATCCATGTGCCCACACGAAGAAGTGTGTTTAGGCAAATATAAAAAGAGAACAGTCCAAATGAAAAGAAATCTATTACATACTGGTGACTGATAAGACATCTACTCTAAAACACCATACGAAGATAAGAGAGATACTTGAAAAACATATAGAAGATCACACGCAACGGTTAAGTCGCATCCTTTTTGAATATCAGATGACAATGCTCAGGCTAGAATTAGACCTGGGCGACCTTTTTTATGATTACCACATGTGCAGGTGGGAAATATAAGATTTCTATTACCACATGTACACACCTTAGCTATAAGACACCCCTACACTCTCTCTGTTTCTCTCTCTCTCAAGCACAAACCGAATTTGATTAAGTTTGAATAAGAAACAATAAAGTTATGCTACAAAGGGTTAAAGTCTGGGCCACTCTACTAGTTTATATTATTCTTAGCTCTAACAAATTCAAGAACATTTTAGCCAAACTGTCCTAGAGTTCCCCTGTGAGCCAAGTAGAGCATGTGTTCATACACAGTACATATGTACGTAGTACAGATGGGCATGGATATGTTAACATATTCAGACACATACACACGCGCCGTATACGTTATACATACATATGTGTGTGTCGTGCTTTTGTCTAGTTTTCGCTAAACACCTCCCCATGCCATCCCCCGCTCAGCCGCATTCCCAGGCACGCCGCTGAAGCGCTCACTAATTGGCTATTAAATAATTAACATCATAATGCAAGCAAAAACAACAAAAAAAAAAAAAGTGGAGGAAGAATAGCATGAGGTGAAAATGTGTGACTTTTTCCAGATTTTGAACATGAAAAGGCTTTCAATTGCAATTTGCAATGTGGATAGATATTCGATTTTTTCGGCATTCGCTTATAACTTGATTCGCATGCTTTTAGCAGGTCTGAAACACGTCGAGTTCACACATATTTGGATGTATTTTTCTTAGAATTTCTACCTCATCTGCTCGTTTGGCCGTCGCTCTGTCCGCCTGTCCGCCTGTCTGCCTGTCTGTCTGTCTGTTTGTCTGTTTAATATACGATATGTATTTGTTTTCGTTTTCGTTTTTTGCAGTTTCATCTGGCAGCTACCAGCCTTGGCATTTATTATGTAACCGCAAAATCATGTATCACATTTCCTGCAGCAGCGACAATCTCCGTGGGGCCATGAACTTAAGCTGCGATTGCGATAGCCAAAGGCAGAGACAGGTGTTTGAACGCCAAACAATTGCTATCGATAGAGAGTCGGCGAAACATCTAATGTGCTCGCAGCGTTGTTCAAAGTCTCGACTCACATTTTGTACTTAACTGCCTCTGAATCTGAATGTCGATGATGATGATGATGATGTTTATCTCAATCCAACTACAAAGTCTGAGAATTGAGAATTCGAAATTCAAAACCTGATTGACTGACTGATTGGCTGATTCGGAAATAACTCACTCGCCCATAATATAATAGCTAGGAATCTGAAATTTCTAGAAAATTCTAGCTTCAAGTAGGATCAAATTGGTGCGAAAGTTTGCTGGATTTCAAGGGGTGAGGTAATCGAAGGGAGACTTGCGAGATAGCCAGCTCATATGACGGCCTGCTTTGCTATCTTGTCACCATACAGTGGTCCTTTTGTCTTCTCTAGAGCAGAGAGAGAGAGAGAGCAGATATATATCTCATGCTCAAGCGTGGAAGGGAATGCACACCATAACCTAAATGCATCAATTCTATTCGAAAGAATATAGTACAAATACTTTTGGTTTCGTTTGTCTTGGAAGGCTTGCAGTATGAACGACCATTTGATTTCTGATCAATGATTTAGCGTTTCGATTGCAATCATGCAGGGCTCTAACAAGTACGCCTTACTGCGGCCAATGACAAGGTAAATAGCAGCACAGCAGCGCATTCCATTCAGCGATTTATCAACAATTTTTAATTCCATATAAAACATATTGCATATCAGTAAAAAAATATGTGTCAAATCGTTTGGTTTTGATAGCCACTCTCCTTTAGAGGCCAGCTCCCCTCGCCGCCCTCGCCAGTCGCCTGCTTACCATTTTCATTACTCATACGCCGCATGGGCACTCTGCTTTTTCTCCTGCTGCTGCTGCTGCTGCTGCTGCTGCTGCTGCTGCTGTTGGTTATCGCATTTAATTTTTGTTAGCATTGCGATAACATTGACAGCTGAATGAATAGGGGGAGCAGAGCGGAAATGGGTGTGATATGACTGTCGCAGTACGCGTGTGTGTTTAAAACCTTTATTAGCAGATTATACGCAGACGAATATGTCAGCAGAACCTGTGCGTGTGTCTGTATTTTTGTTCACCCTTCCTCAAATTAACCCATTTAGAGACAAAAACTGATATAGATGTGGTCTAGGAAATGCTTACAATTCGAGTTGTGAAGCTAAACCGTATGTGGCTTGCTTTATTCTGGATCATTTTGGGAACCGTCTTTACACAAATTGTAAAAGCAATTCGGTCAACATCTAGGTCAAATGCGGTATGGAAATTCTTGAACTTCTTGACTTGATTGCTTAAGGGGCCACATTTTGGAGTTCCTATGGGGAAATTGTGATATTGGGGAAGACTTTTTCCAAAGTAAAACTCCCTATCTGTATATTTATCTTACTCTTGCTCTTCCTTTCTCTCACTCACTCTCTTTCTCCCTCTCCATCTCACTCTTTTGCTCTTTTATACATATGCAAAACTGCCTCTTAACGCATATTTTGTCTTGTACATGCTTGAAGCTGAGGCTGCACTATGCCGCCACTCAGAACATTCAAATTAGTCGCAAAAACGTTCTCTCTTGAAGCCGCACACGATTCTTCATTTCTGCATTAGCAAGCGGCAAGGTAAAACACTTCAAAACATCTTGATGACGATTGTTTTTACTGCAGTTGTCATCCTTGGCTTGCTAGACATTTTCTGCAACATTTTACACATCGATTGCCTTAGCAGCCATCCAGCTAACTATTATGTTTGTCATTAATGGGTTAAGTACTTTCAGCTTCAATTGAATTCAATTTAAAGTCGATAACAACAACAACTACAAGCACCATGAATAACGAATGACAACAATAAAAAAGCAAAACAAAATACGAACAACGACGAACAACTCTCTGACTCTGAACGAACAATCATCATCATCATCCGCGTCATCATTCAGGGTCGTCATCGCCATTGTCGTAGTTGCTGTTGGGTTGGCATTTTGTTGCTGTTGCTGTTGTTGTTGTTGTCGCTGTTGCTGTTGCTGTTGCTCAGGTGTGCATTGTCTCACGTTTGTTTATTTATTTGCTCGCTTGATTGCCTCACACATGTTTATGTTTTTTTTTGTTTTTTTTTTGTTTTTTTTGTATATTTTGTAGCCTCTCTTTTTCATGTTTTCTTTGACTTTTAGTCGGGCGTTTTATTTTTCACTTCAAATTGCAGTTTTTACAAAGAATCAATTCCGCACTCGTAGAGAGTGCTAAGACGTAGAGAAGCTGAGACTGAGGCTGAGGCTGACAGTGAAGACGGAGATGGAGATGAAGATGGAGACATGCAGGTGGCAGGCGGTGGTAGTGCGGGCGTAGAAGCCATAGCCATAGCCGTAGCCGCACTCTTATGATTCTTTCACGCGTTGCGCTTCGTTTAGCAACAAGTGCCAATAAAATTTAGCTACAAAAAATCACAAGCAAAACGAAATTTATGCGCGCATACGGGTAAAACCAATTATAAAGAAAGAAAGAAATCCGCCAGCAGGGATCTTACAACGGTTAACTTCTAGAGCAACAAACAAAACTTAAAAAGCAAAGAGAACAGAGGCATTGCCGAGGCTTGTATACCATTCAAATTGAGATTATATAACAAAAGTCGAAGCTTGTCCTTTAATTCAGTTCAAGAATGAACAACGGCTTAGTTGCATAATAGATAAGCAAGGTTTCAAACCTATGAAATACTGTATAATGTATAAGTGAAGTGCCAAACCTATGGACTACAGTCCACGCAAGCGAAGAAATGGACAACACATAAGCAAATACATATAAGCATATGGACCACAATCCACGTACCCACACCAAGAAATTTATTTAACATTTAAGCAAATATAAAAGAGATACAGTCCAAATGAAAAGAAATCTATTACATACTGGTGACTGATAAGACATCTACCCTAAAAGACCATACAACCATAGGAGAGATACTTGTAAAAGATATATAGAAGATCACACCGATGCGTAAGGGTACAAAAGTCGCATCATTTTTGTATACCAGATGTCAGGTCAGGAAGAAACAAAATATGTAGTTGACAATGCTCAGACCTATGCTCAGACCTCTTTAATGGCTACCAAATATGCAGGACGTAAATATAAGATTTCTATTACGAACAAAAATTATATAGAATTCAATTGTGTATTTTCACACAGTTGGTTCTATACCAGCTAGATGATATAGTAGTTGTCCGATCCGAATGTTAAGAAGAAGTATAAAGACACAGTATATTTTTATCGAACAAGATTTTGCAATCTGTATGGCCAAGTCCATATTAGTGACGATAGGCCGATGCCGAAGAGGAGGATGATATATCGACTCCCCTTGTCATGCTGATCTAGAATACATATACTTTATATGACAAAATGAATTTACATCCACATTTGCCAAAGCTTATATACCATTCATATGGTAAATATCCTACGTGATAGAGAAGTGCGATCTGAGTTGAATTTGCTTAGATGAAACGAAGGCTCCCGAAATGAATGCATTCCGAATTTAGTTCGGCTTAGATAAAACATTCTGAACTGTTGGTTATTCTGAAGCAGTTGGCTATATGGCAGCTAGTATATATATAAGACAGAGTTTGAATCAAGTGTGCATCTGGTAAAAGTTTCTCCTGTGCGGGGCAACCGTCATGACACAATTGATATACCATTTTTCTGAATGGTGTAAAAAAGCTCCAGCCGAGGAGAAACAGAAGAATCTACACGTGAAGAAACCGAATCATGGGCCAATGATGAGTGGGGTGCTGGAGCAGCAGCATAGCAAATTAATGGCCTAATTTCATGCTTATGAAAAAGCTCTTTAAAAAATTACTAGATTTTAAGAAATCCTTTAAAGGGAGGTCCTGTCTTACCAAAGAACATTGTCTTGGTTTGTTTCTTGTCGATCTCATACTAAGTTTAGGGAACAGCTACAAACACATACCCATAGTTAGCTTATCCACATCAAATGTTAGTTGGTATGTATGTATGTATGTACCTATGTATGTATGTATACATATATGTAAATAGGTTTATGTTCTCTTTTGCTGTCTCTCTCTCTTGTGGCAATGACTTTTACACATCGCAAAACACAACGCAGCGCACATGGCTTGGCCCAAAAGCACACAACCAAACAACAACAACAACAACAACAGCAGCAACAACAACAACACAAGCCAGCAATTCAGAAGAGATACATCTTAAGCAGCAGCATCAGCAGCAGCGGTAAAAGAGTAAGAAAACTTATACAATTTACTAAAACCAGGGGCGTAATAGCTACTGAGGTGGCAGGGGAAACTTTCATATTGAAATCCTTACTTGCATTGAACATGTACATATCATTTAGCATTTAGCATTAGCATTTAGCATTTAGCTGTGCCCATGCCTAACCAACACAGCCCCCTATTCGCTGAGCCACTGGCAGACAGACAATTGACTCACAGACAGAGGCGACGCTTTGGAGCCAAGAAACTTGCCTTACCGGATTTCGTTTCGGATGCTGTTTTGTGTTAGTGAGCAACGCGGCCCACCGCACCGCACCGCACCTCAGCGCACCGTCGTCACACACCACACACCATACACCATACACCACACACCGCATACCATACCCCAACACCCTCACCCCCCCATATATATCGCTATCTCTCGCTCTCTGGCGCAATAGACGAAAAGCTCGTCCACTGTCTGGTCTTGCTATTGATTTCGTTTTAGACGTTTGGAATGTTTTGTGCTTCTAACTTCTTTTTGGCTCTTTTTTTTATTGAAAACTGGAAATTCTTGCGTTTAACTGACCCAAAAAATATATACGACAGCGAGAGATGGAGTGGGGGAGAGGGAAAGGGAAAGGGAGCGGCAGAGCGGAGCCAATGCAAGAAGAAAGCCAAAGAATGTTCAAGTAAATATTAGAAGACAAAACATACGTTTATATACATAGTTTGTTCTGCCAAATGTATATTTTGATGTTCCACCAAGCCAAAGGCGGGCGGCCCATACGCATGTGTATCTAACAACGAATTCCGCCCCCCCATTTCACTGTTTATCTCAAACAGACGAGAACAACAAGAGCTGAAAAACGCCCCCTGCAAATGCAGCAGCAGTCCAGTGTCGCTTAGACTGTAAGCGTTCGCATTTTGTATAAATTATTTCAATTGTGAATTATTGCTTTTTCGTAGTTTCTCAAAATATTTAAACTTAAGATTACAGTTTTCGCATTTTCCGTGCATTTCGTTTGCTTGCACAAGCTTTTGTACCAAGACCAACCAAGACCTGGTCCAAGGTCTTGTATCTTGTACAACAATTTAGTATATTTGCAGAGGGTATTATAATTTTGTCACGATCTCCGACCCAATAAGCTATAGATATTCTTGATCAGCATTATACTGAGGAGCTTACCGAGTCGATAGAGGCATGTCTCTCTATTTAGTCGGACCAATACTCTATGATACAGTAGCTCCCATATAACATACCCATTCTTACTTTCTACGCAGAACTCACGATAGATGGCGCTAATGAATGACTTCTTAGTATGAACAACGTTTTGTCTCTCTCTGTCTATCTGTCTGCCTGCATTTGTCTGTCTGTCTGCCCGTCTGTTTCTATGCGAACTAGTCCCTCAGTTTTGGAACTATCGACTTGTGACTCTCGCCATAGTCTTCCTCCTGATGTAAGCCGCTCATATGTGAAAATCATAAAGATCGGACCAATATAACATATAGCTTCCATATAAAAACATATCAATGAAAACTTTGTACAATAGATGGCGCTAACAAAATTGTATTTACAAGCCAAACAGCGTTGTTTCTAGCCCTATGTTCTGTCTATCTAACTCACAACCAGATTTATTGGAATGCGAATGTATTGTATGTATGTACATGCATATGAAAGTTTGTATGTTTGTATCAGAATGCTCGCACAGAATATTTGCAGGTGATTAGAAAGAAGATTGCTTCACTGCCTACATCTCAAGGGGAAATACGTTTTAGACTACCAAGTTTTCCTTTCTCCTTATGATTCTGCAAGGGAATATAAGGTTCCGTAAACCGAAGTTTGCCCTCCTCTCTTGTTTAAAGAAATTGCATGAGAATATATAATAAAGGAGAGCTGCTAGATTTCTGATTTGGCATATTTCATAAGGTTTTATCTCGCGCTGCAACTAACTAAAACTCAGCCCTAACAACAACTTAACGAAATCACTTAATAATTTATTGAGTTTTCGAATGAAATGTTTATATCGCTTTTAATTATTGTACATTTTTCTAAATGTTTAAATGTTGACAGTTCAGATTGTTGTTGTTGCAGTTGTTGTTGTTGTTCGACAAAAATCTCTCGCTCAACAAATAAAACTCGTTCCGTTTTGAGGTTAGTTTTTCGTTGTGTGTGTGTGTGTGTTCGTGTATGTGTTACTTGTTTTGCCGCTTTTACAGCAACAAAAGCAACAACAACAACCACACGTGGCAGCACAAAAGCAGCTCAAACTGTAAGCCGTTTTTCGTTTGCTTGCTGGTTTCCTACTTTTTTGTTTTGTTTTTGCTTTTGTTGCAGCAAAAAAATTTCCAGTTGGATGACTCCACTTTGTTGTTGCTGTCGCTGTTGTCGTTGTCGTTGTTGTTGTCTTTTTGTTTTTATAAACTCCCACTTGCCAATTCTCAATTGCCCCCCTCTCTCTGCTCCAGTATCCAGCAACTATCCCATCCCATCCCCAACCCATCACAGCAACACCTTCAAATGTTTCACGCTGCCTCCGCCTCCGCCACCGCCTCCGCCTGTGCCAGTGCCAGTGCCTCCTCTTTCCACAGAGCGGATTGCCAGAGGCTTCAGCATTTTCTCTTTTTGCTAAACGATTTTTGTTTTTTGCTTCACGCCCACAAAACCAAAAAAAAATTAAACACGAAAATGAAAAACAAAACTGAATCGGAATCAGAATTCGAGAAAAAAGTCGGCTTATACTAGTTGGCCGTGTTAATGGCTTTAACTTTAAAGCGACGCTTCGTGCAAATGGAAAACTATAATAACAACAGCAGCAACGGCAAGCACTAAATGAGCAACAGCAGAAGAAGAAGACATAATAAAAAGACCAAGAAAAAGAAGCAAAAGCTTGCAAAAACAAAATTCCAAGATTCCGCCTTGAACATGGCACAGAAATTAATCATACAAGAATGTACATATATATATTTATCGCGGTTTGGATAATCGATTTTTTGGTGTTGTTGTGTTGGTACACATGTTCCGAACATATGTTCACAGTTTCAAGAGCATAGCACACTTAGTTTGTTTTTTAGACTGATAAAAAGGTTAGACGTGTTCAGCACAGTTTTGTGTGACAAATGGAATCAAGTGCTCTAAAACACCTGAACTGTTGAAAAACTCTTCCAAGATGGCCGAGAAGATGCCGACGACGAACCTCTGAACGACCATCAACAACAGAAGATATCGTCGAAGCTGTGAAGAAAGTAGCTGATGATATTGGCATATCAGTCGGCTCATGTCATGCAACTTTTTCGAATGTTTTGGGCATGAGACGTCTGTATCAAATTTGTGCCGAAGCTTTTGAAGAACTTCTTGATCAGAAGAACCCTTGCTTGTGAGAGGTTTTTTGGACAAAAACAACAAGACAATCATGCCTCAGCCCCCGCATTTACCAGAGTTGGCCCCCTGCGACTTTTTCTGTTCTAAAAACTTAAGAAACCTACGAAAAAAGGAAGATGCATCGCTAGAGGAATTCAAGGCTAAAAATATAAGCGTCACCTCACTTTTTGAACACACCTCGTATCATATACTAAACTTCTTATACTCCACTGCTTCTCCTTTACTTCTTATAAAGATTGTGATTATTATTAATGGCGTTGGGCGTTTGTTGTCACAAATGTGTTGAAGCCAAGCAGACGTTTTTGACTGCAAACAACCCATACGAACTGGCTGCGATACTTAATAGTATCGACCTTGAGTTACCCTTTGAAAGCAATGAGCAATGTGCTTGATAACATATGCCAAATGGGATGGTAGATCATCCTCATCTTACTAGAGAAGCGTCTCAGATGAATGCTCATTTTCAGCAGCAGAAAGATATCCGAAATAGATTTTACTGGTAATGGGGCCTATAATCACAGAAGAATCGATCAGTAACTGGCATATGGATTGATGATGATCTCATTTTCTGATCATCAACTGATAAATGAGACTCTCCATATTAAATTTTCATTTCAAACGTAAACAAACAGCACGTCGGCTCTGGGTAAATAACATCTTGCAAAATTATTTATATGTCAATTAGTCGTTACAACATCTGTACTAACGCACCTCGAAAGCAGATATTGTTGATCGTTTATTGGTCGTTATGCGGAAGCGCCCCTCGGCCGCTTGGGTACCTTTAGCCTACGTTGGGCGCTTAACAAGTCCCGCGGCTACTTAATTGTACTGCGTATTATACGTAATTATTAATGTTTTTAGCTCACAGAAACCCACCCAATTTTTTGATCTGTTGTTACTGTTTAGCTACAGTTGGATAAGCATTGTGCTAGCACTTACATTTGGCTGCCGCTTGCTGCTGTGGATGCTGCCAATGTGTTGCAGCTGCTGAGCTGAGGTAGCTCTCTTTATATTGCACAAAAACCAAACAAAACTTTGTTGCACCGCAAAAAAATAAACAAACAAGCAGATAATAGATATAAGTGTGCCAAGAAACACAAAATGGCAAAAGAAACACGAGCATACACCACGCGCACACGCGTAAAATAAAGCGATACGCGCGCGCGCACTGTAAATATAAATATTGTATTGTGCTGCAGCTGCAGCTGGGCTTGGTGTGTTTTTGGAGACACGAAACTACAACCACGTTGCATGAAAAGCGACCCACGACCGACCGACCGACCGACCGAAACCGACTAAACCGAAACGCCAACAGTCGCCGCGCAACTGAGGCGCTTGCCTGAAACCCCACATCGAGCGGACCCCAAAGCCCCACCAGAGAGCAGAGCAGAGCGATGCATGCCAGAGCGAGAGCGAGAATGGGGAGAGTGAGTTAGCGTAAGCCCCAGATAGCAGCCAAAGCAGCCGCCAGCAAGAGGCAAGCAGCAGCAGTAAACACTTAACCCGTTAATGACAAACAATTTTAATGGAAAACTGAATCAAAGTTATGCGGCTATAGATGGTATTTATATCCGCACATATATGATAGATATATTGGTCTGATCGAGAACTGTGTTGGACACGCTCTTTCTTAAGAGTTATCTATATATATATATATATATATATATATATAACTGTCTGTGCTGACTGACTGACTTAGAATCACCGCACAGGTCAAAGGAAAGTAGCTACAGTGCTGAAATCTGTTCTCTCTGTTGTTTCCTGGCGTCAGCCTTTAAAGGGTTAAAGCCAAGTTTTTAACAAAAACACACAACTGATGACAAAAGCTGCGCGCGATGCTCAGTTAGTATTAGAGAGGAAGAGGTATTAAGAGAGAAAGATAGCGGAGTAGAAGTTGGATATCATGGCTAAAACAGCGCAAGGGAGAGCGAGCTTACAGTTTGACAATCACCAACACAGCCAGCTGAGCTTTGCTGTAGCGTAAATATAAGGAAACGGCAAAATTCAAATCAAATTCTTCAAATTGCTTGCAAGTTTCCAAATCTTAAACTTAATTGTAAAATTTTTTAAGTCGAAATTTTGGAACGTTTTCTCTGCGTGTGATGGAACTAAGACTTACCCAATCTGGAGTCATTCTTCTTGCGAACTCGCAAGCAAATCGTGCAGGACTTGATGCACTGTAAGAGGAATGTAAAAGAATGTCACAAAGGGCTTGAGGATACTTGGTAGTTATCCGTAAAACGTACATCGTGTATATGTCGTATAACTTCCGTCCGCGATATATTCTCCAGGGACAGGCCATTGACCTCGAGTATCTCATCGCCCACTTCCAGATTATCGCGATCGGGCGGTGAGCCATATAATTTAACCTTACCCTCCACATTCTCAACGAGTATGATGACATATCCTGATAGTTCCACAACTTGTTGCTGAAAAGAAGAAAATACGGAAATCTTTAATCTTAAATTTCAACAGGATGCGGATGCCACAGTCACAGGCGCACACACAGCACGCTGCCCCCAGTGGGGGTGCCGGTGCCGACTGTGTGGTTATTGGAGCTTACGCTCCGCCCCCACATCCCCCACCCAATCGTCCCATTATAGCTGGCCTGGTCGTTATGTTAATTACATACAAATTATGCTTGCGTGCAGACCCAAACTGAGCGCGGCGCTGCCGTCAAACCTCCCGCATAGATGCCACTGCCAGGCATGTCCAGACCATGTGAGCAGTGCCTTATGACCAGCGACAATTGGAGCTGGCCATCGACAGCTCGCCTAAGGTAGCTAATATGCTAATGGATGGCGTTCATAAAATCAGAAGAACGAAATTTGCTTGCCACAAATATAGCCTCAGCTAATGTCGAGAACACACATTCGCATGGCATGATTAGATTCAACAAATGGGTTACCGGTTGCGATCATACCAAATCCGAGTATCTGATAGGTCTCTGATAGATTATGTTGCCAACCTATGAAAAGCTATATAAATAAAGTCTCAAACTTATGAAAAACTGTATAATGTGGAAGTAAAGTTTCAAACCTAAAACTACAGTCCAAACAAGCGAAGAAGTGTATAACACATAGGCAAATGTAAGCATATGAACTACAATTCATGTACCCACAAAAAGAAACGTATTTAACATTTAAGCAAATATAAAAGAGATACAGTCCACATGAAAAGAAATGTAAAAACCCTAAAACACAATACAACCATAGGAGAGATACTTGAAAAAGATACACAAGAACCTCTTTGTATGCCAAATGTCAGGTCGGTCAGGAAGAAGTAAAATATGTAGTATGTAGACAATGCTCACAATGGCTACAAGTTCAGTTCGTAAATATAAGATTTCTATTACCACATGTACACATTAGCTGTAGTTCACCCCATAGTTTATAACAACAAAACTTGTATAAAAGCAGTAGCATTTTAGCTCTCAAACAGTTGTTTTACACACTGCGCTGTTGCAATTGTTGAATAATGTGAAGCATACTTTTGGGCTATTACTTCCGGGCCATACAGCTTGAGATGCGTTGGACTTGAAACAGTTCCAATCATAAACCATTGTCGGCTGTGAAAGGATTTGTTTGTTGTTGTTGTTCTTTACGTTTTTCACTTAACTTTTTCTTTTGCCTATTTCTGCAATTAGTTGGCATTTGAAAAATTCTTCAGGTTTTTTTTATTTTCTTTCGTTTTTTGTTGCGGTTTCTCTCAGCCTCAGCCACAGTCTCTGTGTGTTTGTCTCTGCCTGTGAAAATGCCTTTGCCTTTGCCTTTGCCTGGCAGTCTTTTTAAATGCTTTTCAAGTGCGCCGCTTCAGCCGCTGCCGCTGCCAATTTGGTTTGCATTTTGCTCTCTTTGTATGTGTATATGCGTGTGTGTGTGTGTTTGTGCACTTGCTCTTTGTGCTTTTTTTTTGGAAGGGGTGCGGCTTCCTCTCGACTTCAGGCCTTTGCCACTTAGGTCCTAAGTCCATTACTTTGTCACTCAGCTCGGACCAAGAAATTTTCCAAGGAACGGAAAAGGCAGGAAAATAATATATATGATTTTATGTTTATATCTAGATTCTAGAATATATTTCATATTAATTTTCGACACCCCCAGGCTGGCAAAGTGCAAGCTGCATAATTATTCACAGACACACACACACACACAGTCACATTCTTACAGGATGTGGGTGTATGGGTGGCACATTTAAACAGAGCGAATAAACCTAGACTAGCACTGACCCACTCACCCAACGCCCACCTTAGCCAGCGCAGCCCAGCTTTACTTTGCTTGCTCCACCGGCACCCTACCGCTCCTTGCCTCACCAGGCCACCCCCCCGCCACCCTTGCCTCTACTTCTTTTTGCCGCACACTCGAATGAAAAATGACAGCAATTACGCTTAAATTATGCGTTTGTTTTCTCATATGGAGCGTCCTTGTCAGCTGTTGTTGTTGTTGTTGTTGTTGCTGCTGCTGCTGCCTGTTGTTGTTGCATGTACTTGAAGCTTATTTCACACATAGGCACACACATACATAGACAGAGGCTTAGGGCATTGCGTATACAAAAAAAATGTAATGTCTAGGCGGCGACAATTCTCGCTGCGGGCTCTCTCTTTCTCGCTCTCGCCCGCGCCCTCGCCCTCGCTCTTAGGAGGGAAACAACAGCAGCAGCAGCAAAAATTTAGCAATTTCTTGGCATTTGGCATAGACGACTTGTCATTCAAAATGTTGATTTTATATATACACACAGACACAGACACACACACACACATACACTTACGCGTATGTAGTTTTCTTTGGCCTCTCTGAATGCTTTCTTCTACCCCAATGGATGTGCAATGTGGATGATCAGGGGGCCATCTATGATAATGATAGGCGCCACTTCTTCAATTTCTCTGAACATCTTGGGCAACATCAATGCCATCCTATCCTACGAGAGCAGGACAATCTTAGCTTTCTTTGCATTCATCCTCCAGTCAGCCCTTAAAAGTATGCTTGTTCATCCAGGAGATTTGGGTACTTTAATAAGATGTCTATAGATTCCCTAATTATGAACAGATTTTCATAATCAATATATGAAACACAATCCATGTGCCCACTCGAAGAAATGCACTAAGCAAACAGGCAAGTATGAATGAGATATCAGACCTACTTGAACTATTTTTGTAGGCTCTTCTCAAAGATAACATTTTCTGAGAAATTTTACTTTTGCTAGCGCAGAATCTCCAATATGTGTGAAGCACAAGCTACACTGATTGAAATCCATTTGGTTTTTGCTGCAAGGCGTTTGAATTCCACCTCAAACCCATACGGAATAAGGGCTTGCATTTGAAACTGCAGTATTTAACAGCTGTTAAGTTAACAGCGGGCGCGAATGTTAACATTTCATGTAGATTCGATGTGTCTCCAATGTATTACTAACAAATATATGTTCATTTCAATTTCTTTCCAAAAAAAACTGCTTTCTGATGATCAGCTCATATACATACATACATAAATACATACATACATACTTCCTGCCGAACGAACCAGCATATATAAGAAAAAAGAGACGCACGAGGCAGCGAAAAGGCAGACACTGCAGAGATGGCACGAACGGTGGGATAGGGCTACCAAAGGCACACCATCGCATCCCCAATTTTGAAGCCTGAATTGGTAGAAAGCAGGGCCAGCTAAACTACTACCTGAATGTACATGGTGTAGCCGAGCATGTTATGTTCAGGTGTGCAAAATTCTCATCCCAGCGATGAAAACTGGAACAGGAATTGGTAGACCCTAGATCTCGGTGGCGAGCTTTAGAGTGTCTATGCTGAAGGACGCAGGGAACAGGTACTTCGTCAGCAACTTTGCCATGGATGTAATGGTGGATTAGTTGGCGCCGAATCTTCTAAGAAGCAATCTAAGATAGCATATCGTGTTTAAGCGAGAGAGCATACATTTACAGAGCATACAAAAATGTAAAAAGTGATGGAAAAATTATAATCACGCTTTTTGCTTAGTGTATGTGTATGTGTGTGTGTGTGTGTGTGTGTGTGTGTGTGTCTTTATTAGCAAGCTGGCATCGCAGTCGAAATCCGTTTCTCTTGTTCTTTTGTTAGTGCTCGCCTTTGTATGTATGTGTGCGTGTATGTGACCGTATGTTTCTGTGTGTGCGTCATTTAAAACAATATCGCAGAGATTTGTTTCGCCATTTATATGTCAAAAATGACAAGTCAAGTGTTTTCTTGCTCGCTTTGCCTTGTCGTGTTGTTGCTGTTGTTGTTGTTGTTGTTGTTGTTGTTGTTGTTTTTGTCATTTGACAGACAGAAAATATTGTGCCACAAAAATGAAAGGGAAAACGTTTACATTCCACGTTCTGCTGTTAAACGCTATTTGTTGAACAATGAGTACAATCGCGTTGAGCTATTTTTGGGGAGCCTCGCGAGCTTCCAGGAACATTTGCAGTTCCCATGAGGATCTTTACAATCTCGGCACATTCAAAATTGGCAAGCCAAAATTTCGCTACGTTACGTAGCTTCAAAGTGTACAGATAGAAAGACAGAAGGACAGAAAGACATATACCAGATATGTTTGTAGAATTTGCACTTTGACACACACTTATGTATCAGAGAGAGAGAGAGAGAGAGAGAGAGGGGGGGGCTTGAACCCATATTCAAATCTATCTGTTACCTAGTGTTATCCTAGACAAGTTTCTGTGTTTGCCTTCATAGTCAAAGATTCGTATTTATGTAGATTGATTGGCCAACAGAGTGGACAACACAAGTACATACATGCTATATGTATATAGTCATATTAATCAACATTGAATCTCACAAGCAGACGGGACGGGGGCGAGTGGAGCCGGAAAATGTTGGTCTCAATCGTTTTTGGTGGGGTTGGAGGGATACACGCCGAAGGCTAAGGTGGTAACTGCGGCTCCGGTTAACACAAGCGGAGGATAAATGATTATTTTGTGGTCCTGATGGTGATGTGGTGGTCCCTTGGTCAAGGCATAGGCATCATCAGAGCAATCATTGGGTGTGTGTGTGCGTGTGTGCGTGTGTGTGTGTGTGTGGCAAAGGGATTCGCATTCGCAGGACATGCGCAATACGTAGAGCGACTCCCAATGATGTTGGTGATGGTGATGGTGACGATGATGCGTGGCCCTTGCTCGCCCGGCCCTGCCGCCCGCCCTTTAACTGTATCCCTTCGTTTTTGTTGAATTAAAAGCAGACACACACTTCACACACACACACACACACACACACACACAGACACAGACACACACATACAGACATACACAGTTAATGAAGCAAATGCTTGTTACGCCGTCTTCTTTTTTTCTGCATTGCCGCTGCCGTCGTCTTTGGGCCGGCGCGTGCTGCAAGCGAAGCCTCGCAAGCAAAAGCAACAAAAAGTAACGGCAAATAACTTTTCAAATTTCATGGCAATAGCTCTCTACTAGCAAAAGTTTTGACAGCCGTCGCCGCGTGAACAAGCAGTAACAGCAGGGTGACGGGTGACGGGTGGCGGGTGGCAGGCGGCAGGTTGTATCCGTGGCATCAGAGGGCTGTCTCATCATTTGCAAGCACATCACTTTCACTTGAACAACTGAACTCGACCAAAGTGCTGATCTCCAAATGCCAAGTGTATTTAAGCAGCCCCAGACCAGAGAGGAAGGAGGTGAGATGACAATATCCACTAATTTGGTTCAAATATCGCCAATAACTCTTAGCCCGATTGACTTTAAGACGAGAATTGCAATTGGGATTATGAGAATCTCACAATTTCGAGAGTTACCAATATCTATATAGTATATATACCGTATAGGGCAAATTGATATTACATTTTTACAGTATATATAGATATTGAACTCTTTGTCCTGATTGGGGAAAAGCAGACAGGTCAAAGAAACTTTCACACATGCTGCACACTTAAGATTCCATCCGTCTTTACCAAATACCAACTGCAAGTGGGTCAAAATCGTCATCAAAAATTAAGGAGTAGAGGAGGCTAGAGCTATCTATATGTGTAAACACTCAAGACAAACCACACTCTGGTCTTTGCTTTTGGGTAAATCCCGTTGATTTAGCGATGAGCAGCTAATTCTCAGTCGGAGGCTCTACAACAACATCTACAACAAAAACTACCATTAGAATCAGGCAGCGCAACGAAATCCCACACCATGCGTATACATTATGTTGTTGCTTAGTTTTCTATTCTGCTTTGTGAGCTTCTTCCGCAGCTGCATGTTTTTCCATTGCAACTTAGCCAAAGAGCTCTGGGAGCCAAAAGAGCCACTGCCTGACCATCGTTGATCTACATATTTGGAAAGTGGTCGGTGCCATTATTTGATCGTGCCAGGAGAGGAACTATATATACAATTGTGATCCATCGCTTTGTCGATCCGTTAGGGTAATATGCGAGCACTCCTGCCAGTGTTCAAACTAAACTTCAAACGGAAATGTGCGCTGGACAAGAGCGCAGGCAACAACAAAACTAAGAGTCAGCAGCAGGATTCGCTGTGCTGCCGCCCACAGCGAGCCGAGACACCCACACACACATACAACACGCACACAAACAAACTTAAAACAAGTATGTAGTTTCGGAAACGTTTTTCTTTTGGTTGTTGTTCTTGTTGTGTTTTCTTGTTCTTATTCTCGCTGTTCTTCAAGCGCGCCCCATCAGCTGTGCAAGTTTTCTTTGTGCGGCTGTGCTGGTGTGTTATATACATATATATATATATATATATATATATATATATCTGTGTGTATATGTGTGCGCCAGTGTGTGTGTGTGAGTGGCCCAAAAGCGTCAAATGTTTAATTAAAAACGATAGCAAGAGGGAAGGCAAACGCAAATGCGTGAAACTCGACTCAATGCAAATGAAAGAAGTGATAGGGTTAGGGGGCGGACGGGGCCAAGCACAATTACATTTAAATATGTATTTCTAAGTACATAAAGGGGTTCTTTCTCTTTGCTTGCAATTTCGAATAAAAGACCAAACGCGTGTGCGTGTGCCGTGTACATTTGCGATTTCATTGGAAATATGTAATAAATAAAGGAAAGCATAGCATGCCATCAGGCGCCCCATGCAAAAGTGAGCCAGTGACTCTCAAACTGCAACACTTCTACCGGAGCCCAGAAAGTGGCCTAACAAACCCAATTATTGGTAAATTTGTAGTATCAGACGTAAATTGTTAAGCGGCAAACAAGACCAATCACCATTTTGTGATTAGTCCTTGTAGAGCAAAGGAAGGTATAAGAGAGCTTCACAACTTCCTTCTATAAATATGCAATAGTGGAATTGCAAATGTGAACATGAACATGCATATGCTATGGCAGGGGCTCTAGAGGGTCCTGGGTCTGTGTATAGGAAGTGGTGTTTTGGGACTCGTCGTTTACATAGCCGCATAATTGACAAGCGGTCCGCATAGCACAAAGGATACTTCAAAAGGGACACGCACACGCACATACACAAATACGCAGCCCAGGCACTTAGGCCAATACTTTCACAACGGATACTCGGCTTGCCTTTCCTTTTGCTGAACTTTTTTGTAGTTCTTTTACAGCCGTTTGTGGCGAAGAGTCGTATTGGGGCACTGGGTGGGTGAGGAGATCGAGAATCCATAATGAGAAGGCCAATTCTGTGATTAGACCTTGGTTAAACCATGGCCACGGAACAGAGAGAGTTCAAATTGGAAATCCACGGCAACCGCCCCACCCCCAATAACCCCTTACCTGGTTTGGATAAACTTTCATTTATTATCAACCTTACACTTACTCCAACGAAAAGTTTCGACTCGAAGTTGCACATTTGAGCAATAGTTTTCGATTGGCTTCTGCTCCCAGAAAAATTGACTGAAATCTTTTGTCAATAATTTCCTAAAAATTGAAGAATTGTACATATTGGTCTGCATGTATTCTACTCACCTTGCCCTGCGATGATGAAATCGTTGAGGCCGACGGTGTGCCCGAAGATTGTGCGCTTAATGTGGATCGGCTGCTGTTCGCTTGCATTGCGCAGCGAGGCGACGGCTAAGGAAATCGGAATCGACCACCCGCAAAATGTAGCGCGTGGCGGACAGAATCAACTTGTTAGCCCGGGCATTGGACTGGCTCTGTCTGTGTGTCCGTGTCCGTAACCATATACGTCTTCACTTTGTGCTACTGATGCTGCGGCTTTGGCTGCTCTTGCATACATCTTTATATACAAACATATATATATTATATATACACATATATATTTCAATTTATGATATTTCCTTTTGTGCGTTTGGGTTACGGCGAGGCTGCTGCGTCAAAGCTCAGTGTAAGACAATGCCAGCCCATGGTTGTTTGTGAAACAATTGGGAATTAATATGGACGTACACGTAGGTAGAAATATGCTTGCTGTAAAGAAACGAAGAGAAACCGATCTGCAATGAATATATATATATATATAATTTCTAAATTGTCTTAAGCACTTGAAATATTTCAAACAAAATATTCCGAGTGGAAGACAATTAAGTGTAAATCTAGAATTTAAGCAGAAAATAAAATAAAACTCTTCCGGAAATAATAAATGAAGGAAGCCAAAAAAGAGAGACCTTTGCTGGTGTCCATTGGTGTCCACGGATCTATCGCGAAGTAATGACAATCTTTATGGGGAGGAAGGTAGGCTAACCTTTACTACCCGAAGCTTATATAGCTTTCCAGAACTATAAAAGGGAAGGCAAACTGGGAAGCCCGTTCCTTATAACAATTTGTCAACGCACCTGTAGACTTTTTAAGCCTATTTCCTTCAGCAGTAGCAATAGGCAGTGAAGCAATCTTCTAACTCTCTTCAAATGCATAAATACATTCTGATATGCAAGCTGGATGCCCGCAAAGACTACATTCATTGTCAGCTCGTACAAATGATTACTTGGGCAAGTCAAATTGGTATTCGTTCGGAACGATTGGTGAAGCCGTTACTCATACTGGAGTGGTTCAGATGGTGCAAATACTTCTGGTTTCGACTAGTACAAGTATTCTGATTTAGGAATGATTACAGTATGAACGGCCATTAGATTTCTGATGAAAGATTCTTTTAGCTTTTTGAATGCAATCATGCAGGGCTCTAATATAAACACACAAACTTCCATAAACATGGATGTACATACAACACATTCGCATTCTACGAAATCTGCATACAAATCTGTGAAAACTACAAGTCCATAGCTTCAAAACCGAGAGAGTAGTTTGCATTGTAACCAGACAGACATGGCTTATCATGCTGATCAAGAATATACATATTTTATGGAGTAGGAGTTGCTTTCTTCTATGCGTTTCAAATATTGTGACAAAATTATAATACCCTTCGCTAGGGTTTAAGAAAATATTTGAGATTGTTAGCTTGCTCGCTCGAGGACACGTGTTAGGTGTATTCAGGACACATATAAATATTCCATATTCCACTAAAACTATTACAAACTTCTTATGATAAACAATTCGGCTAAAATTTCAAATTTCACAAAATGTTGATTTGCTCGCAAAAGTATGCTATGATAATTTGTAAAGCAAATTAATGTTAATTAATTTACGCTGCAATGTTTGATCAACTTTATACTGCCTGCAAGCTTTTGGTTTGGAATGTTTGCTTTGTCAATTAATTGTTGGTAAATTTCTGAATAATTGTGAATTGCAGGCAAGCTAATTTATTTATTAATCAGCCAAAACGTTGTCCTAGTCAAAGACACGCACACACACACACACACACACACAATCAAACAGTGGTGTCGTTTTAAATAGGGCTAGGTCATTTGCAGATGCTGCTGCCGCTGCTGCTGCTCATGATGAGAGGGTGATGGTGAGATGCTGTTGGTGATGGTGATGGTGATGGAGATGGAGTGGTGTTCTTGGTGCTGCCGCACCCAGGGCTAACATACAAAAACTAAAGCACTTTTTGCGGCACTCTGCAGACATAACCTCAACTTCTTGCACGCTGCTTACCACGATGCCAGCGTTGGCTGCGCTGCCGCTGCCTGTGCTGTGCTGCGTGCTGCTGCTCGCTACTTGCTGGTTCTGGCAGCCATTTTATAGGCCAGGCAACAGCTTCTGGCTGTGCCTTTGCACTTGCCTTAGCCGTATAGCCTTTTGCCTGGATTTGCTTTGCTCAGTGTGTGTGTATATACAAATAAGAGGGTGTGTGTGTGTATTTTATTTTTGAACACAACAAAAGCAAGGCGCACAAACAAACAAAAAAATAGAAATAGTGTCAAGGAAACTAAGGCCATAAGCATTAGATAATATCCCTTTTTTGGGCCATCCCCCGCCATACACACACACACACGATCCTCAAATATATAAATAATATATAATTTGTAGCCTACCTTTTGGCGCTGCCCTTCGGGTTTGGTGTTGCTGCTGCTGCTCCGTTTATCTCTTTTTTTGGCGGCTGGCATAAAAAAATATATGCTTACATATATCACTTACACACACGCACACACACGGAAAAAAATATCACACACCCACACTAGCGCACGCGGCGGCGATGGCGATGGCGACGGCAACGGCAATTGGGAAATTGTTTTGCAGCGGTTTATTTCGAAATGCTGTATGAAAATCAAAAGTTTCGAGTGTGCAGTTGTTTATAATTTGTACGTTAGGTTTTTCTGTCTCAGATTTGTTGGTTGCTATTTTTCGCCTTTCGCGTTGCGTGCAATTTTTGCGCACGCCCGCCTTTAGCTTTAAAAATGTGCTTGGTTGCGGCTGCCGCCGATGCTGTTGAAATCTTGCGCGTAACTAAAAAACCGTACGGAACCCAAAAACGAGCCCAGCGCTACTTTGTACTGTGCGGATTTCTGTGTCCGGGTGCGATAGCAGCCGTGCACTGAATCCGCGTCTGTTTCAGTTTCTGTTTCAGGCTCTGGCTCTGGCTCTGCTGAACGTGACGACGACGCAATGGACCCAACCATTTAGCAGCATCCAGCTCCAGCAGCACCAGCAGCAGCTGCTGCTGCACAGTGTACTATGGAACAGACCTATTCATTTTAAGGCCAACATTTACAAATTTCGGCCGACTTGTTTTTGTTGGGTCGATACCTCAAAGGGAAATTTGTACATATAGATATCCTATTTCCTTTTTATAGAAACTAAAATGGAAATGCATGAATGCTGACTTGATTGCCAATGAAAAGACAATTTTCTAAACTATAGTAGTTTCTTACTATAGTAAACTGTGGCTTAGGGGAATGCTCCCTTGGGGTGCTCGAAAATACCGTACAGTTTATAACATTGTTGCACTTACAAAAGAATATATTCCATATATATTTAGGTTATTCCGAAATTATGTTTATTTTGCCCAGGGTGAACGGGAAAGTCTACAACATATTAAACATATGGGATAAAGGGCCAGAGCCAGAGAGAGAGCGAGAGATAAAACATGATAGAACATGCGCAGGCAGTGCCAACAAAAACCGTTGCGTTGCGTACAGTGTCCAAAGCTAACGGAGAACTACAACGTTCTCACATCATTTTCAATCACTTGCGAAATCGTTGATAATTGGAATAAACAATAATAATATTATTATTATAAGGTATTAGCTATGAATATTAGAATGCTTGTTGAATATCTGGATGTCATGGCAGTTTCTATTGCAGTTACGGGGAACGTTAATTGCACAATATTTGAATTTGAAAATTAGCTGAAATTGAAAATATATGACTTGCAACGGACATCTCAAAAACCCCACTGACATATATCGAAGGATAAGGTACAAGTATTTGTATGATTACAAAACATAGAAAGAATTTTGTAGATAAATAACTTTTAAATTCAGCAAATTATTTGAGTAACATTGATAAAACATCAGTTTGAGCCGCAAATGTCAGCAAGCTGACAAATAACGTTACTCCCTTGCAAATCAAGATGCTATAGCGCTTTTAATATCTTCTTTCTGCTGCTATTATTTACGAATTAGATCTAAATTTTAAATCCATTCGTTCGTAAGAAAATCGATTGATCATATTACATATCGATTTCCTTGTACTTAAACAAGTAAATCTATCGAATACTGCATATTTATCGAACTTCGCCATCTTTATATATATCGCGGCGAGTCTATGAAAATATCATACGTGGCGATATTTTACAATCATCGCCATTTTCAAATATATCGCATGTGTCGTTATTTGTCAATCATCGCCAGCCATCTACTGGATAGCACTTGCTAAACAATTGATAAAACCACAAATTTCATTTAATTAAACGACAAAAACTCACGACTTTGAATATTATTGGATGCTCTGCTGGGTTGATGGTGATGATTTGTCGCCTATGCTTGAACAACTTGGACGAGAAGAACGTTGTTCTGTTGTTCGCTAATGTCAGTGACAGCAGCACCAACGACAACGATAATGGAAGTGGGAATAGCAATGGAACTAACAATAATAACAACAACGCCATGCCGGAAAATTATTGGGTAAAATTGATATCAACGCATTTGTATCTTTGTGTAAGTATCTTGAAAGTCCAACTTACCAAACGCACAGGAATCCGCACAGTAATAATCCGATGGGGGCCTGGCTGGGAATTTTGTTTCAGTTGTCCAAAGATGATGCGATATCCACCTGCATCTGCACCGATTGCTGTGCCCAGTTGGATAGCTTTCACAAATTCTGGAAGCTGGTGGAGCTCAAGCAGACAACACTGTGCAGTCAATTTTTGGAAATTAATTGCGATGTGAATTGGTCTGAGGAGGGCGGCGATGAGGAGGCCGCATCAGTGCACACGGAAGCAGATACAGATGCTGAGCAGGAGCCAGTGCCACTACCAGTGTCGGAGGTGATGGTGAAGGTGGAGCTAGATGCCGAGCCAAAGCAAGAGCCTGAGTTGGAGTTTCCAGATGGCGAGTCTCTGCACTTGAAGGCGGATCCTAAGACAGCGGCAGTCGCCAATAAGTTTCCATGCATGTTCTGCGAAAAGTCCTTCAAGATGCGTCGCTATCTGGAGGAGCACATAGCCACCCATACAGGTGACAGGCCCATTGCATGCTCCTACTGCGAAATGGCCTTTCGCTGCCGCTCGAATATGTACACCCATGTGAAGGCCAAGCACAACACGCAATGGCTGAAGGCACGCGCCGATCGGGAGTCGGCCAAGGCAATGCTGCAGGCAGCAGCGCCTGCAAACACAAATTCTTGGCCCGATGCACTGTCGCTGGTGCCGGATGAGGCCATCAACCTAACAGTAGCCAAGAAGGCAATATCCGCGCCAGCGCCTGTGGCAGTCCCAGCTCCTCCTGCGCCAGCTGCGGCTCCAACCACAACCAGCAGTAGTCGTCGCAAAACCCTTTCACCCAAGAAAGTTGAGCCTCTCAGCGAAGAGGGTGGCAGCGGCAGTAGCTGTTCTGAGGATGCTCCCCAGACAGATGCGCTTGAGAAGCGTCTCAGACTCACCAGCAAAGAGAATGAGCTGATTATGGCCAACTATAAGGCAGTGGCCGCTGCTGTTGTCGCTGCCGCCTCCCTGGGTCAGTCTGCACCAGCTTGCCAGGACTCCAGCCTGCTGCAGCAGCGAATATGCGCGTCCATCATGCAACAACAGCAGGAACTGCTCACCGCCATGGCGGCCTCAGCAGCAAATAAATCGCCGGCTGTGGTGCCCGCATCCGCATCTACGGCAGTTGTTACGCCGTCAACCCTGCTCATACCCACACCAACGCCACCCATATACAGTGAACCAGCGGCTGGAGCTGGCCCCAATCATCACTACCCGGTGTCCAAGCCCAAATATGCCTGCGATGTGTGCGGCAAATCGTTCAAGATGAAACGCTATCTGGAGGTAAGCAAAACCATGCAGTTTC
Organism: Hirtodrosophila duncani; assembly: GCA_037043425.1. Taxonomy (NCBI): domain Eukaryota; kingdom Metazoa; phylum Arthropoda; class Insecta; order Diptera; family Drosophilidae; genus Hirtodrosophila; species Hirtodrosophila duncani. The sequence continues at coordinate 584,448 of JBAMBM010000704.1, read as the reverse complement.
AGTAACCAGAAAAATCTAAGTGCCCTTCCACTAGGAACACACTGCCACACACACCGGCGTCAAGCTGCACACCTGCGCCTTCTGTCCCACCGAGTTTCGCTCCAAATCCAACATGTATCATCACACCAAGCGCAAGCACAAGCTCGAGTGGGAGCGCTCCAAGGCAAATCGCATTGCAGCCAAACAGGAACTACAGCATTCCACTATCTAGGCATCCCCGTTCCCACCCACCACACGTTGTACTTATATATATTTGTTTTAGCAAGACAAAAGAATTCTCGCGTCACCAGGCAATTGCCCTGCGGCACCCGCACCCTGTATATATTATCCTACACCTGCTATATATATATATATATATATATATATATATGCCTTATATCCTTGCTAATCTCCAACTTCCCACATAAATAACATTTAATATATATCAATATGTGTAAACTATGTGTGTATTTTCATTTTCATTCGATTCGAGCTCATCGGCCTATCGCACGCATCAATCAGTATCACCAACACAGCTCGGCAGCTATGTGCAGTTCATTGTTGTGGCGTGCATAAACTATCGTTAATATCCATCATTAATCAGTACCATTTACGCAGCTCGGCGTATTTGCGCCATTCATCGTTGTGACGTGCATAAACTATCGTTAACATCCATCATTAATCAGTATCTTCTACGCAGTTCAGCGTATATGCGCAATTCATAACTGTGGCGTGCAATTCAAAAAGTTATATTTATGCTTTCCTAGCAAACTCACATGGTATCAATTCAAATTGCTTCTGAGTTACATAGGAATCATTTGTTAAAACTAGAAAATAATATACGTACAGTGTAAGTGCAATACTTTTTGTCAATGCTATGTAGGAACATTATACGGCTGTCTTTCGGTTGCATTGCTGACTGGCATGGGACTAACGATGTCGCTGAAATAGCTCGTTTCTGAGGGAACTGATGATGAACTGATTAAAGCTGCTAGGCAATGCCGTATATACATATATACTCTTTTCATTCAGACTTCAGTAAATTAGTTGACTCTTTTTTGAAAGGCTGGATCAAAAAATGTATATGTAAAATCACATTTTAGCAAGCAACCGGATTTCCGAAATGGATATCCTTAAATTGGGAATTGAGGTGTGTAATATTTAGATGCTTGGCTGAATACCGATTCATCGACGCAATCGCGAACAAAAGAACATCGGACATCGATTATTAACTGTCACAAGCATCGGAAAACATCGATGTTTTTTTTTGGACATCCGTAATGTATTTGGGCACAGTTTTAAATCGTGTATATGTTCATGTTCGAGTCCTAACCATGGTAGCCTCCATCGGCATCAATCCCAGGTGATCTCGCTTATTACGTTTGCTGCTTCATTGACTCAATTTATTCTTTGTTCTTAAAAATATATTAAAAAAAATGACAAACATCCAAATATAAGGAAGAAGAAATACCACTACTAATATAGATATAGATATATATATATATATTATATATATATATATATAACGGGGTGTCACGGTAATCCCAAGAGATTTTTAGAATTGATGACTTTGGTTATAGTTTCTCCAAGTTCTCCCCGTTGCATCCCCTCGGCAGATATATAAAATCGGTTCGCCTAATCCTAATATGGTGTGTTCCATTGGAGACGACACTTTTATCCCCTAGCTGCTGCTGCTCAGAGATAACGTGTGTGCGTGTGTGGTGTAATCCTACGTTAGGGCATTCGGCCGACGTGCCTGCTGCAACTCCACGGACGGCACGGAGAACACAAAGGACATGCAGCCGAAACGCAATAGGCTGCCATGGGCCAGGACAGCGGAACCCTCCCAGGCACCTGGAACAATCGGTGATGCTGCCCGGGTCTGGCAGCGACAGGCGTGCTTCACAATGGGCGCCAACCTGCACAGAATATATCGATATCGACATATTGTTATCGCTGGGGCTGACCATCTCCACGCCCACTCACCTGTAATCCTTGCTACCGCCCTGATTTCCCTGATCACTGTACTGCCTGTGGATGTGGCGACGCTTGTCGAGCAGATCGTCAACGCGACGCTTGAGCTCAGCATCGTCGAGCCGCATGCGCTTGCCGGCATGGGTGGTCACCTCGTGCTCGGTGAGATCGCAGGTATAGAGCAGGCCGTTGACCTCCGTGCCGAACTCTGAGTAATTGATGAGCTCGTACGACTTGGAGAACTCGTCGTAAAATATGATGGCATGCTGGGGCGATATCCGGCTGCAGTAACCAATGGCCGACAGGTCCACCGTCTCCGTGTGCCCCAAGCTGGTGGAGGGTGTGTAGTGGCCTCCATAGCCCACATACAGTGAGCGATAGCGCATGAATATGGAGTGATCCAGGCTCAAAGAGCTGAACCAACGGCTATCCTCCAGCATATCGCCCAGCGGTGTCAGCACCGCCCGGGCGCGCACCTTGCACTGCAACAACTTTAGCTCTAGGCGGCTGGCCAGCTCATAGGCCTTCTCCGCGTCCGTCCGCGATTTGGGCACATAGCATTCGGCGGCGGCATCGGCGGCAGCAATGGCTGCGGCTGTGGCCAAGGCGGGATGCAAAGCCATCATTGGATCCTCGTCCGCATCATGGGCATTCTTCTGGGCCAATATAGAGGAGGTCTCGCTGGTGAACAGCAGCGAGAAGCGACTCATATCCTCCGGCGCTAAATCCCCCTGCAGCGCTGCGCAGGATGGGGTGGATGAATTCAGCTGCAGTTGGCGCAGCCGGCGGGCGGCCGTGCGATTCTTGTACTGGGCAACGATCTCGGGATACTCCAAGACCAGTTGCGACAGCCGCTGGTGGGCCAGTTTCTTAATGATATCCACATCCAGGTGACAGAGATCGGCATCTATGATGCCATTGGCCGACTTACTGTCGTCATCCTCATCGGGTTCCTGCTCCAGCTTGACGTCTATTAGCTCCTCTTTAGCCTCGCAGTGAGGAATGGGAGTCGCGGCTGTTTTGCCATTCTCCACCGGCTGCAAGGATTGCTCCGCTTCTTTCACGGGCTCACCCTCCTCCTCATCGCTTTCACTCACCTCTTGGCCAAACTCTTTCTGGATCTCCCGAAATTTTGCGTGCGCACAACGCAACGCCTCCAGATCCTTGACCAACGATTCGGTGACACTCTCGCGGGAAATCTCCTCGACGGCAGTAGGCAGATTCTTGCGCCGCTTGACGCCCTCATACCGCAACGTCTGCCTCATGGAAGGCAGCAGTGCCGGCGGATGGTCATAGTGATACCGCACCATGTCTGGGACATCAATGTAAGGACGTGAGCGGACACCCAGTTTCATGCGCAACGGCGGGTGGCGCGTGTGAACCCGCCGAAAGAACTCCATTTTCACATTCTCATGGTCCAGTGGCTGGTGGAAGCGATTCCATAGGCGCACCCGCTCCGTAGCCGAAATGCTGGCGGCCATATTGGCATCCTGAAGAATGTCAGAGAGAGATTTGTGTTGGTGATGGTATAAAATCATATACTACTTACTATAAAATTCTCCACATGATTAGGGCACATCCAGAGGCCAACTGGCACAGCTGTCAGGGGTGGATCCAGGCAATCCTGGTGATAGAACAGTGGGCAATAGTCGCAGGATATAAGCGGCGCCCGCTTGCAGGAGCGCTGACAATAGAAACATGTCTTTGCTGGCAACGGCACTAACCCATGGGGATCCAACTCAAAGGGTTTTGATTGGCGTCGCTGATTACCACCATTGCCGGCGCTTGCACCACCACCAGCACCATTTCCCGATCCTCCGCCGCCGCTGGGTGACTGCACCTTGTTGTTGCCTGGAAACTGGGTGTGCAACTCCAGTTCGGCTGGCAGTGAGAATTCCAGTGGATTCAGCATGCAGGCCGCCCTTATCAAATCATCCAGGGGCGTTGGCTTCTTGTTGGGATCGAGCGCACGCTGTATGGCCAGCGGCATCTTGGCCAGCAGCTTTTCCGTGTTGTTGCGTTCGCTGTTGCTCCGCTTGCGCAGATTGCGTATCTTCAGCGGTATGGACTCTAGCTCCCCCGACGAGGGCGTGTTGGCCCGCGACCCACTGCCGGCCGAGGGAACACGCTCCACCGAACTGGCTTTCGATGAGCCGGCCGGATTGGAGATTCTAGCCATACGACAACTATGGCATAGCCACTGCCCACTGGGTATATCCTCCTCACTAAGCGGCGGGTCGCTGTGGTGGGAAGAAGGAAAGTAGGACCCCAAAAGTACAACATGAATCAAGCACAATCACACTTACTGACACTGCAGGTGAAAGCTGGACGGGCATCGGTCGCAGCACAATAGATTGCCGCCCTCATCGCAGGCATCGCAGAAGTCATGATTATGCCCACGCCCAGGACGCCTGTAATATGGATGCTTTGTGTTCGTTGTACGCTGGACCAGCTTCTCATCCTCATTTGGCGGTGGCTTGATCAGAATCTTTATTTGCTGCAAGAGGCAGACATGGATAGATGTGTATGTATCTGTATACACACAGCAGGCGTTGTCTTCCGCCATTTATGGAGCCGCGCGCTAGTGGCTACACTCACCTCCATGATGCTCAGTGAGCCATTCGCATCCTGATCAACCTTTGACATCTTCAGAAAACGCTATTCACTCTCTTTTTCCTTAATTCAACGCGATTCCGAGCCCGAGTTAATCCTTCAATTTATTTTGCGCTTCTTTCTATTGCTAGCAATGCATCCACGCATAAAGCCGATTATTATGCACGCATGCAGTCCTGTGCGTGTGCCCAGCAATAGTCATCGATATTTAATTAGTGCTGAGCTGCGCTTCAGCGATGATAGCGATGATTTTGATTGCGTTATTTCTGCAAACACATAGAGAATCAGAGTGGGTGTTTAAATTTGTGCTTGAAGTTTCACGACCAACTTATCTGTGGGGCGAGTTTTTAAACTGACAAATGTAATTCTAATTGTACATTTCTTAAATTGATTTAATTATATTAAAATCAAGCATTCAGTAGTAATCTGATTCTGTATACTATACGTCTAATGAGTGCTAGCTAATGGTTCCTTTTTCTTGAAATGGAATACAAAAAGTTTAAATGTAAGTAAAATGTCTGTAAACACCCTTAACCATCACCAAAAATCATGATAACGATACCAGGAACCACAATGCTAATGCTTGAGCGTGACAATGGCAAATTGGTCACAGTCACAGGTAACGACTCAGTTCTAATAGCTGGCTTGCATATATCGATAGCAACTCTGAAAATTCGGCGACAAATTTATTGGAAAGCAATTACAAAAGGGCAACATTAAATAAACGAAGACAAGCTCTAGCTCCAAATTAAACGAACGCACATCGCAAGGTCTGAAGACTCCACATCCAAGATATATATACACTCGCCGGGATTGCGTTGAGACTTGCCCAGATTCAGATTTCGAGGCGGTAGGTGGAGACGGTTGCAGTCGTTGTTGCTTGGCATTAGCATTAACATTAGGGTACTTCAGAGACTCTGACTCGTGTGGGGCAGCACAATGAGTGCGAGTGTGTTGGCATATCCAGCATATCCACGTACCAACGAGGAGGAGGTATTCCGTCAATGCAATAAGAAGTGTGGCGTGGTTACCTCCACGGAGGACTTTCAAAATTTTGCCCTGAGCTGTATTGTGTGCAACGAAAAGTTTCTCTACTTTGATGCCTTCATTGGACACATGCAGATGGTGCATCTCGAGGATGCACAGGAGCAGCCGGAGGAACAGCATCTGAAACGGCTGCGCGGAAATGATGATGATGATGATGCCTTCCAGATGCCGATAATAACGGGCGCTTGCTCGGCTTCTGGTTTGGTAGCCAATGGCATACATAGCTTTGATGAGATTGAAGACTTAACTGATGCGGACACTGCCATGCTAGAGCCCCAAATGGTTATCAAACAGGAGCTGCAGGACGTCGACAGTGACAGTGACGATGAGCAGGGGCAGCAGGAGCCTCAAGCTGATGAGGACAATGAAGACGAAGACGACAATGATGAAGAGGATGAGGACGATGACAGTGATGAAGTTATACTGCCCGAGGTCAGTGTGCCAGCCATAGCCAGCAAGCGTCCCCGAATCAAGGTAACCAGCCCAAGACCGGTCCCTAAACTTGTGACAGCGTTGCCACCGCCGTCGCCGCTTGGACAGAGTCGTCAGCCGGATGTGAGGAATGAGCCATTGACAGCTGATGACTCGCTCATGGATGACTATAGTGAGCACGAGCAATCTGGTGAGCTTATGGAGTACAACAGCAGCTATAATGAAAGTCGAGGTGGAGGAGCCGCAGAAGGCGAACCTGGCACGGATTTTCTCAGCTACGATGAAATGGTGGAGGAATCACTACTGGGCGTAAGTAGGATATGCTTCTTGCTAAACTATTGGAGTATTCCAACTCTCTCTCTCTCTCTCATTCTCTATGTGACCGTCCAGCGCGATCGCGAGCTAACCATGCACATCAAGGATCGCAAAATGATCCAATTCCTTATACATTCGTATAAGCGCAACCCATTCCTGTGGGATCATAGCCATGCCCAGTTCAGGGATCGGGTGAAACGGGCCCGCTTCCTCGACTGGATTGTGTTGGAGTTCAAGAGCCGTTTTGACATATCGCTGGCCAAGGATGCGATAACGCGCAAATGGGACAATTTGCGCACCGTCTACAAGCGAGAATGCAATCGCATGGCCCTGGAAAAGATCAACATCAGCACATTATGGTATTTCAAGGAGATGAATTTCCTCAACGAGGCCTACAGCCTCAATCCCAAAATGTCCGATGCTGTGGTCAAGGTATGCTATAAGCTCAAATGTCCTGCACACAGAAACCAAATTCCTATCGTAAAACTAAATATGTTCGTACTTAGCTGTATCATATAGTCCCTATAGAACCGATTTTTTTTTGGGAATGAACACAAAATGTTGATTTTTCATCCAAATCGAACCAAATTTGGTTTGCATTTACTCTAGGAGGTCTTAAGTCTGTTGACCGAATTCTTATTCAGATCGGGCAACTAATTCATATAGATCCCATGGAACCGATTCTCTCAGAATTAACACTTAGTGGATAACTTCTTTGTTTTTCATTGAAATCGAAGATTGACCGTTTCATACTTACCTGTTTAGTATTTGAAGAGTGATGTTGGTTTGGTTCGGGTCAGGTGCGCCTGGTGCCTGGTTCGACTCACAACTTTTTTCACCTGACGTCGAGCAAGATTGTTGGAATGGCTGGCAAGTCTATCGAGGTATCTTGCTGCCTGTGAGTTGACGGCGTCGCCCACGAACAGATACCGCTCGAGTTCCCTGGTCCGAATGTACCAGTCTGCGCCGGTGTCTGGGCTTACGGCGATGTTCGACCTGCACGCCCGATTGCCAAACTTCTTTAGGTACTCCTGAAGCACATCAGTGGCTGAGTAGAAGCAGGAGTCCCTGGCCATGATAGCTGTATCATCAGCGCATTGGATTCGTAACCTTGATATAAGAATTTCATTCACACAACACCCCCACCCGCACCCAGCGCACGCTAATGTTGCCAAAGCACACTCGTTACTCATATGCTAATATTATCCTAGCTCAATTTGCAGGAGACCTCATATCGCCGTCGCTTTTCGGCCATTTGGAACGACACCTCCACGGCCAAGCTGCTGAGCATGGTGAAGCGGCATCAGTGTTTCTACAATCGCTTCGATCCCGACTACCGCAGCAAGGAACGTCGCGGCGATGGCCTGCACCAGATGGCCATCGAGCTGCAGGAGCTGATCGATGTGTCCACCATACAAATCTCGAAGCGTATATCGCAGCTGCGCTTCGATTACTCCAAGCAGAAGATGGAGCGGCTGAATTGCGAGCGGCTGGGCAGGAAGTTCGTAGCGCACTACGCCTACTACGACCAGATGCACTTCATGGACGACGACATACCGCCGTTCCAGTGCCAGAATCCACAGTGCAGCGAGATAGTGCAATCGTATCGAGAACTGGACCTGCACATGCTCAGCCATCAACCGAGCATGGGCGACGACTTTTACTGTGGCCTGTGCCACATACAGTTCCACACCGTCCAGGAGTTTGACAGCCACAAACAGCTCCACATGGGCACCGGCAATGAGGTGAAGTATAATTGTGAGCTGTGCACGGCCAGCTTTCGTGAGAAGTCCAACTATGAGGAGCATCTCCGGCGTCACAACGATGAGCTCTTCCTGCCCTCCCTCGGGCTGAATCATACCATCCTGGACGGTGGCGGCGAGGCGGATCCCACCACAGTCGATGCTGACGACGACGATGATGGGGAAGGCGGCGTCAGTGTGGCCAAACCGTATGCCTGCGAGGTGTGTCAGCGCGGCTTTGCCACTCCCGGCCATCTCAATGCCCACCGCGTCGTGCATCAGGATGAGCGCGCTCGGCTCTACAAATGCGACTATCCGCAGTGCAACAAGTCCTTTGTGTCGCGCAACAGCCTCTTCGAGCACCTCAAGCAGCACTACAGCAACGACGAATTCAAATGCGACATCTGCGGCAAATCCTTCAAGTCATCCAAGAATCTGCAGAACCACAAGCAGATCCACGACAAGGTCAAGCGCTACATATGCCAAATCTGCGGCTCGGCGTTCGCCCAGGCAGCGGGTCTGTATCTGCACAAGCGTCGCCATAACCGAACCAACGGACAACCAAGCTCCGGCTCCCTGGGACGACACTCTGCTCGCAACTCCCTGTGAGTGTGATTGCCGGCGGAGGTGCGGGCGCTGGCAGGCGGCGCTAAACGCTCCAAGATTGCCAACAAACATTTCAAAGGCCCTTAGCAGCTATCATATATCTTGTTTTTGTGTGTTTTTTTTTCTTTTAAATATTCATTCCGAGTTGAACAACAATTTTTTAATTTGTTTCTTTTGTACTTAAAACAAAAACACACTAAAACACAATCCATTGAAGTTAACTTTAAATTAATTTAATTGCAATTTGAAAATTACCAAACATTTCTCATCATATTTTCAAAACTCTTCCGAGCAAACCATTGCTTCTTTCACTCTCCCTCTCTCTTTGCTTTTGCCGCGTCTCTTCTTGTGTTTTTGAAGCATCAATGACGTTCAACATTCCCTGAGCGCAAAGCTTTGACTTTGATGCTAAACACAACACACACACTCTCACTCAAAAACATTCCATTATCACACTAAAACACACATACATACATACTTTAGTTAACTGTAAAGCAAATGCAAGTATTTCATAAAGTATTCTATATAAAGCTTAACTAACATCTAAATATATATATATATATAACTTTACATATTCATAATCATACATACTTGTATGTATTTAATAAATAGATGAAAACGCAATGAAAACAAACTTCAACTCGTATTTAAAACCAGACTTTAGGTTAACCTTAATTCAATTACAACAACAACCGACTGAATCTGTATATTAAAAACAAAGACACACCACATATATATATTTTCCTTTGTAAATAAATGTGTGTTTACAACAAGAATGAAAACTAACAACAGCTTCAGATATCGAAACCGAAAACGCATTTAGGTACAAACACACCATTAGCACAATGTTGTCAAACACTATAATATATAGTTATAGTATTCATATTCATATTTTATTTAACATTTAGTTTTAATTAAATTAAATTTAAAATGAATCAACAAATTGTAAATCATGTTCTGTTCCCCTATCTCTGCTCCCCAAATGTTCTAGTTTTGTGCTTCTAAAAATAGTTAACGAATCGTTCAAATTATTTAGATTTTACATATAACCAAGACGATGTTCTACACTATAAGAGCGGCCGCCGTCACATCATGAAAAAGGCAAATAATTTATGTAACACGTGTTTGTAAACCGTTACCGTAAAGTGCGCTTCCGTAAGCTATACATATATATATATATATATGAAAACTAAAAGTAAAAATGTACTTACACCCACACCATATAAGCAATAACAGCAACAAAAACTGAATGTGACAAAACTTATTATGTAATTTATTCCGCTAACCTTAAGATTAGCCAAAATGTCGACAAGTTGTATATTGTCCCAACAACAGCAAAGCAAGCAAAATGATTGGAAAAAAGCAACTCGAAAAATTTTAAATGAAATAAAATTATAATTTATTTTATAAACAACAAATTTTGTGTATTATCAAAGCAATTTGCGATATGTGTGAGAGAAAGAGAGGGAGCGAGGGTTAGACTGCATTCAGAATCAAAACCGCAAAATTCTCACTCTCTCACTCTCAAAGCTCAGCCGATATGTAAGAATAATGTATGTTCGGCAATTTTGTTTCTCCAATTATATAAACTTGTAATTGAATATAAAATTTTGGGTCTAATAACGTACTTGAGTTCAACGTATGTTTCGTCATCCATTACAATGCTCGGATGGCGGCTGATCCTTGCCAAACAGTGCTCCAAAATGGTTACGTTTATGGACCAGTGTGCGCAGTCTATTTATACCATTCACAAAAAATGATGATGGTATATTAATTCTTTCAACAAATTTGCCACGCACAGAAGGGTTTGAATGAATGTTTCATAAAGGAAATATTTAAAGTTGCAAACTAATAAATTGTTGAGGATGTATGCAGATGTTGACAAAGAATATAAATAAATTCGATAACGAAATACCAGCCCAACAAAGGATGGAGCTCTGGATATTCATCGACCAAATTTAAAAGATAATAAAAAATAAATAAAATTAAGTAATACAAAATGAGATAGCTACAGAAAACAACGTCTGTACGACCCAAAGTCGCACAGCTAAATGATTTTGAAAGTGGCAAGAGGAGGCACCCACCCAAACTCCGACTAAAGCTGAAGTTAAAGTCTACTTGGCTTAGACGTGGGAACTCCGAGCAAACGTAAAGGTGAGGCCTACTTGGTTCAATGGAAATATACAAAGACAACATACTGTTATAAGTCCATAAGATTGAGAACATTTACTTAAATAAATTGAATGTGCACATTGCCGTTCTTTCGCACCCGTTGGAAGTTCAATGCTGCTGTCTCTCACCGCCGAAGCCCATGGTTTTCGAATCATTACAGGGAAAGAGAACCCACTTGAAATATCACACTTTCCGGCTAATGGCTTCCACTATTATGTTGGATAACGATATCGCTCGTCTAACAACATCTAGCTCTTCCCATTCACGTTTCCAATAGTCATAAGTTTTCCTAATTTATTTGTTATTTTCCATAAATTCATATAATAGTATGTGATGCAGCCGTTCAGTTGAGATGGGCTGTAGGTATCTCTTCCATTCTCCGATCTTTCAATATCATTCCATGGAATCAAGGTCCTCTTTTGATCGGCGGCTGCTTTCGACGCAGCTTGCTCAGTGTTACATTTTGAAGTTACCAAGCGGGAAATTAAAAAAATCGGTGATTCCAACATGCATCAAAATGAATGCTCTGCTCTGCTTCTGGGGCTGGTACACGGTTTGGTTTCTGGACTCCAAATGGTAAGAATACAACGCCTGCGCTGACATGCTCTTTGGTTGTCAGACGAAACTAAGATCTCTTTTTTCTGTGAGGCAGAAACAGTAATAAACAGTTGCGGTGGCCTGCTCCGAGATCTTCTGTACATTCAGAAGAAATGAATTAGAAATTAGAATTAAAAACTATTCAAAATTGTCTTTACATAGAAATACAACACTTTAAAGAAGTCTGAAATACTTCAACTAAGATTTTCACATACCTTCTAATTTCAGCTTCAGGTACCCCCCAAACTTAGCCTTCGTCTCTTGTTTAAAGAAAATGTTGAATGGCGCCTTCTTTGGAGCACCTATATGTATAGGAGGAGTATTGATAACTTTTTTTTATGTTGACGCACTTGCAGATGGAATAGTGGAAAACGGCCTCTTAGTGTTCACGTGCGTCATTAAATCAAACATGTGTGTGAAAGTCAGAAGGCCTTTCTGATGTAGGCTGTGTTGTTTGTGCTGTTTGTCAGTCAGGACAAAGAGTTTCATATTGTACATATGTATGCTTATGTATAAAATCATTTGTTTTATTGCCACATATACCTATATATAGTACATATATAGTATCTATATATATATATAAAGATGTAAGTATGTATGTGTTGTAGGTATGTATTTTGTTTTGTATAATTAAGATGTTATCATGTAATTTCAAATGGGTTAATACTTATGGAGACACGAATCGCGGAAATTGGAAATATGTATGCGGTGTGCTAGCTCTAACTTCTCTTTCTATCTCTCTCTTCATATCGCGCTCTCTGTGTATCTATGTATCTCTTTTACACATATTACAAATAACATTTTCTTCGTTTTGCTTTTAATTTAAATGCGTAAGTACAGGATAAAACGGTTTCAAAAAAATAATAATAATAATAAAAATTATACACATACATATATATGAACCAAAGAGCAAAACCGAAAGAAAAATATTGGTGTTGTTGTTGTTGATGTTTTTGTTTTACAGCTGGAGTTGTTAGCAGACTGGCACTGTGGAATGGATATGTAGATGGACTTCCCTACTGTTCATCCTTATCCTTGGCACCGTGCTTGAGTATGCGTGTGAATTCGAGATAATCGAATAGACCATTCTTTATGGGCGCCTCCCGATACATTTCATCCACCTGAGGAAAATATGAATATGAACATTTGTCTTCCCTCTGCATGCACAACTTACATCTTCGTCGGTGAATCGATCGCCCATTGTGGTGAGCAACTCCCTCAAACGATCCTCGGGCAGCACACCCATATTCTCCTCATCGAAACAGCCGAAGGCATTCTTAATAACATCCTCCGGATCGGTGCCCTGCAAACGCTCACCAAACAGCGTTAGGAACATGGTAAAGTTAATAGGACCCGGCGCCTCGTTCATCATCCCATCCAAGTAGTCATCGGTGGGATTCTTGCCCAGCGAGGCGAGCATATCGTGCAGATCCTCCTTCTCCACAAAACCATCGCGATTCTGATCGATCATATTGAAGGCCTCCTTGAATTCAGCAATCTGTGCCTGATCGAACATGGCGAAGACATTGGAGGTGGCGCGCTGTGCACGCTTCTTGGTGGTGGCGCGGCGCCCGGCTGTTTTACGTGATGACATCTTTGCGGCTGAAGTTTTAGCGGTGATGTGTAAGTATATGGTGGATGATGAACCTGGAATGACCCTGTGACACATGAGAGAGTATTAAAGCCACATGCAGCGATATCGATTCGATCAACTATCGGCTTTTTATATATATCCAAATGCGTGTGGGGATGGCTATATATAGACATGGTGGAGCAATGCTTGCAACGGCCGCAAGTTCAACCAATCTGTGTCAACACAAGACTCATACATGCATACACACACATAGTAGACTCTGACTCATGAGCCAAATGGCGAAAATGACAACGTCAACGGCTAAAAATGTTATCTGTGTGCATGTGTGCGTGTGTATCTTGTTGAACGGCGGCTTGAAAAAATTTGGCTCAATGTAAAACAACCATACATGCACATACACATACATGCACACATTATTATTAATTAAACGCCATAAAAGGAATGAAAACATCAAGCACAAGCAGATCGCGCCTGCTTCACCCTGTATGCGTGTGTGTGTGTAGGTCCGCCTGTGCGTGTTTTTACTGCATTTATTTTAAAGAAAGAAAAAGCATCGCCGCACCCAGCTGCAAGCCCTATCCATTCATACCTTATCTTAGCGATTTATGATTTTCAAGCCAATTTCCACTAAAAACACACATACATGCACACATAAATTCACAAGGAACTTTGTTTTCTTTTTGGGGCACGGCTTAAAGACGATGTGACTCATACACACGCACGCACACATACAACAGTGCTGCTCTGTTATTGTTTTAAATATACTTACAGCTGCCTTAAGCAAATTTCGTTTTAATACTTTTATTTTTTGCAACTTTTAAATTTTTGGTGCAGCTGCACTTTTATTGTTGTTTCAACTTGTTTGCACGGCTCACAAATGGTCGTGCTCGCTAATTGTTGCTCACATAAATAAATTCTGACCAGTGATCGATAGCAGCTGTCATTCTGTGTTGCTGATGCTCTTTTGACTTTACCAACACTGAAGCAGCTGCAGTAAAAGTTAGTTCAGCGATTCGATATATGCATATATACAGGTAATGAGTTGCCGCCAAATCGCCTTTGATTGTGCTCATAAACACTTTGCAGGGCATTGAAGCAAAAAAACGTCATCAAATCGTTGGTTTGTTTGTGAAAGTAAGCCAGATGCTTCTTGTTGTTATTTGGGCTTTGCTTGCCGCCTGCAAAATTTAACAACAGCTGCTACCAGTAGTCAGCGATACTTTAAATATTCGATATTTTTTGAATATCACAATGCTGCAAAATATCGTCATATGATATTCCACACTGTTTCTGAATATAAGTTTATCTTTCAGTTAAGTTAAGTTTTACTTTCATATTAAAAGTATGAATTTCATATTAAAAATGCAGTAAACGCAAGCCGCCTAAGAATCGCTTGCTTCGCGTGCTGCACAATGCAATTAACTATCGGCTTATTTCGATATTTTGCAAGCAAATGTGAACACAACCGCACGGACCACATCCAAAAGCAGGAAAAAGGGCAAGTAAACAGCAACAGCACCAGCACAAGCCAAACGCAAACGACAAGTAGCCGAAACTGAAAGCAATTTACGAGTTTATTAAAATGCAGAAATACACACGCTACGCGGCATAACTACATTTACTCTACATATATGTGCCGCATTCATATCGTATTTTATTTATAAACTTGCGCTAATGCGAGTGCTGCAGCTCGGTATTCCGCATCCCGTGTTTTTGTTTGCATTCTGATTCTGCTTAAATGCAATTACACATTCTGGCTGTTGTTGTTGCTTTTGTTATTTTGTGGTGCTAATGTGTTAATATACTAAATATTTTTTTGTTTTTTTTTTTACAAAAATTTTATGGCGGAAACCACACCACAGTGCTTGTGTGTGTATGTGTGTCTATTTTGTGTTGTCTCGTCGCGTCTCTGTGTGAAAGAAAAGGTGGCAAGGCATAAAAAATAAAGGCGCAGTCAGAACCCAGAGCTCAAAGCCAGTGGAGAACCCCAAAAGCATTATTCGTATGCAAGAATTGTCGTCATTGGTGTTGCCGCTATCCCCCCGCCCGCTGCGTCTGCGTCCGGTTTAAATTCAATCAAGCGGCAAGAAAATAAAAGCGAAACAAAACGTAACAAAAAACGCTACCGCTGCCAAAAACCAAAGCCAATACAAATTACAGTTACTTTTGCTGTTGTTCTTGTCATTCGCGCGCGCGTTCGCGCTCGGAGTGTTGTGCCGTTATTTTTTTGTTTTGTTTTTTATTTTGTTTCTTTTCGTGAGTGCATTGGGCGCCCCCAACGTGAGTGCATTCAACTCTCACACTCGCATATGCAACCACAAGAGGAGCCTCAGTGCAGCTCCATTGCCAGTTCCTGTCGAAATGTGCTGCCAACTCTTAAGCTGTGTCTGAATCTCAATCCGTAACCAAGAATCTGAATCCGCACCTCATTATCGGCGCGCCAGTAACAAAACTCTTAGACAAAAACTAAACCCCAATCCAAAAACCGCAATGCTAGCCAACGTGCCGTCAACATCGTCGAACAGATCGGCCGCCATCTCCGTTTCTGTTTCCGCCGTCGACGGCTGCGATGAGCATACACATCTGCTTAGCGGAGGCGGAGCAACGGCGGTGGAGGAGCATCAGCATGAGGCGTTAAGTGTCACACCCTCGCCGCCCAAGACGTTGCCGTTGCCGCTTGTTCACACAAGAACTACAGCAGCTGCGTCAGCGACGCCGCATCCGTCCCACCAAAGCCAATACCAACAGAGGAGCAATGTTGACAATAACAATGCCACCACAACAATAACCAATGGCAGCAGCAGCACCACCAGCAACAATAACAACGATATAGCCGGCCAGCTGGACGTGGATGCTGGCGATGATCTGTCCGAGGAGACAACAACGGCCACAGATCAAAGTGATAAATTTCAACGAGCGCCCGCGAATCAGAAGAAGCCCAGACTAAGTAAGCTGGGCGGCGGCGGCTCTAAGACCGTCGGACTGAAGCGGTAAGTGGAGTTTTCCCACCACTCAAGGCGCTACTCCAAATAACTGTACCCCTCCCTACATCTGCAGGGTATCCTTTGGCTCCTCGAAAGGTTCTATGGTCGAAACACTCGTTTTCGAGACGCCCACACCGCTGTCCGAGCATGTGGAGTCCACGTTTGGCTTTGATGCGGCGGCAGCAGCAGCTGCCCATGATGTGGCTGCTGGTCAGCCGCAATCCACATTCGCAGCAGCAACAGCATTAACGCATTTACCGTTAGCGAACAGCAACAGCCACAGCTACGGAGGTGACTCGGCAAAAGTCAATATGGATGACAGCGGCATTGAAGTTCAGGAAGAGTGAGTAGATCCAAGAAGTAACCAGAACTCTGGCCATAAGCTATACCATAGAGAACATCTAATCTTAACCAACTGCAACTGAGTGTGTGTGTGCGTGATAATGATCGTGACACGAGTTATTGGATCAGAAGTAGGGCCAGCAGGAAGGCAGGCAAACGCCTCACTCCACTCCGCACTCGCCAAATTCTTTGTGTGCGCTGGCGGAACAGTCAACATCTGCCCAGACATAGAGAAAATGGATATATGTACATATATTTATATATAAACATATGCAGGAACAACGATCAATGTTGGCCAGACTGAATGCAAAACAAATTCATTTTTATGTACGTTCAAACCGTACAGATCGGAATACTATACTCGAATACATCCGTCCAGATGGCAAAGCTTTTGCTGTGTATGTCAAAATGGTAAAACAAAATGGAAGGTGAAATTATTGTAGTAGATCATTAGGATATCGTGTTCCATGACACATGTTAAATTCTTAACTTTATTTTTTGTTGTAGATGTTGTTGTAGTGCTGCCTATTGAAAATTAGCTAATCAAATGAAAATTGTCTAATCATACCTTGGCACGCACTCAGCTCTAGCTCCAGCATAGTCACAACCATTGCGTAGCCGATTTGAAGTTAATGAACCCTTCCATTAGTTTTCCAGTTCATGTTGCAAGTTGTTTGTTTGTAGGCCTACTTTCAACGCTCATTAAAAACATTCAGAACACAATAATGATTTTTTAGGCAGCAGCTTTCACTCAGACTCACTCACACATTGTTATGTTTGAGGCCAAGCCATAATAAGCCTAAGCCCTTAGATTTGGGCTGCCTACCTCTGCCTCTCTCTGCTTGCATGTGAGAGCTGATCTCTAGCCCTAAGCCGAAACGGCAACATTTCAGCTAAGTCCAGCATCAAATCAACCCAAATTGCATGCAATGAACTTTGTGCCACTCACACACGCACACACACACACACACACACACACGCACTCAGTTGTCTGCCGTTCTTACCAAACAAATAACAAATGCACCGCCCCCTGCCTCCTCCTCCCTCACAGAGGTGGTTGATAAGTTTAAATCGATAATAATACGCTTTGGCAGGAGTTTTAAAAAACCGTTTTTGCGATAACATTCACGAAATGTGAGGAAGTTGGCACGTTCTTTTGCCAGCCGTCTCTTTCTTCCACTACTCTCGTTCGCTTGCTCTCTCTGAGTCGCTCTCTGTTGTTATCACTCCCATGGCTATAAATCAACTGCAATTGGAGTTGTGAATGCGCCGGCGCTCAATAGCGAGCACAGCAGCCTACGTTTCGTTATGTACTCTTGAAATACCGTTAAGTTGCCGCTTTATTACATAATCATGGTGGCCTGTGTGCCAGTGTATGTGCGCGTGACTGTGTGTGAGTGTGCACTTTAAAGCATAATGTAGGTCAACTTCATTTGGTGGTTGTTGACCCACATCCTCTTTAACTGTCTAATAAATGTGCCACGCCCACACGCAAACGCCCTGGCACTTTGCCCAGCTTAGGCTAATCATCGATAACATACACCGACATATACAGACCGGACACAGACAGCGCGTCGATTCGATTTCCTGCACACTTTATAAGCTCCAAGCTCCAGACGTAGATGTCAAGACCAGGGGCAGACCTGCCCGGCCTCATCGATAAATATTGTTATCGTGCGGAAACAGGTACAGGAAACTATATTTGGAATTCTTAGGTTCATATTGTATTTTTGTGATAGCAGAGCTTTTTTGCTGTTTAGTTTTCGTAAATTTTTTATGAAAATACACGCTTGTCCTAGAGACGAGCGGTCGGTAGAAAATATCCGATTAGGAAACGCTCACCTGGATTTCTGGATCTTGATCAAATTCATCCCAGTTCTGCTAACCGACCGATTCGGAATGAACTCTTAGTATACCGGATCTTTATTGTTTTTTTTATCCGAATTGAAATTTTTAGGTTTATTATAGTACTAACTAGCAAGGGTATATAAGATTCGGTTTCCCGAAGCTTGTCTTCCGCTCTTGCAGAGAGTATTACAATTTTTCATGATATTTGTAAAGCATAGGAGAAATATCTCTGATCATCATGACAAGTCGCGTTGATATAGCCAGGCCTTTCTGTCTGTCTATCTGTTTCTATGCGAACTGCTCTCTCAGTTTTGAAGCTATCGAATTTCGTCGCGCTGTAGATGTTGTTTGTTTCTGTGCTCCCGATTGAAAATTTGCTGCCCATTGCTGTTTTAGATTACTAAGTTTTCTTTCCTTTTTATAGTTCTACAGGGGTATATAAGGTTCGGGTTGATGCCTTATCACAGCGAAATAAAATTTCGATTCATGCAGGTTCGTACGATCTCCTGATCTGCCATGTGTAAGTGCAGGGTATGCCAAGATCGAGGTGTGTTTGTGTTGTGAAACAATTACTCATGAGGTTTCTTCTGAATGCGCCATTTGTATACCATTCACAAAATGGTATATACATCGGAAGCGCTTCCGACTATATAAAATAGATATGACCATGACCTTCCGTCCGTCAGCTTCAACACAAAGAAGTCTTAAGCTGTAGCTTATGGAGTTGAAATTTTTACCAGATGCTTCTTTTGTCTGCACGATGGTTAAGTACGATTTTTTTTTATCAAGATCGAACAACAGCTATATGATAAGCTACGATGTAACCGATTGTACCGGAATGAACACTTGGGAGCATAACTTTTCTGTGTTTCATCCAAATTAAACCAAATTCGATTTGTGTCCATTTGAGGAGGCCCCACGTCCGCTGGCCTAATCTGATCAAGATCAGACAACTATATCATATAGCACCCATATAATCGATTGTTCCAGAATGAGCATTAAGTAGCTCTTGTATCCATTGTAGCCCCACGCCCGCCGATCAGATTTGATCTAGATCGGCTATATATTTACAATGTGAATGGTATATAAGCTTCGGCAAGCCGAAGCTAGCCTTCCTTTCTGGTTTTATTTTTTTTATATTTTTGTTTTCCATTAAGCTACACATTTTTGACCTTTTCTTTCTTGTCTTGTTGGTGAGACCGTGTGTGTGTGTGTGTGTGTGTGTGTATACGTGTGAGCTTTAATTTTGCCGGTCCGAGCGTGATGTCATCGACGTTTCTCACTGTTCCCTGCTGTCTTTGTTATCGATTATGAAGCAGCAGCAAGAAGAATTGTGATGTTGCCGATGAGGCGCGATTGTAGTAGATGAGGCGGGCGGCTGCTGCCTCTGCATGGGCATGGGCCTTTGACATGATTTCGTTTAGTTATTTCAAGCACATCAGTACCAGTGTGTGTGTGTGTGTGTGAGTGGCTATTGTGAAAGTACATACTCGCACATCAACTAGCTGTCAGTCAGTCGGTCGATTGATTTTCCGGTGTTAACCCACGGTACACTTGACACGCATAGCGCATAGGCGGAAAACAACAATAACATCGGCGCACCGGCTTCAGCTTCAGCCATTGTCACACATTTGTTGTATTGTATTTGTGTTTGTGTAATGTTAACGGTAATTGTGGCTATGGTCAGCAGTGCGTGTGTAATTGTTGCTATTGTTGTTGTTGCCCATGTTGTTTGAGCAGTCAGTTGGACGACCAACCGCAGTCAGAGTCAAACAGGCATAGCCAGTACAGTGGGCAGGTAGCTATCAATCCAATCGCGAAACACAGTTCTAATACTTCTACCAACTCACAATCATTTCCAGTTTAGAATTAGAATTCTAAGCCCTGCAGAAGCATGAAAATAATATGCCAAAAATATAGCATACTTTTGAGAGGTAATTTTTAGACAAATTCGTATATATTTTCCTAACTTTCAGGTCGATTATTCCTAAATTCTAAGGATAGTTGATACTGACACTGATATATAAGTCCACAGACACATCGGCACCTGTGATGTTCTGAATCGAATATAAATTTACCCGTCCATCTCCAAACCCTATTCCGTCGTCATGTTTATAAGCTGGGGTACTTAACAAACTCGTTCTCCCAATTCCAATGAATGTATGCCAAACACTTGTCAACACTTTGTCAGGGCAAAAGCAAGCAAGCCCAGAAGAAGGGGGGAATGGGGAATGCTACTTTATGACAGCACTTTAAATAGCTCTACCAAAATGGAACGCTTTAAAAAACTATATTTAGATCCACTGTGCGGCGGCGGCGGGCTCCCCGTTTGTCAGCAAGTGAGCCAAGTCCTATTTACCAGCCCAGTCAGTCTGTCCCTGCTGTCTGAGTGTGTGTGAATGAGAGCGTTCTAAATAGTTTAGTGCGGCGTTGGCAGCGGCTACGATGACAACAATAGACACAACGGCCCCAATTGTCAGACGGGCGGCACAGCATCCCGACCACTGTGCCAGTTACACAGCCCCCAATTGTGTGGTGGCGGCTTCGGCTCGGTTCTGCCCTCCACTCCACTCCAGTCTGTCTGTGTTTGCATGGTGGGAGCCCTGTTACATGTCTGTTTCTGTTTATTAACTTGACAAGCCGCTGCCGCTGCCGCTACCCTAAAAAACAAAAACATTCAATGTACTTGTCCACCCACTCCTGAAAGGCATAGTCTAAAAAGTATATTGGGTTGCAGCAATGTACGCCGGAGTGTTTTGATGTTTAAAAGCTCGGGACCATTACAACTAGGGCAGGGCTCCTCGTCATAACCCTTGGCTTAGGTTCACATCGATACAGGACCGAAGCATTCTGAAGTCGGTGATTTGTAGATGTTGTATGAATTTTGTAGCAGTGCATGCAAGAGAGTAGCACACAAACACACTGACAGCTTGCTGGCCTCTCTTCGTGAAAAGCCAGGGACAAGAGTTTTCAGAAGCCTCAAGAAAGCCCATATGTCGCACAGAATAGATTGTTGAAATCGCATAGAAGACACCATAGATTATCTTTATATATATGTTTCTAACCTTTAAGTTTGATCTATTTTGGGATTTAAAATATCTTCCACATAGCTTTTAAAGCTAGAGAGTTAACATTATCTCTGCATACGTATAGAATTTTTCTAGATTTTGGCGGCTCACCAAGTTTGATTGTAAACAGCTACATTTTCTTACATTTCTTTTGGTGATCATCTTCCATTGTTATACCATTCTCACTAAGCTTGTAACGCACACAAGAAAGTGCTACAGGTATATATTTGAACAGTCGATATCGCCATGTCCGTGTATGCCAACCTCGAGATCTCAGGGGTCAAAAGTTACATGCTAAAAATATTACAGGCGGCTTTTTATGTTTGCACGCTCCTTATAAGTGTGATTCATCCGGATCGGACAAATATATCATAAGTAGATTGCTCCAATATTAGCTTCTATAGAATCGGATAAAGACATACCTATATGCAAAGTGAATGGTATAGAAGCTTCGTCAAGCCGAGGCTAGTAAGCTTTCTTGTTCCACTTCCATGTAGCTATCATACCCCCGCATCAGCATTATCCCGCCCGCCCTTCAAGTATATAGTTACGTGTTTATGTTTTGCCCAAAAGAGAGTTAAGATAGTTGGAGCGCGTGTGGGATACGCTAGGCTCCCGCCGCTCTCACTCTCACTCACAGCGAGCGAGTTGTCCCAGTACTTTGCGCAAAAAAAGTGATGTCACGTTTGTTGGCTTTGCAACGTTGCCAGATGTGGCGCATTAAGCGGGAGCCCTATGTTTGTTTCTACCCGTACTCTAGTAGAGTGAACGATTATATTGTATTCGTGGCAATGTATGTGACAGGCAAAATGAAGCTTTTCCGAACACATAAAGCATATATATTCTTGATCAGCATCAACAGCTGAGTCTGTCCGTCCGTATGAACGCCTAGATCTCGTAGACTACCCCACCCCACAAAAACAAGAAGTGTTGCCTAATTTTGAGTGTTTCGAATGTTAAATAAATGCTGAGTACGAGTATCTTTTAGTTGGAATATCAACTATAGCGCTCATACTTGTTGTTTGTTTTTATTATTACGACGTGGGCTTTTGCGTTGTTTTTGTTTTTGTTGTGGTGTGGTGTGTGTGTTCATTATTGTTGTGCCAGCTGCCAAAAATCTATTATGTTTTTGTGTTTTTGTTTGACCAGATTTTTGCGTGCATTGCTCGCATTCAACGGTAACGGCGGCATGTTGCTCCAGTTCGTCGCTGCACGGCTTGTTTCCTTTTGCCAAAAGCGGAACGAGTTACACATGTGTTTGGTTTGCCTTCCAGTCCGCGCCGCTTGCCTGTGTACATCTGAGTGTACCTTTGGATGAATATAAATCTGTGTGAATTTGTGTAACGTATTGTTGTGCTTAATGGCAATATTACGGCGTATTTAAAACTGGAATTCTGCTCTGCTGTAGAACAACAGGAAAACAACAACAACAACAATGACAACAAAGCTACAACAAGACCAAAATTGTGTAAGCATTTTATTGATGCGCAATGGCCCATAGTTCTTATTTATTTCCTATAAGCTGAACAATTGTCATGTTTCATAGAAACATTTACAATGAAACTACGCAGTGGATAAAGCTGAACATATGTCCATTCTAATTAAAGATGGGATCGGTAAATCAAATGAAGATTTGTGCAAAGAAGATTTTCAAAAACCCCCCGATCCCGCATTCATCTCTAGTTCCATACATTCTTTAAAACTGGAAAGTGTTGATGCTTTCGAAGTTCACTTGGGAAAATTGTAGTTTTCTTCTATTAAGCCAAATATTGCTATTTTAATCACATTAGAGCATGTTTTCGATACCATCGGACGTCGCAAAGTAGTTCAGCAGCCTTTAGGGTCGTATGCGGCGCGCCTCAGGTGTGTGAATATCATTCTTAAGCAAACCAGGTGGCAACTCCAATCACAATTCCAAGCAACAGCAAATGCGGCACATGAACTTCAAAAGCAAAAAAAGCTAAGCGAAGAGCGCATAGCTACGAACCCACTGTATGTGTGTGTGCCTGCTCTCGCGCTCTCTCTGCCTGTCTCTCTTTCTCTATTACTTGGCTGGTCGGGCTCGGGCGCTCTCTCGTTCGTGAGTGCGCGCTCCTGCAAACACTGTGTATGCGTGTGTGTGTGTGCGTGTGTGTTTTGTATCTTTTACTTTTTAGCAGCAAGCATCAGCAAACAGGCAGGCATTCAAACGCGACAGCCAAAAGTCAAAAGAAGCACAACTCAGAGCTAGAACAGAATCGGCACAAGCAACAAGAAAAAAATTAACAAAAAAGTAGAAACAACAAAACGAAACAAGTTAACGGTGTGTGCGTGCTGTGTATTATTATTTATGCACTACTTTTTTTTTTGAACTTTTTTTGAACGTGACTGTTATTGCGAGAGCGAACCGAGCCAACGACGACGAGTGTACGGTAAAAGGCGCGCAGTTTCTGTGGAAGAGGAAGCAGCAGGGAGCAGCAGCAGGAACTAACTGTAAAACTGTAGCAGCTGCTACAATTGTTTAACAAAGTGCGTGTAATTTGAATATGCTTTAATAACAACAATTTTAAAACCGTTGCAAACAAACAGCGTCAATCGTGCGTGCCGAAGAGACACACAAATACATACAAGCACATACACACGCACATGCAGAAAGGAGAGGTGGGCAAGTGCAAGTGGTTGGTGTATTGGGTGGTGGTAGTGGTGGTGGTTTGCGCTCCACGCACCCACCCTCTGCCTCTGCCTGCACACACCCACAACACCACACCACAGCACAGGCACATCGGCATTCCAGTCCGTTAGTTCAGTACAGTGACAGTGTTGGTAAATGTCACACAAACACCCACATAAAAAACATTAAACCATAAATATGTAAAGTAAAACAATAGCTTTGTGAAAGCAAATTTAACAATGTGAAATTAATTTGTGTACTGCTGCTGCTGTGCTTAACACACATACACGCACACAAAAGCAATTGTTATTGTTGTTGTTACTGTTGTTATGATTGTTCCATGGGTTGGGATGCGGCGCAGTGAGTTCATCGCAAAAAATAATACCATACGACGAAGCAAAGCAGAGCAGAGCAGAGCAGAGCGAAGGCATTAGCGAGCGAGAGAGAGAAAAACCTCGCCCCAGCACATCGCCAGTACTAGCGCTAGCACCAGCACCAGCACAAGCACACTCCCCACCCCCAGCCCGCCATGACCCCACCGTAGTCAGCCGCTTTGAACTAAACGCAATTAAAATACTCACTGGTGTGCCCGTGTGGACATGTGTGTGTGTGCATGTGTGTGTGTGTATGCGTGTGTGTTAAAATAGTGCCTTGTTTGTACATAAATTAGCTTTTTAGTCGCCTTTACGTGCCCCGCTGGGTGACGTTTGTTATTTATATATATAGTAGTATATATACCATATAGACTGCTGATCCGCTACGCTTTGGCTGTTTTAAAATTATAAGAAATGACAACAACAACAACAACAATAACAACCAACAAAAACAAATCCATTGCAATGCACAGCCGCAGTTCCCCCTCAATTAAATAACATTAACATGCTGTTGGACAAAATTTGCGATTGCAACAGCAGTAGCATTTTATATTTTCACTTTCGCGTGACATTGTACCTATAAATAAAATACCTCACTATACTGCATAGAAGTTGTTAATGTCGATACATTACAGGTCAGCTTAAGGATATTATTGGGCTAGTTTCGAGATCTCAGCCGGTCTAAAATGCTGATGATGTTGCATGCATCCTAACATATAGCTACAAGAATTACTTTTCAAGGCAAACTGTTCGGTTTCTAGTCGATCTATTTGATTCTAAATATAATGCCGATCGGTCATGTGCGACTAGAGACGCCAGCGTTCATTTTAAATTCGAGTCAGGAAGGAAGCGTATATGTGTATATATTCTTGATCAGCATAATAAGCTACCAATTTAATACTTATTATGAAAATCTATTTTGATCAAAATTGAACAAAATTCGGTATTCACAACTGCTTCCAAGACGCGTCCACCTCCGTCATCCCTATATAATCTTGATCGGACTACTTCACCATAGGAGTCTCAGATTAACAGAAAGAACACTTGCAACTTCAACCAAATTTGGACACTGAGGAGCGTTTACATCCGGCATAGGCCGCGTTACTGGCGTTTCTTGGTCGTAATTTAAGCTCAAATGTCTAGAGATCCACTTCTGCAAGGGTATGCATGTTTCGGCTACTTTCCTCAATTGTTTTCAAAGCGGGCCTTTGCTAATTTTTACCATAAATATCTCGGTAAATACTACATACTATAGCTAGCTGTCCAAGGGCACGTCAACATCAGCTGATTGAGGAAGAAGACACAGCTTTTGTTGTTAATAGCGGGTGGGGCACACAACATACTATAATTTGTTTAATTAATTTTCATTTTCATCTCTCAAACACAAACACACACCACACTCTCTCTCTCTGTCTCTCTGGCATGCCCAAAACATTGGCGATAAAAATGTTAAGCGCCAAGTTCGAGGCTGCTGTTGTTGTTGCGGCTGCTGTTGAGTTGTTGTAATGGCAACAAGTATTTGTTGTTTTTAGACACACACTTCAAATGTAGCTTTGATTTTTTATACTCGTACTCGTAGAGTAAAGAGTATATTGTATTCACGCAGGTGTATGGGCAACAGGTAAAAGGAAGCTCTCATACAGGGTAACAGACGAATTGATGTAGATATCGGCGACTATAGGAAGAAGAAGAAGCACCAAATTAGGCACTAAGAGTCCTCTAGCAACTTGTTTGAACATTTTTCCCTTTGTGACAATAACATTCTCTACCGATCTAGCAAATTTCATAACGATCGGACAATAATTATGGGCTAAATTGCGAGAATCATTTGGAGTTTTGATAATTTGCTTTAGCGACCTTTCTATTTGTATTTAGGAAGCTCGAGGTCAAGTGTGTGGGGAAGCACCAACATAGTTTATCGGTTAAAGCTCATTTTATATTGAGGTCCAACGCATAACTAAATTTGAGCCGCTTCACATTATGTAACAGCAATTGGCATATAAAAGACGTTCTGACTGGTCTGATAGAAAGCTGTTTCTGGGTAGCCACAAACTTTCCTTCATCACAAAAACAAGGTTCTCTTTTCTGATATGGCAAAAAACTGCGTACGAGTGTCTTGTAGTCGGCATTTCGACCATAAAGTTCTTATTTGCTTTGGGTTTTTTATGATGTGCCCAAAAAGCGTCGCCACTTGAAAATGGCAGCAACTCATTTTGGGAAACTTGTTTTCCTTGTAAACTACTCTTGTTCTTGTGTCAGTTTATAGATATGTATGTTGTAGTTGTACTTGTTGTTGTTGTTGGTGTTGTTGTTGCTGTTTGCGCGTATATCAATTTCGGGCACATGACGTAATCTTCACATGTTCGATGGGCCAACAACAACAAATATCAGTAGTGACTACGCTGAATTATGAAGTGTTGTGTATTTGGAAATGTAAACACACTGTTATAACATCACTGACTGCGAGAGGCCTCTGTGTGTGTTTGTGACTGTGTGTGTGTGTGTGTGTGCTTGTGCGTGCGTGCGTGTTTAAAGCTAACAGCGTGAGTGAGAGAATTGGGCATTATTATTAATGCAGTTGCTGCAATTGTTGCCATATGTACATAGTTCAACACTGATCATCCTCATACTACACACCTTACATTGCTTGCGTCATCATCACTTGCATAGGAAAAGGGTGTGCTTAATGAAGTCGGATCATGCTGATAAAAGCTGAACTGACCCACAGAGGTAGCAAAAAGAGAGCAGACTGACGCAATAGCGAGTTTTGGGGATTGAATTCCTATCAACCAGGATACTCCTTTGCCACCATCCTGCTCGTCTCACGGCTGGTATTCCTCTAAACACTTCTATGTTATGATCAGCTCGTCCTTCTTTCTTAGAGTTTGTGGCATTTGGTAAATTCTCATGTTTACTCTTTGGCTCCTTTGAAAAATATTGAGGGGCGGCAACTGTCCTACTGTTGCTTGACGCGTTTGAGGACTTTGGTAATGAACTGTGTGCTCTTAAGACGACTTAGCGAAAGACCTCTGGGAGCCAAAAGAGCCACTGCCTGCCCATTGCTGCTCTGGGAGATTGTAAAAACGAATATAAACAAGACAAAGAAACATAATAGTATAAACAACGTTATTTGTACCATTCCAAATTAACTTTTGGGTTGCAAGAACTCCTATTCCCGTTTCCACATCCATCCACCTTTTAGAGCCAACTTCGCTTCGTTTTCACATAGTGAATCCTTCGGACCTTGCCTAAAACGGTTTTCCCCTCTGGCAGTTGGCAGAAGGTGAAACTGCGAAAATTGCAGTACTAGCCCTCCTTTATAGATATACATACGATATATGTATATACATATCCTTTATGAGTTTCATGAAAGGATTTAATGTTTGCTCGAGTTCCAATTTTGAAGCCGGAGAGCTGTAACTTTTTATATGGAGATAGTAAATGCTGCCTCCTATATGGCGTTGCAAACTTTATGAGAAATTTTAATATATACTGTGAGCGGACGCGATGGGAGGGGGTGGGTAAATGTAATTAAAAAGTGCTATCGGACGTGCTCTTCTAGAAATTACGTCAACTTGTTAAACCGACTCTAACTGGGAAGCTGCGATTCTAATTTAATTTGAGCGAGGTCACTTTAAACAGACAGCAGCTCTTCAAATGTGTTGAAAGCGAGAGAGATTCCATTCCATTTCGATTCCCAATCTCAATCAACATAATTCATGAGTCATATTTTTCTGCTCGCTCACGTGGCTCACGCTGGCAGCACTTTTTATGTAGCTCCAAAGCAAACCATATCAAATCCATGCCACGCCACGCCATCGGCATATTTGTATATATGTACATGTTGGCATTGGCTCTATGAAATGTTTTAGTCAGTTGACTTTGATTACGATGTTTGAGCTCATGCCTATGGTGTTTGATTGCAGGTGTTGTTGTTGTTGTTTTTGTTATTGTAGTTGCTGCTGCTGCTGCTGCTGCTGATGTATGGCGAGTAGACTTTTTGGTCTGCTGTGATAACTTTTGACAGGTTTCTTTTATTATAAGCCCCCCTCGGCTACAACAACAAATAGAGAATGGCAACAGTGTTATTTTTTATTGACGGTGTCATCAACCCAGGCCAAAAGTAGCAGAGAAAGAGGCAAACGAGTAGAAAAATCGCTTACAAAAAAAGATAAAGAAACTAAGTTCAAACGGCTTAGCAAGGGAATAATGGCAAGAATTTATTAAAAAGAAGAAAAGCAGTAGAAGCAAAAGAAGAAGATAGAGAGACGAAATTTCGACCCAATCGATCTGGCGTCGAGTCAACCAACAACAGCAGTGTTACGTTAGGGAAGACAGTGTCAGATGGAAGCTAACTAGGAGGCTAAGTAGAATTCAAGTAACTCTCTCTCTCTCGCTCTCATTGTAGGTGTTTCTTCCGCTTTGGCAATCTCTCAGTTTCTTAGCAAAAACGAATCCTTCAGGTACCTTGATATTTGCGGCATGAAATTTGTGGCAGTATTAATTATGATTCCTTGTAAGGTGTTGCAACTAATGTGACTTGGACAACCTGTGATATAGTACAAGTTTTTGAAAATTTCAATGGACTTCCTTGTCAAACTGAAATCTTTACTTGACCCCCAAAAGCTTCGACGATCAGGCAGACGTTCAAGTTATTTATGAATATGAACGCAAACGTACATCTATATCCATATCTATCTATATACATACTAGTCGAGCTTAGGAGATATCAACCAAGCAACATTTGATTGGGAATGTAAGAAAAGGTGTCAGATCTTAGCCAACGAACAGACGGGCTGACAAAAATTCGCCTAATCTAAAAAGTCGGCCAAACCTCAATACGTTTCTCTCATAATTGTACAAAAGTTCATTCTGCAATAAGAAACTAAGGAAAAGGATAAACTAGCTACTATTCTTACTATTATTGCTATACCTATATGGTCATAGTAGGTTTGAAGTATTCCAAGGATTTGGTTTGTCAATCCTCTCAAATGGAAATTTCACTTTCAATCAAAGCCCTGGGCTGTGCACACAAGTTTATACAGTCTTCTTTAAAAAACATACACACACACACATTTATTCCATATATATATATATATTTTGTAAACGGATTATGGATCAACTTTTGGCAAAATACTACAAGGTCAAGAAGGGGCATATGGCGCGGCCAAATACTCCCCTGCAAGGAGCAACAGCTAGGAGTGCGGCTAGACCAAACCTTTTGAATGCGTTAAGTAAAATCCATGCTAATCACAACAATTATATTATCAGGTTGGGGTTGAAGACGAATGAATGAAGTTGTAGAAAGGAGGAGGAGGAGGTGCCAAAGTGCCGACGACGGCGACGACTGTGGTTGAAGCTGCGGCAAAGATTGTGCAGGCAGGCGACTGTCATTTTCAATCAAATTGAAAAGTTCAAATCGCTGGCCAGCGCAATTGGCAAATGACTTAATTTAATTGACATTGAAATTGAAATTGGCGAGGCGAGGCGACGCTGCGGGGGTAGACCACCACATATATTATGGGTTGTGTGAGGGGGCTTTCTCTCTCTATATATATATATATATATATATATATATACGTATGACGCAGATGCACAAGTATTTTAAGGTCACTTGCAATGGCTGCGTGATACGTTTTTGTGAAAATTCATGTTTTTCTATATAAAAACACCAACATATACTTTAAGTAGATTTCTATATATGCACAAACTACGTATTTCTAACTTGTCTCTCTCTCCCCTCATTGCAGATCGGAACGTTCAATTGTGCGAGTGTCCATTTATCAAAGCAGCCAACCGCAGCAGATTTGTCCACCAGCCGATTATTTATTAACGAGTTTTTCCGATAATCTAGATAATACGTTTAGTAGTTACAATTGTAATTTAGATTATACGACCATGACCACGGCAGCTATGCAGCAGCCGATGCAGCAAGTTGGCCTTGGTGCCGCCTACGATAGACAGCAGAGGTAAGTGCAGATGTCGCCGGATGGATAGAAGATGGCTGTGTATTGTGTCGGGCTTCTAACGCCACCTTCCGTTTGGTTTTGTTTTGCTTACAGCACTGATTCCGGCTGGGATAACCCATTTCGTCCTGGCGGCGACCTATCCAGAGAGGCGGATGAAATCGTGAGCATGATACGTGGTAAGACGAGATTTCACCCTCTCCCTTTGAACACACACACAGAGGATACAAAAGTCTCTCCAAGGAGAAACAACGGCCTTTCTGTTCACTTGAAATGTCAAATGTACTTCATTCTTAACACCACTTCTTCTTCTCATTTAGGTGGCAAGCCCATAACACCCACAGAGGATCGTACAATAGGCAATGGCAGCGCACAGCATGGCGATGATAACTGCAATGGAGGCGTGGCAATAGGCGGCGAGAGCGTAACCAAAACAAATGTAAGTTACAGCACTTTCTCCTCACACCACAAGCAAGCCAAGACCAAACCAAATCTTCCTTTGCAGCTCTCGCAAAATCTAGCGACAGCACAAAATGGTACAAATTCCCACGGCAGCAAAGGGGCCGGCGACGGTGGAGCAACAGCATCAGGTGGCGGTGCTGGTGCTGCAGCAGCAGCAGCAGGTGGTGCTGGCAAAACAGATAGCAATAACGGTGTCACTTCATTGGCCCAAGTGTCCAAACAGGTGGTGCCGGGACCCACATCGGCTAGTCATGTCGTCATCGATGAGAAGAAGAACAAGAAAAAGGGCTGCTGTGTGCTGCAATAATTGCCTGAGCCCCAGCCCAAGCCTGTGTTGTTGTTAGCTGGCGAGGATGATCGTTGTGCTGGTGCAGGTTTAGCCGGATGCACTATGCACTACACCCACTGGGCGCTGGCTTTACTCATGTTTCAAGTGTTAAATGTTAGAAAACGAAAAATCTATGGAAGCTACAAAAATTGTTGCAAAGTGCAAAAGTGCTGTAAAAAATTTTAATTTTTAATTTAATTCAATTTATTGCCGCCGCCGCCGCTTAAAAACAATACCAAGCTCTCTCGCTCCCGCTCATTCGCACACACATACGCTTGAGCTAAGCCGGAACAGATCAACAACAAAAACAACAACAGCAACAACAACAGCAACAACAGCAGTAGCAGCAGTTACAGCAGTTACAGCAACAGCTGTCTCACTCACTCACTCACTCTGTCTCACTTTAACTCTAGTAAGCGCGCTGACCTTATGCCCCCACCCCAACCCAACTCCCCCCAAACGTGCAATTACAGCCAGCTTAGATTTGTGTACATGCTTGAAAGGAAGACCAGAGACATCGCAATGTCGTCAACAATGTCATAGATAAAGTACTGGAAGTAGATCCTCAAGATTGAGGATCTACTAAAGTGAAAGGTCTCTCTGATTTATTGAACAAGTGAGAAGCGCACATACTCGCTTACACGCCCATGATCGTTAGCTCTCTCGATACGAACCAGAACTCGTACTCTTGTTTGCGGTACCTTCTGTTCTGGTCTTTCTTTCATCACATACGATGATATATATTTATTTCTATATATAAATATACAATTTATTTATATATGTATACATTTGTTAGTCTGTTAGCTACATATATATACGTGCTATACATATACGCATATAATTGTAGCTGATATTGTGTAAAGCCCCTGTTGCTACTCGTAAAAACGATAATATCTCTTCCGTTTTTTTTTTAACATTTTTTTTTGTTTCTGTTTAGAATTTTTGTACATCATACATGCATAATCTACACACATATGTGTGTAGATATAGAGATATATATATATATATATTGATATATATATATATATATAGATATTTACATAACAGTGAAACTAGTTAGGCACATCCTCTTGAAGTGCTGCTAAAATACAGGACCAAACATCATCATAATTATTTTTGCAGTTTTTGTATAATGCCGACGCCGCGTAGGGCTCGAAAGTAGTAATGTCTTGATATATGTGTATGTATCGTAATATATATCGATACAACGATAAAACGGATCATATCGATATCGTTTTTAGTTTCAAAATTGTAAAATACATATGTTTATGTATCACTACATGGGTTTCAATGAAATTCAACTCGAAAATTGTATATGCAGATGACAGAGGGAAATTAGAGTAATATCTATGGGTTAGAATTCGACAACAGACACCACAGTCGTCGTCGTTGGCGTTGTCGTTGTCTAATGTAATCCCCGCATGAGATTGACATTGTTTTTGGGCCTCGAGCCATCTAACCAGCTTGAAACTTTAATTTTGTTTGATATTCTTTGATAGTTTGTCATGATATATATAAGTGTGATCGTCTGACAAATCCAGGCAAAAGAAAAATAATTTCATAAAATACATATAATGTTTTATGGCCCTTTTAAAACACTTACGATCAATATGATTTAATAGAACAATAAGCAAGGAAACCGTCATCCATCTATATATATCTTACCCTAAAAATTGTAGTTTATTGCTCATACGACATGCAGAACAGAAGTGTGAAGAAAACCAACCATTTAAGGAATTGCAGTGTCCCCTGCTCTCATTTTTTACAATGCCTAACGTTTTAATTGATATTTTCTCAGTAAAATTTGATAGATTTCGATCTGGACGACCTGCAAGATCACACTGTACTCGTGAGTTCAGCGAACGCCAACATTTTGAATTCGCAAGCTGGCGTTATGGCACACTGCAGAATAGGTATGCCTTTTTCATGGGTATAATGCCGATCTGATCCATCTGAGTTGATCTTTCACTTAGAACCAGACGCTCACCTTATGCAGTATGTCCACCTGTCGTATGAGTAATACGCTTTAGAGTCTACGCGGTGCCAAAATGGATGTGTGCTGCTGTATTTGTTGTAGAGAAATGAGCTTTGATTGTTTAGATTGTCCCTTTGTTGCTGGTGTAATAGTATGCATGTATGTGTGCCTAGATTTCTATTTATATATTTATGCTACATATTAATTACGATGTGTCCCTGATGTCCTTTTGTTTGTTTGTTACGTCGCGGGGTATATGGATAAACGATTTGTATTTGTATTTTGTAAAAGAAGAAAATGTAATGGCGCAGCGCAGCATGATGACAAATTGAATGGATATGGATTGAATGATGATGATGAGCTGAGGACGAGAAATTTAATATAAAGAATAATGTATTTATTTTTATTTATATATACAACACACATACATATATATATATATATATATACATACATATATATGTATACAAAAATACATATATATATATATACATATACGATGATGGATGGAAAGTAAATTAAATGTTGAAACCTTAAACAAAATATACACATATATATATATACACACACACACACACACACACACACACATACAGAGAGACACACACCCCCAATGTGACATGATGATGATAAGTTGAAGTTGGCGCTGATGTCTAAGCAGCAATATGCATATATAGTCTATGGAAATGCAGCAGCAAAATAAACAAAATCTAAAATCTATTGTCTAGCTAACTATTATATACAATATACAACAATACATACATACATCTATACCTCCATACACACACACACACACACACACACACACAGCTGCAGAGTTGCAGTTGAAAGTAGCCTAGAGTTTAGCGGCGTGCATCTAACTATAGCGCCACAATTTTGGCAATGCTTTTTATATATCCATGGCAGTGCAGGGGAAACGCCTTATATGTTGGAGGTCAGAGGTCACCACGTCGCTACCCATTCAGTTGGGGCGCTATAGTTGGCTGCACTTGGTTTAGGCTTAGTCTCAACTAATCTCCAAGAAGAAGAACTAGAAGAATAAGATGATGAACCACCGTCAGCTCTATTTGGCACAATAATCCCCCCGCCTTCATAGTAGCACTACATAAACCCAGATCGGGCCGGCCTTCACCATACTTCCTTACCCTTTCTCAGCCTTAGCCTCAAGCCATCATCTCTAGAACATTTATTAAATCCTAGTAAAATTCTTGAATGCGAAATCAAAACAAAAAAGCAAGCGAAAGTGTACAATATATTTATGTACAAAGCGATATACAACCAAATAGTTAAACAACGGCGTATTAACCACACACACACAAATGCATACACATACACATGCATAGACAGTTACACACACACTCTACACACACCTACAGCCCATAAGCATTGAAGCGCTGCATTTGATAAAAACATAAAAATATAAATTTAAAAAAAAAAACAAAAAAAAAATAAAAAAAATTTATAAATAAAACAGTAAAATTAACGAAAAACAACCTTAATCTAAATAGCAATATTTGTTTCCACAAGAACAAACCTTTTAAGCAGCTCGCCGCCGCTCCTCCAATTTTGCGATCCAAGA
Organism: Hirtodrosophila duncani; assembly: GCA_037043425.1. NCBI lineage: Eukaryota > Metazoa > Arthropoda > Insecta > Diptera > Drosophilidae > Hirtodrosophila > Hirtodrosophila duncani. Next base: position 549,801 of record JBAMBM010000704.1, on the reverse strand, counting down.
ATCAATCCTATATAAATCAAAACAAAAAGAGAAACTACAAACAAATCTTCAGCAAGCCAGAAATCAATATCTAATATTGTATATTTCCGATTCCAAAATGCAAACAAAAATGTTAAGTTATTGCATAAAAAGAAATTTAAAAGAAAATCCTAAATAAAAACAAATTGAAAACAGAATGAAACGCGTAGTTGGTGTGTGGCAGAGTTTTAGGGGCAACGGCAACAGCATGGGCCGAAATTGTAGCATACTTTTGGGTTGCTGGCCATACCTGGGTAACAGATCGAGAGAAAAACATAATCATATTCTTCATGATTCCAGATACACTCCATGGAAGGTCACAGAAGTCGAAGGAAGTGATTAGCTGCCAAGTGAGGGCTGTGACTGTAAGGAGGATGAGCGACCCGATGCTGTTGCTTGAGCCGATGCCAATGAATGATGAAGGATGGCAAGCATACCATCCAAACACTCCACTCTCCCACGTTGCTGCAGCGGAACAGTTGCCACAAGGCCACGTCATGTGTTTTGCATCCCCGCGCCAGGACGTGGGTATTCATAAAAGCTTGGAAAAACAGTCAGTCAATGAAATTAATTAGCTGGATTTCACCGTTTGATAAATTTCTTGCAGATGCTGTCAGGAAAGAAAAGCCATGGTACTCCTGTGCGGCTCCATCGTGTCTTAAACCAGACAATTTCTGCGGCCTTCTGGATATCCATCTGGCTTTCGATAATCTAGCGATAATCTGGGATAATCTTGCATTGCGGACGTTAACCGCGTTCGCCCATTTGTTGCAGAAATCTAAGTGAAAACAAGAGAGAGGCTAACTCTTATACACCCTTGCAGAATTATAAAAAGGAAAGAAAACTCAATAGTCTAAGACGTACTTCCTTCAGCTGTAGCAATAGGCAGCGAAACAATCTTCTTCTCATTCTGATATACAAACACACACACAAACTGTCACATACATACATACAACACATTCGCACTCCAAGATATCTGTTTGTAAATAGGAGAGTACAAGGTTTGTATTTATATGTTTTTGTATGAGAGACCTCTCTATTAGTGATTCTTTCCAGTTTTCTTTTCAGCGGCATATTAAATGCACTTAAATGTAAATCAAGCACATGGAAGATCCACCTTAAACGGACCAACATGTAGGCAAGTCCTAAGTACTTATAAGTAATCTAGTATCCAAAGCATATGCAATATATTAGATCATTATTTGCTCCATGGCAATGCGAGACGAGAGAGGTGAACCCTATCTTATAAGAGTTTGACTTCTTCGAGCTATATATAGACCCATTAAGTTTTTCGCGTATTTCGCATTGGCATTTTGGGCCTTGGCCAGGTGGTCACCATATGGGAGAATGATTCAAAAACTTTACTCCTGCTACAGAGTACGAGTATAACAAGGTCCCCTATGCACGCATATATCACATATTTTATATATGCCCACATTATTTAGCATGAGACCTGGATATCTGCAGCCTTAGTTGAAGACGTAGATTTCAAACTCCTTGTAGGCAAGCTCCTCACCACCATTGGCTATGTATCAGTAACACTTTACCCACTAATAAACAAAGACTCTCCTTCGGATATTTCTCCGGCGGGGTAGGCGTTTGTGGGAATGTTACCGCTCTCCACAGGTAGCCAGCGTCACAGAGCACCTCTTACTCATTATGAAAGTGTTCTCGATTAAGTCCATCTGGCGTGAAGGGCTGCTCCCCAAGCTGAATGCCTTCTCTAGTGACATCCACATCCCTACCGAAGGAATCTGTCGGCTTGCACGGCTTGACAGCGTACATTTCAGTTGGCAGGAACGGGCTTCAGCTTCCGTTGTTTGTACTGACAGTGCCATTGCCATTTCCATTGGGGATGGGGATGTGCTCATTATTTGTTGCATTGCTCTCGCGAGGGCTGCTTAAGTCAAATCCACAACTTCATGTTAGTTTTAGCCATTTTATTTACTACTAATATCACTCAGTGTATATACATAGACATAGACATACATAGATTCTTCGATTCGACTCGACTCGCTTCGCTTCGTTTCGATTCGATTCGATTCGATTTGATTTGTATTTTTTGTTGCGTTTTTGTGTTGTGTGTGTTTGGAAGACTGGGCTCAAGGATGTGGTGGTGGTAGTGGGGGACAGGGGGTACGGGTTGTGGGTACAGTTTTGTATATGTAAATAATATCAGGTATATATGAATATAGATATATACTCCTATATTGCACATTGTATATAACACTATAAGATGATAAAAAAAAAAAATTATAAACAGAAATTTTGCTATCTGCTCGCCTGTTCTGCATTTTGCACTTAAAACTAAATACTTGCAGTTTTGGGTTGAACTGAGGTGTGTTTGTGTGTGTGTGTGTGTGTGTGTGTGTGTATTTGGAAGGGGAGTAGGAGGAGGTGGTGTGTGCCCTTTTATGCAACGGGCAAATACTCGCGCGAGGGTGTGACCAGTGGAACACTGGGTGGCTGGTAATCGTAGCCATTGCCATTGCCATTGTTGGCATTGTAGCTGCTGCTGCCGGGTCCATAGGGATTGCCGGAACCGAAGCCGGCGGCGGCTCCAAAGGAACCAGAGCCTGGGGCACCATATGAGTCAACCGCACCACCGCCGTAGGGCGCACCGAACAGGTTGCCATTGAAACCGCCCTGCTCGGGCACATAGCTGTAGTCATCGCCGCTCTGGCCGCTGCCGCGCAGTGGACCTGCCTGATCGGGGTTCAGATGCTGCTGCAGGAACTGGAAGCGGTTCTTGTTGCCCAACAGACTGCTGGGATCCACACTGGGTCGCTGGCCAGCGGCAGCCAAGGGCTGGGGTCTGCAACAGCAACACAAAAGCACAAAAGTCAAAGTCAGTCAGAAAGCTGACCAGCAAATGAGAATGGGCAACGCTTTGGCCAACTTACTCGGGTATATCCAGATCCAGTTCGGTAATGGGATGGTAGCCAAACTCATCAGCTGTATAGCGAGTCTTGTAGCGCTTACCATCGGCACCGGTGAAAGAGTACGAGCCGCTGACCACAAATGTCTTGTCGTCCTTCAGCTTGCCCACGCGGCTGTCCTCGATGCCGTTCTGCGTCTTCAGTCTAAGTGAAGAGAAGAGGATGAGGTTCGGGTTAGGGTTAGGTCCAGGTCAGGGTGAGGGCGAGGGCGAGGGTCAATTCAGGCAATGGATGGCTCGATACTCACTCCAGTTTGAATTTCTTGCCGGCATTCAGGTTTTGCAGCTTCTCGGTTTTGGCCTTCATCACATCACCGCTGAAATGCACCGCCGGCTTGTCATCATCAATATCCTCAGGCAGCGTATAAATATCGGCGGGATTGTATTTGAACAAATCCAGATTACGATCTGTCAAATGCTTGACATCGGCCAACGCCAGCGCCGCAAAGCAAAGAAGCAGCTGTGGATCAGAGGTCAGAGAACGGATGGACGGAGCAGATTAGTGTCTGAATTGTGTTTGTGTTGCACATTAATCACTGCCTCTTAAGTGGCCAGGTCAACTTTAACCAGCTGCATATGTACTACACATATATATATATATATATATATCAGTCATTCATTGTAGTCCGTTGTAGTTGTTTAAAGACTCAGCAAAACAAAAACAACAACTAACAGCAAAAGTAATTAATCAAAGTCGCGGTCCCGCCGTGATGCTGCTGACGCGCGCGTTTTGCTAGCGTTTTCTTGGCGTTTTGCCTTGGCGTGCCGCCGCCGCCGCTTTGTCTCGTGCGTTTTGCTTAATTTTGTTGTTGTTGTTGTTGTTGTTGTTTTATGTTAGATGTTGGTATTGGTATTGCTGCTAATGCGTTTTGATTTATTTGATTTAAGTTCGGAACAAGGCACTAATCGTTAAGAGTTTTAAATGCTGTCAATGTTTGTCATTTGTTTTTCTTTGTTTTTTCATTATTTTTATACCCTTTGCAGAGGGTATTATAATTTCCTCAAGACGTTTATAACATCTCCGAGACTATAAGGTACATATGGTTATGTGTATATACTCTTGATCAGCATGATAAGCAGAGTCAATATGCAAATCAGTTGAATTTTACCAGCAGGCTAAAAACAGTTTTAAATCGTTAAGATGGGACTCTTATGTCATATAGCTGACATAGATCGGACCGTTTCAGTACAAACGCTTAGTAAGGGCAAGCAAATTCGATTTGCACCCACTTCAGATCGGGATATTTACATATATCCTATAGCTGCCATACAACTGACAATTTCACACAGAATGCTTGCATGGGAAACTTTATTGTTGCTCACTAAATCCGACTCAAATCCGGTATATATAGATGTGCTAACCTTCTACGTGCATTGAGCTAATATATCTAATAGCTGACTTTAGCAGAATAAGCATTTTCCTATTTCAATTTTTGTAAAGAGCAGGCAAAGGCAAGGAAAGCAGGAAAAGCGAAGCGAACCAAAGCTGAGCCTGAAACTGGTATAGCAGCGATCCGTTAAAGTTGATATTACAATGAGAATGAGTATGATCTGCTTAATAATTACGTTTTAGTAGAAATAGATTTCAACATCATCTGAAGTTGCCGGAAGTTGTCTTGTTACTAAAAGTTGTGATTTTCCTAAAAATTTAATACATTTAAGAGAATAAGAGCGAAAGACTAACTTCGGATGCCTGAACCTTATACACCCTTGCAGAACTATAAAAAGGAAAGAAAACTTAGTACTTCACAAGCTTTCATATACATACATACAACACATTCGCATTCCAAGAGCTCTGTTTGTGAGTCAGAGGGACAGAGCACAGGGCTAGCACAATTATGCTGCTTGGATTGCTAATAAAATGTTGTTAGCGCCATTGTACACATTTTTCACTTATATAGGAGCTATCTGTTATATTGGTCCGATCTTACTTCAAAAAAATGCTTATGACGAAAATGAAAAGTCGATAGCTTTTAGGCTGAGGGAGTAGTTCGCAGAGGAACAGACGGACGGACACGGACGGTCTTTAGGGGGTTCGAGATGCCCTCTGCAAGGGTATAAGAAAAAATAAATTATATCAAAGGACACTGTTTGTTAGCTGGCTCTAGGTCTTGTCAGTAAAAATGTAAAGGGGTTCTTGTTGCCTTTCGTTCGTTTTGGAACGTTCAACATAGTTGCATTGTCTGACTAAAGACTGATTGTGGCTGCTTATGTTCAGGGCGTTCAGGGGGGGAGGGGGATTACGAATACTACAGTATAGTCGTAGATCAAACAAACACTGGTTTTAGTCGTATACAAATGCATTTACATATTCACCAAAGTTCACCATAAAAAAATCACTTTTCATCAACGTTGTTGCTCTTAATTTCATTCGGGTTTGTTTTTTTTTTTTATCAACTTTTTAAGCACTTTTAATAATGTTTTTATGGCTTTATTGTTTAATTATTTGTTTATAGACTTAGATTTTTTTTTTAATTTTATTCTTGCTGTGTAAACTTACAAAACTCTTCATATTTGTGTGTGTGTGTGTGTGTGAGAGAAAAAATTATGTTTTAAGGAGCACAACTCTGCTTGGCCTTTTGGACTTTTGCCTTTTTGTGTGTCTTGTGGGATCGGGATGGATCTGCTGCTCGAGACGTGGCTGGACGCACAGTTGAGATTCTAACAAATAAATACAAACTGCTGCCACTTCTTGTTTCCTTATATATGATCTTTAGCTAAAGCCAAAGTTGGCGTCGCTGCTGGCGTTGAGCAAAAAACAGCAAATTTACAACAACAACAAACAAACATATATATATATATATATAGATATGTATAGATGTGTATATATATACATAAAACGATCAAAAAGACACCAAATAAAAGAAGAAGCTGCCAAACGAAGAGCAAATGGCTGCGACGTTGGCAGCGAGAAGCGACTTCGGCTCCGACTCCGACTGAGACGGAGACGGAGCTGTCTGTGAAAGAATTGTGTCTAACAGCCGCTTGGGTTGGCCAGATGACCCAATCATTCTGGCCCATTCCGGCCTGGCTGAGCAGCATCTTTAGCCATAATATGCATGCGGGCCGTTGTAACTGTTGCTTGCTATTGTGACGCCTCCGGACCTTGATATAGGGCTTAGGCTTAGGTTGGAAATCTGGTTTTCTTTGCTGTGGGGAGAGGGGAGGCTTAGAAATATAATAACAACAATAATGAATTAGAAAACCGCCATCATCAAATTAGCATACACGTTTAATGATTTGAGTGTCACATATGCATAAATATATATATATATATGTATATACATATATCTAAGTCGATATATCTATAGATATCTGCATATGTAAACATGTATATATTTTGGTTTTTGCGTTAATTTTTTTATAAAGTGTACAATTTTTTCTTTTTCGCCGAAGCAGGGCTAGAGACACATACAGGAACAGGGGCAGGGGCAGGGGCAGGGGCAGGTGCAAAACATATGCATATAGAAGCACGCTAATATATGCGACGATTTGGCGATTTGGCGATTGTTGCTGGCGACCAGTTTCGTAGTTAAGAGCTAACCCATGTCACTCAGATACAGATATACAGATGCTGTGAAATCGATACCAGACACACAGGCACACATATACATAAGCATATACACATACATACACACATCTACACATCTACATGCTGGGAACGAATCACGTTCAATGATCATTGATCAACCTACGATTTTGCGACTAGTTGGACGATCTGGGACAGTTAGTGTCGCTTAAATTGCTCAAAATTATGGCTTCATTTTGTTGAAAGAATGAGAAGTTCCTCCCCCGTTCATAAGATTACCTCCCCCCCCCCCACACACACACAGTCACTACATTCTCCATCTTAGGCTAGGCAATTATGATTCTAAATTCAACCTTCGGTTAATTAGTCTCGTTCCGCTTGGAGATTTATCAAATCAGCATCAATATTGACTAACATAGACTTATTTATAATGCAGATCGAGACAAAGTGGCAGACATTCTATATCTGCATGTTGTTTGTGCGATTCCATTTAAAAAATAATTCAAAAGTTGATAAACATGGATGTACGTTAGAGCCCTGCTATCACTACTTGGGCAAGTCAAATTGGTATGCTGAATATTTGCTCGGAACGATGGCCTTCCGTGTATTCAATGACACCCAAAGAGAGGGAAATGGAAGTGGTCTGCCTGGTCTCCTCTCCTGCCTTGTCACCAGTGGTCAGTGGTCCATTTATCTTGTGTAGAGAAGCGGTGGGCAGCAAATTTTCAATCGGGAGCACTTCAACATCATCTACAACAAAAGCTACCGTGACACACCATGCGTAGCGCTGGCTATCTCTTTCTATCTCCCACTCGAATGTATTTTCGATTCCACTCCCGAGCATTTGTATTCGTTACACACCATATCCGAAATGCACCAAATGTATTGATATCAATATGGTTTTTGATTTCTGATGAATGATTCCTTTAGCATTCTGAATGCAATCGTGCAGGGCTGTAAGGTACATAAACACACCCAGAAAAATGTAAAGAAATTAACGATTTTCATTTTCATAGTTTTTGGCAATGCTTTCCTTGACAAAGTCTTGACTTGACAAAGTCAAAGGCATTCTTAGTCTAAGTATTCTGGGACCTAAACAAGTTCTTCAATTAAGAATTTTCAAACTTGTTTGACTTTTGAGTACCTCTTTTACTTGATTCAAGTACGAACTTATGGGTATTGTTAGTGTTTCTTTTCTGAGTGTACAAATTCTCATATCCATGCGTTTGGTAGCTAACTCCGGGTGTCTCCAATTTGGTTCCGACTCAATAATCTGGCCAGCTTCTTGTTAGACCTTGGGGTGTCACCCGAAATGGCACACTTTCAATTGTCAACTCATCGGCCGCTTCCTAAAAGCTTCCGAAGGTTGCGTAAGTAACTGCCGAGATATCTGTAATAGCGGATCGTGCCGTTCGAAATGCAAATTGCAAACACTTGGCGCCCCCTGAGAGTGCTCTGATGATTGTTGATGATGCTGCCCAAGCAGCCCAAGCCAATCGCAATCGCAATCATATCATCATGTATTGGCATCGAATCGAACCGGACCGGACACGCAAATTCGAAGCTGATAGATGAAAATAAAATATCAGCATTAATGATGCTACTTTTAATTTACGTTTTATGCTTAATGTTTAATGCTTAATGCTTAATAACTTAAACGAATGCCGCACGGCGTTCATTTTTCAAAAGCAGCACCAAATCAAGCATTCAATCTACAATCTATGGGTCAGGTTTATCGTCTGTTGTTGTTGCTGATCTCAAGTGTGCTGTCCGCTGTTGCTGTTGCTGCTGTTGTTGTTATTGTTGTTGTTTGACAAATTATCTGGCAGCGGGTAATACGAAGTTAATGAAAACGTTAAGCGCTTTCAACAGCTTGTCAGTTGGGCGAGCGGATTATTTCAGTGGAAGCCAAAGCCAAAGAAGTAGCAGCTTCTGCCATAGCTCCTCATCATCGTGGTGGTGATGAGGATGGTGTTGTTGTTGATTGCTTGTGATGTTCATGCTCTGGGCCTTGAAATTTGTTGCTGTTCGGCTGTGTTATGCATACACGCCCCGTCCGATAATCCAACAACAATAACAACAACAACAAAAACAGCTGAACCGCTTCAAAATGTTGAACAAAATGTCAGCTTTATGTTAACTAATAACATCCGACGATAATGATGATGTTGATGTCTTAAGCAAAGATCAAAACGATGCTACTCGGTCAGTGTGTAGACAAGCACCGTAAACGCAAAGGCAAACCAGCTTACATTGCTCAGGAGCAGAAAATATGGCTACGTTCATACAGGTCGAAATGGAAGAGCAGGTGGAAAATCTGTGGGTGAACCTAGATAGAGGAAGAAGGTTCGCTTTAAGTTAGGGGCTATTCAGAGATTCACCAGCAGAAAAGTTCAAGATCCCGGAATTTTGTTTTGAATTCAAAAAAGGAAGAGGAAGATCGGTGTGGGCGGGGGGCAGTGTTTTGTGAAGGTGCAAGTGCACCAAAGTGCGCAACGATACATTCTTCTCTGAAATTACTCGTTGAAGCGACCACATTAGCTCGTTGTGGTTGTGTAATTTGCTGACTGTGGCTGATCCATATGCGTTGGCCAGATCATGATTATGAAATCCAAGTCCGTTGGGTTTCATTTTGCTGGAGTTTGACGCTGCTTCTGGTTTCCTAGCAGCAGCCTCTAAAAAATCCACCCCGACTGTGTGATCATTATGCCCGGCCATTATCACATTATTATTGCTCTGTTTTTGTGGCTGATTTGCAATTTTAATTTGCAACTCGCAGATGCAAAACGAAAAGAAAGTGATGAGATGAGACAACGACAACGACTACGACTACGACTACGACTACGACTACGACGATGTTACGCATACGGCATGATGAGTGAAGGGTGGAGAGTGGAGAGTGGCGCAGTTTGTTTTTGAAATGTGCCGAAAATTTCGCTTTAATTCTGCCTTTTCGAAAACAATAATGAAACAAATTAATAACGCTAGTAAATAAATTAACAATTATGTGGAAACACAAACATAAAAAACAACTGCCGAAACGAGATTTCCAAGAAGCGGCAGTGCTGCTCTGGGGAACCACAACATCACCATCCTCAGAACGTAGTATCATCTTGTTATTGAGGCTCAGGGAACAGGGCCAAGGCGCCGCCTACTCAACTGCTCTCAACTGACATGTAAACATTTTCGGTTTCAGTTTTTGGTATTCAGATATTGCTCAACCCTTGGATTGTGTATAAAAAGCAGTCCCCGTGCTTCTCCCTGCCCTTCCGCTTCTGCTTCTGCTTCTCCCTCTACCTCTTACTTTTCTATCCTTTCCTTTTCTTTCTGTCTTCTCTTAGTGTCTTTTGCTCATCTCCCTGTCTTCCCTGCTTTCTCATCCACTCTTCCAGAATGTTGCTCTGCTGTTTGAAAAGAAAAAGTAATGCAGAATGAATATGTTCTGCGGCAAAGTAAAGCCAGTGTCTGCAGAGGAATAGGAAAAACTTGTTGATGATGTCCATCTTCATGCACGATGCACAAGAGGAAGCACCTTTGAAATGTTTGCAGGGTTACCTTATACTACAAAGTTATGTAAAGTTTTATGTAAAGTTTGACGGGTCCATTTCGTTGCCTCGTTCTAATTCGAAATGCGTCAGATTTGGTAGCATGAAATCAGCTGCTATATTTGTACGAAACTGGGAACTGGGAGGGAAACTGGGCCTGGTCACGTCATAGTAAAAACAAAGACAAAATCATACACAAATTAGTGAATCCTTCAAAATTTCCTTTCCATGGAGAGAATATGTACAAAACCATGTATCTCTCCAGTTCTCTTGGGAGTTCGTGGCAAAATGCTGCACATCTCTAGTCGCAGCCACAGCCACCCCCACAAGATGATTGTGGTTTTCGCGAAGCCTTAATGGCCAAAACCTGAACTGGCCACAAATTATTCCTGACAATGGCAAAAGCCGTTGCCATTTCATCCGGCTCTCAGAAATGAATATGAATTTGAATGTGAATGTGAATCGGTAGAATACCCTCCAGCTCATTTGCATTGCCTGGCTTTGTTTGGTATTGTGTGTCCATAAATACTTGTGGCCCTGCCCCTGCCCCTGCCCCGCCCTGGTATGACACTAATCTGTGCTCTGTGTGCAGCGTGGAGCTTATTAATTTGAATGGGGCTGTTATGGTTTATTTTATGGCTGCATTTGCTCGGCATGTGCCGGCCCACTTATTGACAAGATCCCCCCTATGATCCAGACACCTCCAAAAATATATGCACAGAAACTATCAGCATCAACTGGTTGTGCTGTGGTGTGTGGACAGTTCTGAGCCATAAATAATAAATGGCTAAATAATGTCTGTTATAGGAAATGCTCGTATCATACATACATATCTGCTGTCGCCCAAGACAGAGCCCGAGCCGCCGCCAGTAGTGTGTGCACGACAGCGAGATACCATATGCCCCTTAGCAGCCATAGATTCATCCGATTGTTTCAGATTCATGATATCTGATATCTGCTCAAATTGTATATACTTTTCACATGTGATCAGATTCTAGAATACGAGCATTAGCATGTTTAGCCACAGCCACCAGCATCAGCATCAGAATCCAAATCCGAATCAGCAATGGCAACGGCAACGGCAACAGCAACAGCAACTGAAATCAGTTTGCCGAATTTCAGGTTTCAGGTTTCTGTGGGATACGTTTTCGTTCTTTCGTTCTTTGACCGGTTATGCATATCAACTATTAGCTAGCCTTTGCTTTGCTCGGTTTGGTTTTTTTTTTCGCTTTTTTGCAGCTCCTTTTTATGGCTGGCTGGCCTGGGCTAGGTATGTTTTCTCGTATATTTTGTTATGGCTTACAAATAAATAACATATAAAAAATTTGCATAAGTTAAATAGAAAGCTAAACACGTTTTGCTTTTACTCCGCCAAAAAAAAACATATATATATATATATATATATATGTGTGTGTGTGTCTGTGTATATTTGTATATAGAAAACCTAAACTTAAAGTATAAAGATATTAAGTATGTGTTGTAACATTAAGTGTATTATTCAGATACAATTATACTGATAGATGATAGCGCAGATGTTGCATCTGGAATAAGAAGCAAGTCATCCCCAGACCCACTTGTGGGGTGAGTTAGTGTATGAAATCTAGCGTTTTTAGCTCAAATAGCTTGTGCTGGGCGTTGTTGCCCAATCAAATGTGTAGCCCCTTTCCGATATTAGCATGCTATAAACATTTCATGGCGAGCTTTGCAATATATGGATTAGTATTAGTTTTATTCTAAGCAAAATTGCAGGGGCTATATTTTTATAAGAATTTCATGAATTCACGATTAGAGTGCTGTAAGCCGTATAAGGCTAATTTCTACAGCCACAAATGGGCAGCCAGCATCTGCTGGCCGTGTGCGCGTACCCCAATGACACTAATGTGTACACAGCGGCACGTTTCCGGTTCAGCTGTAAAAAGCTCGTATTTCAAACTCAATCATCGGGCATCGCGTCGTAGTATATATGTCAAGAGAGTGCCCAGGTGAGGCGTGAACAAAGCAGCAGGTGCAGGCGTTAAGAGCATGAGCACAACAACAACAACCAGCCCACATCCACATCCAGAAACCAGAACCCAGCATCGGCATCAGCATCAGATCTCCAGAACCTGTCCTCTATTAAAAATTTGTAGTTGGCAACGAACCTAAGCCACGCCAAGCCAAGCCAAGTCAAGCCCGGCCAAAAGCCGATCGATCTATCAAAAGTAGCCAAATTAACACGCGATAAAAATATATGTAAAATAAGCCAAAACACATCAAAGAGACACCCAGAGAGAAACGCCATAAAAATGGTCTATTGTTTTTATGGCTTTCTGTTTATTTTTGTTTCTTTTTTTCGGTCTATGCTGGCTTGTTTTGTTTTTTAATTATAATTTGAATACTAATTATATTAAAATTTTATACGAATTTCATTTAAGCGCTCACACGCACACGCACACGCACACGCATAGCTATCTATCTATCTATCTATATATATGTGCATATGTAGTACAGATACTCGTCTATAGCGCATAATGCTGATAAATATTATTAATGCCGCAATCAAGTTCGACTCGGTTTATTCAATCATTTATTATTTTTATTCTTATTTGAGTTTTCCGCAACTTTTTATTGCTTGTGACTTTTTTACTCCGGCTTGTTAGCTTCTTATTCGATCTAAAAATAGCCGACAGCCTGCTTGCCATTCGAAACCAAACAGGAAAAGCTAAACACGGCTTCGATGGCGTCTCTATACCCTGCACATGGACTGCACGAACGATGAAATGCAGATGCACTGTCGGTGCGCCTAGACTCGTGCACACAAATCGCAATATCAAGCAAAGCGTTTTTTTTTAAAATGCTATAGCCGATAGTTAAATACCCTGCAGCAAGTAAAAAGCTATATCTTAGAGCAGACGGATCCCCATCAAATTCGTTCAAGGAACTTGGGGTCTCCCGATGTGATTATAAGGTGATTTTTTATTAATTTCAATGAAAAACAATCAGGTTTTCTTAATAAGTGTTCCTTCTGAAGAAAAAACGATTATATGTGAGCTATACGATATAGTTGTCCGATTTTGATAGTTTTTACATTTGCGCAGCTTACAATAAAAGTCTGGTCTATGGTGAACGTCAATAGCCTTAAACCTAAAAGACTAGTTCGCATAGAACCAGATGAACGGAGGAGAGATGCACATGGCCATGTCGAGTCGGCTTCCTTATTTGCCTTACAAATATATAATATCGTATATTAAGTCCTTTCACGGTCGCTATGTCGTGTATGAATTCCACCATACATCAACTCCACCAGAACAAACAGATTCAACTATTCTAGTTAATTTCTTATAGCTATAACAATCGTGGGGCTAACCTAATGTTGAGGGCTGCGCTGCCAGCGGCATTTCCCGGATTAGCCTGAGACCTCGTTGGGCAATCATCCTTGGATTGCAGAATATTACAAATTCATTAGAACTTCCATTTCCAGCTTCATGTTTCATAACGTTTGCTGTTTCATCGATCATTAGAGAATGAACCAAACAAGCCAGCAAGCAATCATCAATCTTCATCAAGGGGCGGCAGCAAATTTATTGTTCAGGTTTCCCAATATCAATCCAAATGCAGGTGACGAATACGAGTATCTTTACAGTTATATGGCCATGCTATGTGAGCTTAATTTTCATCCAGATACCAAATCAAAGCCGAGTCAGCCGAATACACATATCAATGAATGCCCAATGCCCCCTTGCGTCCCAACATACCAACAAATTGACAAGAAGATGAGAAACACTTGCTCCACTTCCTAAGGCCTTACAGCGCAGACAGCGCGACGACATAGACTTTGACTTCCACAATCACAATGCGAGTGTGTGAGAGGGACTGAGGGGCAAGGGTATGGGGGACGGATACAGTTAGACAGACATGCGCCGACACGAATTAGCAAGCGCTGAGCTGCCTCTGTACAGGTATGTGTGCGTGGGGCTGTGTGGGGCTGCGAGTGTAAGCGACGCGTGTGGCGCATGCGCGGCTCTTATTTAATTTGTTCTTTTCTTTTATTTTTTTATTTATTTTTTTTTGATCTGATTGCTGATCTGATCTGCGTTTTTGTCTTTACACATGTCGCGCTTAATGTTGAAACTGGGACTTGAAATGGGTCTGGCAGCCAGCCGTCTCTGCTGTTGCCATTAATTATCTGTGCTTTATTGTTACTTGTTTGGCAAAATTAAATAAATAAATAAACAATAAATAGGCAAATAAAAGTGTTGCCGTCTTGTTCTGTTATTGTCATTCAGCTTTGTCATAATTTGCAACTGTTTCATAAATTTTGTGGACAGCGTCGGCGCATAGTAAGTGCTGAATGGCTGGCTGCCATATGCTTAATATGGCAGAAAAAGTATCTTACACTCAGAAAAAAAAGGCAGCGATCCGCATAGTTGTGAAACCCATTAAATGAAAGATAAGCAGCTTAATATATGTTAATATGTAATCCATATATGAGTTTCAAACCTATGAACTACAGCGAAGAAACACAGTCCAAGTGAATAGAAGTCTAATACGTACTGGTGACTGATGAGGCACTAAAACACTAAAACGCCACGCAACCATAGGAGAGATACTTAAAGAAAATACACAAGATCGCACTCATCGGAAGATGTCAGGTCAGGAAGAAACAAGATGTGTAGTTGACAATACTCAGGCTATAGTTAGACCTGGGCGACCTTTTTTCATATTTACTACAGGTGCAGGTGGTAAATATAAGATTTATATTACGACATGTCCAGATGTACAGCTATAACCCACGCCATAGTTTCTAAGGACAGGTTTTTAGCTCTCAAACCTACTTCATACCCAACAATGAAACCAATGTTTACATCTCAGCAACTCCTTCCTCTTGTACATCTAAGATGAAGCAATTCCAATTGGAATTATCTTTCGGACTGGGGCCGGCGGAAGTGGAAGGGACATTTCTTTCGTACATTTCGATTTTAACATAATGTTTGTAGGTTGATATAAAATTAATATATGTGCAGAAGTGATTTCCATTGCAAAGCAATGTATTTCCAATTGAAACAGACAAATATATATACATATTTACGATACGCGGACTCTACGGTTATACTTAGAAATCGCTGATTTTGGAACTGTGACAGACTTCTGGCTGATTATAAATATGCTTATAAATGCTTAAAAGTTCTCCAATGAGAACACATGAATTTCTCTCCAAGTGTAGTCTTGAATAAATCACAATCACACATGCAGAGTCAAGATAGATCTCGCAACGGATTCATGTAGTATGAGAAATCCAAAACACGTTTGGCCATTAACAACGGCCGGCTCACCTGTTGGCTGACTATCTGTTTTTTTTTCTTCGTTTTTTTGGACGGGCATTCATTAGAAGATATGCAAAAGCAGATTATGAATAAGACAAGTTTGTGAGTGGGTGCCATTATCATCATCATCATCATCATCATCATCATCACCAATGATGATCATCATCAGCAATGATGATCTTGCTGGGCTCATTAATAGACCGCACACTAAACAAATCGTGATCGTATCGTATCGCATCGTATTGACACCAAATCTGAAACTGAAATCCGTATCCAAATCCGTAACGTTTCGCATACGTAATCCCCGCTTACTTAGGCGCAGCGCAACAATTTAAAAATTGACAGCTCTAGTATCAATTAATCTTCTGCACACACACCGCACACACCACACACAAGCAAACACGCACGCACGCACACTCACTTAAGCCCAAACAAAATCCAGATAAATTGTTATAAATGTCTTTACGAATTAAGTTCATAAATTAAAACCCATGCGAAGCCATCAATTTTCTGTGTGAGCCAAAGCAATATTAAAAGTTCTTAAAGTTCGTTTTACGGCTTTGTATATGTATATCTATATATATATATATGTATTTTTCTATTCAAATTATACTTCTTCCTCTTCTCCTTCCACTTTTTTAGCAGCATCAGGAAATTAACGCAACAACAGCGACAATAAAATTAAAGTTTCTTCGATTTGTTTCGTATAATTGGAGATTTGTTTTGAATGCCCTCACTTTGGCCGCCAGCAAAAGGCTTGCCTGGCTATGCTTCGACGCTGTCGAGCAAGGAGTTGGTGGCTCTTTCAACATGAGGGCGTACATCCGGGAGAAGAGATTCTATTCAAGTTTGCAGAATTGCGAAAAGTTCTCAGAGACTGCCAGCTGTTGTTCACTTTCCATATTCAGGTGTTTGGAATAGAATCTGAGCTTTTTGAGAGGCGACAGACGGGTGGGGTACCTTTGACCTGAACCTGAACATGAACCCCAACCTCCAGACTAACCCTAGGGTTTCCGAGTGACTTTCCTTTGTTCAACAGTTTCTTTGGCCTACATTTAAAGCTCATTTACTTACTTATCTTCATACTCTCACTCACATAGCGTGGAAGAGAGAGAGAGAGAGAGAGAGAGACAAAGTGAGTTGGAGTGAGAGTATACAAGCTTCGTCAAACATGGAAAAAATCATCTCTTAGCCTTATAGCCTTAGCTCTTATGGCTTCTAGCGTCATGACTTTTAAATGAAATCAATTATTTTTGGCAACGATAAACGACTTATGGATTTGTTCAGCTAATTGCATTGATTGTACCATAGGTGAAAGGTGATGTATATCGATTCATCAGTGTACAAAACTTGTATTCATTGGCAATGCGGAAGCAGTTGGCTAAACATTTGCCATCAATTAGCACTTGGCAAAGGCTTTTAAAAAAAAATTACAAAAAGAAAATAACAGAATGAATGTTTAAGCTAAGCTCACAAAAGTAGACTATAAATAGCGGCTTCAGCTTGCGCCAAAAAGTATGCCACTGAAATATCTGGGATTCAAATTACGCCTGCACATGCCTTCATAATGGTGAAATCTTTCTCTCAGACACACCTCTATAAGTTCTGAAACCCTGTATAATTTCTGAAACCCTACTCAGCGCCACCATAGACTTAATATTGGTATATTTTGGAAATATCGGTATATTTTGAGAAATCGAATCAAACAAAGTCATCTAAGCAACCTTTGAAATGAATCCGAAGCATTTGACATTTGTCCTGTCAAAGTTTTTCACTGCTTCACTGAAATTTAAGTGCGTAAGTTTAACTTTGTGTTCGGAAAAATTTTAAAGAAATACTGGTCTACTTAATGTTTGCCGTGAAGAATATGGTGTTTGGACGTAAATTGAAGCAACGGCGTTCAACTGAGGTAAGCAGTTCGAATGAAATCAACGCCTCTGCATTTTTTCCACAGAATTGACTGACGTTCTCGTACTCCTAACTTCCTTCCTTCCTTTTCTTGGAACAGTCGCCGGTCGTGGCGAAATGCTCGACCACGAAATTGGACAATGGGAGTGGGGGGGTCAAGAAGACTGAGAGCAAGCGCCGCTTTGTCAGGGATAGAATCGACGAACTTCCCCAGTTTTGTCTGAAGAAATCGTATAGGATTGAAAATATTGATAAGTTCATGGAGCAGCCGGAGAACCAGAACGAGTTGAAGTTATTGTGGCAACTCCAGTCGGAGTATAATAAGACCCAAATGATATTGGACCATTTGGAAGCAAAGCAGATGCGCCATGAGTTGGAGCAGCGGGAGATTAAGGGCTCGCTTATAAAGATCATTCGCATTTTGATGTTCACACCTACTCCATGTGAGGACGGGGCCAACGGTAGTCCACCCACTGAAGGCGAAGCCTTAGAAGAAGCTGCAAACGTGTCTGCACAGAAGCCGGACCCACCCGTTGACCCATATGCTTATTTGGCCTTGGGCAATCCGCGCACGCCATTCATCTATCTGCCAAATGAGGACAAGGTGGTGTTGCAGCTGCCCAATCACATGTTCCCGGGGAAAGTTGAATTGACAGGGGCGCAGGATATTTGCGAGAATGCGCTGGAACGTGGACACCGCGACTCTGTGCGTTTGCACCGCGAGTACTTTTTTGTGCTGCAGCAGCAGACGACCGTGCGAATGAATATACTTGCTGTGGAGAATTGGCAGCGCAAGAAGCTGTTCCAGGATCAGGACGAGCAACAGTCCACTCCGCTCGAGCGCCAGCCCGAATCGCAAGTGGACCTGGGCCCAACATCTTCGCCGCCCAAGAAGACCATGTGGAATAAAGTGCAGGTTATCATCTGCGATAATAACGCTTCTGAAGAATTGGACAGCATTGTAGGCGGCCGCAGTGAGGGTTGTGAGATGTTTGAAGGCGAAGAAGAAGAAACTGAATATGGTGTAAATGAGTCCGAGGATGACCAAGACGCCTCTGGGGATTCGCCAAAGTCATCAGACCTAGTGAGCTATTGCGATTTGGCCGATGCCGGTGCTTTCTGCTCGTCAACTGAAACATCAACATCGAGCAGCTCCGATGAGAACATTAAAGGTCTTCTACGCAAATTTGAAGGCCTCATTGATTTGCATGCTTTGAGCTTCTCTGGCAACTTGGACGAGGAAGATCCAGCCGTAGACACGGACCAAGAAGCTTCTGATGGTACCGATGTTTCAGATTCCGATTCCGATTCCGATTCGGATTCGGATTCCGACACCGATGACGATGAATATGACCATGCAGATGACTATGCCGATGTCTATAACTTTGCCGATGACTATGATGACGATGCCGATGAGTATGCCGATGCCCCTGAAGCGGTCGCAGATGACGCCGGAGCGAAGGACCCAGCTGATGTAGGCAATGCTATAACCAAACCCGAGTCCGACTCGGACAAATTGAACGAACTGTACTCACCCGATTAATTTTGAGTATATAAATGCACGTATATCTTATGACTATTAATTAATACCCAACATCAATGTGTTTTAATTTCCAAATGTTCATATCTTGGAGTCTAGCTGGGAGCTAGAAATGACTTATAAACAAACGAGACCACACTTGAAAACAGTTGAGCACTAGAAAGCGGTCGGAAAGGGACCAGGTGAGCGGCTTCCAAGTATTCCAATGATATACACAGTTTGCCATGACGATAAACAAGGCATAGGGACCATCACTACAAGCATGTGGACTTACCTGGAAAACTGCGTGTTTCTCACATAGACAACTCTACGTTGCCGGCAGACAAAAGAAGCATCTGGTAAAAATGTAGGAACTGTAGCTTGTAAGACTCCTGTGACGAATATGGTTATATCGACTCCCCTTGTCATGCTGATCAAGAATACGTATACTTAATATGGTCTCACAAACTTAATATTTTTGTGAATGATATAAAAAAGTGAAGCGTATTAGAAAAACCAAAAATTTGATTCGATTCGAGCTATGATTGCAAAGCAACAGTCGCCTGAAAGTATGCAAAGTTAAATGCGCAAATTCAAATTCAAATTTGAGACTAAATCGGAGTAATTTGTATTAAATTGTTTTTCTTTATTTTGCATGTGATTAATGCATATCGTTATATGTGTGATATTGTATTTATATATATATATATATATATATATATATATATTATGTATTACATACACATATCAAGTTGAATTTAGTTATTTATTTTTGTTTTTTCTTCCAATAAATTATAAACAAGTCGTCCATTGGAGTCGCACTTGCAGTTGAAACATTAAGAATTATTTACAACAGAGTTCAACATTTTACATTTCATTTCACACTTTCTTTACACAATAACATCAATTCACATCGATTATACACAATTAACAGTTAATTGTGCTTTAAGTACAAGCCGTTCGTTAAAAAAATATATATATTTGTATATGTAAGAGGAAGCAGCAATGTTTTTAAAAATAATTCGTTGATAAATAAGCACAAGCAAATACTTGTGTGGGTGTATAAGTGTATAAGTGTAAGTGTGTGCCATGCGCACACAGTGAGCGGATGTGGATGCATCCGTTCGTTGGGCCGATGCATTCGTTAAAATCAACAAGGATCCCGCTCGCTGAGGGCACATGGCTTATGTGTTTAGACATTCGTGTTCGTTTGCAAGGAATCGGTAGTGTAGCATCCGCATCTACATTAGCTTCAAACAACTATATAGTGAGGCTTGGTATCTCTGGTAGGGGGGAGGGGGGGAAGTAGGAGGTGATGTTCATTACAATAATAATAATTTGGTGTGCTCTCTGCTTGGGCATACGCCTGTTTGTCCGCTCGACATGGCCTGGTTAGATGGCAGCCTCGATGGCAACGGCACTGCTTTCGGCATTCTTCTTGATCAGGCTCTCCCACTGGGCAATTAGGCGGTGAGACGAGGGCGCTTCCTCGGGCGTCAGATCACAGAGCTGTGCCAGCGACATGGCCGGACGCAATGCATTCACATTGCCATTGCCACTGCCATTGCCATTGCCATTGCCATTGCTATGGTTATTGGCCATATGGCTGCGATTGGCTGACGCCTTGTGGCATAGTTCAAGCTCCAGGTCCAGGTTACCGTTTCTGCAAATGGAGCTGGTTAATTGGAGCACAGAAAAGGAACAGAAGATTTATGATGTTGGCGCACTTACGTGTCTCTGTCCAGCTCCTGAGTGGATTGTGTAGTCCGCAATTTACCCGGGCCATAGCAGTGCTCAACATCAGAATCGTCATCGTCGTTATCCGCATCCACATCGCCTTCATCATCTGTGCTCAGTTGGCTGTTATAGATGGGAATGGAGAAGGGAATTTTGGAAACTCAAATGCTTACTTCCTTACTCAGCGCAACTACTTACAGCTTGTCCAGCGTTGCCTTGAGCGTGTTCTGCCTGTTGAGCTTGCGCAGCCGCTTCAACTCTGTTTCGCGCGACTTGAGGTCCTGCAACTCGCGCTGTATCTTCTGCTCAACGGGCACATAGCCGCGGCGCAGAGGACGGCCCTCCGAGTCGCGCTCAATAGCCGCCGGTGATAGTGTGGCGTTTGGCATGGCTGCCACCGGAGAGATGCCGCCTGTCTCCAGGAATGCCAGAGCGGTGCGCGAGTTCAACTTTAGAGCCGTCTGGGTGCTATCAAGGACGGCAGCGTTCACAGCAGTGGGACTGGCGGGGACTGGGCTGCTAGCGCCGCCAACGCCACCGCCGCCAAGCTGCAACTTGCCGTGCGAGGCTATGAAGCGCTGCATGACTCCCTTGGTGGCGCCGCTGAAGGCGAACTGACGCTTGTGCTGCACACCGTTCAGCTGCGGCGTGGAGATGGTGCGCGTCATCAGCTTTTGCTGCGGCGGCTCTGGCGTCAGATTGTAACAGTTGGGTCCAATGTAGCGCTGCTCCGGGCGCGCCAAGACGAGCAGATTCAATGGCTGCTTCTTGTCAATGTTGTTGTTGTTGTTCTTGACCGCATTGGCCTCAAGCTTCACAGTCTGCGAAGAGGCCGAAATACCCGAATCATCCGAATGCTGACCATCGAGACTCTCCTCCTTGTTGCTGTTGACGCTCGAGGCCAGCGAGGGCGTATTAGAGTGCTCCTCGACGGCAACGGGCACGATCAGTGCATTGGTCGTCTGTATTGCTGCTGGCTGTGCCGTCACCAGCACACCCTGGTCCGCATCCCCATCAGTATCCGCATCTGCAACGTTGCCATTCATATGGGCCTTGCCGTTAAACGTATAGGACTCGAACTCCACTTGAATAGGCGGCGGTGTGGGCGTGCCAACTGAGCTGAGCGTGGCCAGCTGACGATATTCCTCCTCGCGTCGCACCACTTCCTTGATTTCCTCCTGAATGCGTGTCAAGGGATCGATTTTCTGCAAGAAACGCAATAAGACAAAGGCATAGATGTAAACGTGGTTGGAGTTAAGAAACGAATGAAGGTAGCCAGGGGTAAGGGTCATGCCTCTGTTTTCATGTAACCTGAGTACATCCTGTCAAGCACTCGATAGTATCGAAGTAAGTTAGGTTAAGAGTTAGAATAGTTTCGTTTCTCTTCCTGACCAGAAGGACTGTGAACAGAAAAACGGTTATTAGGATCAATTATGCCAATTTTCGATCGATCCAATTCGAATATCTTGATTTTGCACCGTTTTCGTTTTTAAAATCTGAACGTCGTTGCCAGATGAACGAACGCCACCTCTCTCTCCCCCTCCTCTACAACCATTGCCTCTTCCCTCCCCTCGCAGGCAAAGGCCATGCATTGAACATTCAATAGCCTTGCATCAGCATCGGCATTAGCCGATCCAAGAGATACAGATGACGTTTTCAAGCTGCTGTTTGCTGATGCTGCTGATGCTGCTGCTGCTGCTGCTGCTGGAAACCACACAGAGCGTAACATAAGCGGCTTATTATGCGTAAGTACATATGTGCATATGTGTATGTGCTGGCTGTGCTGAAAACATGAAAACAACAACAACAACAACAATTGCGTGACATCGACAATTCAAATTGAAAACCGAAAACCTACAAAAAAAAGTTCAGCCAACGCATATCACATACTGATGTACAACATTACGTTATCAAGTGGATGTGGATCAGTTCAGGCAACTCAGGGCTTGGGTTTGTGTTTGGCCATTGTTTTGGTTTGGGCTTGAGGTTCAACACAATTGTGTGTGTGTCAAAGTGTTGGTGTTTGAAAGTGAAATAGCGCATTGTTGTTGTTGTTGTTGTTGTTGTTGTTTTGCGTGCTTAAGTGTTGCATAAATTCATTTCATTTGCGGCTCATAAACATAAACTTTTGTTATTGTCAACTTTGTGTGGTTGAGTGGTGCTGCGGAGCGGTGTCAAGTTGTTTATGCTCAAAGTAGTAGAACAAAGCAGGTGGATGACAAAAGCTGCTGGTGCTGTTGCTGATGGTGGCAGGGGTCGCAGTTGGGAGGGCAAAGGCAAAGGAGTCCAAAGTTTTCAGTGGTTGCGCGGGTACAATGTTGAGGTAGCTTGAGGTTTGAAAGCGAAAGTGAAAGTGTATGTGGGTGCGGCTGTGTTTGGGTAGGCCTACTAGCCCAAGAATATTTACCCAATGCAGCAAACACCTCTATGGATGGAGTCAGAAGGTGATATTTTACCCTGGCGATTAACAGGACCAATATAATGCTCCAGAGGGGAATCTTGAATTGAAGTCTGATCAGATCAATGCAAAGGCTTAGCCATCGTTAGCTCTCTGATAAGCACGCACTGATGATAAGTCGCCTTTTCTACAGTTATTCATCTCTTATGCTCTCTAAATTTATCAAGTGCCAAGTGTATGGATCTCACCCTTGCTGCTTGGGAAGCACATGTAACGTCTACTTAGACGATCTGTCACTTATATGTGCAGACATTCGGAGCAGGCTTTGGTCATCATTAAGCTAAGATGAGCAAGTTGCCAGATGGATCGCTATACTATACTAGCATATATTTCCGATTTCCAAAAAGCCAGATCTTAACAGCAAATAATTGTCCAATATAATTCAAGCATAACCTGTGACGCATGTGCTGAGCTGGGACAGTTGCTCAAAGAAAGCAAGCCTCCCAAGGGTTGTCGTGCGTGACGCAAGTGGGAAGTGGAAGTACGTATGTGTGTACTATGTATTTACGTGAAAGATGTGCTTCAATTAGCATATGTCATATAGCATGCAATTTTTGAAAGGCATCAATAGACCCAGACCCAGACATAGTCATTGAGATTATGCCTCCTTCTGCTGCTGCTGCTGCTGCTGCTGAGCCACACTTGCCAAAAGCATTGCAATCAGCAGCCATTTGAGCTCTAAATACTTCCCCCGGCGTAGCCACTTTGCATGGATCCATGGCCACTAAGTACACACACGGGAAAGACGCTCAGCTCGCTCGCTCAAGCATGTAGAGAGCGATGCGAGGCGACACTGAGAAAAATAATCGTATGTTGTACGCATCGAGCAATGTTAGGGAGAGGAAGAGGCAACGAGCAAGCAGCAGAGCCACATGGTACTAAATCGATAAATGTTCAGCTGCAAGCACAGCACAGATCGCGTTTTGCAGCTTGAAAGGGGGTGAGTGGGAGGCACACAGAGAAGGCAGACGAAGAGAAGACAGCCACCAAGTGGTTTTAGTAGAAGTGAATCTAATTTTTTTTTTAAATAGCAGCGCTGTTTTTTCCCAGTGTGCTGAGGTCTTTAGTTAGACCGTTTTGTAGGCAGCTTTTTCGGGTCAGCAAGTCCACCAGCCCATCCATGTCTCTGTGCATTGACCACGTAGCTTTGCTTTTGCCTTTTGGCTTGGACTTGGGATAGGGCCTGGGCTTGGTGGGCTTGCCACAGCGGCGTCCAGTACCGGTGTTAGGTTTCGGTTTCGGCATGTCTTTAGTGTGGGTGCGTTGTAGTCGTCGTCGTTGTCGTTGTCGTTGTCGTTGCCATTGCTGTCGTCATTTGGTTTTGCTTCCGCATTAGAAAGTGGCAAAGTGGCAGCTAATGTGTAGACATTTAGTTGCTTTGCCAGCAGACAGCTTGAAGGGGCCACGCCAGGGGCCAGGGGCCATAACCATACCCATACCCATACCCAGACCCAGACCAAGACCACAGCGGGCACATTGGAACCGTTAAGTAGGCGATCAAAAAAGTGTACAATTTGTGCGGCAGCCAATTCGTTGCAGATTTTCACTCAATTGTTGCCGCAAAGCAAATGTGCGTTTAATAATAGAGACAAAAACATAGCGACAAGAAAGAAAAAGAAAACTACTCGCAAATAGAGAGGAAGACGCAGACGCAGAGGCAGACGCAGAGGCAGGCCAAAACTGTCGTTTTCACTTGCAGCTACCCACAGGCCACAAAAAAAGTTGTCCAAAAACTTCCGTTTTGCTGTTGATTTTGGCAGCCGCAACTTGTTGCTGCCGCTGTTGTTGTTGCTGTTGCTGTTGCTGAATGGCCAAGTGCAATGGCAGCATCAACAACAGGAACAACAGCAACAACAGCTGCCACTGAAAGTCAAGTTGACAGCTGCACCCTCGTTAGAGGCCAGGCCAGGTCTTCTACTCTGCGATCGTCCAGCTGTCACTATTGGCGTTAGCCTCCGTGCGCTGCCCCCTTAGTCCACCATTGGTAATTTTACCGGAATGGCAACAGCAACGGCAACCTGAGGTTGTAAGTCGTCTGGGAGTTGCAGTTTGAACTCATTTGCATGCCATGCCACACATACGTTCATACTTGCGGCGGCGGGTCATTGAGGGTCGCGTGAACTAGCAGCAACACCAACAACAATAACAGCAACAGCAAAAGTTCAGACCAAAAACAAGACTGGCGCAATTTCTTGGCTGGCAAGATCAACAGCAACAGCAGCAACAACAACAGCAGCAGCAACAACAACAACAACAATAGCCAGCAAGTATACAAAACAAGAGCAAATTTGCAAAACAGCCAAAGCGTGGAACAACAACAGCAACAGCAACAAGAAATGTTGCTACAAATTGAAATCCAAGCAAATAAGAACGCTACAGTCGCCATTTGAATACCCTGCTATATCATATAGCAGACCGATCCTGATCAAGTTCAGTCAACGGACTTGGGGGCCTCCTGAAATGGAAACAAAGAAGTTTTCCTAGTGAAGTTTTCATCTATTTGGAGTTTGATATATCAAGACCGACGGACGGCGGACAGGCGGACATGGCTAGATCGGTTGAGCTTGTGAAGAATATGCTTGTTACATACATTGCCACCACTTGAATATACCCCTGCACCATAGGTATAGTGTATAACAACAACAACAACAGCAGCAACACCAGCAACAACAATAGAACGTGACGAGAAACGTGACCGTGACTTGGGCTATGACACCCCACACTTCTTCAGCGTCTCTCTCTCTTTCTATTTCTATTTCTCTTTCTCATACACACACACACTCACACTATGGTTCTTTCTAGCTCTAACTTACCTGCACAGTGATCCAATTCTAGCCAAAATACAAAACATCGACAGCATGGCTTGCTTTGGGCTGCTGTTGCTGTTGTTGTTGTTGTTGTTGTTGCTGTCGTTTCCAGGCGACTGATCATCATCATTATCAACATTATGATGATCAACTTGTACCCAACAACAGCAACAGCATTAACAACAACTACAACTACAACTAGTAAGCCACGTATTTGGGCCAATTCATTTAACGTCTCTCAGTGACCGCCGTAGCTGCAGCTGAAGCGTGCAAAAAAAACAAAAAAAAAACGAAGCGAACCAGATGTCTTGGAGATACAAATAGCTCGTACACCACCACTTGGACACCCAATAATTTGATATGCAAAAATAAAAGAAAAACTGGAGGGCATACTAAAATTTGGCTGGCTGTCAAGCAGCGTTCAATTTTTAGGTCAAAACACGATTGAAAGCTTCGCTTACAAATGGCCAAACAACAAAATACGAAGTACTTTTTCCCAAAGTGGCTATTTGGCATAAATCTGTACACGTAGACGAGGTGTGTACAAAAAGTATGTTGTCATTGTTGTTGTTGTTGTTGTTGTTGTGTTGGTACACATGTTCCGAACATATGTTCACAGTTTAGAGTGCATAGCATACTTAGTTTGTTTTTGACAGATAAAAAGCTTAGACGTATTTTCTTGAATTGGAGCAAAGAATTGGCTTCACTTGGGATTACTTAGAGGGGACGGGTACAATATAAATGTTGAATGTTGATGAATATATAAATAGTTTTCCATAAAAAACAGAAGCACCTGCAAAATACCAAAACACTTTAGTATATTTCTCTTTATTTAGTGCCAAAATCGACAAAATGTATAAGCTTAAAATTGGATTGGAAGAGAAACCAATGCATTCGCAGGCGTAAGACGAAATCTGGCTTGAAAATGCGTTGTGAGCACTTCCACAGATGCTAGACACCCCCTATATATAATTCTGATCGGATAAATTCATACTGGGACTTGGAAGCTGTGTGGTGCGGTAAGTACACACGCAATATTTGTGTCTCATTTTGCTGTTGAGTCGCAGTAAAAGTAAAAGTTGCAAACACAATGCTCCGCTTTTGAGCAGAGTCTTGATCTTCATGTTGGAGGAGGCTCAACTATGCCCCGATGAGGTTAGTTTGAAATGGAATCGGTAAGAGAACGGTAAGAGGCAGAGCCACGCAGTCAGTTTTGTTATGAAAAACAACAACAACTGTGAACCAAATTTGTTTCCTTTTGAAATCAACAGTCTCTATATGCTATAGAGTTAATTATAGTTCAAATACTTTGCAATTTTTAATCGCTCCGCCATCCTAAAACGACACGTGAAATGTTTATAAAGGTACTTCAATCTGAAGTGCTAAATGACCGAATTCAGAAAGTTAACAAAATATATGTATTTAGAAAGCAGAAGCTAACCATATATATGCCTATGGTGAAGATCCATTTGCGAAAGCCAGCATTTACAGCTCTATGATGAATGAATGCCATACAAATATGAGCCCTTATGTTTCTGTTTGATGGGTTTTTCCTAAGTATTTTCTGGTTATTATAGTTAAGGTCTTCTGTAAGACTTTCTTAACAACATTTGCCCATTAACTGCCGCAGCTCTCGCTCGACTCATTCGTGTTCAGTTTCATCTGCATCTTCAGAAAGCACAAGCCTAAGTATATTCAGTCTAAATAGAAAGTTCTGCCATTTAGCATAAACATGGGCCGACCGCCTCTGTAATATGCATCGATCTCTGGTGCAATTATCTCGATTGTCATAATCAATTTTCTTCCACTTCAAGCGCCTCACTCACACTCGCACTCACTCATTCCTCAATGGCCAGACCAGGGTATCAAATCATTCAACCATCGCCAATCGACAATCATCGATCATTGATCGTTATTGATCCAAAGCAATCAAACCTCACATTTCTTATGCGCCAAGTTCAACTGAACGTTTGGAGCGACCCAGTTTTTGTCAAGATATCGTGATCTATTGTTTTCTCACAATCAAATCGGACGTCAAATAAGAACGCACAGATACAGACAGACACAGATGCAGCCATAGAGCAAGAGCTGTAACTGGCTGCTATCTAAGGCGGATGCCGTTGGGGCATGTGTCAATTACGACGCCATATTAGTATCATTATCATTACAATTACCGTTATAGCCTTTGCAGTTCTTATGGTAATATGCCAAAGCCAAAATTTTAGAAAAATCTGAAAAATCTTCATGTGCTGAAAAGTCACGTTTGTGCGACTGACCCAAGAGGTGAGCCAATTGGTAAATGTGGCAGAAATGTGCACAACAATTTGGCTAAACTGGATAGAAGACAGGGCACCAGATAGCAGAGACAGAGAGAGGAAGGGAGAGCGTCAGAGAGAGGGAGGGAGAGAGGGCCTATTGAAGTCTTGAATAAATTGTTGGTATTGGCTTTGGATTTGATTTTTCTGTTGAAAGCAAATAAAACATTTCGCCTTATCTTTGACATTGGCACTGGAACGACGAGCTGGAACTGAAGTGAGCTGGGGGCCCTAGGGCTCTACCTGTTTACCTTTTTAACAAAAACCAAAACAGCAAGACAAGGCATGGCAGAAAATCGAACGATTGCGCTGATAACTAAGAAACGCAATGACTTTGTTGGCTTATTTACGTTTTTGGCCAAAATGATGAGCCAAGCACTGCGTGACCTGACCAAATCAGGGCCAGGCTGCGTCCTGTTTGTTCATTAATTTATGGTTTTTTGGTCAATCTCATTTTCAGGCTGACGCGCCGACGTCACTTAGTTAGGTTAGTTGTTTGTTCATTAAATTGAGTGCTCCAGTTCAAATACAAACTCGTGTCCCACAAATGCGCCATAAGTTTGTTTTAAGCGATACCACTTAAGTTCTAGCAGTTCTTCCATAGCCAAGTTTACGGTTCGTAAACAATTTGTCACAGCAAAGGAAAAACATCTATCTACACTCTGACAAAGAGCACAATTGTTGATAGCTCTTGAACTACTCCTCGGCTTAACCCAACTAATTCAGTCACATCGCGTCATTTTGAGAATTCATTCAAAATCATTGAAAATCGTAAGACATCAAGGAAGGGTGCCGATCCTAGCACATTGGCGATCATCCGCCTCTAGCAGGCAAGGTAGCTTCAAATTATTCTAGAATTTTGCTGGATTCAATTACAAAACACTTGTTTTTTTTTGGCTGAGTGTAGTGCAAGACGATGAGCCAAACGTTTTGAAAGCACCAAAAATTATGTCACGCAGATAAATTGACTTGACTTGACTTGAAGTGAAATGAACTGAACTGAGCTGAGCTGAGCTGGGCGTACGCTGCATGCCAATTGCGGGGCAATGGCAGTGGTAGTGGCACAACTACGTATGTGTGGCTCACATTATGTCATCCACTATAGCTAGGTATAAACAACGAAACGAGAGTTACAACAAACTCTTCGTTTTCGCATGCCCGACTTGGCTGACAGCTGCTGTTGCTGTTGGGCCATTGACATGCCAAGTCAAAGCCAAAGCCAAGCGCCACAGAACACAACAACAACAGTACACTGGGCATTAACCGACTGTCAGATACATATGTATCTATATATATGCATGTGCAACTGCTGACGTTGACGATGTTGTCTCTGTCTGTGGCACATTGCGTGTCTGCCTGTCTAAGCTGAATCTGAAGCTGCGTTTTGAACTTGAAGGTGCGCTTTTTTGTTTCGTTGCGGCTGCTTCTGCGGCTGGCAAAAGCCACGCTACATGTGGCACGTTAAAGATACACATATAGTTAGCTAAAGATATGTGTATCCATAAGTTTATACTCTGCCTCCAGTTGCACCTCTTCTATTCGCATGTAATTGCCATCTTCTTGCTGCTGCTCTGGGTGTTTTTTCTGTTTTCATTGTTGCCGTTGTTGTTGTGTTTTGTGGACAGACATCCTTTACCAGTTTGTCTTGTAATTAAAACGTTGCTTTTGTTTTCTTTAATTGAAAAATGTACGCCGAAAAAAAAGAGAAAAAAAAACAATAACAACAGCAACAGCAACAAAGCGGCAAATATTTGCGGTACGTTTTGACAAACTGATAGAAGGAACTATGAGCGTGGAGCAACATCAACAGCGACTCAATATTGACAGCAACACACTTGAAATGCACATACTACAGAGTGAGATACAGATACGAAAGATACACGGTGAGATACAGGCGAACGCAGACGAGCAGATACAAGTTACACACCAGACCAAAGTTAATTGACTTGAGGTGCTGTTTGACAAACATAGGAACTGAACTACTCAAGTAAATGCTCTTCACAAGGCTAAGTGTATGTTTTTAACTGAGTATCCTTCCTTCTCTCTCTCTCTCTCTCTCTCTCTCTCTCTCTCTGGTAATATCTTTAGAAGTCTTAAAGACCAAATGTCCATATACGAAAATCTAAATACTTGGACCGGGCGAGTAGAGTTAAGTAGAGAACAACCAAAGCGGAGAGCACCGGAATGGCGCTGCATTGCCAATTACACTAGCTAACACTCAAGACCCAAAACCACTGTTTACACACATATGTGAATAGCAAGAGCTTCAGAGAGCTGCACTGCATAAAACACTCATATTCATATCACAAGCTGACCGGACATGGTTAATGGCTTTTAATGGCATAGAGAAGAAGTTGAGCATAGTCATAGTTTAGTTTCCCATAGCAAAAGTCCCCTATTTGCCAAATAGATATGTTTTAACTAAAATTCTGCGGTGATTCACCAAGTTTCTGCTGCTGCTGCTGCTGCTGCTGCTGTTTGCTGGCGTCTTCGTTTAAAATTAGAACCAACACATTTCAATTACTTTTGCAATGAATACAAATATGTGCCCATACATACATATAGGTATGTAGGTATGTACGATTGTATGATAGAAACAGCCCAAAGCTCAAAGTGCGAGTATCTTATCTCGGTGCGGAAAGGGGTTCGGTTCTTTTGTCATTTGGCAATAGCCGACAGTTAACACACAACCGCAACACAAATACAATTGCAAATACACCAGAAATACCACACATAGGACACAACAACGCAGCACAGATGCCTCGCATTACACGGCGACTGGAGCTGGGGCTGGGGCTGGGTCTGGGGCTGGGCCTGGTATGGTGCATATAGAAGAGATACAGGTATACGATAGGCACAGGCACAGGCACAGGTACAGTTACAGGTATAATATCATATCTGTCCCCTCTCTCTGTGGAAAAGTAATTGAAAACTTGGTAAATAATGTTCGAGTTCTAGTTAAGCGCCGGCAGCGTATGAATATGACTATGGGCATGGGTGTTAGTGTGCACTGCTCGCATATGGTTGCCATAACTGGAAAATGGTTCAGTGTGTGTGAATATTACCAACTGATAAACATTGGCAGTTATCATTTTGTTATCGATATACATATATGTGTGCAGGTAATACTTCTTATACACTCTATATGGACGCTGGTTGGTTCGTAAGCATAAGCTGACTTTCAAGTTCAGCCACAAGGCCCAATTGAGTCACCTCTTCGAAAGACTGCCAAATATGAGCTAATGGCAACTAGCAGTTATCTGAGTTATCTGAAGAACTTACTAAATCTACAGGCACGACATATAGTATCATTGCCATAATTAATAGGTAATAAATCCATAACACGGTGATTTATTTTTTAACAATTGTTCCATCAACATTTTCCTGTGATGATGTGATGTAGAGCACAGCCCAAATGTTATTCTGTATTTGTGATTAGATAAGTTTCAACTGGCAAGTCTGCCTAGCGAACACCCTTGGGTCCATCTCAGAATAACCACTGCAAGCTCTTCCGTACCATTTTCTCATAAAAAACTGAACTGAAACTGAGCTTGAGCTGGGCTCGCATACGGGCTAAAAAACAGGGACAGGAGAGAACTTTTACGCATATTCGTAGTAACTGTGACTATATCCGTTGCTAGATATCGCTGCCTGTATGTATTTGTATATGAATATATATGTCTATATCTAAGTATCTCTGTCCATTGTCTATGCATTTGCCGTTGAATTTAAGCCATTTCGTTCGCACTTCCGCCGCTAAAACTTGCCAACTTGCCAACTGGCCAACATTAGCGAATGATGATGGTGATGGTTTGGCGGCTGTGCTTCCTGGTACTGTTACTGCTGCTGGTGCTGCTGGTGGTGCTGGCCACTGGTAACGGTCACCACATTAGCACTAAGTAGCACCGTCATCGTCAGCGTTGCCGTCACATAAACACAGTAACATAAATAAGCCACAGTCCGATTCCGAGTACGAGTCACAGATGAGACAGTTGCTCGTCCATTTGTGGTCAAAGCTGTTTGACATGGACTTATGTTTCGTTTTATTGTTGTTTGTTTCTGTTCCCTTTTTGTTGTTTCTGTTGTTTTGTGCATTTGCATTTTCGTTTTGCTTAAGCTTTGTTTATACGTGGACACGATTTGTCATTTGATAAGTTCAACCTTCTCCCCGGCTGCTGCTCCAGCATCCACAAAGCTCATCTTTCTGAATCTTCAAATGTATCTTCTAGTGACAGCGTGAGAACAACATGAACATGAGATAGCTGAGAGTTGACCTTGCGTTCGCCTCAATGTAAATAGATGCTGCTGATTGCAACTGCTTTGGTTAGACTGGACATCTGGCTAACAGCTAACTAACAGCAGGACACGTATAACTCCAATCCCGGACTTTAGTTATCCTGAATGTTCTTAGTTTGGGGGTGTTTTATAATAACATATTCATGCATTTCAAGATTCGCTGCCAAAGTGAAAACATTTCTAATTTTTTGGGTGAGAAAGTGACCATGTGGCTGTGGACGGTGGCTGTCTGAGAAATGACAATGTTTTGGCCAATGCTGTCGCTCCTAATTCAAGCTTAGTGCAGAGTATTAAAGCGCTCTCTCGTCATTTTTGGCCGCCCAAAACGGTTTTGGTAATTTTCGTCAAACAAAGCTTACAGTTAAGAGTCCCAGACCAAGTCCAACACCCCACCCCCAATGCGGCCGTGGGGAGTCGGGGGGGCTTAAGGTGCTTAAGGTGCACGCTTGAATGGCCGGCCTGTGCCAGTGGTTTTCATGAATGAAATCTTGCCACAACTGCATGTTGCCAGCTAGCTGTCTGTCTGCCTCTGCCTGCCTGCCTGCCTGCCTGCCTGCCTACATTTAACGGCCGCTGGCCATCTCATCCATGAGAGGTGCTGCTGCTGCTGCTGCTGCTGCTGCTGCCATAGCTGTAGTACTATTGTGGTGTGTGTCCACTGTCCATTGTCCGAACGAACCATTCGTATTTTTTATGACAGTTAGCGAGCGCCTTAGCGGACGAACGGTAAAGTGTTTAGACTTCTGCAAACACATGCTAAGTGCCAACCGCCCCAACTTCCACCAACTTCCACCAACTGCTCCAACTGCTTAACTGCACTTTATAAGCGTCATATTTTGTTTGTCTGCCAGCTGTCAGCTTTGGCTTTGGCTCTGGCTCTGGCTCGTTCACTTGGCAGCATGATCGTAAAAATTATCATTATCGTTAGCATTAACGTTAACTTTGTCGTTGGCATTTTGTGAAAGGCCTCCGCATTACTTATTAAGCAGCCAAAGTCAAAGCCAAGGCCCAGGGCCCAGGGCCCAAGCCCAGGTCCAAGTACTATGAAAAGTTCAACGCTTGTCCTACTTGCTGACTCTCCTCCTCCTCCGCCCACTGCTCTGCTCTGTCCAACACTGACGTTGCACTGCCTTTCACCCACGTGCCCGTTCATTCTTTCATTCGTCGGGTGTCATTGGAAGTGTTATAAATATATTGTAATAGCCTGCAAGTCGACACGCACACACACGTATAGCAATTACCAACTAGCCCCGCTAGCCCTAGCCCTCTCATCCGTTTATACACATTGTTAAGCAAGTCAAAGTTCTCAGGACGCTGATAGGACTGGTATGATTATTGGGAAAACTGATCGAAACTATATGAATCAGAGAATCCGAATCCCTTGACAACGTCTGAGACAAAGTATCAACATGTGAACCCGGACAATGCCGTGTGAACTTCTGAGTTTTGTATAAAGTTGTGTTCTGTTCACTTCTAATACCGCCCTCGAATATAGCGATTCCATCGAAAACTCACAAGTTTTGAGCACTTTGCATGCACTTGCTCATTATGCTAATTAGCTAAATGGTTATATAAGACACACCTGGACATTGATGGATTGCCATACGCCGGCACCTGCTGCATATTCCAGGCAAATGTTACATATATGTATTCCTCTGGCTAACATTTTTGCCTATATTTATGTATATATGTATGTATATTGTAATTGAAATTGGCCTTATCGGCGGGCGAATAGAACCGCACGGTGTATATTGATAAGCCTAAGCACACACACACACACACACACTCACACACACTCACACATCGCTTATCAGGGCGAACCAATAAGCCGAAAGTAAGCAAAACCTTGACTTATATAGACAGACGTCTATAGCTGCGCTCCATGCCCGTAATTTGTGTCTCTTGGATATTTATAGACGTTACTCTATTTGGAAATTATAAAATGTGAAAAATGCTCTGCCAGAGCAACTTTGAAATTGTTCGCAGTCTTCACGGATTAGCCGATATGCGTTTGCACTTGTCGTAACTCTCACACGATCCCACCCACACACACATGCATGCGGGTGGCAAAGCTGTGTATCAATGTGTGTGTGTGTGTGAGGACTACCCTATTGGCAGATATACACATGTGTGTGGTGTGTGGCTGCGGCTGCAGGTACATATTTTCAATTGGAGAAAGTGCCCGATCGCGCCGTCCCGGCCCATTGTTCAGGCACAGACAGTTGCTGGCTTTGGCCTTAGCTTCAACTTTGGTTGATGAAAATTGCGACGACACGCTTTTGCCTAGGAGTATTGCCATTGACATTTGCCATTGCCATTGCCATTGCCATTGCCACCGCCACCGCCGGCTGTCGCTTTCATTCAAATTTTCGGAATCTATTGGCAGCCCTGGCCAAATGGCACCCGTACCTAAATAGCAATAGAAATTGTGTGCGTTTCATTCACACTGTGCGAAAAGTAAGAGGCAACGGCAAACGGCGAACGGCAGCGCAAACAATGCATCTTTTGTATATGAGAAATGCAAAAATAATGTAAACTAGCACAAAATGCAACTGATGGATGAAATACTTCAAGCTCAACTCTAGCTTCAGCTCCGATAGGTAGCTCTCCCCCTCTGTCGCTGCCGCCTTTAATGAACTCTTTAATGAACAAAGTTGCATGCAAGCCAAATGCAAAGACGAGAAGAGAGATAAAGTCTGTATTCCCAACCAACCGAAGCTTCGATGCCCTTTGTGAGACTTTGGTAGGATTTATCATATCCTAACTGACTCACGAACAACTCACACAAGTTCGATTTTGTGCTGTAGTTGAGTACTAAGAAGCCGTTTTGGTGAATGAAACCAGCAAGAGGGTGAAAACAAGGTTTACAGTTTGCTTGTGAGTGTAAGGAAATCCCTCATATGTTCTTATTTCATTTTAATGTTGAGCTATGAAAGTTGGGTACGAGTGTATATTGGACTGTAGACGGAGAGATTCATGGAAATTGATACTCTGAATCGGTTGCAGTTCAATAGCTAAATGGATGGGCAAACTTTATGATCGAAATCCGCTTTCGCATTTGTATGTCGTTCGATTTGAAAGATATTAGTCAAATGTTAAGCTAACTTTCGGCTTGCCTCTAATTTGAGTCCTTGTTTCAATGGCAACTAGGTATATACTATACAAACCCAGAAACTCATTGTATTGTATGATATGATTCCATTCCATTCCATTCAACACATTTTCACGTATTTACAAGTATCCTGATAAAATTATAAGACCCTCAGCAAGGGTAGGATGGCAAGACATGTAACTATCATACAAGTACAACTAATTGATATATTTTTGCCACAGGCTTATGGGCGTACGGAGTTGGCTCTGAAACTCTGCAGGTGCACATGCAGTTGGAGGTGCAGGTGCTGGTGCAGGTGAGGGTGTTGTGCTTGGTTGGTTACCCGCTGTTGCTGGTGCTGTTGCTGCTTGGCAGCGTGGCCAATTGAAAGAGAGAGTGCTGCATGCATGAATCCCATAGCATTTAGTTATTTTAGGAAACTAGGAGTGGGCTGGGGGCTAGGGCCTAACTGCGCCACCTCATGCTCGTACAATATATTCATTTGCCTATTTAGTTACTTATGTATGCCAATGGGTTAAGGTTGTCATGCAAATTGCCCTGCGGCTGCTTGCCTAGCATGACGGCAAGCCATGTTAGCGAAAGCATACCCAAAGTTTCAGCTCAGTTGGAATCCACGATGGGAAATGAAGCCCTCTCATATGGAAAATAGAAAACTTCACAGAATCTCTACACGATCAGCTATCTATTTGATGTTGCTGCAACTGCAGAAAGTGCAATTTCAAGCTAAGACTCTCATTCATTGCCATTCATTGACTTTCAGCTCATCCATATAGAATTTATTTGTAATCAACTTCGGTCGACTTAATTGTTTTTGGCCAGCTGCAAATTGGCAAAGCTATGTAACGACGTCTAGACGAACATAAGTTTTGTCAACCGTAATAGAACACGTGAACGCGAGCTGGCCACTAATTAGTTTTGGTACCCCGCACCAAGGACTGGTTGGCTTCCAGGAATTTGCAATTAACTTTAGTCTCACCTTCAACTGAAACGCTGCCTTATAATAGCCAAGTGCTAATAGGCGTAAACAATTTCAACCCAACCAAAAAGTATGCATCGTAAGTTTCCTGGCCAGACCACAGACAGACCCAGGACCGAACACTCCAGACTCAGCCAAACTTAGGCCCAGACTCTATCGTTAGCCGGTCCGATTCAATTCTGACATTGAACTCCAAAATACCTCTCCACTCTCCAGTTCAAGCGTCTTTACCTGCCTCTTCACGTGCAACAACAACGACAACGACAACCTAGCAGCGTTGTGTAAAAGCGAATGTTCATAGAAATTACGAAATCGGCTATAAACATCATAATATCAACACATAGGTATCATAAAGCTTGCATATCAAATTTGACGCTCTTAGAAATTCAAATGAGGTCTCTTTTTCGGTTGGTTTTGGTTTTGGTTTTGGTTTGTTGAAAAGTGAATGGGGTATTATACCGTTACCGTTAACATCGCTTAATGCCCAGCTAAGTAAATGAAATGAAGGGCATGGGCAGGGGGGGGGGGGAGCAACGGCACCGGAGCGGATAGCAAAAGAGATAACATACAAAAGAAAGATATAGTTATAATAACAATGCAATTGTTGTGTCGAAAGTTATGTTTTGAACTATATTTTGATGCAGCAATGCACAGTCCACCATCCCCAGACTCTGCTGCTATGCATCATGGTCATAAACCATCCATCCACATTCACTGTGTCGTCCCGATCCCGAGTTCGAGTTAATTGAGCCAATATATTTACCGTTCGCTGGCGACTTTAATTGCCTTTTGGCATCCACAAGCTAGCTGACTTTATATAATATCTAGGAAAAATCAATTTGCTACAAAAAAGAAATAGATATCCAGAAAACAAAAACAAAACCATGTCAATCAATGTGAAAGAAGTCGCCACAGGTGCGGCTGCGATTTTGTTATCTCACAGATACAAAACTGCACTCGCAATGCATCCAGCTTAAGTTATATGTTTCGATATCGGCTTTGGCTTAATTGCACACTTCCACATAGTCACAGTCGCAACGTAATTGCTAATAAATCGTCAACAATCTGCAATTAGTAAATTATTTGATACGATTTGATTTGAGCCGCACATTGTTGTCGCTGTTGTTGCTGTTGTTGCTGTTGTTGCTGTTGTTGCTATTGTTATTGTTATCGTTGTTGCAGGCATACATTTTTGTAGTTATTGATCGACGACTTGTGAATATTGCGTGAATGTGGCTTTATCTATCGTTTTTATGTCATTTCTTGCTCTCACTTGATATACACACAAACACACATATGCCGTATGCATTTAGAGAGTGTTTTGTAGCTCTTCCGTTCACCGATAACGAGTAGACACGGGCATCAACTGGGCAGATCTGGCAACTCTATTGTCATATTTACTTCGAAAATGAAGCAATGGCTTAATCGGATCATCGTTACACATTCACAAAAACTCATCATACGCTTTATGGGTGCTATTGAAGAAGGAGAACGGCGAGAACGTTACCATCAACGGCGAGTGCTATGGAGGCTTGTTGTCAATACAATCGACTTACTTCGAGAAACTCTCTCAAAATGGTAAAATGAGATTGGAGGCCTTTCGATTTATTACCTGTAAAACATAATTTGGCTGTAGAGCTGACTCTGGAGCCGCTTGATTTTCTTTGGAGTCGCGATCGCGCAGCCGTTGGGAGAGTGGAGTTGCAGACAAAGCTGCGTCACAGCTACAGTTTCTGGAGCAGATGTGTATTTTTCTTGCTCTCGCTGCTTTGGAGTGGCGAAGGCAAACCTTGTGTAGAACTGTGTGAAGTTCAGATATAACAGAACAAATTAACAAACCAATCCAAGCTGGCGAACATGAATATATATGGTGTAAATTTACATCGGTGTAATAGAAACTAATAGGGAACACAAAGGGCACTCTCACTCTCCCCTCTGCCTCACTATGTCCGCTTGTCCCTGTCCCTGACCTGACCCTGGCCCTTGCCTGTTTATGCATATTTCCCCAACTGCAAGGCAGCTGGCTTATAACCTCATATCTTCTATCTAAACGCATTTTCAAGTGCAATTAGCTATCAATTTTTGTAATTCAACTAGAACCCGCCTGGAAACGCCTTCGTTTTCAATTTATATCTTTGCTTGGCACATTTTCCGCCTCCCCGTTTGCCCGTCCATTAAAAAACCAGTTAGAATTTTCAAACTGCTGGCGGTGTGTGTTAAAAAATTTCGCTTTTTTTTGGTCGCGCGACAAATTTCGACCAGTCGAAGCAGTTTTCGCCGCATGTTACTCGGACTGGGATCTTGGATTGTCATTGCCATTGAAAGTAAAATGCCAAAAACCGGTCAAGCGAATGAAAATTATGCAGACGCCACAGCCACATATTCACATGTCCGTGGCGCAGGCGGATGCCAATGCCAGCTAATGCCAGTCCTGAGCCAGGCTTAGTCTTTCGAATTTGGCATAATGAAAGCGGCCTAAGCTCAAACGTTGTAAAATGATTAACGAAATCTGTTCATATACAAGAAGGCCCATAAGGCATAATTATGGAACAGCATAATGAAGCTGAACCAGAATATGAGAAGATGGTACTGTGTGTGAACGTGAGGCGACGGCGATGCTACTTCTGCCGTTGCCACAGAAGCCAAAGGCGTATCGTAACCAAAGAACTTTAACTTCAACTGTAATTACGTACAGCGCTGGCTGGCAAGCTGGGTCTGTCGACAGGGAGGGGCTGGGGTTGGGGCCGAGGCTGGGGTGGGGGATTCCAACAACCAACAAAAGCGGCAAATGAAAAACTCAAACAAACAACCAGCAACAGCAACAACAGCAACAACAACAACAACGCAAAGTACGCAAAGCCAAACTTGAAACTTGTCGTTTGGCGATCGCGTTGTGGCGCTGGCGGCGGGCTGGAGGTTAATGCCTGGGTCATTGACTGTTGACCCTTGGCTGAGGCTGAGGCTGACCTAAGGCTTCAATCCACAGCAAGAGTTATCTAAAGGTGGCGGGGAATCTTTAAGGAAGTTGACCAAACCAGCTTCAGAAATTAGGTCGAGATCAGAGCTGTGAAACAACTAAATTTATATATTTCAGGCTAAGTTTAGCTTTCAAAACTATCACAATTTCCATTAATTTCCAAGTTTTAATTCAGACCCCCAGATAAGTTAGCTCTTGACAATTTATGAAAATTGTTGCTCTGACCTTGACAAGGTCCTTGACTTTGTGTTGAGAAGTAAACTGAAACGCAACGTATCGTGTTACTTTTTGGAGCACATTTTTGACTGGAGACAACAACAACAGGCCTTAGCAATTATGTGATTGCTGTTCGCTATCGCGACTTTAAAATCAAGATTTTTAGTGCCTAAATTGATCGACATTTCCTGATAGGTCAACTTCCCCGCCTCCCATTTTAACGAATATTTTTGGTACTTTTTTGTGGGGGATTTCCATCACAACTATAAAGGTGACTCTGCTAATACTTGAAGTTGATTTGTGCTGACGTTTTGAAGCTCCCTCGGCGAGTGCATTACTCAGAGTTCTACCAACTAATCAAAGTGATGGAACCATGAAATCAAATCCATATCCATATCCATCAAGTGGATATGCTGCCAGCTGGCTATCTCTCTAAGTACTTTCTAATGCTCATTAAATGAATCAGGTTGTGCCAGTTTATGACAAATTTGCCACGATGCGGTTCCACACAATGATGATCATGAGCATATCGATGATGCTGTTGATGATGCTTATGATGTTAATGTTAATGATGATGTTGATGTTGTTTCTACTCCTAATGATAAGTACTTCTCGTGAGTAGTGTGCCTCCAACTCACTTAGCACAAATGTTGCTAGCTTCATTTTGTGGTCTATGGCTTTGTTGCTCCTGCATCTGCATATGTATACTTGCTGTCCCCGTGTACCCCCTCCCTCCCTGTTTGCATCGCTTTTTGTAATTCATAAAGCATTTTCGTTCAATTTCGTTTCGTTGCATTTATTTGGGTCATGGACATGGTTAGCAGTCTCCTTGGCCCCCGTCTCTCCTCTGCTGCTACAGGTTTTTCGACTTTTACTTGCAACTGCAGTTTGGCCAAGATCTAGCCACAAGCCGACTCTTCTTGGCTTTTGCTTGGTTCCGTCTTTGGCATCATCATCGGCACACAGCATCATCCCAATCATCATCATCATCATCATCATCTTCAGCTCCATTTCGCGCTTAAACAATTTATGTTCGAATTTACAACATAATTTCTTTTATTGTTTTTCTTTTTTGTGTTGTTTTTATTATCTGCTGTTGCTGCAACGCTGTCGCTTTAGCGTTAAAACATTAAAAAAATTGAGCTGTTAAAGCCGCTATTGATGTACGCTGAAGCCCATTGGGAGCGTTTTGTTGTTGTTTCTACGATTTTGACACCCGGGCCAAAAGCTGCAGTATCCCATCGAACACAGACGGAAGAGGACGGCTCAGCTATTACAATATTGTCATGAAGTTTGTAACGCTCTCTTCATTCTCCTTTTCAAAGTTAGCCAAGCACAAATAGAGTTGCCAGTTCTGGCCCTATTAGTGACAGTTTATTTGTTAAGGGGAAAATGGAAAGTCTAAAGAATGTGGGCTCCTCTCTAATTCAAGTTATTCGTATATATTATGTTAAATCCATTTCAGACAAATTCTAAATATCTATAAAGACTTCTAACTGTATTCCAGTCTTGCAGCTAACACTTGTAGAGCTAAGGGGCTGAGAAGTCTACGAGTGCAATAGCATTTCAGCCATTCCAGAGTATCCCAAAGTTGAGTACTTTTGCTTAATATGGTTCCTGATACAACAAAAAAAAAAACACAGACTTTTGTTTATTAAACTTTAGTTTTATGTGTGTGTATGTATGTGTGTGTGTGGCACACTTTAATGCCGAGTTCTTTAAACTAAAAAAACTTCAAGTTTTCATGATGATCTTCATGTGTTTATCTTGGGACTTGACAACAACAACAACAACAACAGCACAAACAACAATAGAAGTCTGGCCCGTAGCAATTTCTCAAAGAAAGTAATACAAAATATACAAAATTGTTAACAAAAAAGCCATGTGAAAGAGCGAACAGAACGAAGAAGAAGCTAAAGCTGAAGCAGAAGAAACATCAAGAGGGGAAACCAAGCTGGATCATGGGGAGAGCACGAGGAATACGAATTGTTTTCGGCAACTGTGCAAATAAAGGTGAACGCAAGGGCGAGGGCGAAACAATAACAGAAAACACAGAGACAAAAACACACGCGTGAAACAACAACAACAACAACAGCAACATTAACAGCAGCAACAACAATTAAAAGAACAAGCACCATATTAACAATAATATAAAGTTTACAAAAAAGAGAACGAAATTTAAATGAAAAGTCAAATAACACATCAACAACAACAAGAAAGGATAGCTGGCTGCGGCTTGCCAACGCTGGCATACCATTCACATTGTAAAATATATATCCACATGATATGGTTAACCGATGTGGTCCAAGATCGCTTAGCGGGCGTACCGCTTTGGCCTCCTCAAAGGGAAATTCGGTTATCTGGGTGCTGTATAATATTTACTT
The DNA here is from genome assembly GCA_037043425.1 of Hirtodrosophila duncani. NCBI lineage: Eukaryota > Metazoa > Arthropoda > Insecta > Diptera > Drosophilidae > Hirtodrosophila > Hirtodrosophila duncani. Next base: position 507,763 of record JBAMBM010000704.1, on the reverse strand, counting down.
GTTCTTACGACTTCTGACATATCGATGATGACAGACTCCTCTTGTCGTCCCGATTAAGAATATATACACTTTCCTAACAAATTGAATATACCATTATGTGAATGGTATTAAAAACAACAAGAGCATTTACAATGGGGTCGTTTGTTGTTATTGTTATTGTTGTTGCTGCTGCTGTTGTTGTTGGTAGAGTGAAGAATCAGTCAATGGAACGTCATGGCAGAAGAAGCCAACGCCAACCCACCCGCACTCCCTTTAAACCACACAGAGTCAGAGCATCAGCAGCTTGGAGAAAGGAAAATATGAAGAAGTCGAACTGGTAGCCTAGAGCTGCTGCCGCCTGGGCCTGGGCCTGGGTCTGGGTCTGGGTCTGGGTCTGGGTCTGGCCAAGTTCAATGTACAGCAACAATGTTGTTGTTGTTGTTTTTGTTTTTTTTAACAGAAACAGGAAAGGTAGTAGGAGGAACAGGACTTACCTCTTCGGCCTTTTGCTGCATTTTGTTGAGAAATGCGTTCGGTTTCGGGTTTGTTCCTTAAATTTCGCTTGCTGTCACTGTAAATAAACACATATATATATATATATATTTATACATATAATAATGTGTGTAAAAATTAGAACACTGCCAAATAGAACATAAAAAAAGTACTAAAAAAAAATGACAAAATGCTAGAACAACACTTTCACTAAAAGCGCGTAATGAAATTTAACAATTGTGTTGTTTTATTACATTTGCTGTTTTCGGCGATTCCTTTACGTTTTGATGCGTGCGCGCGCGACTCTTTTTTGGACCAGAAACACACTCAGAACACGCAACAACACAAAGACAAGCAAAACAAAACAAAACAAAACAACACTACACAGCAGTTTTTTGTTAACAACAATATCAATAGCTACAGTTTGATATTGCACGACCAGCACGCAGCGCAGACAGAAAACATTTGAAACAGAAAGCAAACCGGATGATAAACGCTGCAAGCAAGCGCAGTAGCAGCAGCTTTAAAAGCTAAGCAAAGCTGCCCGACAATCGGTGTCAGACACTATCGATATGATCGATATTTTTGCTATACATATGTAGAAGTCGCTATCGATATTTATGTGCCTGTGTGTCGGTTAACAGCACAACCGTAGCGGATTATGATGCTTGCGTTATTTCAGCGATAATACAATTTCAATATAAGTTTTAAATAAATAAGTAAAACGTCTACCAACATTTCTGTTTTATTATTTCTGGGCACCGTCACCGCCCTCAATGATTAAGATTGTATCTTCGCGGACCGCCGACAAGTTGTTTTTGGTACATCAACATGCAGTTTCTCTCTATTGCTCGTCTGTTAATTTCAACAATTGAATTCACCACAATAATAAGCGGGCTGATAATCAGCTTTTCACCTCGCTCTTTCATTTGCAGGGAATAGTTGTATGTTGTTGGGTCAGTATTTTTATATACTACTAGTATTTTATTTATCGATAAGCCGCTTATGGTCATCGTTCCGATTGCGACTGTTGCCATAACGACCGCCAAGAAATAAACAAGCTAAACTGACAATAGATAGGAAAACAAAAACAGAAACAAGCACAAGCAAAATAGTTTTAAACTTGCTAATATAAAATGTACAAGAACAGCGCCGCGAAGCGCACGGGCATTTATCGTGTTAGCGGCAACATAGCCGACTTTCAGCTGGAGCTAAAACTGCGCCACATCAGTGAGTGGCTGCCAGTGCCCAAGTTTGAATATGCGGGGGCCAACCCGCGTGACAACTACGACGATCGTTATCCGGAGAGTCTGGACAGCAGCGGCTGGTCGGATTGCTTCATCTATGTGCCGTATGGCGAGGATTACTACTATAGCTATGATTATCAGGGCTACGGCTACGGCTCTAGCTATGGACATCGCTTTGGCTATTACAACTACTACAATCCAGGCAGCGGCTATCCGAGCAGCCTGAGCTTGAGCAGCCGCCGCCCGCCCACCATGGAGGCAAGCCAACTGAGCATTCGGAGCAGGAGCAGCAGCAGGCGTAAGCTGCGTCAAGATTTAGCAGCCCAGCAGGAGCAGCTGGAGCAGACTGCGAGCCTGGATGGCGAGCTGAGCACAAACATGAGCCTGCCCAGCATAGCCACAAGTGCTGCCGCTGCCGAGGGGGATGCCTTCTATGCCTGGAACAGGGAACTGTGTAATGGCGGCACTGCAAATCTGAGGATTGGCTGGCAACAGAAGTACTTCAGTTGCGCTGAACTGGAGCGCTTTGGAGAGCTGAGCAACTGCCGCACGCCGCTGCAGCGTCGCTATCATCGGTGGACCCAGGACATCATTGAGCTGCAACAGCGTCACGAATATGCAAACGATCAGATGGCCGACGATGACGCTATTCTGGCCGATGTGCGAGTACGCCGCAAGCTGAGGAAAATGCGACGCAAGCGGGATGTAGTGCATCATGTAGCATCTACGGCCACGGCTCCACCGCTGTTTAGCCTTAACAGTTCGACGACCATCTCGGAGAATGCCGGCCTCTCCTCGCTGCCCATGTCGGCGGTGAGTGTAGTGGAGGACCCAAACTTTGCAGCACGCACCTGCCTTATACACACCCTGATCGATGCGGATGAGACGGATGCACTGCCCATGGAGACGCGCCAACTGCATGCAGAGGGCTTCCAGCTCATGTACGTGTATGCGCAGTTGCAGCAGGATACACTGCTGCTGACGATTAAGTATTCACCCAAGCTTGGCCTTCTCTATGTGTATCCGGACTTCAACTTCAGTGCAGACGACCTGGACTACATGGTGGAGATCGACAACGACTGCCGCCAACTTTACGCCTATGGCTTCCAAAATGTTACACCGTTGGAGCCCGTTCAGAAGCAGGGTGAGGGCGTGGGCGACGGCGAAGGCGAAGGCGACACACAGCTAATGCCGTGGCTGGCATCGCCAAAACTGCAAACTGACAATGACTCTGATCCGGATCAGTCGCTGGCGTCGGATGCCAGTGCGGAGCAGCTGTTAGCCCATTACCAGAGCAGGCGCACTGCCGCCGATGAGCAGCGCAGCCTCATTAGCTTTGAGCTGCCACCGAAGCGCATGCGCCGCGTCTCCCTGTTGCTGGAGCTGCATCAGGCCCAGCACTTCGAACGCCCCAATGTCCATGTGCGCTACTATATACAGCCGCCAGCCTACACCATTCTCGAGCCAGCACAAGAGCATGAGGCATTTCCTCTACGCGGATCCACAGCCACCTGCCTGGATGCGGGAGACTCGCGCACTGCTCATCTATCGCACTGCTGGCAGCTGACGCTTCTGTGCGAGGAACAGTACAATCCTGACGAACTGCTGCACATCTACTTCGAGGTCATCAGTGCGGACAGCTGGCAGCGGGAGCGTTGCGAGGGCTATGCCCACTATGCTTGTTCGCTGGTGGCACCGCTGCCCTCCTCGGCCGTCGCGGGTGTGCGGCTGCAGTGCATCCGGCCGCTGGGCAGCTGGCTGGATAAGCTCAGTCGCTACTTTATTGGCGGCCGCACGCTATTCGACTTTGTGGGCTACTTCAATGCCAGCAGTCGAGGCGCCAGCGTGCTGCACAACCGCCTGGAGATGCAGACGGCGCGAGCCATGCGGAGCACCGGCACATTGGTCTTCAGCGTCCAGAAGCTGCAGCAGCGCCCGACGGAGGGCGTGGGCGTACAGCTGCAGTTTGCTGGCGATGACCAGGACTTTGATGATGTTGACAGCAGTGGCAGCGGCGACGATGCCGACACAGTATCGGGCAAATCAACCACTTTGGATGAGATACTGGCCGGCTATGCGGAGGCGCGAGAACGCATACAGTGGTTACTAGCTGGCGGTCATGCGGGGACGGTGGCGGTGCCGCAATAAGCTGTGTGATTCGGATTCTCATATAAGATAAGATAAGATAAGATTATGCTAAATAAAAGACGGATTTTATACGAAGTGGAGGAGACCTTTTTAGCTATCAGGTGCAGGTGAAAGCTTCCTGATACTGTTAAGAGCAACTGGGCGAGTTCCTTCCTTTCACCTTCACCTTCTTTTACGCTCTTTGTTGCCACTTCGGATGTGAATGTAGCGTGCTTCCACAAGAACTTTGATAAATTTCAAATTTTTTTTTTATACTTTTATTAAATACATTTTCTTCAAGTTCATGTTGTTGTTGTTGTTGTTGCTGTTGCTGCTGTTACTCTTGTTGTTGTTACTGTTATGTTAAATGTGTGCTCGCACTCATGTTTGTTTATGTGTGTGTTTATGTTTCGATACTCTATACCCATAGGAAATACTCGTACGTACTGTAGGGTTAGGTGTGTTGTTCATGTTAACGGAAGTTCTGGGATTTGGAGCTACATAGATAGATAAATGATGTGAAACTTTAAAAGCATTTATATGCATGTATGTACATAGAGGAACTATGATATATAGCATATAGATAGATATATGACGTGATATATATCATAGTTCCTTTATGATATGTGTGTGTATAACTAATACCATTGTCTGTTAACAGCACTGTTAAGTGCGCCGATTACTATGCTATGTTATTTTGGTAGAGTTAGTTAAAAGTTTCTGCTGCTGCTTCCGCTGCTGCTGCTGCTGCTGTGGGGTACAGATACAGAGTAACAATTCAATTTTATTGTTAGTGATTTCCTTTCTTTTGCTTACGTTTGTTTGTTTATAGTTAAATATGCCTAACATACACTTTTGCTCATACTCATACTTGCTAGATACTTATTACAGCTCCTTGGAGAGACGGAGAGCAGATGGCCCACTACATAGTTGTTAGTATGTATTTCATACTCAAGGTTGTGGGACGAACGGATGGTTAGGGGGATATACCTATGAGTCAAGCATTGAGGCGGCTCTATAAGAAGGCTTACTGATATTCATTTGTCCACAAACAGGATAGGGAGACTGAGACTAAGTCTAACAAAGTTTGGAATTCATTAAACGATTATGTAGATCTGGAGATTATTGAACTAAAACATATGAATACGCACTTACCGTTAGTTATGCACTCTATTTGAAATTAATTGGCGAGAATCCCTATATTTTATTCACCTAAGTGGAAACACTTGACTGAAAAAGGCTATCTAAAACACAAGCAGCACAAGCTCTGTTCCATTAGGGGATTCAATAGTTGATGCAAGTTTCAATTCGAAAATTCTAATTTTGGAGATTTTAAGATAACATAAATTTGTTTTCCGTTTTCCATTTTCCGCCTGGTATACCCTTGAATCTTACTGTAATTGACAATACTCCTTGCCGACTCCAAAGTTGTTGAAAATCAAAGATATCAGCGTCCCCATGCTGGTGAAGAGGAGTACTCTTTTGGTATCCATAAGCACATAGGGCTCTTTTCTAGATACAAACATACATATGTAGATGTGCCTTAAGGGTTTCTGGTGTACATTTGCACTGTTTTAGTGCTGACGCTGGCACACACATATTCAGAATGGCTGCCGGCTGGAGCTAGCAACTGATCGTGTGATTTTCAATGTATTTTATATAATAATAATAATAGAAGCCATTCCTTAGCTCTAGTTGGTTATCCGTCTGCCTCCGTCTCTTTTCGACTGACTGAAATCGCTCTCATTTATTGGCTACGGAAGAAGCTTGGAAAAGTGTTTGCTACATTTACGTTTTACCGCTCGCATTTCTTGCATTTCTTGCATTTTCCTTTTAAATATAATGTGAAATCGAAAAACCTTATGCTTAAAAGTGTTGTGTATGGCAGAATGAAAATCATATTTAGACTCAAAATCCTATGTATGCATATATATAGTGTATCTACTATATATAGTATTTACAAAAAGCAATTTCAAAACTTGACCTTGACCTTGACCGTGCTGTCAAGCTTGCCATAAGTACATATCTTTTGTATGCATGTCTGTGTGTATGTCTGTATGTATGTATATACTACTCGAAGTCGTACATAAAGTTATGTATAGCATATATGTATGTATGTTTACTGCTCGTTGCTCTTTTGGCTAGACAATTGATCGTTAATTATGCGTAACTTAAAACTAAACTTAAAACCAAAATCAAAGTACATCAAATTATTGTAAAGTCCCTACGCAGGCAGCCCAATGAAATGCTCGGAAAAAGTCCGCAAATATCGGCTATCAGCACAGTTATCAGTTATAACTGATCAAGCTTTAAAGAACCTTGAACCTTGAGAGTTGTAAGAAGTCTACTTAAGATCGCCTAGCAGGCTATATGATATGCGAGAATGCTGGCATAACAGTCGGCTCGTGTCATGCCATTTTTCGGATGTTTTGGTCATGAGCCGTGTGTCAGCGAAGTTTGTTCCGAAACGTCTGAATTTTGATCAGAAAAACCGTCGCATGAGCATCCCCCAGGAGCTCTTGAATCATCAAGGAGAGCCAAGACGGAAAGAATAGAAAGTCACCGAGCAGAACAAAATACTTCTAACCTTTTTATCTGTCAAAAACAACTAAGTCTATCAGGAAAGTGTATTTACGAAAATCTAGACTCAAGAAGACATTAGAAGACATTCCGAAGACAATCAAGAATTTTTTGCCTAGGCACAAGCAGATAAAATCAAATAAATAATCCTAAATAAGATGTTATACTTATGCCATAACAACCTTCATATTCCTGAACTTTCCCAGACATTTATGGAGCTGCCTTTGTATATATATATATTGCACTCTAATGTTTCAAATCGACATGAATCGAAAAATATGCTTTAGTTGATATATAAAATTAGACAACAATTTTGTAATATAACATAGTTGGAACATAAGATATGGGAGGAGGGGGGGTAATTTATTCCCTCCTCAAATACACAAAACCTTTGGCACACGGAAAACGCAAGTGTAATCGTGCAATGTTGCAGCTGTGTTGTGTGACCTAAACATAACTACATAATTATAGTACATAATGTCCATACTATCATGCTATCGTAATATCGTATATTGCACACATTTAGGGGTATACAAAATGTATACACACATATATATATATATATTGACTGACTGTGACTCGTGACTCGTGATTCGTGATTCGTGAGTGGTGAGTGGTGACTTGGGACAAAGGTGTGACAGAGAAAAATAAAAGCAAAAAAGAAGTGAAAATTTTGTTGCACATTTTGTAGTCGTGGAACTAAAAAACCATAGACTGCTCTTAATGTTCATAAATATACATATATAGGTATGTTGTATATATATCTATAATATAGAAATATAAATAGTAAGTATATGCTTATATCATTTGTAGCCTTCCATAATTATAGTGTTTTTCTCGTTTTGTTTTGTTTCGTTTTGTTTTGGTTTTCCTTAATGGTTTTACGCTTTTGCAAAGTTAGAAACTAACACTTAAAACTCAACTCGTTTATATGATTATAATCTGTTCTCGCAAACCCAATATCTCCTAATCAACCCATGGCTAAAGCCCAAACCCAAACCCAAACCCAATCTCTAGCCCTAGACCTAGACCTAAACCAATCCAACCCGAATGGAATCATTCAAACAAAAGCGCTTTGAGCGTTTCACTTGCCTAAACCCGTCTTAAATCTGGCAAAAAAAAAAACAAAAAAAAACGATGATTACACGCTGCTGCTGCTGCTCCACTAATAGAATAAAAGTGCGCTCATATATATGATAAATATATCTAATATATAAGTATATATATATATATATATATATATATATATATAAATGTATATGTATGTGTATGTGTATACGTTAGTTTGAAACATAAAATTAATCAACAAATTTCATATCTTACAAGTTTTGCTGCTTCTTTTTCCTAAAACTTGCATAGTGTAAACGTGCAAACTTACACTCTACATACTTAACACTGGTCAGAGGGATGGCAAGGGCAAGGGGCTGGTGATCACGATCTGACGATTTGATGTAGTTCACGTACAAGGTGAAGTTAAAGTTGAAGCTGAAGCCAGCCAAGAATACAGCCAGCGTGCTGTGCTGCCTGTGTGTGTGTGTGTGTGTGTGCATTAGAGAGCTGACAGTCCTATACATACTATCGGAGAGCATTTCTATTTCTAAATAAAACTAGCAGTGCTTTGGCTTTGAAAGGTTTAAAGCATTAACAAGTAGACACGTGCTTCGCAACACGAAGGATGAAAACCAGCGACCAGTCAATACATGCACAACGAGTAACTGTTTAGGGCAGGAGAAGTTATCGTCATAGGAAGAGCTACTATTACAGTAATATGTTGGATATGTAGATGGTTATATACGAGTAGACACGGATGACCGCTTCTTTCGACAGCATCGAGAGTATCGCCAGATCATGATCACCACATGAGAGCCCCCAGTATGCGTATGCGTATGCAAATGGATAATAGAAAACGTTGAGACAAGCCCTGAAGCCATTCATCGTAATCGTCAAGTATCTACTCTATAATGTAGTCAAGAACTAAATCCCACACCTCAATATCAGCGTGTAATCTTCCACCATCGTCGATGTACTAACGCATCGATAGTTATTTAGCTCTGGTGCGCAACTGTGTACATATGGTGTTAATCATAGTTAGTATATATTAGAGCCCTGCATGCTTCATGGACAAAGATGTTTAAGATTTGTCAAATGTCAAGGTTTCGTGTTCGTTCATGAAAAGCCAAACAGATTCATGTTCCTAGTTGATAAACAATTGAACAAGTGAGGTGCTGACTGCGCCTACGGCAGGCAGGGAGCCCCACACGCTGAAGCGGCGCACGATACAAAACAATATTAGCTTAGGCTCATTCGTAGTCAATGAGTTTGCAGTGCTCTAAATATATATAATACTAGGTGTGTATGTGTGTGTGTGTGTATGTATATAAATATATCTACCATAAATTGCTAAACAAATTTACGAAGCCTTACTTAAAGGCCGCACGCACACTGCAAGCAGAGCAAAGCTGAGCTTTCACTTGTCATGTCACAGTACCTAAGAGCTTTGTGTTTGTTTTCTTTTGCTTGGAGTAGCGGTAGTATCTCTCTCTCAATCTCTCTCTCTCTCTCTCTCTCTCTGTCTCTCTCTACCTGACTGTGTGTTTGAGTTCCGCCACTAAATGAAATTATGTCTTTGCAATTGCAGTCGCAGTAAGCGACCTCGACCTAAAATGCTCTTTCTCTCATGATCATGAGCACGAGCAGACGCTTGCAATGTGCGCTTGGCCTTGTCTCTCTCTCTCTCTCTCTTTCTCTAGTCTAGATCATCCATTAATCTGTTTCTGTTTCTGTTGCTATGTCAAGTGCTTGCCATTCGTTATCATTATATGTATAAGTAGTACGATATATGCCTGGCTATATAATACTCTGCATATATGTATAATTAGTTGCGTGTTTCGTTTTGTCAAATATGCTGATATTGTCTGAAGGTGCTACAATTTAACGCTAAACTACACATCTAAGGTAGTGCGCGTGTGTGTGTGTGTGTGTGTGTGTGTGGTAGACTGACTTATAATATCTTTGCAAAAAAAATATGTATATATAGGTATGTTTATAAACAATCTTAATAAAAAATTACAGCACATAGTCTAGTCGCATTGCAAGTAACCAGTGCATGTTGTTGCGATAAGTAGTACTTCGTATGTTATCATATCATATCGTATCATATCATATCATATCATATCGTATCGTATCGTATGTGGTATGCTTCATACATATGTTTAATTATACCCTTTGTTATATGCTATTCATATGTTATTCTGTTCTGTTCTGTTCGTTTCGGTTCGGTTCGGTTCGGTTCGGCGCGGTTCTGCTCTCCTTTGTTCCGTTCCCCTTTACAGGAGCTGCGCTATGACCGGCTCAATGAGGCACATGTGCTCGGCACCGCGCACTGGCAGCCGATTCAAGCAAAAGTGACGTATCATATCTGGCACCGTGTCGAAGGGACGACTGAATTGACCCAGGATATACTGTCCAGTTTCGTTGCGTTGTATGCGCATGTGCATAAAGCCCTTGGCGCCCCTAAAGTGATTAGAGATCGTTTTGGATGAGGAGATGTAACAGTGAGTGGATCTTAAGGCACATCCATACTTACTTGAGCGATAGCGAGTAGTCCTGCTTGGTGGACTCACAGTTTCGCACCAGAAAGGAGCCCTCAGCGAGGGGTCGCAGCGTTGTTTCCGCCTCAATCCGGGTAATCGCACCGTGATACCAACTAAGACAGCAGGACAGGAGACACATGAGTGAGACTGTAACTGGTAGAGAGAGAGAGAGAGAGAGAGGGAAATATCATACCCCTGACGTTCGAGCGGTATGGTCACATCAATTAGATCCACTGCCGTCACATAAGCCTGTCCCAGCTGCATGCTCAGCTCCTTGCTGTTGCTGTTAAGGCCGCGCAAATCAAGGCTGCCAAATTGCTTGTTCATCTGGCGTGATTCGTTGAGATTTAGCGTCAGATTCTGCCGGAACAGGGCCGTATCTAGCGATTAAGAAAGAGAAAGAAAGATGAAATACTATAGCCAAGAGATGGGGTCGGGATCAGGATATTCGAGAAAGGAGAGGAGAATTTGAATTTCTACGGGATCGGGCGGGGCTAGAAGCGAAATTTCGGGATCGGGGAAACAAACTTCGGGATTTTGTATCCCGATTCCATATCTACGGTAGTTTACCGAGGGACTTGGGAATTTTGTCAGCCCTGAACCTTACCCAGCTTGCTGGCCAACTTCTGTTCATCCCGCATGGAGTGACTGGAGGAGGCCTGCGAGATGCCGCTGGACTCGGTGCTGTGCATCATCAGATTATTGATCTCCGCCTGGTTGGCGCGCAAACGTCTACGCAGCTTCGGCATATCGAAGGGTAGCTCGCCCAAATCCACCGAGGTGGCGCTGCCCGATGTACAGGCCGCCTCCTGCTGCAGCGTTTTGCGTCTACGCAGCTTTGGCATGTCGAAGGGCAGCTCCATATCACGCAGATCCCTCAGCTCTTGGGGCAATGCAGAGCTGCCCGAGCCGGTGCCAGTTGCGGCGCTGCCGCCTGCTCCAGTTGCTGCTTCGCCTGTGCCTCCCCCTGCTCCGGCACCGGCCGAGTCAGCGCTTACCAGTTGCAGCTTGGGAAGCGTAAGACGCTGCAGTACCAACGACGGTGGTTTGCCTTCCTCACGTGAATGCAGCGAGATGCCGCTGTCGGAGCCAAGCAGCTCGTCGGCCAAATGCAGGAGCGCTTTGTTGGGCGGCGGTGCTGCACTGCTTCCGCCACTACGTTGGCCGCGCGACTTGGAAGAAGTGAAGGCTACACCCAGCAGCTGCGACTGAGCGGCAGAGGTACCTCCTCCTGCTGCCGCTGTGCCAGCGCCTGCCACATTCTCTTCCTGTTCAGCAGCCGCTGCCGACTGTGGCTGCTGGGACTGCTCCGAGGCCGGCTCTTGCGAGGACTTGTCCGATATGGGACTGAGGATATGCAACTTGGAGTGTATAAGGACGGGTGCACGCAGCGGATAGGCCACGCTGGAGCTGCCACTGCCGCTGCCGCTCTCGGAACTGTGCGAGCTGAGCGAACTGGAGTGACGCGATTCGGAGCTCGAAGTGCTCCGGTTGCCCTCGCTGGTGCTGGAGCGTAGCGATTCCATACTGCCACCGCTGCTCGACGTCGCAATGCTTTCCGTTGAGCTGTAGTTATGCCCATGGCGTGGCCGTCGTCCGCTGGCGTGGTGGTGCTGATGCTGATGATGGTGCCGCTGCTGGCCATGCTGATGCGCATTGTGGTGCGGTTGGCCGCTGCGTCGCAGCTCCAGCACTCGACCAGATTCCAGCACAAAGGAGCGCGGACGGCGTGGGGCCGAGACTGAAACGGAAACGGGGCCAGAGGCCGCAGCCGAATTCGAGTTGCTCGAGGGCGGATTCACATAGGCGCTGTCGGTGAGACTGTTGTCATTGCTGGAAGCGCACAGCTGCTGCTGGTGCTGCTGATCCTGGTGCTGCTGGTGGCGCAGAGCCTGCAGTGGCAGGCGCAGATCGCGCAGTCGCGGATGCGCTGGATTGGCGGCGGGCAGATTTGGTGCGCTCTTGATGCTGTTCATGTAGCGCTCGTGCTTGCCGGGAAACTTCATTGGCAGCGGGGCCGTTGATGGTGGCGAGGGTGTATAGCCTCTGGCTGGCAATTGCGATGATGCAGCTACTCCACCAGCTCCAGTTGCCGCCAAGCTGGCTCCAGTGCCAGTGCCAAGGCCAGATCCAGGGCCATTACCAATGGAAGTGGTGTTTGTATTCGGGTTGGTGTTGGCGCTGTTCTGGTTCTGCTGATCCACCTGGCTCTGGCTAAGCTGCAGCTTGCCTAACTCTGCCTGCACCTGCAACACGTCGGCCTGCTCCTGCAGCGCCTGATTCTTCGAGTTCTTGATGCGCTTGCATTCCAGGCGGCTCTGGCTCTTTGGCTTTGCCTTCGTCTGACCGTGGGCATGGACATGGACATGGGCCTGGGTCTCGTTGTTGTTGGCATTGCCATTGCTTAGTTGGAGCAGTACTGCGTGGGAGTGATTCGTGATGCGATCCACCTCATCAAGATCGTCGTCCGACTTGGCGATTTTGCAGTCAAAGGCTGTCTCGTATATTTGCCGCCTACGGCTGGCCATGATGTCCGAATCCTGATCGTCGTCGTCGTCCTCGTCCCCCTGCTCCTCGCGCTCGTCGTCGCCGTAGAGATCAAGTGTGTTGAGTGACTGCGACTGTGTGCTCAATGACGCCGTCGGTGGCGTTGGTTGATTGCTGCCAGAAATGTGCGTTAGATTTGAAGGATTGGAAGCTGTTGTGGCTGTCGCTGTCGCTGTGGCTGTGGCTGGCGCACACTCGGCGCATTCGTGTACGCCATGCGGGTGCACATAGAAGATGCTGCGCGGCCGAAAGTACTCCTCCAGTTCATCGAGGTCTGCGCCCAGGCCGCCGCCACCACTTCCCGTGGGGGCGGCAACGCAGGCTCCGCACACCGCTGCTGGGCCCAGCAGACGGTGCGGCGGCATCGGCGGCGACGCCTGCTCCGCGTCTGGATGCGGATGCAAATGCGGCTGTGGCTCTGCTGCTGGCGCTGGTGGCGGTGGTGGTGGGGGGCAGCACTTGAGCAGCTCGCCCTCGCCGGCGTCGCAATGCTGCAGTTGGAGCTGGAGCTCGCTGCCAGTGGGATTGGAGTTGGAGTTGGAATTGTTGTGGCTGCTGTGCTGCTGGAATGCCAACGGCTGAACGTTACAGGTCTTACGCACTAGGGCCAGCGCCCGGGCATGCCACTCGCGTCGTTTGAGGCACTCGCTGCAATCGGATTCCTCCGAGGTGCTGCTGCTCGTGCTGCTGCTGCTAGGTGTCTCGCAGCGGATAATGTGGACGCCCTCCTCGGTGAAGCTGTAACGCTTAGGCGTCGCCTGTTCTCCTATACCCTGGGACTGCGCCTGCTGTTCCTCTGGCTCTTGCTCCAGGGACTGCTGAACGTCTAGAGTTGGCTCAGCCTCCGCCAATAGATCGCTCTCGTTTAGCGGCTCGTGCTGGGGTCCGGGCGCATCCAAGCTGCTGCTCTTGCGATATCCACCAGACAGCGGCTGCGTCTGCGGCTGGGGAGGCTCGCTGGCCGTCGATTGTCGGCACTTTAGCTTTGTCTCCTTGTCGTTATCCTTGTCTTTATCCTTGCTCTTCAGCAGATCGGAATAGTAATATGGCGAGGGCTGGCGCTTGCTATGTTCCGCATGGGCAACTGTCAGTTTACGCGGACTGCGCTGCAACTGCGGTGGTAGCGGACGCACCAGATCATCCGAAATGCTATCCGGCGAGTTCAGGCCCAGCGGCTGAATGCCCTCTAGCACAGCCGCTGCTGCAGCTCCTCCCGCTGTTGGAGCTGTGACCGCCGGCAAGGGCAAGTTCTGTTCAACTTCCTCGTCTATGTCCGCCTCCTCGTCGGAGGACTTGGGCGCCGAGGAGTCTGCAAAGAGCACAAGAACTTTTGGTTAGCGCAATGCTGACAGCTATTAATTAAGCGTCCGCCAGTCGCGACGTCGTGGCGACAACAGAAACAGATGCAAACTTACAAGGGCCGCCTCCGGCTCTCGTTGGACTTTGGCTCGAACTTTGCATCGAAATTTGCAGCTGTTTTTGATTACGATTACTGCTCACTCGCACTCGCACCCGCACCCGCACCCTTATCTCTCCCTCACCCACACCCTACTTTGGAGCCGTACTCAGAAGTCAGTACACTCACAGAAATCGTGCAGTCGAAAGGAGAAGCGTATTTTTCAACATTGCCTTTGGGTAGTATAATACCATCACGATATTTGTAACTGATAGTGGGAAGCATATATATATATCGGGGTGCTTTATCCAATACTTAAATAGACTTGAGAAAATCTCAATATATACAACATATATACAAATAGTATATGTATGTATGCAAGGGCAAGGGTGCGTAAGCTTCGGCTACCCGAAATTGGCCTCACTTTCCTGGTTTTCTAGGTGTATTTTCTATTTGCCGCTTGGCTGAAGCCAGCAGCCGCATTGCAATCAAAATGCGGCAACAAGCCTCAGCGCCTAATTACTACTCGAATACGCTAACGGTAGATAATGGTGGCAACTTGCGACCTGCCTTGGACCTGGCCTCTTCTTGATCAGCCGGAGAGTAATCAATGCCTTTGCTTTTGCTTTGGCAACATATTGCTGTTGCTGATTAATTGAAACCACAGCTGCACCTGCAACTGCACCTGCAACTGCACCTGCAACTGCAACTGCAACTGCACCTGCCACTGCACTCACCTGAATTGTAGTGACTGCTGCGCTGCTCTCTCTTATGATGGCCGTTATTGTTGTTGTAGCTGGAATGACGATGCTGCTGTTGCTGTTGCTGTTGATGCTGTGCAGCTCGTGGTGTGGGCAATGTTTGCTGCTGCTGATGTTGCTGCTGTTGCTGCTGGAAACGCTTGTGAGCCGGCGTTGAACGTCGCTTGGCCTTTTTGTGATAGACCTTTTTGTGCTGAGCGTGATGCTGGTTGCGCGTGTCCTTGGGGTCAGAGTAGCCCTCGATGAGCTTGACTGATGCCTGCTTGATGTTGCTGTTGGGCAGTGGCGGATGTTGCAATGTGGCGCGTTGTTGGCCACACTGCAGTGGCTGTTGCAATTGCAATTGCAATTGCTGTTGTTGCTGCTGCTGCTGCTGCTGCTGCTGTGGTATAGCCGGCAAAGTGTTGTTGTTGTTGTTGTTACTGTTGCAGTTGCTGTTGCTGCTGTTATTGTTGTTGTTGTGCTGAGCCGATGATTGGCTGGTTGGTAATGTGGCCAAAGCAGCAGGCAGCGGTGGCGCTTGCGACTGTGTCGCTGCTGTTGTTGTTGGTTTTTGTTGCTGTTGCTGTTGCTGTTGCTGGGACGCTTGTTGGGCTTCGGCAAAGGGCAGCTGTGAATACGGAGAGGGATGAGGCATTAACTAATTTGATTTGCAATTGAATTTAAAATTCCTTTGCGTTTAATTAAAAATGTGCGTGTGTATGCGGTTTGCAGGCTGCAGCTGATGGGAAGAGAGGGAAGGGCTGTGCATGGGCATGTTATGGTAGCACGTTTAGCTTTTATAGGTTTTCGTTCACCAATGCACATGGACATGACAACTAATGCCCCCTCATCTCACACCCTTAAATTATCACGCAAATAAACCGATCCGAACCGTGGGCAAAAGACAAGATTTCGCATTTCGAGTTTTTCGTATTTTCCAGTATTTTAATTCTATGATTTATTTAAACACGAAAATTTCTTAAATCAAGAATCCAAAACTCTAGAATTTGTTCTCTGATTGTGCAGTTCTCTGCCTGATAGACGCTTTAGATTGACAACTATACAGGAAGGGGCTACCAGCCATTGGAGGCCCTGTGGCCCAAGCCGGAAACGAAGACGCAGCTGCTGCAAGTTTAACAAAGAGACCAAGCTAATCCTCACAATATCTGCACAGATCTGCTCGGCTGGCCAAATTAGCATTGGTAGCAGTGTCAGCACAGCTCACTCAGCCATGATTTGGACATGACATGACACGCATGACACTGGTCAGTTGGCTGAGCTAAGCTTCCACTGAAGATGTGGCCCCATCGCCCAGAGATGCCGCTTAGTGTTATCCGTATCCGACAGCAGCGGCGGGCTGACATGACAAATAGAGCTGCGTTGCAAAACTGAAAAGTGCAACATCAGGGCTCACAACAATGGCAGTGACAACAGTGACAATGACAATGACAACGACAACGACAACGACAACATGAGCATGTGACATTAACAGGCCATAATGTGCACACATTGTGCGCTTATAAATTGTACGCTATCCCAGTCCATCCCAGGCCCTTCCGATCCAATCCAGTCGTTAATAGACGCATTAATGTTCAACATAAATTTCCTGTACATGAAAGGAGAGAGACAACGCGCGAGGGCGATGGGGAAGTGGCTGCTTTTGTAGGCGGAAATTGATGCGGCCTGGCCGGAGGAAGGCATACACAGTCAACTGCAACTGCTGGCCGCCATTGTTAGACTAAATGAAGCACGTAGCAGGAAAAAGGAAGAGGATCAGGAACAGCAATAGCTACAGCCGCATTGGTATTGCAACTTAAATTAAAATTGGAAAACGGTTTCAGAGCTGGGGGACAGGTCCTGCCGTGCTTTTAATTGAAACTCATAAATTAAGCGTCAACTGTTGAGCTGCTGCTGCCGCCAGACTGTCATCCTCATCCTAGCATCTATGAAGAGGCCCGCAAGCAGCAAAAATATTTTTAATGAATTTGAACTTGAAACCATCCAGGCAACATCCTAACAACCAGCATACGTCCGCTATGCCCTCTCTCTCTCCATTTGCCATACTCATAAATGTTTGAACTGCCCCCGCCAATGCAAATACTGGGCATATTGATGAGATGAGGGCGAGGATGCGGCCGCGGACGACTACGAGATAGAGAGAGCAATGTTGTTGAAGCGGATATGAGAGTAGATTGGGGTTTACAGCTGTGGGGGGAATTCGTCTGCTTAGCTAAGGGTGCTTCCACATATTGCTGTTTAAATATTTGCCTTTGATTATTCCACATGCTTTGCAAAATCCATATCGGGACAGAGGACAATGTGTACTAGTGCAGGCAGCACACATGGAACACCCAGATGATTCGATACAGCTAGTGAAATTATGCGAGGCAACGATTGCAATGATTTGTAACGCATAGAAAGAAGCATCTCCGATTACATAAAATACATATATATTCTTGATCAGCATGGCAAGCCGAGTCGATATGTCTATCTGTAGGTCCGGCTGTTTCTAGTCTTTCAGCTTTAAGGCTCTCAAGCTGAAATTTACCAGAGACTTCTCCTGTGGGCTGCTCATATGTCAAGATCGGAACATGCCATCATATAACTCCCATATAACCCACCGATTCGGACTAGTCCGTCTGTTTCAACCCCAAGATCTCAGAAATCTCAAGAGCTGCAATTTTTGCCAGGCCTTTGGTTAAGTTTGAGATTCATTCCGATCGGACAACTATATCATGTGGCTCCCATATAGCCCACCTCCAATTACCTTTTAGCTTCTCTCATTCCTCCACATCCTCTCCCTCAATCGTCCCTCTTCTTAAACTGCTCCTCTGTGTCCTCTCCTTTCTCTCTTGACTTACTCCTCTTTCCTTACTCCTCAATCATTCCTTGTCTTTGTTGTTGGTTTGATCTTGAAATTATGTTTGGCACTGCTGTAAAACACCATGTGTTTTTTGGCTCTCTTCAATATCGCTGCCAACACTAGCTATTTAGCCCGTCCAATGGCTTCTGTGCTGCTACGACAGTCTGTGCACGATTGCTGTCGCCTGCGAAATGTGTCTTCAATCAAATCAACCACAGCATGCTTAACAGTGAGTGCAAGCGCGGGTGAGCACTGACAGAGGGATGGGCAAGGTGAAGGGGAAGGGGAAGGGGAAGGGGTAGACAAAAAGACTAGACAAATAAAAATTGTTAGACAAATGGTTGCTGCAGCAACGTGATTTTGATGGGAAGCTTTAATGAAAAATGTTGGCAAATGATGTTGACGGTTGATGAGAATGAAGATGAGTACGATGATGAGGACGATGATGATGATGATGATGATGATGATGATAATGATGAGGAGTAACCAGAGCAGCCGGAAGCCAAAGAGTTGCCTCTAATACAGTGCAGTCCGCAGTGACTGTCTATGGTTATGCCGCAAGGATATGCTACCATTGGCGTTCAAGTTGTAGCTACGATAATAGTTTCTATGCCAGACAAAGCGACGTATGAGCAATATGCAGGCCTGCTGCGCGAGCTTTAACTTGTTTTGTTTAGAAAAAAAAACACAACAATAGAAATGATGGGATGGAAAGGAAAGGAACAAACACAGAGACGGAGAAGAAGATAGAGATAGCGCCACATACAGACGTGTGCTGAGCTATCGCTGATATTATTCTATGGAGAGCCGTAAAAATGCCAGGATGGCGATGGCTGTTTCCTGCTCCTCCCCCCCTTTTGCTCAACTGCTCTCATGCCGCGCGCTAAGTGTGCAAGGCGAATGCAAAGCAAAGCGCACTTCACAGCCAGAGCAGACGTAAAGTAAGGTTGAGCAGCTTGACAACCCACAGCTTGGCAACCCCCCTGCCACCCCCAACCCCCAAAACCGTGTAGCCGTCATTAAAAGCAAAAACACCAACAGTTGTACTTGCCGTGCAGCTACATGGACACGCGCGCCCAAAATGTAAACGCAAAACAAAACAAAAGTTAAAAGATAAATTTACATTAATAACTGTGCAGAGCAAAAGAGCAGGCTAGATGGGCAGGCCCGGGGCCAGGCGTAACAGCAGGAATAGCAAGAGCAGCAGGAGCAGACACTTTGTCGCTTTGGGCCATTTCCAGTCTGGGTGAATGTGAATGTGAATAGGCATGTGAATGTTTATAGCCAGGAGTTCGTGTGGGGACTGCAATGAATGGAACGAATGTTTCTTTGGCGAAGGAAGGAGAAGAAGCGAGACGGAGATGGGCGCATGTATGTAGCTGCATATGCAATTGAGCAATTGGGTTTTGGGACACCTTTCGAGTGGTAAAACAAGTTAATGTTTGATCAATACACAAGATTGCCCGCACAATGTTTCGAGAAGTGACTGCAATTGAATGAGTCATTCACTCGCTCAGACATTCACTCAATGAATCCATTAATAGTTTCTTTCAAATATTTACTCATCCCCCAAAGCATTTACATATATCAAATATTAAATACTCAAAGCTCAAATCGGTTATCATAACTCCCAAAGCCCGCCCTTCTACTTCTGCCCATGGCCACTACTTCGCCCCTGCCTCCCGCACTGGGCTAAACAAATTTCAATAAAAAATATATTCAAGTGGCAGTTGGACACTCTGTTATGTGCGGGAAAGCACAAAACAATACGCATATAGCCAATATTCCGTATGGTGAGGCCATAAAAACAGCATAACACAATATGCCCCCCTCCCCAAAACAACAAAAAAAAAACTCATTTCTCTAGATAACGATAACGTGCACAGATTTTTGGCCATCGCCATTTGATTTGTGGCTTAGCCTGCAGCAGGAAGACCATACATAGCCACAGCTCTGGCTTACTTCTTGTTTTTGTTTTTGTTTTGTTTGTGCCATATAAAACGAATACGAGAGTATCCTAGCCCAGGTCTATCTCCCTCTGACTCACTGGGTCTGGCCATTTTTTATGGCCACTACTGGAGCCTGCTGTGCATGAGTTCAAGCTCTGGCTCTCGCTCTGGCTCTGGCTCGGTTGTGCTTTGTTTTGTTTCATTTTTATAATCGAGCTGGAACTCGCAGGGAAAACAGTATATTGTATTCGTGCAAATGTATGCAAATACAGGAAAAGAGAAGCTTTTCCGACCCCATAAGGCACATGCATATATTGTTGATCACGATAAACAGTCGAGGCGATCTAACTATGACTGCCTCTCTCTCTCTCTCTCTCTCTCTCTCTCTCTCTCTATCTCTCTCTCCCTCTATCTATCTATCTCTGTTCGTCTGTCCATCTTTAGGAACACCCAGATCTAGCAGACTATAGGAGCTATAAGAGGCACCAAATCACAAAGGTTTTTACGAATTTCATTCTCTAGAAGTCAAAAAAAAGTGTTGCCTACTTTTTGGGTGTCCTTTGAATATGGAACATTTGCTGAGTAAGAGTATCTTATATTCGGAATTTCCACTGTGTATGACATTCCTGCTTGTTTCTTTCCTATACTTATTGAGCCAATAGTCCGTGCATTGTTTGAGCGGCACTTTGTTTGTACTACTGCCATTTCCATCAGCCAGAGCATCATTCCATCAGTTCGCCCTTTGGTCCTTTTTTTGCCATTAAATAAACAAAGAAGCAACCAATCACTGGCTGAGCAGCATAAGCAGCCGCTGCTGGATTTTCATTAAGCGCATTTCCGGCACCAGGGGGGGTCCCGTTGCCTTCACAAAGAGGGCAAAAGGTGCTCCTTGCCATGGCAGCAACATCAGCTCATTCTATAGGACAGACAGTTAATTGATTTTTGCCTGTCAACCAACAACAACAACCTACACAACACCCACACCCAGCTCATGGTGGCACTGACACTGGCACGCGCACAAAGAAAATAGATGCAGATTGGGCTGATTATTATGCAGTTGAGATTGTTGCTGCAACTGCGGCAACACGCACACCTCTTCTTCATACCCCAGTAAAGTTGTCATTTGAATGCAGCAGCATCATCTCAGCATCGCCACTATTAAAAAAAAAATGTAGTTCAGACCATTTTGAGTTGCACAATATTCCGCTGTTGCAGCGACCGGACTTGGGTTCAGATGTAGATAACTCAGGTTGAGAACTTGTGGGACATAATCTCTGACAACATTTTCGATTTTCGGGACTAAACTAAACTAAACTTAACAAGAAGAAACACTGACAAGCAAAATGTGTTTCAAGAAAATCGGGATTGTAGCAATGAACAAATATAAACTTTACTATTGATTTCGACTTACAAATTCAGTTTGTGGACTTGGCGCTATCCAATGCTCCGGATTCGTGGGTATAGCCTCCGCCAGGCAGGGATCGAAACTGGACGGTCGTTTTTTAACAAAGTCTACAGGCAGGCTGTAATCATCACAGATGGCAATCTGCAAGAGATGGCAAGAGATAGATAGATAGATAGATATATATATGTATATATACATTTAGCAACTGACGATGTTACACTGTCTATGTATGTGTATGTATGTGTGAGTGAGTGAGTGTTCCCAGGTAAATAATGTGGTAAAAATAACATTTTTCAACAACAGAAACAAAAACAGAAAATAGAAAACAGAAAACAGAAAAGCCAACACGTGCACATCAAGTGACAAAGCCAGGCATCAAGCTATAGCTATTGCCCACCTGCTGGGCCCGCCTCCGCCGCCTCCCTTTGTATTTTGTATTTTGGGCGACGACAGGAGCATAAAAGCTCGCCTGCGTCATCAAAAGTGGCACAACAATGGCTAAATTACGGTTACAATTAAAAATGGCGTCGGTGCTGTGATGATGCTAAGAAAGACAGGGACAGGTACAGGTACAGATAGAGGGAGAGGGAGAGAGAATGGGAAGCACCGCTCAGTTGCTACAATTGAAACTTGGACTTGGAGGGGTTCGTTCTGCGTCCTTTGTCAAGTGAGCGCGCGCCTGCCAAAGGTTTTTGAAAAGCGCTGAGTTTCGCAATTACCGTTAAGTGCGTGAATGTGAAATAATAATTTGAGTTGAAGTGGTTCTTCAGAGCAAACCAGGGGCTGGGGCCGGGGATTTAGTACAATATTGCCAAGCAATTGAATATGATCCAAAAGGCAGACATCACGCGATCCTCTCACCTCCAGTTATGCTCACATAGATTCTATGTACAGCTAGTTTTAGATTTTGTACAGTTGCTTCAAAACATGTAGGCTGAGTAGCAGCCACACACTTGCCGGTGACATCAAGGAAGGAAGCCTAGCTTCAATTTGACAAAATTAATATACCATTTTGAGAATGGCATAACAATGTCTATATCCAAAAGGGGAGGTGCAAAGCTGGAGCTGGAGTTAGCGGGATTATATCTGCTAAATGTTAAGCACACACATACACACACACACACACAAAGTTACACTTGAACTACCTCGAAGTACAACTGCAGGCGATAGAGCTGACGACAATTGCGGCAATACCACTCCAGTCCAGAATCAGAGCCAGATGATTGCCTTGAGCGCAAGGCAGTCGCCAACTCTCCGGGGATGTCGTCGACACAGCTGCCGTGAAAACGCCAGGCACAGGGACCGGAGCACACCACATAAGACTCGCCGGCATTAAAATCAATCCAGCAGCGACGACAGAACATGTTGTTAATATATATTTTCATATATTTTTCGACGGGGGATGCTGGGGCAACGCAGGCGAAGGATGTCTCGCCACTTAAGAAAATTGCACAAAATTTGCCAGGCTGTCGAAAGGAGTAAGACAGTGTTGGCGTTGTAGAAGCAGGAGCCCAGGCAGGTGGTGTTTACATGCGAACGCCACGCACAGCACTGAGCAGAGCAATGGCTTGTGGCTCGAAGAAGGTGAGCAGGACAGCCCGTTTGGATTGGACAGGCAGGCAGGCTGCTTGGACAGCTATACGGTTGAAGCCAAGCTTTTGTGAGGTTGTTTCTGCTGCTGCTGCTACTGCCTGCAGGCTAGGATGCCGCTTTCTATGGCCACTATGCGAAGGTATGTTTATCTAATGAACCCACACTGAGCGCATTGCTCAAAAGAGTATCTCACCTTGGGAGATTTGCAATTAAAATGGGCCAGTTTTCATATCTTCAAACAAAGAACTCGGTGTCCTTACTGACCGATTGCGGATAACACATTAAGCCCAAGCTATAGCAGCTGGCAGGCTAACACAAGTAAGATGAGCAGATGAGCAGAGGAGCAGAAAGCCAGCGTCACATCTCCGAGAACCCGGGCAATGGCAATGCTGGGTGTGAATGCTGTCACCCCATGGATTTGCTTGCGCCACTAGTTCCTTGCCATGTCATGCAGTGTTTCCTCTGATTTATAAATACACACAAATCTGGGCAGCTGCTCAAGCGAATGCTTTGCATGCGGAGAACACCCACATCCTACTTCCCCTTACAGGCACTCTTACCCGCATCTGCACCATCCAAGTACGTTTCGTAAGCATAGCTGATGACTCACTAAGAAGCTACTCATTGCCATAGATGTAGCTATAGGTGATGATGCAGTGATTACCAAGTAGTGTTCTGGCTGCCCTGGGTGGGTGCATAAAAAATGCATATGGCAGGAGGGCAGTGACGCTCGCCACTGCCACTTAAAGAACAGGACAACACGTGGCTCAACTGGCTGGCTGGCTGGCTGGCTGGCTTTTGGCCGAGTCTTGGCAGGCTCTTTGGCTCGCCTCCGTTTTGTCTGTTCGAGTAAATATCATAAATTTTAAAGACGACATTAATACGGCTCGTTTGCAGCACAGTCACACCGTCACCATCACCGTCACCGTCACAGTTTCAATGGCAGTTAGCCTTGAGTTGGCTGCCTGTGCCGTGCTCTCTCCATCGTACTGTCCTCGCCTGTCCTCGCCTGTCCTGTCCTGTCCTACCCTGCTCTGTCTTGTCCTTGCCTACATTTGGCAAAGCCAAAACCAAACACTGGCGCATAACCGCAGGCACTTTGGCAGCACGCCCGGCTCACACAAAAGACACAAAAGACAAATGCAACTTGGCTGCTGCTGGTGCTGCTGCTGGTGCTGCTGCTGTGGACTGTGGGTTGTGGCAATATAGTTGCCATTGCCGTTGCCGTTGCCCCTTTCAACGCCTCCAACTCAATGGCAGCCGTGCCATATCGTTGTGGCCACATGTTGCCCCCAGCTCTCGGCTTTTGACACACTTTGTAACTGTTTTTGGTCAGGAAATGAAACTGAACCTGTTCGCTTCGCCTCGGTTCAGTTTAGTTTGGTTTGGTTTCTTTTCATTTATTACAAAAGTTGCCGGAGTAACAATATCACTCAGCTGCAGCAGCAGGTTCCAATGAAAATCTAGTGGTTTGACTTTGATTCTCAGCTCAGCTCAGCATGCTCGCTGGGACTTGTTTGAAAAGCAAACTGAAAACCTATGATAATATAAGCAAGTGTTGGCCCAAGGGACTCGACAGTTCCGTCCAAAATTCTGTTGTTCTGTCAAAAAACATCGATGCAGTGCGTGAACTGATAAGGATAATTGCCTCCTAAAAAGGACACACAACCAAATTTGGTTCGATTTGAATGAACAAGAAAAATGCTTCTCGGTATAAACCAAAACCCTAACACTCAGGCTTCTCAGGGAACTTTCCAAAGCCACTCAACTCTTGCAGGCTTCTGGCATCACTGAGGCTCAATCCGAAGGGGACCCCTGGCCACCATCTGCTTCTCTCGCATCCATTCATCTATCCACTTGCAATTCAGCGTTCACTTTGTTTATCAAGTTTCCCTTCTTGTTGTTTTTGCCGTCGCAAATCGGTCGCACTAATTGCAATTAGAGCGCAACCTCCTACCCGTACCCGTGTCCCTGCCTACCCGTGTTGCTCGCCACGCGTGCACACTCAGCTACCTCTACAACAAGCTTTAAGCTGCACTAGCCCTTTGACCTTTGGCCATGTGTGGCAGCACAGTCACAGTCGGACAGCAGAGCCAATCCCAATCCTAATCACAATCCCAACTCTCGAAGCCCTAAAGTGAGCTTGTGCTTGTGCCTGCAATCGGAATGGATTCATTGATTGATTGATAGATGGATCGATTGGCTGTCGCTCACAGTCACACTTACTCTCGCACTCAAGAGTCGCTCCCACGCTGCTGCTGATGGTCTACGCTGGTCTGGCCTGGGTCTGGTCTGACCTCGCCAGCTTGGCTGATTGATTAAGCTGGCCGGCTGGCTACCCAAGGCTGTCGCTTTCAATTACCAATTACGTGTTACAACAACACCAACAGCCCCAACGACAGCAACGAACAGCAATAGTCGAAACGACAACAACAACAACAACAACATCAACAGCATAATCGGAACAGTAAACACTTTGCCCCATTTGCCCACCATTAACGCTCAATTGATTTGTTTGTAATTTGCGGCAATGTTGAAAGACAGGCCCTCAGGTAGGTCCTGGGCCAGGCTAACAGCTAACAGGTAACAGGTAACATTTCCGCTGGCCATTTCATGTTCCCCCAATCCCCAGTTTCCAGACCATGCAGTAGTGCCCATTCACTCAATTGCTTTATGAAAATGTTTGCACAGCACACATACACCCACCCACACACACACACACCTGCTTATGTAACGCAACGCTTTTAATAGATCTCGCCCATTTGGTACTCATATTTCCGTTGCCTGTAAGTATGCAACATATTTTTTTTTAATTTGTAACCAAAGCAAACGCTCAACGAGACATTTGGGAGTCATGGGGCTCGGAACGGGGACGGGGACGGGTATCGCAGGGCATCGCAGGGCATTTAAAAAAAAAAAGGGGCGCAGCCGCCCAGCAAAGTTTCAAGTGTTCCCCAAAGTCAACGTTGTCAAGGGAGCTGAAAAGTCAGTGCGCTCTACTCCGCCCCCGGCCGGCTCGCGCTGATGTTGCAGGGGGTGTGCCCGTCAGAAACATTCAGCTGCTGACGTTAGCTGACTGCTGATGCAGCCCAGGACCAGGACCAGAACCAGGACCAGGACCTGTTTTCGTGGCCAGGTGGCTGTGTCTGGGTCTGGGTCTGGGTCTGTTTTTGTTGGCGGCAGGCTGGCTTTTTGGGGTTGCACATAAATTTTAATTAAATATTTTTGAGCTGCGTACGTGTGTGTGTGTGTGTATGTGTGTGTCTATGGTTTAAAGCAACAGAAGATGACGCAGCATTGAAATTGGCATGTGGCCAAAATGGAAAGCCTAGGCAACACCATACAAAGAGCAGAGCAGACACACATCCTGTATAACATTGGCGAAATGTTGCGTAAATCCTGAATGTGAATAACTGGCTGATGCTGATCAGCGCACTGGATCACCACTTGAATTACGCAGCAACAGCAGACGCCGCCACCCCACCTGACCACTTTGAATGCCTATAAATTTCAATGTCGCACCGCAGCCACAAGAGACAGTCAAGAGACAGACAGACAGACAGACAGACAGACGCAATGGCATATAACACGCTCGCGCTTGCACAGGTCATGTAGACTTTGTTAAGCTCTTTGTGCAGTGCAGGAAAAGGAGGCACGCCTTTGAAATCATCAAGGCCAAAACCCCATAGCTGCACTCAGAAAACAACAATTAAATATTTGATGCTTTGAGCAGGTGAAAACGTGGTTAGAAGCCAAAAGTTCGAAAAAGTTCTTATTCGAAGAGCGAAGTTAGAATTTTTGGAACTCAAATAGGTTTCGGGCTAAAATCAGGAATGATTAATGCATTTCTTCTAGATATTTGTTTGATGCGACTATCTGGCTCTCATTGTCTCAATGGGTATACGATGGCAAATCAACATTATCCTTTTAAAAGGACAGACAGAGCATTCAAACGACGACGTCTGCTGCTGAGAGCGCTATGTGCATTTTGGAGGGGTTGCCGCATCGCTGGGCAAAAGCCAAACGACAGACTGGGGGCACTGGAGACACTCAGTGCACAGTGAAAAAACCTTCCGCTGCCGCCTCTGACTCCACCTGCCTAGATCGCAGGGCAAGTGACAACGACAACCCCAACAACGTGTCCACATAAATTGTTTGCCCAAAAAGTAATGAAAAACAATTTACAATGCAAAGAAATTTAACAGAGAATCAGAGAGAGAGAGAGAGAGAGAGAGAGATATAGAAGAGGGAGAATATACATAAATTCATTTGCGGCCGCCGCTGACCAATGCCGGCTGCTCTGGCTTTTTAAATACCACACACATGTTACCAACAAACGTGCTGCCGGGGATTCGGATTCAGATTCAGATCCAGCACCAGTGCAGTCGAAGTCAACTTCCTGTTTGGAAGCACACACACTCACACACACACACCGTCCCTCCATTCACCCCTTTTGGTGCCACCACAGTTGAGCGCACATTGGAAATTGTTCTGCTTGCGGGAGCAGAAGTTGAGCGGGTGGCCTTTTGGGTGGCTCCGGTGGCGCCGGTTGACGCTGAGCGAAACGAAACGAAACGAAGCGATTGCGTTTTTAGTTTTGTGAACTTAGCAGAAATGCGCTGACCGGAAAGTTGAAATATCCAATCGGCACTTTATTTAGCAAGTTGTTTGCCAACCCTGATTGGTGGTGGACACGGGGAATTGCACGAGGAATGGGGCATGGGGAATGGGGAATGGCATATGGAAATGGCAATGGTTTATTGTAGTTGCCGCTTAAATGGGCATTACGTGGCACACCAAAAATGAAATTTGCCAAGGATTCGATTCGATACGATTCGATTGGCTGGACGAAAACAGTTCAACAATTCGGGATCGGATTCGGGACCATTTGGCATAATTATGGACTTCATTTTGGCAGACAGATTTCATGGCGCTAACATGAAGATGTGAAACCGGGCCTTCATCGCATACTCAAGCTGTTGAAGGAGATCTATATATATCTTCATATATGAAATGGGCTCAGACGAGGCAGGCAAGCTGCCTTATGCCCATCAGACCTTAACCCATTGCTTGCTCTTGGTGTTAAATTTGACATTTCTAGTCGAGTGGCTGAGGATGTGGTGGTGGTGGTGGTGGTGGTGGTGCCACCACAATACAGTGCAAAACATATGGGTCCAATTACGTAGCACTTCCGGCGGTGTTATTGCTCCTGTTGTTGCTGTTGTTGTTGCTGTTGTTGTTGCCCTAGAGCCACCCCAGCCCTAGTGCTAAGCGAAACCCTCACCCTCACCCTCACCCTCACATTCAGCACATTCGCATCAACAAACATTTCACGCCTGACATTTGACAAGACATTGTCGTCTGTGTGTGTGTGTGTGTGTGTGTGTGTGTGTGTGTGTGTGTGTGTGTGTGTGTGTATGACAGAAGGGGGTCCTCCGGGTAGTGTTGGTTGGTGGCTGCATGACGTCTACAAAAATCCAAATGCGAAAAAATGGCAATAATATTTTTATGGGCATAAATAATGCAAGAAGCGAGTGAAGGAAAGAAAAAGACTGAAAAGAAAAGAAAAGAAAGAAGGCAAAAACGAAGGCAAGCCAAGGCAGGGCAAGACATGGGCGTAGCAGCATGTTGTGCCGGATTTGACAAAAGGCAAAAGTGGGGCTTTTCACGCCATTTTCATGCACTGGCTGCTAAGAGGATGAACTAGACACAGGCCGAGAGTGAAAGAGTCATCATGAGGGGAGGGGTTGCGGCGAGGCCGGCGAGACCCTTGGTAGCCGCACACATTTAATGTGGCCAAAGTCGATTAAGCGCTGCCTCTCGTCCATACACAAGCAAAGCAGCTGCTAACTGTGGCGGCGGTTCTGTCAAAGAGGGGGCTGGGTTGGCCAAAGGGGCTATCGAGCATACCAGAGTCAAACTACAACCATAACAACAACAACAACAACAACAACTAGAAGAAGACAGTGGCCATTAATGGATCTGTGGCCTTATGACTCAGCCACAGCTGAAACTTAAGCTCAAGCTACACCCCCGAGCCCGAACGAACACCACCACGACCCCACCACCCCACGACCGCAACCGCAACCGCCTTTTCTTATCGCTATGGCGGTGCTTAGCGCTACGTCGTTGTCATTATTAGTTGAGAGTGCAAAACAATTTAAGAAATTGCTTGCCAAAAAGAGGAAAACATGCACAAGCATGTTGGTGGGGCAGGGAAACACAGGGAATGGGAAACTGGGCGAATGTGCTTGCTCTTGACTGTGTATATGCTTAAGGATGTTTAGGCAATACCCTGTTTATCCTGCGGTGCATGGCCGGCTGCATGACAAACTTTTAAGACCATAAAAAAACTGTATCCCTGAAGTCCTTATTGTCTTGGCGCTGTGGCTCTTTTAAAGCAAGCTGGAAAAGATTACAAATACCAGTTGGTCCAACAAGCAACTGGCTGGCTTGGCTAACAAGATTTTGTATGAAACACAGAACAAAAACAGACTTAATTCCGTTTTCTTAGGGAAAAATCAACAAGAAATTTGCCAGTGGAATTAAATCCAAATTCCAAAAAATAACAAATTCTTTGGAAAACCACCAAATATTTGCAGAGAAAACTCAACTCAATAGACTTTGGGTTCGGGTTCGGGTTCTCGAACAATATTCATGATACTCAGACAAGCACACGCGCGCATTTATAAGCCAAATTGAAGCCCGAAGCTATCATCCACACACACGCACACACCCAAAGAGAGAGGGAGGGAGCACTAAAATTTCAATCGACAGATGCAAAATATTTGCGGAATTTAATTTATGAATAATCATTCGCGGGGCTTGGGCTCGAATCTCGTTTGTCCTGCGGCGGCTTAACATCAAAACCTTAGCAAATACCAAAAAAAAGTAAAAGTCAAGTAAGGTCCTAGGCCTAGGCTGAAACACAAACAGACTTGCCTTATGTCGATAATGATGAAAATGATTATAATAATAATGATGATGCTTGATGAAGGGTAGGGGGGGAAGGTGGGCATGCCTGACAGGTGGTTGGGAAAAAAGACTTTGACGAACGGAACTGAAGCTGGAGCTGCCTGGACTCGCTGCGATAAGGCCAAAACCCTCAACAGCTGCGGCAAGGAGGAGGAGGAGGAGGACGAGCACATAGGCCAAGACTACGGCACTTGAGTCGAATATGAAGCAGCTACATTATACCCTTACTTACACGTACACACACACACACACATTAAGCCAGCGAAAATGTATTCATTCTGACGTCGAGACTAACGGCAATTTGTCTGCGTGCGTGTCAGAGTCTGAATCACTCAGTCAACAGTGTGTGTGTGTGTGTGTGTGTGTGTGTGTGTGTGTGCGTGAGTGTACTTGTGTGCTGTGTATATACAGCTCATTAAATACAAATCAGCTTAGCGGCAACTGGAACATCCATCAGGCAGCTATCTGCCGTCAGCCGAAGTATCTCAATTTTGGCATTCTCTTCGTACTTTTGAATTCAACCAGGAAATGTTAATAACTATGGACTAGTGGATATATATATATATATATACAGAGAAATCGGAAAGATGTATATCAATAAATCGATACAACAAAAGCGATACATAGCTCTTGACCTTCCCCTGCCAGGGCGGAATGGAATTCGTTTTACTTTTCATATTCCAAATCGCTCCATTGTTAGATGCACTTCGAGATCTGACCATTTGCTGACCAATTTTTCGACAAATTATCTAAGATTAAAGTTGGTCAACGGCTTGTGCATAGGAACTCATATAGTAACAGCCATCAGGGATTCAGAACATGTCTGTCCAAGCCAAAGCCATGGGCATTAATGAGCCAGAGCGGAAGACGCAGGCGAGGACTCTCCAGCTTTGCAAGAGTTGGCAACAGTTTGCGCAAATTGCTTATTTGTGCCAAAACCAAACTGGGCAACGACATGTGTCAATAAATATGTACAAAGGTGTGTGTGTGTGTGTGTACATGCATATGTAGTATCTATTATGTATGTGAAAGACACATACAACGATACACATATATTTGTATAAATGTCAGTTATGTAAAGCGGCAAGCCAAAGCCAGCTTTCGACATTTGCCGTGTTCTTATGGTTGAGGCAACCACGTCTAGGTCCATATCCATATGCAGCACCGTACCCTTCTAATCATTTCTATGAATTTTGGGCACGTACGTGATGGTACATCATTTGCACAACAGTCGACCTCTGCTGCATCATATAAAAGTGTTCATTTTTGGCACCTAAACACTGTTCAGTTGGTGTTAAGATGAGCAGCCTGCCTGGCCATTGTACCACCTTTCTATTGTAGAATAGAAAAGGATTTTCTTCGAACTGATCTCAGATTTTCAACTGGATCGACTTACACATATGTCAATTGGTCATTTTAACCGAGTTCTTAAAGAATACTTTGAAGCCTTTTGGTCAGTATAACTTGAAACTGACCCATTGTGCGTTTGACTGCAGCGTGCTAAAGTTATAAATTATGCTAATTTCTAAGCAACCTCTCTCTCACTCTCTCTCTCTCTCTCTCTCTCTCTCTGTCTGTCTGTCTGTCTGTCTGTCTGTCTCCCTCCCTCTCAAGTGTCAAATAAATTTAGTTTGTTACATTTCCGCCAACAGCCCAACATCATACGTCACTCCCCCGCAAACCCCCGGTTAGGCTACGCACACACACCACAAAGCGTGTTAGGTTTCATGAAATATGCACGCATGACCACGACCACAACGATGACAACGATGGCAACGACTTGGCGGGCTCAGTTGACAATCCCAATCCCAGAGGCCCACATGTGCCCTATGCGTCATCGTCATGTTGTGGTCCTGGTCCTGGTCCTGGTCCTGGTCCTGGTCCTGCTATGACTGTCTGGTCCCCCTTATTGCGTACTTGTATCACAACACACCAATAGCACCGGCAATCATTATTCTATGTGTGTATGTATATACATTGTACACCTAACTGTCGGCATGTCACATGTGCGCAACAAATTGCGTCTGCCGTACTTGGAAATTTGCGGTTACATTTCCGTTGGCATCCACTGCCATGGCCAATGCACCGGCTTTGACGGCGTTGATGGCATTTTCAAATAGCCCAAGGCCAAAATCAAAGCGTGCAAAATAATAAATCCGAGTGTGGCCGCAGGAGCGGCAGGAGAAAACATTTGCTAACATCGAACTTAGGCAAAGGGATTCTACCGGTGGCCACCGACCGACTACCAACTTTCCAGACAAAGAAGGCTTTGCCGCCCCAAAAAGTATGCAATGGCAAAAGTCGAAGCTGTAGAGAAAATAGTAAATGTGATTTATGCGAAAGCGCAGAAATCGCAGCAAATTCGCATCAAATTTTCATATTTACTATGGCATTACGAATTGCCAGATTATGGAAATTGCTTTCTTTGCCTCAAAGCCAAAGCCACGATGCCCAGCTGGAATCCCTGGCTTAGCCAATTCAGCCATTCTCAGTTATTGAGCTAGCAAACGGCACATGTGTATCTGTGTGAAGTTAACATAGTTTGGGGCCTCGATTTTTACGAGTATGAGTCATGTCCAGACCATAAAAGCCCTCCTCCAGTGTGCCTTGCTGGAGCAGCAGGTTGAACATGGAATGGAATGGGATGGGATAGGATGGGAGGGGATGGGATGAAGAGGAGTTTGGCGTTGCCATAACTTGATATGCCATCAAAATAAAGCCAAACATAATACCTGTGGACAAATAATTACAAGAACAACAACAAACCGCTGAGCTGTCTGTTGGGGGGAGGGGCAGCAGCAGGTAGTGGTAGTGTTTGCAGCGTTGGGCATGTGGCATATTTAATGACAAAGAAGCTTGTGTCAAGGATTACTAATTAGTGTCTGGACGTTGACGTGGCAAGCCAAGCCAATGGTGATGTGGATGATGATGATGATGATGTTGATGAAGATGTTGATTTTCATGACGATGATGGCGTTGTTATAATCTTTGGCTTAAGTGCGCAGCTATAAAGCAGCTGGCGGTTGGAGAGAGTAAGGAAAAGCGTTGGGTGTGTCATTCGGTTGTTATACTCGTACTCGAAGAGTAATGAGCTTCTCATATTCGTGCAGAGGTATGTAAAAGGCAATTTCACAAGTTCAACATACCCTCCAGTCTACGAGTACCGCAGAGCTATATTTGGGGAGCTCTATTTGGAAAAATATGGAACAAATTATGGGTACGAGTATGTTATAGTCCGAATTTCAACTACACAATTTTTACTTGTAAATTGAGTTCGTTTGGTTGTGCGTCCCGCACACACACTATATTACCACTTCACCCCTACCTCAACCCTAAACAGGCCTTGTCATACCTGAGACCTAATTGAAATATTCGCTGAAATGCGGCTTTGCACGCACGCAGACAGGCCGCTGGAACACCTTCCCAATAGTCGTTGTAAATTGACAGCATTTCTCTCCAGTTTCAGCTCTCTTTGACATGTCTTTTTTTTAAATAATATTTTGAATTGGCTTTAGCATTATATTGGGATCTCTTTGTTGAATTTGCAACGTATTTAGTTCAACTATATGAACCTTATAACAACTTAGCCAAGGACATGTGTGTGTGTAAGCGTGCATATGTAAATCTAAATCTTTATCAAAATCGTAGCATACTTTAAGGCGCAGCCATAAAGCACTAAAGTATGACTGCGAGGTTCTCGGACTTGAACAACAAATTGATATTGTTGTTGTTGTTGTCGCTGCCACTGCATAAACATATTGTTAAGCGCTTGGCACATGACAAGGACAGACAGCGACAGCGAAGTGGAGCCAGAACAGCTCAGAGCATCGAAGTGTAAGAAAACAAAAGCCGCAGCCAAGCAAAGGCCACTGATGATAATGATACATACGCCACAACAAAACCCACTATAGTATGTAGACAACCTCTTTCTCCGCCTACCCTCTCCCTAGCGCAACTCAAACATTGGAAGCCAACTTCAGAAAGTTGCCCCGACTGCAAAAGGCACACTTCATAGCAGAACAGAAAAGGAAACTTTTTTCATTTTGGCGTGAAAATTTGTAAACATCAGCGAAACTTGTATGTTCAGCGAACAATGGTGTGTGTGTGTGTGTATGTGTGTGTGTGCATGGGTGGTCAGGACTACATAAAAAGGGTGAATATTTAATAGCAAGTCCAGGTAAACGCCAGACTCAGATTCAAAGACTTTTGTAATACGTTTCCCACTTTTTTTCATTTCCTAAATGACAAATTGTGATCGGAGGCATGTGGAGCAGGTGTAAGTGAAGAAGGGGAGGATGGTTTGATTTTTCTTTCCCTTAATTTTGGCAAGGGTAGGTGTTGCTGTTTGACTTAACACTTGTTGGAACACGTGTTCCCACAGTTGCTCCCAAAAGTTCAATGTTTTGAGCGGGCGAGCGACCTTTCAACGCAATTTACATGCAACACACATGGGAGACATTAGCCAAGCATTGCAGAAGGATGGGCGGGGCCATGGGCAGAGGGTTCTGACAAATGCAAATTGGAGTTTGTAAACAGGAGTTGATCTTATATATATGGTTAACTGCTATACAAAGTGACTCGAGCAGATCTTAGCAGAGATAGTTGGGTAAATAAGAGATGCAGATGAACGATCACCTTAGCCTCAGATCTTTGACTCCTTTCTTCATTTTCTTTTTCCTTGAATAACTATTTCCGATCTTAGTAACATTTGAAAATCAGATTAAAAGTGAACTAAAAACTGTGAGCCAAGCAAATGTCAAGTCGAATGTGTGGCATTAATCTGATAGTCAACTTAGGTGTCCCAAAATAAGGATTCACTTAGAATAGGTTCATTTTTGTATTAGAGAATACATTTGCTGTTACGGATTAAGGGATGACTGGGCACAGCGAGAACGTTGCTCTCGACAACGAGCTCTGCCAATCATTTCGTTGTGTGAGTTGAAAATTTGGTTATAGTTGATTGATTGAGGGCCCCCTCCCGTCACATATGTCTCCCTCTCTGAATATTTTCTTGAGTACATTTGAATGGCATTGAAATATAGTTAGGCTTAGCAGAAGCTAAGCTAAGCCGAGCTAAGCTCATGCTAAGCGGTGTCCACACTCTAATGTATGTATATGCATTTAGCCAGACGGGCGCTGCTCCAAATGGTTGACGCTGAGATTTGCAACAGCTGCTGCAGGCGAAGGCCCTCCCTCGTCTTTGGCCTGTAAGCGTAAGCCCGTTAAAAGTTTTGCATTTTAAGAGCTTAACGCCTGCGGCAAGACGCGGCCTTACAGGACTCACAGGACAGCCAGGAAGGACAACCATTAATCATTAGCACAAAAATGTGCGACTCAAAGCATGCGGAAGAAAAAAAGTATGTAGCTACCACCAGGAACACCAGACAACAGAGCACCGGCACGGGCATCAATATTTGGCGACAATCTGGATGGCAGAGGAAAGGCAGGGACTGTTTCAGCAGCAGGAACGGGAGCAGGAGCAGGCACTAAGCGGCTTGTGACTTTGCCTTTTCTCGTTGTTGCTTCCTGCCTCTGGCCGGGCCTGGCCTGGCCCCTTTTTTGAATTCGACATGGACACATTTATAAGGTAGCTTCGACCTACCTGCCCCGCCTCCCCCTTGCCAACTACACCCACTCCCCTCCCTGGCACCACCCTTGCCAAACAATAACAATGCCATTGTGAGGCCAGAAAATGTTTTTATCTCATTTTGCAGACGTCTGCCGTTAAATTGTGGCAGGCGCAACGTGGGCGGCTGGTAGGCGCTTAGCTGGAGCTGAAAAATTGTGGAAAATCACTTCATGTTTGACGGACACATGTACAGCATCCCCCACTGCCACTGCCACTGCCACTGCCACTGCCACTGCCACTGCCATTGCCACTGCCACCGCCATCGCCCCCGCTGCCTTTTTACTTTTGTCCTCTAACATAATTTATTATTCATTTATATGCATATAGCTTCATGACTTTCTCTTTGCACACACATCTTCGGGGTGCTCCTGCCCAGGCTCAGATCTTCATCTTCATCCGACATCTTAGTCAAAAGTGTTGCTCTACGCTTACATAATTTGACAATGTTGGCAAAACGCATAGTGCCCCGGACTCGGCCAGCCTTTTTGCGGCAATTGTAGCGCATTAAATAAGCTTCAAATTGATGGCCAGCCATTTGTTAATATTATGTCTGAGCCACAGCAACAACAACAACAACTTTATGTCCTGCCCTTTGATTACATTTCCCTTTGACCCATTGTATAGTCTATTGGTTGGAGCTTGCAGCATCTGAGCATTCCGAACATCCTTGGCTGATGCCAGGCAACGCCTACCCAAGCATAAGTATTACTTTTGTTCAGATTTTGCTATATGCTTCAGGAAAAGGGTAGCTTAACTTGGTGATAAATGTAGAATGTGGAATGTAGAACGTTTTTATATTTGATCCTTTATGCAAAGGAACAACACTTTATGCCAGACCTTCATGGTAAATTGGATTTCAGTTGGTAATGCAAGGAAGTCCTAGCTGTCATCAGCTAACATAAAGCTAACATTCAGATGGATGAATTACATTTCGTGCTTTCATCTTCTCGATTTGGTAACAAGACTAGCTAAAAAGTTAGGATATTAGCTTAAGCATGGGGATGGGAAAACGGCTCTTACTGTGCTACGGATCGCAGCTGTATATCCATATAGGAATGCAAGAGTATGTGAGCTTCGCCAGGGCAAACTTATTTGTCCATTGTCCTCGTTTTTGTTTGTTTCGTTTGCATTTTTCCTCTTCTTTCTAAAGCTGTAGCTTTTTCACATTAATGAGTCGGCTCTGAGCGCAAAACTCTGGAACTCATTAAAAGAGAGCGAGTGCTTCATTAAGGGCTTAAAAAGTTAAACCGCAAAACTGTTGAAAAAGTGTGTGCATGTGTATAATATTTATGGGATTTCTATAAGAGGCTTCGGCTTCGCAAATGTTTAAATGAGTTCGCTAAATGTTGAATAACTTTATTATTTAACTAGCTTAAGGTTTCAATGAGTACAAAAAGGTTTATCGGATGGGTGCACTTCCAACGGAGATCGTGGCGGCCTACAAGGCGCAAATTAATGGTGGCACAAAGCCAAAAACAGAAGCACAAAGCCAATTTTTGACCTCTTCAGTGGACTTGGTACATGCTTGCTAAATCCTAGAGTTGTTAGCACTGTTAGAAATAGCAAAAAAATGTTCCAAGCAGATTTTTGAAGGGATTTTCTCTTTCTATTTGTAAATGTTTTTTATTTCAGCAAGCTCGAGGTCAAGTGAGTGAGGAAACGCCGATTTAGCTAAGTCCAACGGACAAGCAAACTTGATTTTTACTTGAAAACATCGAAATATCCGAATATAAACGTCGATATAGAACTCAAATTTGTATAACATCGATGTACCGATGTTGCATTGATATTCTTTTCAGCACTTTTGTCCATTCATCTACCAAATCTCAATTCTCGTTCGTCAATTTCACCAGAAAGAAAATCCCAAGTAAGACGAAGGTGTAGGTAAAGGGAAGTTAGTATTACCTCAGCAAAGGTGCGGCCAAGCACACACACCAAGCCACTACAAGTAGCAGTGGCAGTGGCAGTGGCAGAGTGTGACATAAAAATTAATCAACACAATGGCGGAATAGGCTACGTGTATGGCTGACTATGAACTACGCATCGGCTCTACAACTTATGCAATAAAAGCAAACACAACAGCAAGCATCGCACAGAATGTGAGGCAGGACAATTTAATTAAATGGGGACAAAATAACAAAACAAATGTACAAAATAGCCACACACTCACACAGAGCGCGAGCACTATCAAACAACAGTCATAGCACAGTCAGCCATAGAGTCAGGCAAGCCCCCCCAAAAGCAAAGGCCTGCCAAAGCACACGATGAGTCATGAAGGTCATGACGAAAGCAAAGCCGCCTGCCGCCTGCCGCCGCTTGCCTGCCTTGCTTTGATTAGTCTACGTAACAGAAACACCTACAACAACAATAACATTACGTATGGCTGGCGCTGTTGTTGTGACAGGTTGACGACGCGCCTGCCAGACAGTTTGGCAGCCACAGAGAGAATAACGGTTACCAGCAGCCTGTAAATGAGAGCGTGCGAGCACAGCGTAGAGAGCGCTCTGCGGCCGCTTTCTTATATTACATGAAAAATCAATTTCGCAATGTAACGTTGCGTGCTTGCTTTCCTTCGCCTTCGTTTGTTGTGATGCTCTCTCTCTCTCTCTCTCTCTCTCTCTCTCGCCATGCGTTGTTACATTTGTTGTTTGCATTTGCGTTGTGTTGTGTTGCGTTGTGTTGTGTTGCGTTGTGTTTTACGCCTTAAATGTTGCACATTAACGGTAACGGTAACGGTAAATGGCGCCTAGTTATTGTTACTTAATTAATATGGCACAATGCTTGCACAGATTATCGTTATTATATTGCTATTGTTCCATTTGTTTTGTTCTTGATTTGCTAAAAACTTACCGCTTGTTTGTGATTGCTTGCTGGTGTGCGTTGATATGTGTGTGTGTGTGTGTGTGTGTGTGAGTGCGCGTGTTGTTTTGTGTGTTACTTTGCGAACAACAACAGCAGTATTTTAGATAACCGTTAACATTAACAACAACTCAAAAAAAGGGTTCAAAAAAGCGTAACACTTGCAAAAAATAAAAACACCAGAATTGAAATTCTCAAGAAGACGTTGTCAAATGTCACTGACTTGTACTGCTCGTTCAAATTTACGCGCGCTACTTAGAACGTCCTACGTGGTATTTTGCTTTCTTTTTATTATAAAGTTTTCCTATTGTCTTTCAATTTCAATTTCCGTTAGCTGGCTCAATTGTTATTGTTCTTATTAATATTATTTATGACAACGACGACGCCCCGCTTTACGTTATGTTTTTGCTACGTTTTGGCGTGTTACGTTGCGCTGCGTTGCGCGTGCTTTGTCCGTACACTGCAAGGTCTGCTGCTGAACTGAACGCCGTGCTCAGTCCTGACGCCGTCAAATAAGCTTTGGCTTTGGCTTTGGCGCTGCTCCGGCTGCTGCTCAGTTCAACCACCACGGCGACACGTACACGTGCGCCACACCAACAACAATAATAATAGACACTATGCAGGGTTGCGGCATTTGACAGTGTTGCCGCGGTGCCGGTTTGCCTTTTCGCCTGAGCCTGCGTCTGCGCAGTACGGCAACGCCGCAGCAGCCACAGTCTCCGCCAAAAGGTTGTTCTACAACTTGTTCTAAGCACAAGCATTCGAACGGCAAACATTTGCCAAATCGATGAAGAACTCTGTTTCTGTGTGTCGTTTAATTTGCTCTAGGGATTCCTTCTATAACTTTAGTCGGTTAGCTAAAGACGCTGCCCGACTGTCAGATTTAGGAATCCTTATTGTTGTAGGGCTAGGATATAATTCCATTATCAAACGATATAATCTTGCATGAACTCATGTCGTTTCATAATGCGATCTTATACGAAACTTTAAAAACTTTCGACTTACAATCGTAACTTTGGGTCTAGCTATGATTGCGCGGACATGTTTTGTTCAGTAAAATGGAATTGGAACACAACATACACATTAATCATATAGTTTTTAAGTAATATAAGATAACCGTTGAAGTTCATCGTTGTTTTAAGCTATTGGTTTCTGAGCCTCAACAGTATCAAATGATAAACGATGATTTTTTGATTTGAAATTTGAATATGCTTCCGAGTCCTACACTTTGGGTCCCGTTATTCTACATTTAACCAGCACTGTGCACAAATGAGTCAGTCAGAGAGCAGAAGAACATAACACAGTAAGCGTTCGCGTTCTCTCACACGCCAGAGTGAAAGTGAGAGTGGCAAAAGCAAAGCGAAAATACGAGCATACTTTTGTGGGCTTTGACTGCCGCCTTGCGTCGTTCGCCTTGTGTAATATTGGCAATTAACTAAAACGAAATGGGGTTGATTTTTGAATGAACGACGAATGCTGCTGGAAGCTTGCAGCTGACTCCATGGATGTGGATGTCCATGTGGATGTGGATGTCGATGCTGAAATTTATATTTATGTTGGTGGCCGGAGTCGGCCGCTTCTTGCGGTTACGCTCGAAATGAGTTTTATGTGGTCAAAAGATGAACGAAAGTGGGCAGGATCCGATGCTGGGGCGGAGAACGTTTGAGTTGTCATTTGTGTGACTCAGGTTCATGATGGTGTTGATCAACTTTTGTGGTCGCTTGGGTTGATAAAAACTTTTCTGAATATATGCGATAGTTTTGATCGCAAAAATGGAATCTTTGAGGAGGTGAGGTAAATTTGAGAAGGTATCCTAGGAAAGTGTATGAAAGACCCCACTGTAACTTGTTATAAAGAGGTGGTCTGGACTCATAGGCAGCGCAAATCCAATAAGAAAATATTAGACACTCCTAGATCTTCCTAATGCCATGAGTTTTTGTTTGTGTCCAGCTGCTGAGTAGTCCCAAATGGATTAATATTGCCTCCACGACATCTTCGTTGTTTAAAAATCTATAACTTAATTATGAACACCATGGCCCGGTTCAGGTGTTCCAATGCTGGTGGGGGTGCCAGGCGGAACAGCGTGAATGCCAATGGGTCGTCTCTACGTGTCTCAATTAGCAACTGAGGGCAGAAAAAGTTGCTAAACAATTTTTATGCCAGGTGTAACTACAATCTGCACCCGTCACACTTCACCCCAACTACCACCATCCCCCCAAATGTTTCAATCATTTGCAGATAGCTCCAATTTTTTGTGCTGACCCATGGCCACAATAAATCATTCGATTTGTACACTTGTCCATGTCCAACAGCAGCTCCATCGCAGGTCCCTTCTGTGCACGATTGGCCACAAGGGCGGTCGAAGGGTAAAACGAAGGGAGGGACACGTGATGTGCGTGCCTTCCTGCGCTAAATCAAGGCAAACGCATATTTTTCAAATTGTCTTACCTTTTGGTGCTAAACAAAAACTCCCGGCTAAGTCACGCCCGCCGCCCTGCCCGCTACCTGTATAAGTACCCCTTCCACAGCTGCTCCGCCCCCACTCCCACAAGCGCTTCAGCAACTGTAGTTAATATTTATAGCGATTTAATCTTCTCACTTGAGCGCTGCTCAGTTAGGTTTTTGATAGGCACGGGGGTGAACAGGGCAGCAGGGCGCCCAGAAGGGCATCTCCAGGGTCTGCTGATCCAGAGGCAGAGGGCGGAGGCTGCTGCACAGGCTCTGACTCTTTTCGGTTTTCGTTTGTTTGCGTGTCCATTTAATTTCCGCCTGGAATTACTTAATCAAACATAGCACACTGGACAAACTGCTCTCAACTTAAGCCACCCCTCCCCCCAAGCGAGCCCACACCTCTGAGCGCTCAACCCTGCACAAATTATGTTGGACTATACTCCTTCTGCAGTATAGACTAAATCGCTTAAGTTTCATATGGACAACGCCAAAAGTTGGCTTAATGGGGAGCTGGAACCGGAGAGTCCAGCTAGCCATAGATAGAGTTGTAGAACACTGCCGGGGGAATAGCATGTGGATATGGTTGTGTGGTGGCAATCATTGAGCGTGCGTGCTTAAGCCTAGCAAAGGCAAACAAAAAGTGCATTAGATACAAATTGTTATTGTTGCGACCCAGCTGACTTCTGTCAGATGTCAGATACGGAGTGAAATTCTAGCGGAGTTGTGGCAGGGTGCGGGGAATTACTTGGAATTACTTTCTCATCGAAGCAAGTCGGGGTAACAGCGGAAACAGGGAACGTTTTTGAATGCATATTGTGCAATCAGCAGAGCAACTTCATAGAAGGAAGGATGTTTTGCAGCTACGACCAGGACAAGATACAGATACAGAGAAGAGGAAAATAGCAAGAGGACACACAGCGGAGCTTGAGAAGGCGATGATCAAATTGCGACAACGAGAGAAAGAGAGAAGTTAAAACGACAAAATATGAAAAACTAGGCATGGAAATGAAGTGTAGACAGAGAGAGAGAGAGAGAGAGAGCAAAACACAC
Organism: Hirtodrosophila duncani; assembly: GCA_037043425.1. Lineage (NCBI taxonomy): Eukaryota > Metazoa > Arthropoda > Insecta > Diptera > Drosophilidae > Hirtodrosophila > Hirtodrosophila duncani. Next base: position 466,285 of record JBAMBM010000704.1, on the reverse strand, counting down.
AAGCGTTAAATGGAACAGAGAAGCGACTTCTGAAGATGATCTGTTTTCCACACTCAAGGAGCTTTATCCTATATATAGGTTTCATTCAAATTATAGCCAGACAACAATTCGATGCATTGATGCGAGTAAGGCAAAGGACGATAAGGACAACGTTAGCTATGGGTCCTTTAAAAAGCATAGAATTTCTCTTGATGTTTTTTTTTTCAATTAAACAAATAGCTGAATTTGACAATTTGTTTGGAGGACAAGTGGGGCGACAAGTTCAAAAGAAAATTCATAAATGAAACAGCGGGTGGGCAAGGAAAGGACAAGCACCACACCGCACCAGTAGGAGCAGGCAACGGGCATGGGTACACACAGAGGGCATGGTAAGGGGGAGTAGCACGAGCAGCACAAGCAGCACAAGGACAAGGACGCCCAAGCGAATTGCGGATGGTAGATAAAACAGCCACTGCTGACAGCAACAGCGACAGCAACTCCAAGGGCCAACTGCCAAAGTCTTTTATCGACTTGCTTGACTGGGAGGGGGTCTGTTGTTGTTGTTGTTGTTGTTGTTGTTGTTATTCTTATCAATGCACTGTCATCGCAAAATAAGCACAATAACAACAACAAGATCTTCCTTTCTTCAACTGCTTCCTCCCTCTCTCCGACGTGCCGAGTCCTGGTGTTGCTGCTGCCGTTTTGAAGCGATTATACACCCACAAGCATTTGGCAACATTTCTTTCTAGGATTTTCCATTACGCAGTTTTCTTTGCAGCAATCCATGATTCAATTAGCCACAGACGAATGCGTTTTAATACTTGGCTGTGGGCGTCGCCTGACTCACATGGGCGTGTCTCGCTGACTTGAAAAACGAAACATAATTAAACATATACGATGTTCCGACAGCAAGTGCTTGTGCCTGTACGAAACTTTAGCCAAAGATTCATCTAGAAGAGCAATTCCACTCGGAGCATGCTCGGAAATGGGTTGAACTTCTGCAGTCACATAAGCAGCTGTTGGCTATTTCCACTTTGAGTCTAATTAAGTCCAGCACAAGTTCCTTCGGCATGTTGGAAAACATGTCTGCTGTAATAAGGTTGAGAAATACAGAGCACGAGTGCCAATGGCTGCCTTTCATTATCTTTGGAACCGAATTCCTGATACCACAATCCACACCAGACTCGTTTGCAGTCTAAAACTTAACTCCGACTGAAAAAACATGCTCTGAAATACAAATGCTCCTGAAATATGAGTGGCGAAAACGAATCGAATCGAGCCCAACTATCGTGGTTCAGGAGTGTTCAATGTGGCGAAAAAATATTGATATTAAATAATTAAGTATGAACATACGAGTGTTCAGCGGTAGCTGCCACAGCGTTGCACCAATCTTGTGTTTGTATCTAGCATGTACAGTACGGTACAAAAGCTGTCTCTCTCTCGCTCTCTGTCTGGCCTGGCTGTCAGTGTCAAATTCATTGTAAATTACAAATTCATTCGAGGCTGGCATTGCATCCGCTTACAAGCGCTTCAAAAAGAAAACGTTGACTGCATAAATTATAGAAGCGTCTGAAGGAACAGTTATGCCTAAGTGCAGTCTCCGTCGCAGTATTGGTCTGTAGCGTCAGCCTGCGCCTGCTATCTCTCTCCCTCTTCGTTTCTCCCTGTCTCTGCCTGGCTGCCTGCCTGGCCTAAGAATCCATAATGAGGCAACATTAGTACATTAGTGGGTGTTGTCATAGTCGTGTTGTTGTTGTTGTTGTTTCTGCTGTCCAGCTAACTGTGCATTATGCATTCTGATGCGTCGTCGAAGCGTGAAGTTCACTTCGTTCGACCTGAACCCATTGTACACCAGCATCTTTTGTCTACAATGTTACCTTCTACTCGCCTCATTTGCATCAACAGCCTGCCCGGGCACGCGTTCCAAACTGAGGTCTTATGGCAACCATCATGATGATGATAACAACGATAATAATCATATAATGATGATGATGCTGGTGCTAATAATGATAATGTGGATAATGATTGATCAAAGCCCGCCAAGAGCAACACATCATTAGTATCATAATTGTTGTACTCTATAAAGACGCGTCCCATAACTATGTAATGCAGATGCTTCTTTGTCTGCCCTCTCTTGTTCATCCAAATGAAACGAAATTAGTCTTGTATTCCCTGTATCCACTGTAGCTCCACTGATCCTGGAGGATATGCCTGCTCTCATTCTGCTCGTTTGTGTGGGAGGATCTCAAAGGCTTGTATTGCATTTACAAAATTTACGTATACGCAGCCATTGCCACTGGCACTAATCATACGATACGTAGGCCACCACCTGGCTACGATTCGCAAATCGAAAATTGCGAAAATATGCAAAAATATGTACGCGCATTTTGGGGGCAGGACTGCCAACTGGCAGCCACTCGATACCGAAAATGAATACGAATGAGAATGCGAATGCGAATGCGAATGCGAATGCTGAACGGGTGGGCTGCCTCGGGTCTGTGTGGGTGTGTGCCCATCCGATTGCTGGTAGCTTTAAAACTATGACAGAAGTTTTTATACAAGTAGGATGGATGACTTCTCTGGTATCTTCTATCTTCTACCCGTAAATGTGGCTAAATGTTGATCAAGCCGCAATTGTGCTTTGTGTGTAGGGTATATGGAAATCGGCAATGCTTTTTCTGACTGGCTGGCTTTTTCGCTCCAACTTCAACTTCACTTTTCACGCTTTTATTTGATTAGTTCATAATTTATTATTATTAATTAATGAAGTATCGTCTTTCGCTCAACGCTTAGCTGGCCCGAAACAATCCAAAGTAACCGAAAATAACCCCAACGATAAATAATAACAAGCGGTTAAAGCACAGTCTGTTGTCATTATTATATTAATTGCGGATATGTGCGCACCGTCAGTTGAGTTATAGTTGAGTATTTCTCACTGTCTTACTTATGTTATGCTGCTCGTAGAGTAGGCTATGCCATTATTAAGACTTACTTTTGGAAAATCCTAAAAATATACCAACAGCATCCAGAACCTGTCCGCAGCAAGGTGTACAGATGGACAGGCAGACAGAGGGACAGACAGAGAGACAGACAGATGGGTGGGCGGCTAAGCAAGCGCAACAAGAACCAGAACTGAATGATGCTGCCGATGATAATCGTGATGATGATGATGGGGCACAAAAATGCTGATAGTTTAACTAAACAGCGGGGAGGGAGAGCTGGCTGGCTACAAACAATACAGAATGTACATGGGACAGCAGATACATAAGCTGGGATGATGATGGGACTTAAACCATAACAGCACCATATTTATATCATATCAATCAGATTCGAATGCAACAGTTTGGCAGTTTAAGAAGCATACTCTGCTATAGTCTGGTTTTCCTTGGGAGAAATAGATTGAGTACGTCTTGCCCTTACTCATGAAAGAGCAGTGAGCTCTCACTGAGATACCGCCCCAGTTTAGCTTAATCTAAGCCGAGATTTTGTCAAATCTTATGAAGAGACCGGGCTGGGTCTTGAAACGATCAATGATCAATGAGATGCGGCAATTAACACGAAGTCCAAGAAACTTTCCAAACATTACGAGCGCTTTGACCTTGAGCAGGCTAACCCCAATAGTGTTCTATTATCAAATTTGCTAACTCGAATTCCAGGGGGTCTCACACAGAAACACACAATTTCCGATTATGCTCTAGCTCTCTCCCCCTGTCTTTGGCTTCCGTTTCCGTTTGCTAAGTGCCAAATTGTAGCCAAGACCTTGAACCCGTCTCAGATTGTAACTATGAGGCTGAACTTCGCTCGACTGTTTATCTGTTCATCTCCAGTATATTAATACCAGTCCCAAAATGGCATATCAATTTTGTCATAAGCTATAAAGTATATATATTCCTGATCAGCATGACAAGGGGAATCAATATAATCATGTCCGTCTATCCGTCCGTCCGTCTGTTTCATCACGCAGATCTGATAAGTCTTAAAAGCTACAGAGCTGCGATGCTTCTTTTGTCTGCACGCTGGCTAAGTTCGAGTTGCATCCAGATCGGACAACTACACCATATAGCTTCCATATATAACCGATTGTTCCGCAATGAACACTTAGGAGCATAACTTTCCTTTCTTTCATCCAAATTAAAAGAAATTCTGATCAGATTTGATCTAGATCGGTTAAGTGTTCACAATGTGAATGGTACATAAGCTTCGGCAAGCCGAAGCTAGCCTTCCTTTCTTGTTTTATTGCGTTTTGGCTTAAACAACTGATAAATAACACTAAATTGTGGCTAACAAACTTAATACTTCTTATTCATCATACGCTGGACTTAGAACGCTTCTCAAGCACTTGCTACCGTTTTTGGCGACGTCTTCGCAAAGCTGATAATGATGATGATAATGATGACAATGATCATGATGTGTTGATCGCTGTATCTCAAGTAGCTTGGGGCATTTGAGCGGCACTTTTGAGCTCCAGCTCTAGCTGTTGTTTTTGTTGTTTGCCTGCCATTGTTGTAATGGCCCTTGAGCCTAGAGTGAGTGCCCACTCGAGTGCCAAAACCCAACTGAACCGAGCCGGAACTCGAAAAACTCTGCCTGCCCTAATGCTAATGATGGAACGAACGGGGCCGGCTGCGGCTGCCAACAATGCCATAATTAGTTTAGCAGCAGCAGAATTTTTGACCAAGTGCCAAATGCTATGTCCAAGACTTGTCTGTCCATCGCTGCAAGCCAGGGCGCAGCATGAACATCATGGAGTGCATCGAACACACCCACGCCCACACCCTTAGCCCCCAATGTCCGAAGCTCCGAAGCTCCCAGAGCGACTTGGCATTAATTAAAAAATTCAATCCGAAATGACTTTAATCTCAACTAGCCGCAGATTAGATGCTCTAAAGCAAACCAAATTCAATTAAACCGTTTGCCTTATGCAAGAATCTTCATCTTGGTATTAACAAGAAGGCAGGGCCAGGTTAATATACCCTTGCAGACAGCTTTTACATGCCATGATAAGGTCTCCTGAGGATGACTGCCGATGCGCCGCCGACTATTATTGGCATAAGAAATCTACCTATGTCACTTATCCCTGACCTCGAACCGGCAACAAGCAGCTTACAACCTGAGAAGTCGATGATGAATTATCATGCTGGTCAAGAACATATATACTTTCGGAGATGTCTCCTCTATGAGTTCGTTACAAATATCGTGACAGTACACATTGCTGAGCCACAATACGAGCCTATGCCATATTATAAACTTATCTAGAAGCAATATTAGCAAATGAAAGCGATTCTTCTGCTTGAAAATTGAAGATGAAGATGAAATCGGAACTACAATTCCTCATATCATAATCACAGAAACACAACTAAGAAGTCAATTCAGAGCTTAAGAAAGTCAGCCATCTGATTGATTCTGATCTAAAGGAGAAAATTCTATCTATCTTCTCTATATTTTAAGTTAATGTAATGACTATGCCAAAGTCTTACACTGCTGAGCTTAGCAATGAAGCTGAAGTCCATGGAAACTTGAGACATTATTTTAGCAAGGCTTAAGGATGCTGAAAAGGTAGCCAGAATATGGAGTGAGCATCCCAATGGAATAAGGCTGGCTTCGGGTACCCTAAATTTTATATACATAACAGACGCTCATGGCTACATCGACTCCCCTTGCTATGCTGATCAAGAAGTCACACTTTTTGTGAATGGTATGAAAAAGGCTTTCAATACTTTCCTAAGAACATCGACAGACTGCTCTCGGAATATCAAAATGTCAACTATAAATAGTGAGCTTCTCTTCCACATGCCTTCACCATTTCCAGCCTTATCAAAGTATTTGGATCTTGGATGTTGTCTATATGCAGTGTATAAGCATTTCATCCCATACACATTACCAAACTCAACAAGACTAAAAATATGAAATTGCAAAGCGTTTGCAGTGCATGGCTAAGATTTTGTGTATTTATTGTTGTTTTCGTTGCTTTTTTTTCTTTTGGCTAATTAAACGGCCAAAAAAGCGACGAAGACGACGTCGAACACAAAACAATTAAAACTGAGTATGGAATGCTTTGTGGATGATGATGGCGATGATGACGCAGCCGTCCGAGGCGAACGCCGCCGTGGAGCGGGGCTATAAAACCAAAACGATTTGCGATGGATCCAAGCAGTTGGCGTTCAAGCGCGAAGTAGAAATCAAGAAGCGGCTTAGAATTTCTTTTTTGTTGTTGTTTTTGTTTGAGTGGAAACATTTGTGTGCAAAAGTGCTAATCCAAGGCTCCTGCAATTTGCTGAAAATGTTGTGTACAATTGTGTTAGTTGGCAGCCTGTGCCTGGCCAGCGCGGCGGCTGGTCGTCCGCCACAGCGGTATCTGCCATCGCCAGCGAATCAGTATCTGGCACCGCAGGCCAGCCAGCTGCACTATCACGGCGTTAGCGGGCAAAGCCAGCATGCCCGTATAGGTGGAGGAGGAGCACCTGCATATCATGGCCACCAGCAGCAGCCGCAGCAGCACCGCCAGCAGCATCAAATACCCATAGTGCGCAGCGACTATCAGAGCGATGCCAATGGCAACTATAACTTTGGGTGCGTTCACGATGGGGATACATAGAATAAAGTGCATCCGCCGTCGGATACAACTGATCACTAACAATTAGTGATAGAAACTCGTACGACATTCACCAACGAGAATGTGCGAAAAGGATTTTAAAGCAAAAGGTTATAGGAGAAGGTTAACGAGATGTTTTCTTAAGCTTATCGAAATCGAGGAGTTAACTGTTCTTTTACTTTGTAGCTTTACTTTGGGAGCTTAAAGCAATTAGAATTCACAACAGATTTAGGTACCTTGGATCGGGCAGCACTTTGGGCAAGAGGAAAGGGAGCCGTTATTATTCTTATTCTTAGACATAAAATCAAGAATCCTTCCAAGCAAAGCAAACCCAACTAATGTACACTTTGATAAAACTTCTCTGTAGTTTTGATACTGGCAATGGCATACATCGGGACGAAACTGGTGAGTTCCATGGTGGCTGGCCGCATGGCTCCCTTGGCGTACGCGGCTCTTACTCCTACACGGGCGATGATGGCAAACAGTATACCGTCAACTACAAGGCCGACAAGAATGGCTTCCATGCTGAAGGCGCACATTTGCCCACCTCACCCTCGCTGCCCGCCGAGGCCCAGTAAGTGTTAAGCCTTTGCTGGCTAATAAAGCCGCGCCTTCTAAGCCAACATTGCAACATCTTAAACCCCTTCTCTAGGCATCACCAGCAGCGTTCTGGCGCTTATGCAACTGGTTACCATGGCGCCGGCTCGTCCGGCGTGGGCGGTGCACCAGCCCAGCGTTATTTGCCACCCAGCTACCGCCAGCGCAGGCACTACTAAGCGGATGGATGCCTTGCCGCCTTGCCCGCCTTACGACTTTAGCGATTTTATTGTGTCCTTCTACATTTTGCATGAATAAAGCGTAGTTGAACTACTCAAGGATGGGGTTTCTTCTTGAACTCGGGCTTTTCTTTCTCAGGGTAGATCACGCCTCTTCTTTGCTCTTCTCTGGCCATGCAGCAAGGCCAAAGTTCAGCTGATTAATGTGCAGTTAAGCTTCACCAAATCTTTGGGCAACACTAACACTACCTCAGGACCAGGACGCAGACGGAGAACACAAAGAAAAAGGAAGTAAAAGCAAGTAAGAATACATATTCTTAAAACAAGGATGAATAATTCATAAATCTCAAACATAAGATTCAATTGTTCTTGAAAGAATTTGAATTTTCGGCTTCGGAATTCATCAGACTTGCCTTTAGTCAGAAACGAACTTCGACTTGCGAGGAACATTCTTAATATTCTCAGACTCTTGCAATAACTATTTCGCACTTGAATTACGATTTTGCAAAGCTGGTTGACTTTTGAGTATGGTTTTTCTTCATCCAAGTACTAAATATTTCATATTTTCCTGAGAGTAGTAGAAATATTACTGAAAAAGCCTTTACCTCGCCCTCCTGAGACAAGGGCAAAATTAATATATCACGTTCTTAGAGGGAACGAGGTTTAAAAGAAGCTTTTATAGCTTTTACCAAATCACGTATACGCAGGGAGCACCCTCTGCCTGCTGTGAGACCCAAACTGTCTGAAAGTATAAAGTTGAATCCTTCAACAATTCTTCACAGCTTTTGTTGTTGGCCATTGTCACTGGCATTAATCATACGATACGTAGGACACAACTTGGCTGCGATTCGCAAATCGCGAAGAAACAAATGCATTGGAGTATGAGAGAGTTCTGGGGACAGAACTGTCGACTGGCAGCCACTCGAATGCTGAACCCGCTGCCTTTGTTCAATGTAAATGGAAATGGCATCGTAGCACAGTGGTCGGTATGCTGAATTTCATGCAAGTCTATTCACGATCAAATCGCAAACAAATAATAAACCCAAATCAGGCCAATTTGTGATTGTAATTGTAAAAACACAACGAATAAGTCTATAGATATGGATCATATATCCGGGTAGTTTGCATGGCAAGGGGAGTCGATATAGACGCATCCGTCTGTCCGTGAAACCAAAGCAATATTCGGCTTGCATCCCTTTGCAAAGGCGCTACTTTCGCTGTCCAAATTTGAGCCAAATCGGACAACTGTATCATGTAGCTGGCATAGAATCGATTGCATACTTACAACGTGAATGGTATAAGGGCTTCGGCAAGCCGAAGTTTGCTTGTCTTTCATATTTTCTTCTTCCTTTTTTTTACTCGTTTTTTGTCAGTGATTTTTCTCAAGCTTTGCTTTGGGCACGTTTAGCATACGCATTGGCATGCGGCGGTCGCATTAATTAAAATTACACAGCTACAGCAACGGCAACGGCAACGGCAGCAGCGGCAACGCTTCAGGCTACGCGGCAAGAAGGCTGTGCGGTGACGGTGTGCGGGGGAATGCTTGAATGTTCATAAATTAAAGGCGCTTATGAATTTTATGAATTATTTTTGTGCTTGTTAAACGGCGCGTAGTCGTAGTGTAGACAATTTTTGGGGCCATTATGAACAGATACACAGACTCGACTCACACACTCACACGAACACGAACAAAAGCCTGAAAGTAGGCAGCGCTTATTGAATTTCATTAACAAATGCGAACGCCGCAACTGAGCTGAACTGAGTTGCACAACCATTTGCATGCATGTCTCTGTGCATGTTTAACTACATGTAGAGTCAAAGTGTTGCCAACCCCCTTTGCACCACTGCACCTCTACTCCTCCGCATACGGCACTCACTTAATTTTATGCCAAAACAATGACACGCCATAAATTTAAACGGATTTTGGCGCTGCGCCCGCGAGCATTCCAAATGCTAACCCTCATTGTGTGTGTGTATGTGTGTGTGTATGTGTGTGTGTATGTGTGTGTGTGTGGCCGGCGAGGGCGGGGTATACAAGGGACAACGTGTGTGCGAGTTTTGCCTCTAGGCCAGACAGACAGGGCACACTTAACAATGTTCATGTCCTTAAATGCCTGACTTGAAATTTTTGGTTTTAATTATTACGGCGTGCTTTTAGGCGTTGGTTGTGTGCGTGCGTGTGCATGTGCGTGTGCGTGCGTTTATGACAACACAAGCTAACCGTGGCTGAATCGTGTGAGTCAAGTGTAAATCATGTGTGAATTGCAAGCGTATCTCTTGCAGTGCAACCTGCCTTTGCTCCGAACCCATCGTAAGCCCCAACTCGAGAGCATTTCAAGTGCAAAAATGCATTTTCAGCTGAAATTCAATCCATATGTATAAAATTCGTGTCCTTACCAGCTGACTGATTGACAAACAACGCACAGCTCAAACCTTAAGAATATGGAGCTTGAAATTGTGTGGCATAAGTGAGTACAAAGAAGAAGTTGGTATAGTAATTTAAGGAAGCTCATCCTAGATCACTGAAACCATGAGCCAGTCCCTTCTAGAAAACTTAAGAAGCTCATCGAAATAAAGTCATGTTTTAAAACAATTTCATACCCTTGCAGAACATAACATACATGTCCCATATGAGGACATATATATGTAAACTTTGTACAACAGATGGCGCTGGCATAATTGCATTTGTAAGCCAAGCAGCGCTCTTTGTGCTTGACCTATGCTCTGTCTCTCGCACTCACAAACAGATTTCTTGGAATGCAAATGTGCGGCATGTATGTACATGACTATGTATGTGCAAGCATGTGAGTTTGTATAACAAAATATTTAAAGGTAATTACAAAAAAAAGACAGCTTCGCTGCCTATTGCTACAGCTGAAGGAAATACGTTTTAGCGTGCAAAGTTTTCTATCCTTTTTATAGTTCTGTTCTGCACGGGTACATAAGTTTCGGGTACATAAGCTAGCCTTCCTCTCTTGTTGAACTGTAAGACTTCAATCTTCAACATTCTGAGATTTAGTTTGTGAAGTAAACTCAATTCGAATTCCAATTTTCACCTCTCTCAATCTCAGTCTCACTCTCCATCTCTCAAGCAACTGCCTAGTTTGGAACGAGCAAGGAAGAGCTTTTGGTTAAGTGTGTTTTCATGCTTGAATATCCAAATTATTAAACTTTAAGTTACGTTTTAACCAAGAATTCAACTTTTTCAGCTTAAAGGCCGCGTCAGGCGTGCGAATAATTTGCCAGGCACGCCACATTTTTCGCCATTTACCATTTGATATTTGGACATTGCGTGCGTATGTCCAAAGTAGAAGAACAAGAAGGGTGAGAGAGACTGTAGGTACATACTTGGATGTGGCATGTATCTGTGTTGATGTTGACGTGGATGTGGATGTGGATGTGGTGGCTACACCTGTGCTAGTGTAACATTTACCAGTTGTTTTTGCGAATATTGATATGGCAGTTGCACGCACTGGCCAGTCGAAGTTTACAACATTTCATTGTTTGCCCCGTTTCAGTGGTATGCCCCCAACCGAAGGCCACCTTAATATGCCCCCGCGCCCTGTGACACGGTGTGCGAGTCATCATCATCATCATCATCATTGGTGGAGCCAAGCTAGAGTGCCCGGAGGGAGCATGGAGTTGACCGTCCCAGCGGACATCATTTTCATTAAAATTTTAATAGCCTCCGCCTGGTTGTGTCCCAGCTGCCCTATCCCCTCATCGCCCCATCGCCCCATCGCTTTGAGTGGCATGCTATATTATAAATTTATGAAGTTATAGGCTACAACTTGTTTAAGAGGCTCTTAAAGTGTGAATTTCATGCTTGAAATTTCTTGAAATTAGGGATATTGATATGATTCTCATGGATATAATAACGCAGTTATAATGTAAGTTTGCTGGCAGATATATGGTTGTCATTTGCAGTCAGCTGCAGTGCCTCCAAATAGAACAACCTCAGGAGCGCCAGGAGGTGTACTGGTGCTACTATTGCCTTCCTGTGAAGCCAGCACAGGATCATCTTCTAACGGCCTCTGTCAGCATAGCTTTAAGGCTGACTCATCGTTGACCCCCCCCCTCCACAAATGTATGCCTCCCGCATCTCTCCACATCATCAGTGGACACATATGCTGAACAAACTGAACAGCACAACGAATCAAATCCTCGTCGCAATAGGGGGCGCTCCGGAGTTTGAGATGAGAAAAACGCAAACAAGAAATTCCAATAAAGTAATTTACACACGAAAGTGAAAAAACGCCAAAGAGTCGGACGGGCCGGATGGGGGGAGGGTGAACCTCTAGCAATCAGCGTGGAGTGTGGATTGTGTGTATGAATTTTAAGCAGTTGTAAAAAATGCAAAGCCAATAAAAGGGATACAATTGAAAAGCGTCATGAGACACACACACACACATTCAGACAACAGTCTCAGGGCTCTGGCTGGGTAATTGGAACCTTGGCGCTCTCTTGAAATATTCACCAAGCATTGCTTGGGCTCGAGTTAGAGTTAGAGTTTGAGTTTGAGTTTGGCTCGCATTTGGTAAATTTTGTATAATAAATTAGCATCAAGTCGCGTCGTTGGATCGTATTATTGACGGGTTTGTGAATAATAACACACAAAGGACGCAAAAGAACAGCACACTAGCAATGCCAGCATTGCCAGGATACCCCAGCAGCAGCAATAAAGGTGGCCGCTCAGCTTCAAATGAAAATCGAGCTGCAGATGTAAATGGCATATCCCAATACAAAGCCAAAGCCAAAGGCAAAGGCAAAGGCAACGCCATGTAAATGTAATACATGCAAAATGTGTGGTAAGAGTCGCGTGAGGAGCGGGCGGAGCGGGTGGTATAAGGAAACGAAATATGTGAGCTCTCTGGGTGGAGCATTTCACACAATTCAGCAGAATTGCGAACATAAATTTAATGCGCCAAATCATACGCAGGGCAAGTGAAACGCAAGACAGGCGCCGCCCGGGTTCTCTTTCTGCCGCCGATTACTTTTCAGTGTAGGTCAGGCGATCAGTTTAGTAGACGAAAACATATATATAAAGATAGCAGCACAAATTGCCTTCTTGGAGATCTTCTGTAAGTCTGCTGCTGATGTCTTTGCGGTTGAGCCATCTGCAAAATGGCTTCGTAGTATGCGCTTATGTGTGAAAGTTTCAGCAGCCTCGCTATTGCCGTTCGGGCTGTACGTTGTCCGTCAGTCAGGACTGCACACAAGGCTGATGAAAAGTTGAACAGCTTTTTCTTTCTTTTCATTCGTTGTAGTTGCTGCTTTTTTTTTTGAACAACTTGAGATTTGCACAAAATACATGGCCACATCCGTCCACACATGCACACACACCTCTAGTAAGTACGCATCTATAGCTATATAGAAAACTATGGCCAGTGCCAGGACTCATTTGAATGTAGGTACTACAACCAAGTTGGGCGTACAAAAAGTTCCCCTTCCCAACAAGAACACCAAGAAGAAGAACGATACGATGTTGCCGACATGAATTATTTAGAACGCCAGCTATGTGGAGGAGAGGCATGGCGATGGGGATGGGGATGAGGATGGGGATGGGGATGGGGATGGGGGACTTGGCTGTTTGTACTTGTATCCTTGCAGAGCCCACAACCCCAAACAACACACTCCGGCTGCTATTTGTGTGTGTGTAAGAAATGTTTGATTAAATTTGCAGCCACTTGTGGCAGGAGGAGGCAGCCAGTGGAAGCATGGAGTCGGCTTCGAATACGGAGCCAAGCGCAAAACTAAGTGGAGCAGTAAGTAGTTACGAGTACAACTTTGAGGCGTCGGAAATTAACTCGTTTTATTGCGCATTTCATTCAACTAGCGTTAAACTGCTTAGGACAGAGGGGTCCACCAGCGGGGATAAGGTGAGAGTGAGAGCTACTACTTAATTCCAAGATAGGCAGAGGCAGTGTGGGTTGGCACATTTCTCTCAGAGATTGCTGACTGACAAGGCAATTCCTCGTTATGGCCAACAATAATTCACACGCTAACGAAAGAAATGGTGACAGGCAGCCAGTGGTGGGTTAAGGCCACGACGACGACGACGACGACGACGACGACGACGCGCAATCAACAATTGTTGCATGAATAAGCGCGGCAAGCGGTGGGTCTGCCCCATTGGCATTGGCCAGGACACGCGCTTGATTGTTTGAGGCTAATGATTGCCGACACACAGATCACTGCGTAATTTTCAATGGAGCGAAGGGCCAGGTCAGAGCCTGGGTGAGGATGCCAATGGGGATGGGTATGCAATTGAGCTTGAGTTAAAATTGGGCAGTCCTCAAATTGTGCCATCAAATATAATGCGTAGGCCGCATCAATTGGGGGGACACAATGAGATTACGACATTGGATAATGGAAAAAATTCATTTTTACAGCAGCATGGTGGAGCTCGAGTAAAGCAAGACAAATGCCACCCAGGACAGTAAGCAAATCCTGACAGAATTCGGGTATTAATTATGGGCTATCGTAAACATGGCCTAAGGGTCCACAGTGCTGGAAGTAGAGCTGGAGATGGAAGTCGTAGGCTTGCATCCCAATTTAGACCACGAAGAGCAAACAAGAGAAATTGTTTTCGACCAGATTATATATGATTATATTATATAAGATACTGAGGACTCCACCTTTCACTTGCTGAGATCAAGGTATAACATGTTAGTGGAGCACCACTTGCTCATCAGATTGATGTCTTGCTGGAACAGTTTTCATCAGACGTCACACAAACTCGATCATTGTCATTGATGAAAAGGTTGAACAGAAGAGGACCCAGGCGACTCCACTGCGATGCACCGGATGTGAAACTAATCTTTTCTGAGAGTGCTCGTCGACAAATCACCCTCTGCGATCTATGTTGTGAATAGTCGGAGTTCTATAAGCGTAGCAGTGGATGAAATCCAAGAAGGTGGATGAAAGCCAAGAAGCCGTCTGATACAAAGGATGACAGTTCAAGCAAATTTATAAAAGCTGAGCGGCGTTTCATAAGGCCATGTTGATGTGGAAGCCAATCTCCATTCCAGCCCTTTGACCACCCCTTAAGTCAACCTGGCAAAGTTTTAACAAATTCAATTTCCCACCCAAATATATGGACCAGTTGCATTGACCCTGGCCCTAGGGTGACAAATCTGATTGCGAAACAATAACTTAAGCTCCAAACTATAAACGAATGGCAATTGAATTCGTTTGTCAAATTGTGAAATTGCAAATTGTGAAATCTTAAGGAAAAAATAGCATTTATGAATGTGCTTACGAAAGCCCCAAGGCGATTTTGCTTTTCCTTTTAAAATTCATTTAGCCTGCTTAGAGTTTGGAAGGAGTTGAATGGGGAGGGGACGTGTAAATGGGTCTGCAATAACCCAGGCTGCAGGCTGGCAAGACCCTGTAGGGCTGAGTCATTGGCTCAAACAAAAAGCAACCATTGTTCGATGTGTGTGGGATTCCCCTAAGCCCTTATCTTTGTGGTGAGAAAAACTAGATGGCCAGCTGGCTCAGCAAGTGGACAGCGGCAACTTGGTTGCACCTTAGCTGCACAGGCGCTAGCACTTGCCCTCACACTGCTGCCGGCAAGTTGGCATTTCCGCACTGCCACTTAACCGCTTGGTTGCCCAAGTGCCTCTGCCTGTGGCCTGTGGTAAGTTGTCGCTAATGTAATTCCATTTCAAAAACTTCAACTTGGTTACAATTTTTTTGCTTCCTTTTTGTTGTGCCACGCGCTGCCCTCGGTGTTGGAGCAAGTCCATCAGGACGCCGCCTAAAAGCGACAGACAGTCATTTATCAGGTCACGTCTAAGTGCGCTGCGGTTGCTTTTTTGTCTGCAGGCTCCGGCACACACTTCAAATCGTTGTAGCTGTCGGTTCGGTTTTTAAGCCCAACCCCAGTCACAGCATCTGCAGACTGACATCCTTAAGTCTGTTGCCTGTGTGCCCATCATCTGCGGCAATGTACAACTGTCAGAGCTGTCCGCTTCGATAAGCTGCGAGGCCCATCAGCGTCAGCTCGCTACATTTGCTACATTTGCACCTGCAAGTTTTCTGTGTTTAATAAATAAAAATGTGCTCGGCATTGTGGTTCACGGGTGGCGGAGGCGGAGGCTGAGGCTGAGGCTGAGACTGAGGTTGCTCATTCAATTAGAACGGACGCACACAGCGAGCAGATGTTGCTGATTGTCAGGTGCATGGAAATACCATAAAGGCTAGGACTACTTTTAAATGCATATTGAGCAAACAGCAGAGTAATTAGTACGTTACTCTGCCGTTTGCCCAATACATATTTGAGCTCATTCCTTGCCTTAAGTTTAATAATTTCCTTCTCAAATCAACTCACCTCCGCTGCTCAGCTTAGATTTATAGTCGACGGGCTGCTTTGTGACAGTCGAGCAGAGAGACACACGATAGCTACGCTCACGTGGGCCTAAAACATGACACCCACTAATCATGTGGTAGTGCAGACGCACCTCGGCCGCTCCAACTCCTACCCAAGCCCACCGAGCGCAGACTTGTCTGCCAAGTAGCTGCGCTGTGGCTGTCGCTGTCGCTGTCAATGTGATTTTTATGGAAACTGATGCGACTCGAAGACAAATGGCTCAGCAAATACGCTTTGGCAGCTTAAGTAGCAACAACTTCAGCAGACAACAGCAAATCTGAGGCTTGGTCAGAGGTTGAGTTTGAGACCGGAAAAATTGTATGTCTTATGACAGCTTCGAGATGAGTTTTTATAGAAATTAAAAAAGGGAAATCTTATTTTTATCGCTTCCGTAAGCAACACAATATGTTGTGTTTGAGTGTTCATAGCCCCCGAATTATCCAACAAAACGAAGTGAAAGATTGCTACCAAATATATAAAATCCAAATGAATCTCTAAAATGAAAACCTTCTAAAGCTATCGATTTGGCTTTGTGCAGCTTTAAAAATCCCTCCTACTACGTGGTTCCCGACACCCGTCGCACACCTTACTCGCCTCCATCTGCAGTTCAAAGAGCCAAATCGACTTAACTTGCTTATCAGCTGCGGCACTGGCACTCCAGACGCCCGTAATGCCCGCCGGACCCACTTTATTTGTCAAAATCAAATTCGGCGCTCAATTAAAATTCAATTTGTTGGGCACCATTAATTAGATTGCCAATGCCAGGACCAGGCCCAGGACCTGGGGCTCAGCCCCACGGCACCACAAACTTTCGACGCTGTTTGGCAGCCACCTGTGACAACCCCAACCCCACAACCTCCTCTGGTGCAACGGCGCACGGAAAACCTAATCGAGCTGCAGCAAATGGCAGCCCCAGCCTCAGCCCCAGCCCCCACCTAATTAGAAAGACACTTTTTCGTTGGATACTTCAATTAGTTGTAATCTATGCGCATAAATTGGTAGGTAGAGCGGGGCAGGTGGGCAGGTGGGCAGGTGGGCAGGACGTAGATGGATTGGCTGACTGGTCAGGATCAAGAATGCAACATGTGGTACAGGCGAAAGGCAGCAGCAATACGCATAAATTACATTGCCCCACGGGCTAATTGTTCTACTTGTTATGGCGCTGGCGCCACAGCTCCTCGCAGCTTGGGTTCGCAGCTTTAGTTTGGCTTGGTTTGGCCCAGGCTTGGGTCAGTGACCGTTTGAGTGCTTTTGTTTACAACGGAGTAGTCGGCGGCGGTACTCACCTGTTTCTGCAATGTGTTTGAGAGCTCCTCGAGGCACTCCTTGCGCTCGAAACGCTCAAACTTGAAGCTATTGGAGCGATAGAGCTCATTGTCCTCGCGTCGTCGATTGCGGCAAAGGCGACGGGTGATGATATTGCCACTGCCACTTAGCCGGGGACTGCAAATAAATGAGCATAGATGACACATGTCAGTCAGTTGGTAAGGCTTTAAGCCCCAGATTCAGATTCAAACTCAGGCCAAACCCAGGTAAGCCAAACACACACACTCACCCACAAACACATACACACACACAGACACTTGTCATTCAAAGCCAACGCTGCTATCTTGTCATAGCCAAATTATCAAAAACCTTTCCAGTGGCCCACATCTACGGCCACATCGGCTACATTTCTCATTACGCTCAAAACGGCGACACGCCCAATGTACCGCCCACCGGTAGACCGCAGCTCGTTAGCTGGCGCTTCATTAAAATTTTACATATTTTGGGAAACTCACTTGTAGGTGGAGAGGCAGGCAGAGGCGGAGGCTGTTGAAAACAAAACTCTGCTCCATTTAGCTTCTGGCCAGGCATTGCTTTAGCAGCGGCTAAAAAACCACAAATTTGACGATGTTGACGAAGACGACGACCCACTTTACGTTTGGGTTCATTCAACGCCTCCGCTTTTAGAGCCGTGCTGCACTTCAATGAAGCCAACTAACCGACCCAACGACCTAGCGACCCAACGACCCAACGACCACACGACCCAACGACCCAGCGACCCAACAAAAGCAAAACAACTCCGGTGGCCAACAAAAGCACAAGCCACTGGAACTGAAGCAGCTGGCTCAAGTGACTCTTGGCAATTGTTAAGTAACTCCAACAACTCAACTCGACTTCGCAACTCCCAAGCCCACTCCCAAGCCCAAGCTGGTACTCACCCGCAGGGTTTGCAGTGCGTCATATGCAGATCCCAGTTCAAATGAAAGTTGAACATGCGCAACTTGGCAACGGCGCGCTGGCGCAAGGAGATGTCCGCATTCGGTTGTGCCGCTGCATGCGATGCAGCTGCTGCTGACATGTTTGACGAGACAGCTACAGCTTCAGCCGCGGCCAGCGGTCCAGGCGTAGCCGTAGCCTGACCAAGCGTTGGTCCACGCTGAGAATTGGGATACATCATAACCGTGCCACTGGGCGCCGATGTGGCAAACAGGCGACGCGATGATCCGCTGCCATGATGACCCGAACCACTGTGTCCATGTCGATAATGCTGATGGTGCTCCTTCAATGTGTAGAAGCCGCCAGAGGAACTGAGGAGGAGGACATGCAAATGTAAAACTTCAGCATTAGCAGGTCAAGGATTAGGGAATACCAAATAGTCGCTGTACTGTGCAGAATGGACTTAAAGGGTGAGTCCGGCAGGACATTCTTAAGACAATCCCTGATCCCGATGGCTTACTCATAGTAACATAATCATAAAACCCAAAGATTTTAACAAATGCCCAATGTGGTTGATCGCCAACAGATCTCTGGCAAGGCCAAGGTACTGCTGCCAGTGCCACATCCAACTGATGACGTCGCGGACCCAATTACAGCTATGCCCA
Source organism: Hirtodrosophila duncani (assembly GCA_037043425.1). Lineage (NCBI taxonomy): Eukaryota > Metazoa > Arthropoda > Insecta > Diptera > Drosophilidae > Hirtodrosophila > Hirtodrosophila duncani. The sequence continues at coordinate 447,697 of JBAMBM010000704.1, read as the reverse complement.
GGGACTGTGAATTCTGGATACTGATTTGGAACCGGAGCACCAACAAAATGTTTCTACAGTCTCCATGGTCAGACAATTGAAGATGCAGATGGAGCCAGGGAAGTTGTTGCCATTCAAAAACGACAGGCTGACAGTCTGGTCTTATTTAAGGGCACATATGCAGGTTGCACTCGCACTGTGTGCAAAATCGCCTTCTTCGGCTGCTTTGGAAAGGCAACAAATGGCATCCCAATGGCCTCCATTACGGGTTATTTTGGAAGTGGCACGTGTACAGCCTCAGTAATCCTAAAAACATATTCTTTTACTTACGACATATTATCACCGCCTGGATCACCGACGCAGCTGGTGACGGCTGACATGCCGCCGCCGCGTCGCGGCCGGCTCTTGCGGCGGCGTCGCCGGCGACGCTCCGAGGATGCGGTGCGCGTCTGCAGCACATGCTGGCTAAGCGATTTGTGGCAGCTGCCCGTGACAGGCACAGGCAGTATTGGACCACCGCTGCTAGCTAATCGTCGTCCAGTGGCATTGCTGCCGCCTAGGGCAGCAGCGGCACCACCAGCAGTGGCAGCTACCACAAGTTGTACATCTCCAAAGCCGCCCGCCGAGCTTATCGTATCGATGGATTGAGGCGTGGCAGCATTGGCGCCAGCAACACCAGCGCCAATAGCAACACCTCCATCATGTGACTGCTCCCGCTGTTGTTCCCGCTGCTGGCTGCACTGCGTCGTTGTCTGGTGGCTGTGGGATTTGCTGTTGTTGCGCAGACTATGATTAACTTTGCGCCACATGCGCTCCATGTTGCGTGTTGTTGTTGTTCTTACTTGTGTGGCCCTGTTGTTTTCTCAGAGTCTCTGAGTGGTTCAAGTGTTTTAAGCACACAAAATTTGAGCTAACTACGTGGATTTAGGTTGTTGTTGTTGGCGGCGGCAGTGTTTAGTTGTTGTTGCTGTTTGCTTTTCAGCTATGTTGCTGCTGTTGTTGTCATTGCCGTTGCATTTCAGCCGCAACTCTAACAGCAACATCGTTCTTTAAACTCACACACACACACACGCATGTACACGCGCATGTATAAAAAAAAATAGCTACTCGACAGGAACTATGTATGGCATTGTTGTTGTTGTTGTTGTTGTAGTTGTAGTTGTTGCAATTGTTGCTGTTGTTGTGGCTGTTTGTCTGTGAATTGCGGAAGCAGAAAACAAAGCGCATGGAATTGAGTTTAAGCAACACGAAGAGCACACACACACACAGACACATTAACCTAACCCCAATCTATATATGTATGCAGGTGTGTGTGTGTGTTGGCCAAAAACACTTTTGTCTTGCACTTCTAGGTTAAGCACACGCTTCACTCATTTCGCCATTGTTGTTGTTCTAGTTGTTGCAGTTGTTTTTGTTAACACTTTTGTACTTCTGTATGAATGAATGCACGCTGCCTCACTTACACACACACACACACACACACACACACACACACACACACACTCTCTCTCATTCATATATACACTGACATGCAAGCCATCCTCCGTCCAGCCAGATTTTCATTAAACGGTTTTTCCTTTCAAGAAACAAAATTTCTTCTCTTCTCATAACATTTTACATATTTTTCACAGTTTTAGTAACAAAATTTCAGCTTGTATGTGTTGTCACGTTTTGTTGCCGTTGTTATCCTTGTTTCTGTTGTTGTTGTTGTTGTTGTTGTTGTTGTTGTTGTTATTGTTGTTGTTTGAGGTGCTTGGCTGCTGTTGCTGCTAGCGCCTGGCTGGCTGGCTGCTGTTCCTTGGCAACGTTTGAGTCAGCCTTAGTTTGGCCAACGCTAATCGTTTCTCTCAGGCAGGCTAAGAACAGGCAGGCACCGTGGTTCAAACGCTTATCAAACTCTAGCTGAATACGGCAACTGCTCCTTCACGGGCTAAGTATGCCATAAAATTTGAGCTTCCCATTTGCATTTTGGGTTCAATGAAGACGGTGAAGATGGTTTGCCAATGTAACAGTTCTTCTGATGAAGAAGATAAGCGCAGCGTTACTACATTTTCATAAAATGTTAAACAATACTATAATTTCTCCGCAATTTTATCATCCCGACATCGACATACTTGAAGCTGCCTTCCCTGTCTGGTTGTCTTTGTGATTAGTTCTGGAACCACTGTGCTTGGTTTATGCTGGGCTTTTCTCTCTTGCTGTCAGTGTTATAAGCTCCCGATGCTCGCGCTCTCTTCGTGTAAATCTACAAATGTATGTTAGCTCGCTCTTGCTGCTACACTGCTGTGCGTGGGCGCAAGTCAGCCGTGTGTAGCTATGGCGTCCTGTGCCGTAGTCCTGTGTATAACACAAACACCTTGCGCTGTGCAAAGGAATGCCTGCTGAGAGAGAGCCAACTTACTGCTGCTGCTGCTGCTTAATTGTGAAAAACTTAAGCCCATCGATAACACCAGCAACTCAGAGCCAGAATGATGTCCATGTCAATGTTTTGCATATATTCCTGGCTTCAATCACACACACATACACACACCTGCTCAATCATCACTCAGTACTTCACAATTTGCATTCAATCTTTATCACAAATATATATACGCTACGGCGGCCACTTGGCCAGGAAGAGCTCTAAGGCCTCGGCCCGTTTATTGGCAACGCGCACGCACAAATAACGGAACGGCCGGAGCCGGAGCTGGAGCTGGAGCTGGTTTCACTGCGCCTCTCTGTAGCTCCGGCTGTAACTGGTTGAGTGCAGGTCGTTAAAATGTAAACATTGGCCAAGCGCTTTTTTGACAGTTCGCGTTCGTCCTGGTTGTGGTTGCCGGGGTTTTCGCCTTAACTGCTCAGAGAGTGAAAGCCAGAGAGAGCCATGGCAATGCCAGTCAACGCAGACGCAAGCCCAAGCTCAAATCATATGAACAGCGACATCTGTGCTGGAAATGTAGCAAAACTAACGTTCCGTGCAAATGCAATAGATGGCGCCAGGCGGATGGCATTATCAGGTCGGGGTCACCGCGTGAAATTCGTAATTTTGATGTTTATTTATGGTCTGCCTTCCCATTCAGTTTGCCTTTGTGTAAATGTCGGAGCACTATATGAAAACATATATGGTGTCCTTTGGACGAAATAAAAGGAAACTGGATTTTCAACAATTTGTTCTATCAAAACAGGCCTCGGACATTATGTTTAGCTACTTCTCGCTTTCGGCTTCAATACATTTCACTAGCTCATCGAAATTCCTAGTGCACGGAGTGTTGTTGTATAAACGAAACGAAAAAAAAAAAAAAAAAAAACGCATAAAATCTAAATTTTTTGTGACGAAAAACCAAGAGTTCGTTCTTTTCGATTTGATTTTTAGTTTTTCAAACCATGGCGCGTTGGCTGCAGTCGGTGTGGTCTGGCTTATTTGGCTTCCAGCGAGATGACTCAAGCGAGCTGCAGCTTCAGCCGTCCCTGCGTGTGCGCCACCGAGGTCGACGTGTGCGCTTCAGTCCCAGCACCATTGGGTGGGAACGGGAACGCGAAGCTCAACTGGCCCAATCGGAAGTACCCTTCGATAATTTCTCCTATGAGCTGCGCTATGCGCAGCGAAGGCGCTGCTCCGATGGCTCTGAGCTGGACCATGAGCCGCACATCAGTCTAACGGATGCTGTGATGCAGCGGCAGTCTGCCAGCGTCATTTGGCAGTATATGACGGACGATGACAAGCTAATGTATCGCCAAGAGGCTTTAGCAAGGAGTGAATATAGATTGCACTGCAGTCAACAGGCAGAGGACGACACTACCGGAACCGAGTGACATCATATGCTGGCCGTCGTACATCGTTTGGAATCAAATTCTGCCTCCTTGCGCGGGAGCAAGCTTTGGTGAGGGAGAACGCCGTCGTCAGAACATTTGAGGGCGAAGAACATAGCTGGCGCGTCAATGCGGCGGAACGAAGCCACAGATATGCCATGCGAACTTCAGAAGAACCACTCTGAAAAATATGAATTTTCCAAATTCCCTGTCTACCAAAATTTTCAGTAAAAACTTGCTCGTGCTTGCATCCTTACGCCCAGCAACTCGTTATTGAACCAATCCTTGGCTTTGCTGTTATCCGTTCCTCCTTGGCTTGATTTTGGATTACTAGTACCGTCCGACCGTCGACTGGCCGGATCTGCAGGGCATCGTTTTGATCAAAAAGTTATAGTAAGGCATATGGTCAGGTCAAACTGCTATGCACCGTTTCATGATCGCTGCAATGCCAAGCAAATCCGCTCAAGCGATTGCTTGATTATGGCGAATTATTGTTCTCAAGCAGCTGAGCTGTTGGCGAAGCCTCAGGCAATGTGCCATATAGAAGAGCTATGTGTATGAGCAACAGAAGTGTGTGTCTGTGTACAAGAGAGAGAGAGAGAGAGATAGAGAGAGAATGAAACACATTTGGTTTACGATTTTTCATTTGTTAATAGTTAATTTTTAATTGGTTTGTTGCCTTTTTATCTTTGACTGTTTCGTTTCGTTTCTTTTCTTTTCTTTTCGGTTTTCTATTTCGTTTGGCATGCTGTTCTCTGATCGGTTCTTTCCTTCCACCAACATAAATCTGGGGGCCATAATACCGTTACTTATACGCATACACATACACATACACATACACATACATATGCATATGCATATGCATGCCGCAAATAGTTGAAATGTGTATTGCCTTCAATGCATTTCAATGCAATCGCATACAACTACAAAAATTACTTGATCGCTTGTTAATTTTTTTTAGTTTAAACATTTACGTTATTGTTGACATCAAAATACATGCACACACACATAAATATACATACAGAAGTTCTTCGTATTTTATTAAATGGTTAATTTAATTATTAATGGTTTCGGCTTGACGCTTTTTATTTGATTTTCAAAATTCACTTACACATATCTATATATATATATAGATACAGATATAGATATAGTATGTATGTATGTGGGGTTCTGTTTTTTGTTTTTGTTTTTCTAAGAGAGTTTACGATGTTTGCCATGGGCTTGCTGCTAACACTACGCTACGCACATACACACATCCATGCACACCTATGCATACACCCTCGCACACACACACACACACACACTCATACGTAGAGGTTTACGAACTTGTACAAAGACAATGTCTAAATATTTACTGTTTTGTTTTGTTTTTGCTTTTGTTTTTGCTTTTGCTTTTGTTTTTGTTTTTGTTTTTGTTTTTGTTTTCTGCATTTGAATTGCACCTTACTTTAGCTAGAAAAAAACGTTGGTATTATTTAGCCTATTGCATGATTCGAAACTTACAAAGTTTTCTTTTGACTAAATTCTGGTTGTTACATTTGTTTTGTTTCATTTGTTTTCATACAACTCTTCCTCTTGAGATCCAAACCACACACAGGACAGATTTGCGTGTGCGATTTTCTGTTTAAATAGAAATCCACAAGGATACATTTTTGTGACTAAAGAGTTTTGATTGGTTTCTGTTGTTGCACAAATTTGTTGTTCAACAATGTAATTACAACATACACACTTGTGTGCTATTCTTGCCCTCGAAAGTATGCAATGTCCGCGAGTGCATGAGAAAGACAGACAGAGAGCCTTCGGTGTTGCATACGTATACGCAATCTGTCGATACATCTTTAGTGACGTTATGTTACGAGTATGTTATGTTTAGTTTCGTTTTCGTTTTTAGATTTTGTTTTGTTCTTGCTTGGCTATATCACAAAAAGTGTTTTTTAAATGTTTAAATTGTAAGAAAATTGTATACACAAAACATATAGCAAGAGCTTGAGATAAGGGCGTAGCCAGCTTTGTCAAGCGCGGTCCAGCTTGGACCCAGCCACTTTAATATCTACGGCACGATTAGACAAATTTATAGCGACTTTGTAGTGAATTTCGAGTCGTAGTCCCTGGCTGCGCCCTTGGCTTCATATGTGCAAAGACGTTTGCAGAGAGAGAGAGAGAGACAGAGAGAGAGAGATAGAAACAGAGATATACTTTTAACCAAAAACGAAGACTAACTTTGGCTCGCCTGAGACTATTGTTTGCTAAAAAGTTGTTGGTATAAAAAGTTATACCAGTTTTACGTTACGAGTGTTGCTCATTAAATTGCTCTGATCTTGATCATGCCAAAAGCAAACACCCTGTATATTGCACGCTCTTTTAGCAATGAAAACTGCATGAAGCTCTGGCTCCAGCCGCTGGCTGGCTTGCTCTAAGTTTTATCAACATCTAATTGATATAAAACAAGAGAGAAAGGCTAACTTCGGGTAGTCGACGCGGAGTCTTCTAAAACGGACATATACCAAATTTGGTTAAATTTGGATAAAAAATAAGAATCAATTTTGGAGTACTAAGTGTTCATTTGGCTATATGAGAGCTATATGATATAGTGGTCCAATTTGAACGATTTTATGTTCACAGTTTCAAGTACAAAGCATACTTGGTTTGTTTCTGACAGATGAAAAGGTTCGACTTATTTTGTTATGCTCTGCGATTTTGTGTTATAATCAAAAATGGAGAGCTTGGAGATTCGGATATGCTTCTTTCTATGCATTACAAATATCGCAGGGGGTATTACCTGCAAGGGGACTCTCGCCCTAGATGAATATCGTTAGGTTTAGCCATATTTTTAGCCATATCTTCTGTTTTGCTTTGATTTTGATTTTAATTTTGATTTTGTTCAAAGACAAAGTGAACATGCCTGTTTTTAGCGCTGGCGAATAAAATTACTCTCTCTCTCTCACACACACACTCTTTCACTCACTCGATACCAGCTTAACTCTCCAAGTCGCTTTCAAACTGAAACACATTCGATACTTCTCAACGATTGCCCAGCTCTAGCGCGTTTGCTTACAATTATAAATTACACTGCTTATTTTAGTTAGATTGTGTGATTTTTGATTTCAATATGTATATATATATATACATATATATATATATATATATATATATGTATGTACGTATTACGTATTTATATGTATATAGTGTGCTTTTGTTATAATTTGTTGTATCTGTTATTGACATATCTAGTAAAAACACTCGCTATGTACTCGGATATATGTATACTATATAGTTATGTGGTTTACAAATGTATATATTTATGTATAACTTGGGCCACAAGGATAAAAGAGAGCAGCTCTACAAGCTATAGTAAGATCTTGATATTGATCAATGAAGAGGCTCCATTAGCTGCCAAAGGACACCATCTAACACAGCAGCATAGAGTATCTACCTATAGAGCTACACTTGGCAAAGAAATTAGCCATCAAATCTGTTGTCCTTATCTCACTGTCAAAACCAATAGTCTACAATCATTTCCTAATGTTACAGCAAAACGCATGTTGCGTCCCATTTCCACATGATGAGAGCTGCTTTGTACTGCGTGTACCGATGATGATCATGTCTACAACAGCGACATCTATATGATGTATGTTTATAGTTTTGGGATCTTGCCTGAAGCTACACAACACACATACTTAGGCATTGACCGACTGAGTGCGTGCGTGTGCCTGCGTAGGACAGATATACTAGCTGTGTTTTAACATTGCATACTTCTTGGAGACGATCAAATTAATTCCCTTTCTTCTAACCATCCTGCTTCAAGTGGAGGGAATTTGCACAAGTCGAGGTACAGCTGATCTCAAGCCTTCAAAGCAGAGATGGTGGGGCAACTTTGAGAGTCTATTCCGTGGAATAGGAATGAAATGAACGCCGATAGCGCAGCCAGCACACGGATAGTCACATGTATAGACGCAACTTCGTGTTGTGCTGTAGTTCAGTTCAGTATTGAATTGGTTGGAGAGAGCATATGTGCGCCCAAAACATGGTTTAAAAAGCAAACAAACTGTGCTCTCCAGTTATGTTCGGGAGAAGCAGACGCAAGTCGAAATACTTGGGAGGCCTTTCGCTTTTTGGCTAAGCCTACAAATATGTCCACACATGCTCTCTGAGTACATAGTTTCGGTAGAAATATGTCGTTTGGCCTTTCGCTCTTTGGCTAAGCATATGAATATTCACTAGCGCGCTCTCACGAGTACAATTTGTAATTAAAAACAAAAACCCCTCTGTTGTTTTATAGCTAGTTGCAGTTCGTGTGAGTTCTGGAACACTCTCTGTACACGCTCGCGGCGCAGCTTCGGGCTCCCTTGCAGCTGGCTTACAAAATGTGTGGCTTTCTGTGTTTTCTGAAATGTCGTAGTTTGTTTTATATTTTACTTTTACTTGTCTAAACCGTAATGCGTGTTTTATCAACATCAAATATATTTTTCGTTAGTTTTCATTATTATTTTTTTTTTCTTTTAATATATATGCATATGTATATATGTAGCCATATATATATGTATAATTTTGTTTATATATATATATAGATACATATATATATGTATATATATATATACATATATATATATATATATATAAGTATACCGTTTTAAGTATGCAAAAAGTATGTACAATGTTGAAGCTTTATAATTGTGTTTGATTTGAGTCTTAAATTAAGTAATAATAATAAAAAAAAATACACAAAAATAAATTTAAGGAAAAAAAATGTATATGTATATGGAGGAGGTGTGTATAGAAAAGCAACATCTATAAAAAATAAATTAATTATTTATAAAATTACAACAAAAACTAAATTTACCCTTAAAATTTAAATATATATAGAATTAATTGTTGTTGTTTGTCGATTAAGTATAATGTTTTGTTGCTTCTTTCGTGTTCTTTGTCGTGTTAGAAAAGTTATTTGCGGCATAAACACAGATGTTTAAAAAATATATTATTATATATATTTTATATATGATAGTTATGCTTATTGTAGTGTTTTCTTTGTTTGTATTAAGAAATATTTTCATATGCTTTTCATACACATTGCATTTGGACTTAAAAAACAGTGGCGTACGCAGGACCTCAATTTTCTTACTTAAGCCTTTCGGTTTGCGAGGAGCGTTCTGAGCCAATACATATATAACGATGTTCATTGTATTTTTAAGATTGCAGTTTGATCAAAGACACACCCTGAACCCGTGCCCCTGCCCCTGCCCCTGCCCCTGTCCCTGCCACACTGGTTGTGCTAAGCCACATTACATTTTACATTCCTAATTCATAAATATGCGATCGCTCCTTCTCATTCTCATTATAACTGCAGCAGCAGCCCTTAAGTATGCTACAAAAATTTTATTTGTTTTTGTTTGATTTGCAATTGGCAAAAACTGTTGCCCAATTTTTGGGGCGTCACAATTGTTATCGCTTCTTGTTGTTATACAAACAATTGTTGTTGTTGTTGTTGTTGTTGTAACAAATTGTTACTTGCTATATGTTGCAAATATGGCCATCATATGGTTGTTATTTGTTGTTGTTTATTTGCTGTTTGTTGTTGTTGCTTAAAAGTCTACAAAAAAACGTTGCTTGTTGTTGTTGAAATATTCAATTTTGTTGTTTTTGGTTGTTGTTGTTGGTCTGATACCCTAATGCAACTGTGTAGGTCCCTCGCGGCTGCGCCCATGCAAAAAATGCAAAGGCAAAAAGAAATGGTTAGCACTTTTAGTCATTGCTGTGTTGTCGCTGTAATCCGGGACCAGATTTGGCCATACCATGGGCGCGCATTGTCGGGGGGTCCACATTAGCTGGGTGGGCGGGCAGCATCTGACCCCTCAAAAATTCTCCAAAGCTCGGCGCAGCTTTTTACAGTAAAACGGACATTAAGACTCGCGCTCCTTTTTCACCTTGACCTCCTCGCCCAGTATGGTCGTAATCTCGCCCTGCATAAAGGCCCACGGTATGGTGGAATTGGCCAGCGGACAGCGATCACCGCTGGGGCAATACACCTCGTTGCCCAATCCCTGGGGAAGCGGAAGGAAAAGAAAAGAAGCAAACATTAATGGAATTCCACTGCTTCCGGGTGGAGGCGGATGCGGATAATGTCCAAAAAACTTACATTCTGCCGCTTTATGCTCTCGCGGCTGCAGGGGAAACAGAACTTGTGATGGTTCACCGACGGGCATTGCACAAAGTGCGTATCCTCTAGTCGCTCCTGGCACAGCGTGCACTTGAGCGTCGCATTTAGTGTAGCGACCGCTGCTGCTGCTGCCGCCGAGTTGGACGCCGCACTGCTGCCCGACGCTCCACCGATGCCCGTTGCACTGCCGCTACCGCTCATGCCCGAGGAGGTGCCGCCGCCCTGGCTGCCGCTGCTGCCCGCTCCGGCATTGACGCTGGCGCCGCCACTGCCATTGCTGCCACCTGGTCCACCGCCGCCACTGCCACCATTACTGCCGCCCGCATTGCTGCCATCGGTGGACACCGAATTGGGGGGCAGATTGCTCGGTCCACTCCCGTTGCCGCCGCCATTGCCGCCGCTGGCGCCGCCGCTGGCCACGCCGCTGCTACAGCTGCTCAGCTGTGAATTACTGCCACTGCCGCTGCCTGGTCCGCCGCCAAGAGAGCTTCCTGGTCCGCCGCTGGCACTGCCGCCACTCACCAGGCCGGCAGACACTGCCGCCTGGCTGGCGCTCGAGCCACCCACCTCGGTGCTGGTAACGGTGGTGCTGGATACGTGACGTGAGCCCGACGAGCGGCGACCCGACGAGGAGCCTGCATAGCAGAAGACAACACAACGCTGCAAGTTAGTTTCCAATGGGTTGGGGGAGGATGCACTTAATAGCTGGCCACGATTCAATAGGAACGCAACCAAGATGCACAACAAATAAACAATCACAAGCAAATGAAAGAAACGCATAAACAACAAAAAGCTCGTGCAGGATTGCGGAGAGCTTCTGGGGATTTGGGCGGGCGGTAGTGTGTTATGTTATGTGTGAGGGAGAAGGGGGGAGTGTAACGAAAAACTAACCCGAACTATTCGGCGAATGTACACTGCGCGGTGGTAGCGGCCCCGACGGCGGGCTGGATCCATTGCGTCGATTGGCCGGCGACAAATGTTCTGCAATTACAGCACAAGTGTTTTGGATTAGGTGAATGTTTTGAGGATATAGACTTCGTTCGCTGAGGATCAACTTCGTTGAACTGAGCATCGCGCCAGTGGGCCGGCGGCGTGTATCATATATCCTACGAATGTATGCAAGTTCTGGGGAAAACAACAATGGGAGGAAGGGTGAATTCAAAATAAACCAATAAGTGTGTGGAAAACGAAGAAACAAAAACAGAAAACAAGAGGGGAATGCTAGCTTCGGGTACCTTTGCAGAAGAACTATAAAAAGGAAATAAAACTAAAGAGTGAGAGAGACAGAGACAGAGCATTCTGCACGTTTGACCAGCAATGCAGGTGTCTCCCCTCTCAGCTACAGATGACGATTGGTTAGCATAGAAACAGACGGACAGACCTGCTGATGCCGAATATATATATATACATAGATAGATATATATATATATGATGCTTCCTTCTGTGCTTTACAAATATCGGGACAAAATTATAATGCCCTCCTCTGCAAGGGTATACAAGGAACATAAGAAAAACCGTGATGGAAAATGTTGGGACTTGAAAGGGAATTGAAATTTGATTCAGATCAGCTGGCATAGGAGCGGGCTGTGTTTGCAATGTGAATGGTATATGGGAGCTTCGATATGAAGCTATGCTTTCCTTTCTCGTCGCCTTAAAATCCACAGTGTAACCTCTTTTCAGCCAGTTTGGCATATTTTCCTCAAGAATTGTTTGATTAAGAGCAGTTTTATATAAAAAGTCTAGTGCTTGCAGGGATATATCGAATGATATACATATATATATACGCTATACATATATGCATGCATACGTATGACTATGCATTTGCATTTACTTCAAGCTATTTACTAAATTGTTGCATTCCATTGCACTGCCTCTCTCTCTCTCTCTCTCTCTCTCTCTCTCTCTCCCTCTCTCTCTCTCTCTCTCTCTCTTTGTCTTTCTCTTGCTGTGCCGCAGTTGACGTGATGTGTCTGCTTTCGATTTTTCAAGCGAATGAATCAAATGGCAAAGCTGAAACAAAAATTCCCTACCAAGTGCCGTGTCGTCTTGCGTTTGCGTTCTGCCTGTGTATAACACTACTAAACTCTTGGCAACAACAAGTTTTTCATTCACCAGCCGCAAACTGTGACGTCACAAACAAGCACACACACACACACAGAGAGCGAGACAGACAGACAACAGACAGACGGAGAGCCAGTCAGCGGCACATTGATTGCGTGTCGTCGAATCACTCTGTGCAGTTCTTTTTGTCAGTGTGTTAACCACTGTGCACCAGTCGGAGATGCAGAGCCAGAGCCAGAGCCAGCTGGTTATTTGCAAAACGTTTTCAAACAACTTCGTAGCCAACGTCAGAGTTGGCTAAGTGCCAAAAAAAAACACACGCACACACACATGTACACAGTGGTGGAGGCGCAGCAAAACGACACGAAATTAAACAAGTTTTGCCTGCTACGTCACAAGGCAGCAGCAGCAGCAGTAGCAGCAGGCAAAGGAAAGGGGAGCCGCCACAAGAGCACAGCAGAATGCAGTTTTTCATTTTGATTTTTGCTTTTTTTTTGGCTGGCTTTGTGCTTTGTGGAGCAGAAGCCGGTTTGGGGTTGATTGCGCTTGCTTGATGCTCTTTCTTGTGTTTTTGTTTCATTTCGTTTTTACACTTCTTCTGCTACGTTTTTGCATGCGATGCAGATGTGTTTGTGTGACTGTGTGTACATAAGCAATGTATAAATACCATGTGCATGCGTGTGTGCAAGTGTGTACACATGCGCATACTTGAGTTATGTTTGGGCTGCTACTTGGCCTTTCGGCCGCGTGGGGTTCGATTGGGGCAGCATTAAAACGAGCTCCCAATTAACACACACAACACTAAAATTCAAAATTCAATTCAGGCACTGCTTTTGCTATGTCGATATATCGATATATCGATCGATTCAATGAAGACATTTATCGGTTGCAAGCCCATATAATCGGTATTGCGGAAAACTGATCCTCGCTTCCAAATGAAAGCTAGTGAAATTTGGCATAAACATATAAGAATTCGATTCGACAACTCAAGGCTGCCAGCGTGAGTATTTCAAAATTGCGATACATCGATATTTTTCAACTACATAGTTATCAATTATTGTATTTTTCAGCTTTTGTTTTCTTTAGCATGCAGCGCACGCGTGGCCACAATTTACATTTGCTGCTGCTGCCTCTGTCTGAGAGAACGAAGAAAGAACGAAAGAGAAAAACAAGTAAGAACGCTATATTCGATATTCCGAGTATAAGATACTCGTACTCAGCATTTGTTCAATATTCGACGCACTCAAAAGTATGCAATACGATCTTAATGAAATGACTATGTGCCTACACATATGTATATAAACCAAGCTTAGACTAAATCTGTCAAAAATTGTGCGAGATATAAGGACTTTATCGATTTGCGGGGGCGGGAGGGGGCGTGGAAAATTTTTAAAACAAACTTGATCTGCCGCCCCACGGGGGAGACTGACTACATACCAAATTTTGTGATTCTAGCTCTTATAGTCACCGAGATCTCGGTGCTTATGCAGACGGCTGTTGCTACTGATCAAGAATATGTGCACTTTATAGGGTCGGAAACGCTTCTATTTGCACGTCACATACATTTGCACGAATACAATATACTCGTTTACTCCACTAGAGTACAAGTATAAATACAGCGAGAAACGGAGGCAGCCCAGAGACGCAGACAAGATAGGGACAGATTAGGCAGGCAAAAACAGTGCTTCGACTCGTAATTTGTATGCCCAACGGCGGGCTCCCCTAGAGGCGAGCAGCCCCACACCAAATGTCGACGACGCGACGCGACGTTCTGTCAGCAGTAGTGCGCGCACAGTGGGCTGCATACGAAATTAGCACAAAGCTAAAGTTATTTCATTGCCCAGCCCGGCCCGGCCCCCTCGTCTGGGACCTGAGTTCTGTTATGTTTATTTATGCGACATTTTTTCGCGCAACTTTTTGTTGCTCTTGTTGTTTTTGCTAAAAACAAAAACTAAAAAATAAAAGGTAGGAACGCTATGATCAAAATTTCGACTTTAAAATACTCGTACTCAGCATTTATTTGATATTTCCCATTATGAGAAATCCCATTATTTATCGAGCCATCGCAAAATTTGAAATAAACTTGTTCTACGTGTATACTAGGGGAGTGTGCATACCAAATTTGGTGACTCCAGCTTTTCGAGATCTCGATTTGTATACATCCGGAGGGAGGGACGGGCAAGTCAACTTGCAATGCTGATCAAATTCATCTTGTATCCAGTGTAGCCCCACGATCACCGAATGGTATATAAGGTAGCTTTCCTTTCTTGTTTTCTATTGCGACTTTGCTAAAGAGCTCTGGGAGCCAAAAGAGCCACTGCATGCCCATCGCTGGTTTATAGGGTCGAAAAAGCTTCGTTTTGCCTTTTACATTTATCTACACAAATACAATATACTCTACCAGTGCGAGTATAAAAATTTGCTTACGCGTCGCGCCGCGTCGCATCACATCCACATTGCCAATTTTTGTTGCGTCGGCGTCGATGTCGTGCGTGTTGTGTGGCCCCCTCAACAGCAACGTGTTGTATTTATAGCCCATTTGTTTATATTTGCAATGCAAAGCACACACATACGTATGTATATATGTACTCACTGTACATACATGTACATATGTACTGTGTGTACATAAGTATATGTATATGTATACCATAGCTAGCGCGAAAACGTCACACCTCGCACAGCATCATCAGGCATAGGCATCATCATGCTCTACTCATCAGCATCTCAGCGCGTGGCCATTCAAAAGTACCGACGAGTACTTTGCGGATTTTCGGTCCATTGGCAGCCATCTGCTTGATTATTATGAAAGCGATTCGAATTGTTGTGATCAGGTCAAAATGACTGTATCTTCAACAAGTTCAGGCAGGGGCTGAGGTGCATTTGTTCTGAGATTGTATTCTGAGAGGATTCTGAGAGCTTGGTTAGCTTGGTTATAGACCATGCACATTGTCAATGTATACCCCACCCCTGTTTCGACGACAGCTATATGATATTGTAGGCAGATCGGGATCAAATTTAGTTAGCGGAAAATAATTGCAAGTCAAAGCTGTCATTCCGAAATAGTTTGTTCTTTTAGAAGCCTTCCGAGAGCAACAAACGAGTCGGTTTGGCTATGTCCGGCCTTTTGTTTGTATGACAATTTTCGTACAATTTAGATTTGCTTTACGTTGCTTAAACTCTGAAATCAAGATTTTGATTTCAACGAAAAGAGCGGCACATCTGTTAATACCAAAAGTACAAAGTATGCTAAATTCTTGGTTTAAGTAACAATCCTTGATATTTAAATTCTGGAATTTTTTCTGAGTGTAGATTCAGCGACTGTAATAGCCATCAAAACTTCCACACAGACAGATCGAGTCTCAAAGTTTTATATCCCCCACAAATTGTAGGCATACTTCTCTGAAATTTGATCGGCTTGTTTATAAGCACTTTATCTACCAATCTGGTGAATCATGGCATATAGCATAGATTCTCCTAAGCCTAAACCACTTTAGTTCAACTTTCATTTAACAACATCGTCAGTTCACTTTCCGATCCTATATACAACATATATAATCTATCTATACACACACATACATATATGCACAATGTACACACAGCTGTTTTGTTTATCTTATCGTTAAGTGCCGGCTCCAATAGGCTTTCTCTACTCGCAACGCGCTCTTTTATCTTATCATGCGTCCATGGCCAACTTTGACTGATAGCGAGCTCATATATGCCTACGCCTATGCCTCACCCTCACGATCGCGATGTTATATACATATAGTATATTACAGCTCCATATCATTTGTTTATTTATGTTTATATATATATATATATATATATATATATATAGTGTGTGTGTGTGTGTGTGTGTGTGTGTGTGTTTTCCAGTTATGGATTGAAGTTTCAATATATAAATATTTGCTCAATAGCTGCTTGTGCGGTTGAGGGTGGTGGTGGTGGTGGAGGTTGAGACGGAGGATTAGTGGACAAGCAGGCGAAGTGGAAGGAAGGCCGCGGCTTGGCTGAAGTGGCAGCGAAACGGAAACCACTTTGGTTGAAAAACGATCCACTTACAATAAACAAAGACGATATAGATAGACCACTTGAAATTAGGCGATATTATTGATATAGCAATACGTATTTGTATACCATTCACAGAATGCCATATAAAAATGTTGTCAGAAAGTATGCATCGCACAGAGAGATCCGATTCCGACACTTTAAAATATATACCACGTGTGTTCAAACAGTAAGGCGTTTCGGGGGCAACGTACGCTTTGATTATCGATTAACAGGTAAAAAGGTTACATTTGATTTGTTCGGTCTTTGCTCTCCTGGGTGCTTCCACTGGATGATTGGGCATTGGTTTCGACGTCATAACCATGTGTATCCATGATTCTTCGCCAGTTATGACCAGGATCATCACTGACATGATTCAAGAGCTCCTGATTCTAATCAAAATTCAGAATTTTCGGAACAAACTTCGCTGACACACGCGTCTCATGCCCCCAAACAGTGCAATCCTGACCATTTTTCACACAACAATTTTATGCTAATTCTTTGCCCCATTTTGTATTATAATGGAAAATCGCCGAGCACAACAAGGGGGTTGGTAAATAAGTTTCGTTGAGCAGAAAGAGGATCCTAGCTATTTGGTCTTGTTTTACATTTTTACATTGATTGCCACATACATATACGATATGTAAACAACATAACGCGATACGATACATATACATATCGGGTGTGTTTTTGTTTATATATTGAATCAGCTAACATTCAGCGTGCATGAACAGCTGCGCACGTAGCAGCGTAATTCTATTTGTAATAAACTGCCAATGATTCATATGGCTAGTTTTAGACATAGAGTGTGTACCATACATACGCATATGAATTCCTTATTTCTTCCAAAGCTTGCAAAAAAATATACAAAAACAGAAAACATACATAAACAGTACTAGTGCTAACAATCAACACTACACTTATACACTCACTCACTCACATATTATGCTAAAAATAGGCATTTCGAAACTACGAAACTAAGAAGAGCGGCGCCCGTTCTGCGTTTGAGATATGTATTATTGCCGATGGATGCCCGCCCCTCTGTTGCAGTGGGAGTTTCGTCAGGAGAGTACGAGAGTGCATACATAAGGGGTTCCCGATAAGGCATCACTTTTGATCTGGGCACCGTGTGGCATACAATGTGGCAGATATAGCCACATGTATAGCATATACTAGGTTCAAGAGTGATGGGTGGCAAGCAGAGGTCATTGCTCACGAACGCACGGTCACATTGCGTCTCCACATCATAGTAGTATTTAGAAGGATACATTTTATCATTTTATATATATTCTTGATAAGCACGATAAGGAGAATCCGATATAGCCACATTCCAACCGTCGACATATCAGAAGTCTTTAAAGCTACAGATGCTTCCCATAGCATCTGCACGCTGGTTAAGTTTAGGATTCAACGACATCGTATTGCTCCCATTTGACCGATGAACAATTAGTAGGGAAACTGTTTGCTTTTCAGCCAAAGCAAGCTAAATTCGGTTAGTATCTATTTGAGAAGGCCTGACCAAATTTGAATGATATTAGAAGAAAGTCAGCTTTTGTTCCCTTTTTCCCCCCGTTTCTGTTGAAACTATTTAATTATTGACTCTATGAGTATGTGTATGGGGGGGGATATCTTGCTACATGATTCACATACTTATATGTGCATATATATATTCACAGAAATAATAAAGGAAAAAAATGAAAAGTTATCATCGCATTTTCAAAAACAACCCACTTCACTTCAACCCTATCCTATGTGTTGTACACATCCATTGGGCCGAGTTCCTTCTCTTATCGAGCGGTGCGGTCTGTGTTCCACTTATCTATTCACTCGCTCACATGCACCACTGCGGAGCTGATAGTGTTGCTTTGATAAGATATGCCGATAGGTTTTTTTTTTCTTTGAGATAAGCTGCTTATCAGCAAATCAAAACTGTGCTTGCTTTGGACTCGCATTCCAGCAAAAAATATATTGGTCTGGCTCAGCCCCGCCAAAACATTGTAGTCTTCATTCACATTCATAGAATATACCACCCCCCCGAGAGAAGGAGTGAACACAAAACATCAAAACAAACCCACTGTGCGCATCGCTTCTAATCAGAGTAGGCGGCCGCGTAAGGTATGTGGCTGAGAGCACGAGGCTTGCGTTTCACGTGTGGAACGGTAAAAGCTCGTCGGTGCAACGGAACACAAGTGAGCAGAGCGCACAGGAATAGGCTGGGTGGCTGCATAATTGTTACGCATTGCGTGCCTAATTACATATATAGCTAGCTTTAACTCGCCTTTTCTCTCTCGCTCTATCCCCGTCTCTCTCTCTCTCTCTCTCTCTCTCTCTCTCTCTCTCTCTCTCTGTCTTTCTTTAACTTTGCTCCAGGAAGCTAGCAGGCGCGAGCCCTTGCCGAGACACGTCATTGTGTACATAAGTGTTAAGTGTATGCACAAATGTATTCCTGGCACATACACACATTGGAATGGTCAGTCCAGCTTACTTGTGCACTCACACACATATGCATGTGAATGCAGCCGGCCCCCTATCGACGCGACACACGAAGTACTTTGAATGAAATACACGATTCGGCCACGACACGAAGGGGCTTTAGCTCAAAGCAGTCGGCGGTGCGCAGTGCGCACGTTGTCGTTACGTTACTTTGCGTTTTGTAACGTTGCGCTTTGCAAAACTGGCATATATATATATATATATGTATATATGTGTGTATATGTATGAGTGTATGTAAATAAGTGTACATACAAAATACGACGCTTGCGTGTCATCCAGCAAGGCACGCTTGCAGCGTTATTTTGTATGTACACCAAAAAATTAAATTGTTATATTTTTAGTATACACACACACAATACAAGCGTACATTTCATACACGTATACGTATACAGTACACACACATATGTAAGCATTATATGCATCTCGCGTACACTAAGTTTTGGTAATGAAACAACACAAAAAAAAAACAAACAATGAGGAGTACCAAAAACAGGCCAGGCCATCTGGGCCTGGGCCTGGGCCCAATGGGGTTATTCATACGGTGTCCACCTTTTGAAAACTATCGCATATCGGTATATCATCAATATGCGATACAGTAGTCTTGACATATCTACAATTTATTATTTATTTGTAAAGGTCAGGTATAACGGAAAATAGAGGAAAATAATTAGATCTTTTCATAAAACTTTGAAAATAAACCTATGTGAGGTAACGTTTATTTATTCATTTTATCTTCACATTTAAAAATACGTTGCCTTTGCATTTCTGCGGAATCTGAACACATGTTCAGCAACCAAAGCCGGTTTATAAACCAGAATATGTGTATATACTTTTGTTTTAAACAAAAAACAAAAAAAAAACACGACAGACTGAAACAGAAACAAGTAGGGCACAATAATCGATATTACGACCATAAGATACCCGTCCTCAGCATTTATTTCATATTTAAAAATATTCAATCAGGAAAGCCACCTAGATAATCAAATTTCAAACTAAAAAACACCCAAATTTATACGAATACAAGTTCTTTAAGTTTTAAATGAACATTTTCGTTGTATCATACTCTCTCTCTCTTTCTAAATAAATAATAAAGTCCATCTCTTAACTAATTGGACTTCTTCTTGAGATCACATATATATATAATTGGATTGAATAATGTAAATACAAAACAAACATTAACCCACTGTGCGGCCGTAGAAACAGAGCACGAAAGATGACGGCATCGATGCTTGAAAGTTTTATTGTTTTTTTTTGTTCGTACGCGAGGAGGCGCGCGATCATCAAAAATAATCTGCTCTGCTCTGCTGTGCTCTCTTGCTCTTCTGTTATACTGCTATTTTCGTATTTCGCGGATACCAACTATATAAATTTTATCTACACCATGCGCTCTCCTTGTGCGTACGTTTGTGTGTTCATGTGCGCAACTTGTTATCGCAAAACGTAAAACACACATACACACACAGTTTACGAAGGAAAAAGTAAGAAGCAAGAAACGTAGAAGCGGCCGCAAAAGAAATATGTACACAAAACCAAAACAAGTTTAATGACGTTTTTGCGCGCGCAGCAGAAGAAACTGAAAAAAAGGCAGCCAAAAACTAGTTTTGTAGCAGCAACAAACAGCAACAGCAGTAAGGGTTAGGAGAAGAGCGAGCGAGAGGCTAAGGCTGCGGCAGAAAGCAGCACAGTTACATGAAGAATACTGACACGACGTGACTTTTTTAAGTTTTTGCACGTCTGTTTATATTTTTATTTTTTTTCACGAAATCGCAAGGCAGGAACGAATGGCTGCGATGCGGCCGCCCTTTGCGATTCGATTACGTGGATGTATGTGTAAGTATGTATTGCTGTGGCTGTCAGAGTGTGTGTGTGTGATTGCCATGTATTTCAGGCCAGCCGTTTTTCGTGTACTGCGTAGTGCGCATGTCAAGCCGAATGCCTTTTATGTCAAGGGTTGACAGCCCCCTAAGCAACCACCCCCAGCCACAGCCTCACACACACACACACACACCCATACGAGGGTTGCAAAGTGCGTTAACTTTAACTGGTCTGTGTGTATTATACATACACACTCACTGCTGCTGCTGCTGCTGCTGCTGCTGGTAATGTGGCCCAGAGAATGGGAGAGCTCTAGCTAGTGTAGCCACCGCCAGGCCTCTGCCATTGGACTTCCGAGATCTCTGTACAGCAACGCGTTCCAACAACTGCAGCAGCTGCGCGGACACCAACAGCAGTGGCAGTGGATGCAGCAGGAACTGCAGCCGCAGCCACCAGCAACAGAAACAGAAACAGAGACAGCAACAGCGACAGAGCAACAGCACAGCGCAATCAGTCAGCGCAAAGCCCCGTTTGTCCGATAAGCAGAACCCAACAGTGATAAGGGGAAAACACAAACACAATTTCAGAATGATGCAGTCGAGAGTGCTCGACATTGATATACTTACTATATCTGTATCTGTTCCCCCACTCAAGCCTTGACCACATATTTTCTACTGCTTTTTTCTAGCCGAAGTGCCTTGATTTTCAAATTGTATGCCCAGATCGAGGCGTCATCTTTCTTCTAAATCTATATTTAAGAATTTGGAGAGTAACCACCAGTCCGAACCATAAAAGCTAGGTCACGTTTTCACACAAGTTGGAATTTGGAAAAATACCAACTGCAAATACCTCAAAAACAGAAGTTAAAGTTTGTATGGGTTCGGACGATATAAAAAGATACATGCAAAATTATAGAATTTCGACCCGTAAGTATACATTTTGACATTCCCTATCGTCTTTTTAAAGCGCAGGGCTCAAGTTTGGTATATATGTTTGGGAAAGTATAATCCATTCGAAAAACCGAGCGAGGCGGGGCCACTCACGGCCACGGCTTTGCTTTCATTTATAGAAATCTGTATAGAAATCTGGGTTTGCTTTCCAGTTTATAAAATATATTATATTACTCAGCGGAATCAGGCCAGGCCAAAGCATGTAACTCAATAGCCAGATTTTTTACCTAATTACAACAAATCAATTCGAATTATAAAGAGAGCAGCTGCTGCGTAAGACTAGCTAAGCTCCACCTGTGTATATATAACCATTATATTATATGCACAACTGCTAAGGAAATCGGAACCCATTATACAAACTATACTCGAATCCCACAGTTATTTTGCTACCATATTTTCATCAACTCAACGTCCCCATCGAGCAACAGCAACACGTCCGTTTCTATGTGAAATTTGAAGCAATTGAGTTAAAAGTTGTGAACTACCGATAGGTGGGGATCGCCAGAATTGAACCGCTATATCCTACACCTGTCAAGCGTAAAGATCAGATATCACTTCAAATATGAGCCTTATGGAGTTTTTACAACTGGAGACATATGGCTGTGATAATTGAGCTACATATATCGATCAGTTTCTTTTATTATTGATTCTATGCAGCCTTATGGCACTTTCGATGTTACTCGAAATCTAAATGAGTTTAGTGAATACACTCGACTCGCTTTAGCCTTAGGAACCGGGAACCAAACAACGGGCCAGAGGTAGGTAAAGTAATCGCAACAGTGCTCGTTATCTAATCTTGGAGCCGGCGCTGGTTATCAGTGAAGCCGCCGCCCGATAAGCGTATGTACTATTATGAAGCACAGAGCATTACGTAGCACCCGCAGCTACAGCCACCCCCCACTGCCCCACGCTTAGTCAATCGCAATTGCCATTTCCACCAGGCTAAACCGATAAGCAGGCACCCGATGCATAGACTCTCTCTATCTCTATATACCCCTCCCAATGCGCTCCGGCGGTCCGCTGGCCCTGCTCCCAAGTCTTGTTTAGAAATGATAAGCCGCCGCTCGGGCAACAGCAACAGCACGCTATCCTTATCCTACTCTAGGCAGTGCCCTGGGGCATTTGTGCCAGTTTAGAGCCAAGCTGGGCTTATCAGCCCGCTCCTGCTGCTACCCAGCCGAGCCGCCTCACCACAAAATGCTGCGGAGAAAATTTGAGGAAGTAGACAAAGATGGGGGGCATACTTACCGCCTGCCTTGAAGGTGGACGCATCAAAGCTGGGTGCCCGCACCGGCTGCTGCTTGTCCCGCAAGTTATGTTGACGCTCTGGAACATAGCTGACGGCGGCAGGCAGCGACTCACCGCGTGTCAGTGGCGGCCTCACACCGCTGGGATCGTCCAGGGCACTTCGCTTGATGCTGGAGGGTCCACTCGGCTCAGCACCGCCAACACCGACATGTGGGCCGTGCTGCGGCTGCTGTTGTGGCTCATCCACGTCCTCAGAGGGTGGCCGCTTCAGATTAATGTTGACCGTAAGAGTTGGGGGCAGGTTGGAGCCGCTGCTGCCACCAGCACCGCCAGAGAGGCTGCCCAGGCCTCCAGGCTGCTGCTGTTGTTGTGACACTGAGGCAGAGGAGCCGCCGAGACCGGCGCGCTGCGCTGATGTGGGCGGCATGTGGTGGGGCGTCATGTGGGAGATACGCACGGGCCGCACGCCACCGGCTCCATCGTGTGGCGACGACTCCAGCTTAACGGGAAAGTCCATTAGGTTGTTGCTCTGTGGCGGTGGCGGTCCAATGCGTGGCACGGGCATTTGATACGCAGCCGCCACGGCATGATGATGATGTGCAGCCGCTACGGCAACGACCGCTGAACTGCTACTAAGGGACAGTGGTCCACCGCCAGAGCCGGAAGGCCCGGGACCGCCAGCACTGCTACTGGGCGCACCCCGATGTGGTCCGGGCAGTTGCTGTAGTCCGGATGATCCTTGTTGTAGGACGACGTCGCCATTCTCGAGGGCACGCTTGCTGCTTGGATGCAGGCGCTTCATTTGACGGGCAGCATCCAGCACCACTTCGATGCGATCGGCCCCCTCATAGTTGACACAACCGCGGCATACCGCCTCCGAAAAGTCGTTGATCATGGCCCAGGGCATGCGGGGCAGGTCGCAAAGGTAGCAATGCTGTCGCTTTGTTTGCAGCGACATGGTGAAAGTGGGGTGAAGTGGGGTTCGTGCGACGACTGAGAGGACGTTGGCTGCAGCTGCGATGCGGCTGCTCAACTGGAAGTGCAAGCCAATAAGGGAGGGATGGATGGATGGAGTCAACGGGGACGAGGCTCAGGCCTGGTCTGGGTCTCTGGAATGCACTCTGCTTGCTCTGTTTGGATTGGTGTTTGGGTTGCAGCACCGACTGCGGCTGCCACGACCCAAATTTACGCGCGCAACTCGCCCTACTTTCGGCGTCGCTGCTGCTGCTGCAAGAAAATAACGCTTTTTTCCTCGCTTTTTCTCAAAGTTTTGGCTGGCTGTGAGCCACTGTACGTGTAAGCTACCGTTGCTTAGTTAGTATCGATAGCAATGGCAATTATCGATACAAATATTAAACAAATATAGTTGTTGTTGTTGTTGTGACTCGAATTCAAACTGGAACCGGCGACAATTTGCTGTTTTTATCATTGCTCTTTGGCACATTTGCTGCTGCGGCGGCTTGTTGTACATTTTTCTGTTTCGTGCCTTGCGTTTTGTTATTGATTTTCGCTCAAACACTCACACACATCACACAAACACTACCAATGCTTTCTTAAACACACACATGGCCAGTAGTTCATAGTTATGACTCCTTGGTTTTTTGTTTTGCTAATAATATATATGGTTAATATTTTTAAACGATTTATTTCACTTTAAAAAAAATTTTAAAACAATTGCTTGGAGCTCCGATCCGCTCTGTTCTGCGCGCGACTGTGTTGTGTTTTCTTTTTGATTTTTCTATTGCGCTGCGGCAAGCAGCCAAGGCACACACATACGCACGCATACACTTATAGATGTTACACGTATAGACACAGCGTTGCTTGCTTGCACATCTCATACACAGGCATTCGTTACTCGTTCGTACGATTTCGTATTTATCACGACGCTTGCAACGGCTGGGCCGTCAGAGAGCAAGGCACCGACACACCGGGAGAGGGAGAGACCAAAAAACGTGGAGTAATGCCAAAAAAAAAAAAAGAGAATCTGTATCTATATGTGCATATATGTAACGTCGTTCAACACAACCCGGCAACGTTCAGCAACAGAATGATCAACTATTGAGCGCGACGACGGCCGCTGAGTATCGAAGGCAGTGCTCACCAAAGCCAGGGTGTAAATATTAAAGGTGCTGTCTTAAAAGCTATATGATTTGGTACTGCATAAGGAAACGTTTCCGACCATATCTTCATCAGCGTGACGTGGGGAGTCTTGTGTGTCAATTTGAAATCTCAGAATTTTTCCACTGACCAAACTCAGCGTTATGTCTCCGGTACTTTTCTGATCAGTTTGCGAGGGCTTTAGTCTCGCTAAACATTAATATCCGTTTTGCTCTGCTGGGTCTGAGTTATATACATATTTGACTCAGCTTGTGTGAACTGTACAGAGAGTGTAGTTGTAGTTTGTATATTGCTCTTTGTAGTTTTCATTTATATGCTCACTTAACCTTATAAATTCTTAATTTGCATTCGCGAATCACCAGCATCCACAGCACACCGACATTGGCCCTTCTCACGACACCTACCTATATAATTACAGCATGAGCATACAATACATCAAGCACACTTCTCGCATCGTGTACGTGCGAGCACGTCATAGGCAAAAGCAAAGCTAAGAGTGAGAAGGTACCGGTTAAAACGCGGGGGGAAGGTGAGGGAGAGGGAGGAAGCCGCCCGTTTTGTGTATAGTGTGTATGGGGGTTGAAACGAGAGCATTGGCTCCACTAGCACACCGTTTCGTATGTATACAGGCGTTTGTATATACTTGTATGTATCCTATGTACAATGTCAGCTTCGTACGAGAATACGAGAAACGAGAACGAGCTTAGATACAGCTATACACACACTATACACAAATGTAGACCTTGAATACGTAACGGCGTACGTCAGTGGCGTGACGACGCCTAACGAACAGCTGTTTCCGCAGCAACGGCGCGCATTGACTGCAGGCTTGCTGTTAATGAAATTAAAAACATGAAATTTGGCAACCGTGCACGGCAGCAGCAGCACTGTTAAGCGTTGTACTAACAGTGACAGTGCGCATGTTTACAAACTGCATTGACTTCTGAGACACACACATACACCACCTCCACCGCCTCCCCGCTTGACCTGCTGGCTGAGGCTGACCCAAGTTCGTGTCGTGTGCCGCCGCGCCCCGATTGTGTGTGTGTATCCGTGTATCCGTATCCATGTCCATTGTCCTGGGCTGTATCGATCCACGTCCACGCGCAACCATGGTCTGGGACAAATTCCACGTTGAATATACACATACACACATCGTGTGTGTATCTATTGAATACATATAGCTGGGGCACGAGGCTTCCTGGAAAAGCAAGGTGGAAAAACTAGATACAGAAACTGGACATCACCAGGACAGAGCACCGAAATATATACATACTACTTTAAATCATTTGATTTTCGTTTTTATTAAAAAAAAAAAAAATTAGAACAAAATTAAGGCAAATATATAATGATCAACTGTATGACAATATCGTCTATTTACTATATATTTAGGTTTATAATATAAAATTAGTCAAACAGAGGTGTGCGATCCGTCACATATACATACATATTTATCGAGCTCTAACGCTTACGATCAGTTGAATATTTGGGAATGTAAATTTTTGAGCAGTAACACAAAAGGATCGATAAACAGCACACGCACACGACGATCAATTATCGATAAGCATTATAAAAAACGCTAGTTTCTATGGCAACGTGTTCAAGATATTCACACCAAGAATGCTTCACGCACACACCTCTAGCTTGGTACAAACATAGAAAGAGAGAGAGGTGTCAGTGTTATCGTGCACGCAAGACAACACAACTGTTATACGCATTAGGATTATAATTATTTATATGTTATACGTGTAACTTGTGCGTTGCTTGGCTGAGTACTGGAGTATAACAGCTGCTGCTTGTCATGCCGGGATCGGAGTCAGGGTCACGCAGGGTCTTAAAAATAATAACTATAATATATAATACTATTATATATATATATATATATATATATATATATATAAGATCAGTAATTATTGGAGCATATTATGTTAATTGCAAAAGTAATGTTAAGTTTAGTTTAATAGCTTAGTTTAATAGTATATTATTGTATAACAGTGGCTTAACAGCATTAGAAGTAGTTTTCTGGGCATATGAGTGTGTGTATAACAGTTCGCCTTGTGCTACTTAAAAAGCTAAAGCTAAAAAAATTGCATTCTTTTGAGCAAAAACATTGCATATTCGTTAACATTGTATTAAACTGGGAGCAAGGGGTAAATCAGTAAGTACAAAGGGGTAGGGGAGGAATGTAGTAGTTGTATATATAAAAAATAATTATCATTATATATTTACTGTTATATGTCTTTTAGCTGCTTTCACTTTCAACTATGAGTTCTTCAACTCTTATCTATTCGACTCTTCTCCGTCTTTCTATCGCTATCTCTATCTCGGTCTCACATGGCACACATTTATTTTTTTGTAATTTTTTCCTTAACATTTAACATTTCGGTTTTTAAATAAAGTAAACTTGCTTTGTATACAGTATATACATACATAGTTAGATTTAGTTCATTTCGTAAGTTTGATGGGAGTTCATTAGCATTGTTATACATACATGATGATGCTATATATGCGCATTATACCCTGCAATCTTATGCTAGTTGCTCTTATTATTATATTATTTGTGTTCACAACGTTTTTTTTATACAATTTTTGTAAATATTGCAACTTATGGATTTTGTTTTTCGCTTAACAGGCACTTATACATATACATCTACAATGTTGGACACCGACACTTGACGATTAGGACACGGCGTGTCATTGCTCTGCTCAATTGTTTAAGCCAACGATGGGCAGACAGTGGATCTTTTGGCTCCCAGAGCTATTAAGCTACGTCACAATAGAAAAATAAAGAGCTGCGGAAGAAGCTCACAAAGCAGAATAGAAAATTAACGAACAACAAAATGCATACGCAATTGAAAATTCGCTGCCCACCGTTGGTTTAAACCATATCGATATTGCTCCCTTCATGGATGAGAAGATGAACCAATGTTCGAATGGCAATGTCACAAGTTAAAATACGGCTGTGGGAGGCTGCTGTGGAGATTGTTGGACTGCTTCTGGACAGTACCAGCAAAAGTAACTACCGCTTAGTAGTAAGCAAGCAACTTTCACTTTCTAAAGGAGCAGAATGGTTAAAGATTGTCATCGAATATAATATAATATAATCGAATAAACATTATAAGTTATATTTTACTAATTTAAAACATTCCTTTTAAAGGAAGAGAAGCGGCTATAAAAACGAAGTGGGAAATAACTCCATGTCTCTGAATTGCCTAGCTGAATAAATACTTTGGACATGTTCACTGTGACTGTTGTAAGTGTCGAGCGGTAAAAAAATAATAAAAAACATATAAGATACATATACTCGTACTCAGAATTTACCCCATATTCTCTGACATCAGACAGACGGACTTGGCTGTTAGTCCTGATCAAGAATATACATTTATAATACGAGTTCGAGTTTTTCGTCTGGTCAGCGTATAACAGTTTGTTGAATTGAGCATATTATTCTGTTATACGCGTTGGGTTCTTGTCGTTCTTCGCTCGCTACGTTAACATTACGTCGTTTTGGTTTGTTGTTTTTGTCGTCGCATGCATTTCGGGGGAATGTTTACTAACATGGAATATGTGCTGACAGCTGATACTCTATTATTTAACAGCGCGTGTTGAAATGCGTGCGTATTGGAGGCACCGGTGCTGGCCTTCTACGCCTCTCTGCTGCCGCACTATTCGTTAGAGGCGGGCGTTGTGCATGGCCATGCCCATTAATGTGGACAGAATTGACAGGTGAGGATGCTGCTGCGGATGCTGGTGCTGTTGTCTCCTCGCGCAATTTTTGCTTCTGATCGCTAAGACGCGCACCCAGGCGTTGTACCTTTTCCGGACTGAGTATGTTCAGACGTGTGGTTTTTGCCGGCTGTGGGGCGGCCACTGTAAGAGAAGACGGAGTTGCTACAACTATTACCAAAAGGCATATCAAATAAAAAGATGCGCAACGACGACCACGAGCATAAAGGTGCCACACACTAGTTTAATGGCGTAAGAATATCTGTTATGGAGATGGCACCAGAAAAATTGGGAGCCCCAACTGTACAGGCATCGGGCGGGAGGGGAAATTTTACAATTTCCGGAATCGGAAGGGATTGAATTCTGATCGGCATCGAGATGAAAAAAATGTCGCTATCGGGATCGATTCTGTGTCCCGATCCCATCTCTAATCTCTTATATGAAATCACATAGAGATAGAAGAGAATAAGTTAAACAGACTGCTAGCATCCAAGGAAAAGTAATGGTCGGGTCGTTACGCATTTAACATCTTTGCTATTCCATACCATTGTATAGGCGCTGCGCTGTGGCGGCCGTATGCCTTTGAGCCAGATGCTTGCTGGGCGAGCCAGGCCTGGTGCGCGTGGGTGAAACGCAGCTACTCGGTGGGGGTGGCTGATGTTGATGTGGATGATGGTGGGGGTGGGGGTGGTGGCTGGACGGCGACCTGGATTTACTGCTGGTGATGACTGCTGGACGATTGGACGCACGCCCTTGAACCGCGGACAACGTCATTTTGTGCTTCTTGGGCAGGCAATCGAAAGCAGAAGCGGTGGAGCTGATGCTGGTTCTGGCTGCGACAGGCGGCGGTGGCGGCGTCTGCGCTGGCACATGCAGCTCGGCGGTGCAGGTGAGCGTGTTGCTGCTTGCATTAACTGGCGCTGTGGCTGTCCTGGCTGTTGCCTTGCTACGCTTTGGCGCTGGCGTCTGCTTCGCCGGCGACACTGCCAAATGCTCCAAGGATTCGGCCTGCTGCAGTTGGGTGCGCAAGGATATGGGCGGCAGCGTGCGACGCCCAAAGATTGGCGTTTGATTAATGCGCTGAGCTGCTGCCGCTTCGTGCTCCAGCCGCTGGAACATCTTCAACGCCACCGGAGGTGTTTTGAAAAAGTTGCGCATGGAATGTTGCGATTGGCTAAAGTTGCGTCTATTCGCCTGCTCCAAATGTTCAAACTTGCTGCGACACTGATGCAATCGCTGTCGCATATCCTCAAAGGCCAACCGATGCTGCCCGCAATCCAGCTCCAACTCTGATGGCTGGGTAGGCTCAGGCGACTCCGACGCGTCTGCTGAAGATGCTGCCGGCATCGGCGTGATTGAGACATTTGTAATTGCGGCTGAGACGGGATTGACGTCATGATAATTGAGACTGGTGTCGCAGCTGGAGTCCACATCTGAGTAGTTGTTGAGGTCGCGAACATCGTTTAGCTGTAGTTCGCCGCCGGGCCGCAGATCGACCAGGTAGCCCTTCTCGCCAAAGGGCCGACACTTCCTAAGTGCCTGCTTAAGGGCCCGCTCTGTCGAGGTCGTCTCCGGTGTGAGGCCGCGTCGCTGCTGTTGGGCGCCCAGGAACCGTTGGCGTCGGCGCGCACGCATGCTGTCCCGCAGCCGCTCGCCGCTGGGCGAGAAATCCTTACCTAGATGCGGCGACTTGGGTATGTCTTGTGGCCGCATCACCACATTCTCCTTCTCTTCGTGCGCCAGATCCTCTCCTTGCACAGGCACAGCAGCTTCTCCGTTTGGTGGAAGTTTGTCCAGCGTTGAATCGGCAACAGCGAGTGACGGCGTCGGCGTAACATCTTCAAGAGTGTCCAGTTTGTCCAGGCTGCGCTGTGACGTGGGTGATAGGGCATCCTCGGAGCTGATGTAGCTATCATGGAAGTTCTCAATCTCATTTAGCAGGCCCAGAGGCGGCAGCTGCTTGGCGGCTAAGTGCGTGCGCAGTTGCTCCAGCCATATGTACAGCGTTTCGAAGCAGGGACGCATATCCGGATTGAGATCACAGCAGACGAAGGCCACCTTGACAAAGGCCTCCGGGCAGTGGGCGCAGAACTTTTCCCTGAACTCCTGCTGATTGAGGCTAAAGTCAGAATTACGCGGCATATAATCTGGATCGGCTTCCACGCGGCCAATGATCTGCCATAGAGAATAAGTTGGATGAGAAGTACAATCAATGGAGCGTAACCACTCACCTCACAGAGCATGATGCCGAAGGAGAAGACATCCACTTTCTCATCGTACTTGAGGCCCTTCATCATTTCGGGTGCCATCCAATAGGGATTGCCCACAACCGTATAACGCTGCCGTCGCTGGCGACTCTTGCTGCGCCGCAGGGTGCTATTAGGGGACGGTGACATGGCATTCACATCCCCCGCAATGACGCTGCTGCTGCCTCCAGCAAATGTGGGTCCGCTTGCTCGTGGAGCATCCACACTGCGCGCTAGCCCAAAGTCAGCCACGATTACCGAGCGATCCTCGCGCACCAGACAGTTCATTGAATTCAGATCCCGATGTATGATGTTCATGGAGTGCAAATAGCTCATGCCACAGGCTATGTCCCTGGCCAGGCCAACGCGCTGTGGCCAATTCAGCACCTGGCTGGCATCGTGAATCAGTTCCTTCAGGCAACCACCGGCCACATACTCGGTGACCATGTGCAGTTTCTTGTCCTTGTACAGAACACCAATGAACTTGAGCACATGACGATGGTCGAGCAGCCGGAGCACGGCCACCTCTTTGATGAAATTGCGTTGGGCCTCCTCGTCGGCGCGGTGCAGTTCCTTGAGCACCATCACCTCGCCGCTGAAGCGGTGGGTCACCTTGTACACCTTGCCAAAGAAGCCCTCACCCAGCTTCTCACCCATGACCAGGTCCGAGGCGCGAAAGATGCGCTGCGGCTTCTGCACCACGCGGCAGCTCTGCGTCCGCGATAGATCGTACAGCTGTGGATGAGCTGAATGCTGTTGGGCGGTGTGCTGCTCATCGAGCAGCTTTGACAGGCTCGAGCAGCGCTCTTTCTCCTTAAGCGGCGGACTGCTGCTACTGCTGGTCTTGGCAGCAGTTGCCGAGGCTATTGCTGTCGCCGTCGCCTGACGAAGTTTACGTCCCTGTCCCTTGCCCTGACCCGGCAAGGCGCTGCTCTTATAGAAACGCTCGCGTCCCCCCACCTCCACGCTGGATGCGGATGTGCTTAGTGGTAGTGCCAGTGTCGAAGCGGAGTACGCCCTTTGGATGTCCGCCTGACTGCAACTGCGGCACACTTGCATCGGATCATGCTCAACAGTCAGTTGGAGCATCTTCTCATTGCTGCGTATCAGCTTGTCGATCTGTTCCACCGACGAATCGCTCACGGGCGTGCCATTTACCTCCAGTATGCGATCGCCAATGTGCAGATTGGTCAGATTCACATCAATTCTGTAAAGGAAGCAGTGACAACGACAGCGGCAGGATGCAGCCCCGAATTAGTGGATGCCGATGTTAGGATAGACTACACTTGACCAGACTTTTGGATTAGCGTATTACCTATATGAGCCACAACAGCGATCCGCCATCGAGGTTAGCAAGGAGAAGGCGTATTTGCCCAGTCGGCCATAAAATTTACAAATGAAACTATTCGCATGGAATGCATGTATGTGTGTACAATAGAGAGAGAGAGAGATGGAGAGATGGAGAGAGGGAGAGAGAGAGAGAGAGAGGAATGCATGAGACCCTCAACCAGGCACAGGCGAAGATTATTCGATTAAGCAATTAATGGGAATATGATGACCTGTTTTTTAATGACATGGATGTGGATGCAAGGACTTAAGCTTGATGCGGATCGAAACTAAAATGCCTGCGACACCACTTCCTTGAATGGCACAGCAGCTAATTAAAGGATCGATTAGGTTTGACACACGGGTAAGATCACACATGGAGTAATCCTAATCCCAATTCAGCTGGGGTTCGTAAGGGTAAGCATAGTTTTCTGTAGAAGACTTACTCTGTAATGCGCACAGTGGGACACCCATCATCGAGGGAGCCCCCATCGACACGCAGTCCGGGCGTTGCATCCTTGGGTATCTCAACCAAACGTATTGAGTGAAGAGGCTTGCCGGCTGTCGTTATCCTTGCCCTGGCATCCGGCTCACAACATCCATTGTCATTGCCCGCCTGCTGCTGACGCTTGCCATAGCACTGGCCGCAGTAGAGCTTGGAGCGCTCGACCAGGGCATAGGACTCACCCTCGCCAATAAATGAGCCGCATGCAGCACAGCAGAAGCACTCCGGATGAAATTTATGCTCGCCGGCAACCATAACGGGACCCGTTATCACAGCTGTGCACTGCTGGCAGGCATCGCCGAAGCGAGCATAGTAGTCTTCCCGACAATACAGCGTGCCCTCGCGCTCGAAGTACCAATTGTGCAAATGCGACTCACAAACGGAGCAGCAGAAGCAATCGCAATGCCATTGCTGGCCAAGTGCCACCATAATGGGCTCATCGTTGTGCGGCAACGGCAAGGGGCAGAGACAGCTGGCACAGGTGGAGGCCGAGTTCGAGTTCGGACTGGAAATGGAGGAGGAGGAGGCCTTACCGCCATGTCCGCTGGTGCCTTTTTGTTGTTGTCGATGCATGGAATGTTGTGTATGTGCGTGTGTATGTATTGGTAACTGCGTTTATCGCTGCGTGAGAAGAAAGAGAAAGAGCAGAGAGTTGATTATTTATTATTTTTATTGCAACATTGACCCTGAAAGCAGAAGTTGGATGCAGCGGGTCGACGTCATCGACATCGCGACGCCAAAGCAGAACATGCACACAGAAACACACAGTCAGCATTGCACAATATGGGAATGCGTATGACTGAGACTGGGCCATGGTTAATAATAGTTACTATTACTAATCGAAGTGTCTATACGTAAATTTAGCTGACGCAGCGGGCGGAGGAGTTCCGAGCTGGCGCTTCACATAGCGAGTACTCAGTATATTGTTGCTTTCGACTTACAAAAGATAATAACACCTAAAACAAATGACGAATCATCCATCCATCGTATGCGCAAACCAAACACAAACATAGCGTGCATGCACAGTGGGTCGCAGCCTCGCAAACAACCTTCGAATTAGAATATGTATTTTGCAACGGAATTGAACTTTAAATCAAATGTATAAATGTATTTCATTTGTTGGCAACAGGTTGCCATCTTTAGTTTGTCTTTTGTGTTCAATTTGAACAACAAGAAATAATTACCGATGTAATGCTTATGTTCATATATCTTTGATTTAATTGGAATTTTCAAACAACTGCAACTGGAGCTGGAGCACACTGTGCAATGTGTGGGGGAACGGGAAACAACGACATCAGCAATAACAACATTTAACTTGTCTTGCCAACATTTGCGCTATTGTTACTAATAGTTGTTGTTGTTGAAATGTTTCGCATACACACACATATCCATCTCCACATACGTAGACATATGCTAAGCAAACACACACACACACTTACATAATTTAACTTGCGTTATTGCTATTTTTCTGCTTTTCCAAGACACATTGCAATTAATTTATTTCAGTCGGCCGCAAGCCCTTAAATTAATTTTCATATGCTTATCCTGGGCATTTTGCAGTTATTGCACACGAGTGTAGAACGTAAACAACAAAAAATAACAAATATATTTGTTTAAAAAACAAAAACCTAAATGAAACTAACACTTAGAGTTGCTCATGTTGCGATAGACTATCGTTATCGGTTGTCAGAGTGCAGAGTCGGAATATCGGCATCCAATGTTTGTCTTGCTACATTAATACCACACAAAAATACTAAAAGTGCAGGGTTGAACAACACTTGCAGAAAATGTTAGAATGAATAATACATATGTACTATGACTATCAATTTCACTATCGATACCATTGATATTATTTAGAATAATGCAAATACCGAAATGGAATATGCGCTCATATGCATATTAGATGTAATCGTCGATAGTATCGATAGTTTTGTAGGTCTCCTCGTGACGGAATCAAGTACAAAATAACCAAATACCAAATGCAAATGCCGATTGCGATTTTGGACCTCATAAATTATTGGGCCACCACCAAACCCACTCTTTAAGTTGTGCTAAGTGCTTCTTGCCAGAAAGTGCAGCATAACATAACAATGAACTTTACGTTGGCCAATGCTAACAAGGATACGTTGCGAGCCGCCTGCAAAAAGTGTGGCTACGCTGGTCACCTGACCTATCAATGCCGCAATTTTCTCAAGGTAAGGAAAAAAAATAGTCGAAAATGAAAATGTGAGCTCTCCCAGGCGATATGGATATGGAAATGAATAAACATGGGTGTTCAACTTTCAGGTCGACCCCAACAAGGAGATACTGCTGGATGTGGAAAGCACCAGTTCCGATTCGGAATTGGACTATTTGACGCCATTGACCGAGCTAAGAGCACAAGAGCTCAAAGCCACAGCCACTGGCACTGGCAGTGGTGGAGGTGGCAGCGTTGAGGCTGCAGCGGCTAAGGCAAGTAAACAAGATAAGAAACGCAGCAGCAGCGCCAGCAACGCAAAGAGCAGCAACAGCAAGGCAACGTCCACATCCACAAAACACACAAAGGCTGTGCGCCATAAGAAGCGGAAGAAGAAGAGCAAGAAGCACAAAGTGAGCCACAAAACAAAGTCCACCACCAACAACAGCAGCAGCGGCGGCGGCAGCAGAGATGTCGCAAAAAAGAAGCACAGCAGCAGCGGCGGTGGTGGTGGAGGCGGTAGCAAGAAATTCAAGCGGTGCCGCGCTTCCAGTAGCAGCAGCCATCGGAGTACGGCCACTTCAGACACAGATTCCTCATCATCGTCCAGCTCAGATACGGATAGCAGCGATGATGACAGCGAATCGGATTCCAGTGACAACGAGGAGTCCAGTACCAGCGAATCGGATGAGTACGGTCGCAAGAAAAAGCGTCAGGGAAAATACAAACGCAAGGCCGAAACTCCCATGCCCAGACGCAAAAAGACCAAGGTGAAGCGTAAGCGACATCGCGCCGGCGATGCCAGTAATGGTCCCACAGCCGGCAGCTACCTGAGCAGCCTCAGCGACAGCAGCACCTACTGAAGAGAGTAATAGTTAAAAGTATCAGCTGAGACGGAAACAGTAAGTAAGATAGACAGAGGAGGAACGGAGTCAAACGGGGGGACAGTGGTAGGCGCCCGTAACGTATTTAGTTTGATTTCGGACTAGTTTTTAAGGTGAACAGTAGCATATATTCAACTCAACGAAGAGACGCAAATTTGGAACTTGAACTTGGAACATTTGCGCTTCCTTAACACTTAACCCCACTTAGAAAGAGACTGTCCCATTTGCCAGTGGCAGAGTAAAACAGGGACCGTAAATAATGTTTACCTACTTTAGTTTTTTTTTTTATTTTTTTTTTTTTATGAAAAACAAGGGAAAGGTTAACTTTGAGTAGCCGAAGCTCACATACCCTAGCAGGAATACGTACTCTACCAAGAGAGAGATAGAAAAACCGAGGAACTCGATCCAAGCCACAATTGATTGAATTCATTCTGAAAGTGTCGGTTGTGTGACAGCGATATGATATATTGGTCCGATATACCTATAGAAGAAGGTCATGGTGATAGATTTAAAACTAAACAAGCAGTTTGCATAAAAACGGGACACGAAATTTTATTCGGATCAGATATTCGGAAAAGCAGATGCACGTATATAAACTTTCTTTTCTTGTCTCTATAATAAAATATCGTATCATATATCATAAAAGGGTATTTAGCCATCGAGTTAGCTTGACTGTAGCGTTCATACTTGTTTTTGTAATGAATCTTGCAATGATCACGGTCCCTGGGAGTTAAAAAGGAGAATCCTTATTGAAAACAGAAAAGCTCAACTGAAAAGAAACACACGCGACTCTAAACATGAATTCGACACTGACGAAGCCCTAGACTTCTTAGTTTTTAAGCTGAAAGTATAGTTCATTATTAGTTGGAAAGCATTTTGCATTATATATATATATATATATATATACGTATATATATATGTATATATATAATATATATGTATATATATGTATATATAATATATATATACAAATAAACAAATTAGTTTGTAAAGAGAACAAACGAACACGCAAACCATCTCCATCTCTGTTGTGTTATTAATTGGAATGTTCGGTGTGGGCGCGTGGGTGTTATCAGCATAAGGAAGCTGCCAACTGGCAAATTGGAACCGTGGCATAAAGGAGCTCTTTTGTCTTTTACTTCCCACTTCCGAAACGGGATCTTCATGCAAGAAACCATCGTCCGAGCAGCTTGCTATATCATCGTACCGAGAAATGGAATCGGGATGCACTGGAAAGAGAAAGGACCTGCTGCCAACTCTCCCATACGAAAAGTTTTGACAATAAGATGTGCGAGGATGCCGGCAATGAAATTTAAAGTGCATATTATCATATAGATTTCGTATTGATTCTCGGGAGCACATAGAGGTATGCCTAAATCGGTCATGGACCACCCAAAGAGCTGGTACACGTACACTGCGATGGTATCCTTATGTAAAACTTCAACTTCGAGAATAACGAGAGCCGTTTGCTGCTCAATGATTCCTTCACACACCCTTAGTGCTCGTACTCGGAGAGTTTCTTTGGGCACGGCACTGGCCACTATTCAAATGAATCTTTCTTTTCCCATATCCTATTTAAATGTATGTATATCAAATTGAACCTTAAATAGAGGCTTATATGGAGGAATGGTAACGGTATTGCCACTTTGATACCTTTGCAGAGCACGTTATAACGAGATTTTCAGACTGATCCAAGGATATGTAGGTGTTCTCAAAAAGTAAGGATACTCTTCAAGTTTTGCAGACAACGTACGATTCCATTGTCGATTTTGTTGTTGTTGTGCTGGTACGGTACACATATCCCGAACATAAGTTTACAGTTTCAACCACACTTAGTTTGTTTTTGACAGATGAAACGGCCTCGACGAATTTTGTTGTGCTCGGCGATTTTCTATTATAATTAAAACTGGAGCAAAGAATTTGCATAAAATTTTGATGTGAAAAATTGAATCAAGTGCTCTAAAATACTTGAAATGTTGATAGTGGCGTAAGGAGAGTCTGCCCTAAGTAAAACAAAAATACTTACAAGAGGTACAAACTCTATCAAGATGGCCGAGCAGATGCCGTCAACGAACCTCGCTCTGAACGCCCCAGAACAGAACAACAACAGAAGATATCGTCGAAGTTGCGGAGAAAATTGTTTTCGTAAATCGTCGAATTACCATAACAGAAGTAGCTGAGGATGTCGATGCTGGCATATCAGTCAGCTCGGGTCATGTAATTTCTATACTCGTACTCTAGTACATTAAACGAGTATATTGTATGTAATGGGTAAAAGGAGGCGTTTCCAACCCTTGAAAGTTTATACATTCTTGATCAGGTGCAACAGCCGAGTCGATCTAGTCGTGTTCGTCTGTATAAACACCTAGATCTCGGAGATTTCAAGAGCTAGAGTCACAAAATTTGGTATCTAGACTCCTCTCGTGTATATGATCTTATAGTCGGAATATCCGCAATAGAGTTCATACTTGTCCCGAATGTTTTGGCCATGAGATATACGCAGAGCTCGAAAAACACAGTCGACCGTTTACCTCGAAACATCTTATCAACAACAAAACATCGACAATGGGGAATCGTACGTTGCCCTCGAAACTTGAAGTGTCCTTTATTTTTGATTGGGCCGGAAACGCTTCCGTTCCAATAACACGATTGCTCCACTCTAAGCGTTGTATACTCGCATGTAACTGTTTGATTTTTGACTGTAAAAGACGGCCTTCGTTGAACCATTACATAAGGAAAGCCAGCCATCAGACAATTATCCAATATTCACATTTATTAAACACTATACAGTGCAATCTTTTAATTATGTTCAGCAAAAAAAAGAAAGAAAAATATTAAACGAGAAAAAAAATGTCAAATTCATCTTAAAAAAAATAGTTAAAAAAAATAATAATAGTAATAATAATTATATTAGCAAAAAATACATTTGAATGTAGTTTCTGTTGTTTGCTTGTTAGTTGTTAGTCATTTTTCTTAAGACTTAGTTTCAGTTGTTGGTTTCGACTGCTCAACCAGTATCTCTTTAATCCTAGAACCTAAACTATTCATGGTCTAAAACTTGCTGATGTTGACACACAAAATTGGTAATAGTCGATCGAATTGTGTATATGATGTAGACTTAGTTAAAATTTCAAGAAATATTAAATTCCGAGTGTTTGTTTTAATTAATACGTTTTAGATACTAATTTGCTGGCATCCCTCTCCTTGCTCTGATTGACATACAAACTAAAGGGTAAAGGGTAAAGGGCTTGGGCTTGTCTTAGGCTTAAGATATTCTTGTCTTTGTTTAGCTTAAAGATTTACGATTTACGATTTACGATCTACGATTTACGTTTGTTTTCCTAATTTAGTGAAATATTGTGAAACTCTTTGCTTAAAATAGTTCTTTAAGTATTGCAGCATTAAGAATGCGAACAATTACAAGTGGCGCCCGGAAGAAATGGCTGGCACTCCAGCTCCAGGCGCTGCAATCACTGTGAGGTGATAAATAAATGTTATACACGTGATCTTACAAAGTGAAGCTACATTAGGTAGCTTAACAGGGGCAGAGGAATGGGATTTTGTGTGTGGAGGAGATTTGGATATGGGATGGGATGGGATGGGATGTGAGATGAGATGAGGGGGCGCCAACTCAAGCTCAAGGTGAATCACATTCACCCGGCGCACGAGTCCAGTGGCCTGGTTAAACCAGCCCAGCCCAGAGCAGTGAGACCAGTCCAGTCTAATCGCAGCTGAGATTCCTTTCCCTCTGCTTTCAGTGGCCGCCACCAGAGACGGAGGCGGCGACGTTTACGTCTAGATCGCAGCTGGTAGCTGCTGATGCCATAACCGGTGAGTAGGGCGGCGGCGTTATCGAGTATGAGGGTGAAAGCAATTGCAACTGTGGAGATGGTGGGGGCTGGGGCTCTTCAGACCGAGATCGAGACAGACACTATTGGGCTGACATGGACGTGTCCTTGGCTTCGGCGCCACCGGCAGGGGGAGCTACTGCGTTTACTTCCTTCATGGACTCCACCTTTGCCACGATCTTGAGAGCCGGGCCCAGCTTCATGCCCATTGCATTGACCAGATGTTTCTCTTTGAGCAATACCAGCGCCTGTCCATCAATCTCCTGCTGCACGAAATCATCTACATAGTCCTGACAGCCGGGCAAATTGCGTATGAAGTCAGCCACTTCATCCACACTCCAACTAGAGATGGGCGAACGTTCGACCACTACACTGCTTGCGGCTCCTCCAGCGCAGCTGGATGTTGATTGTGTTGGCGCTGGACCAGGGCCAGCACTGCCAGGCAGCATTGGTGCTGATGCTGAAACCGCTGTTGGCGGTGGCGGAGCATGCGCCTCTGCAGCGATCGGGGATATCTCCTGCTGTTGCATCGCGTCGGTTTGCATTTTCTCCTCGGCCATCGCCTCGTCCAGCTTGTCGACCAGGGCCATGGCATCGGCTCCCACAATACCCATACCCATGCCAATGCCCACTCCATTGCCATTGCTGCCAACGGTGCCCAAACCGGTCTTCGCTTGCCGCGCACACGCCGGAGAGCAATACCGCTTCCGCTTCAGTTTCGTCTTGTGCTCCGGCTTGCCACACTGCTCGCATGCGACCATGTCCGGTGGCAGAGCGCTGACGGCAAGAGATGGCTGTGCTGAATTCGGAACGCCCAAGCCCACGCCGGTGACAGATCCTGGCTTGATATCCTCCTGCATGGCGGCCTTTTTTTCTGTGGAAAGGATGGAATGAAATACTTCATTGGTTTCTGAATGTATTCACATATTGCGAGTTCATATAGTACCCTCCCTTCTCGCGGATTCCACCCAGACTTTTAAAAATGCCAAAATCGCTTTCATACTCACTTGGCGGCTCATCGTTGGTATCCTTGTCAGCGTAACGCTGTCGGGTGACGGGAAAGGGTTCGTTGGCCTCCTGAATGACGAAGCCATCAATGACATGGGTAAGGACGTTGGGCTTGATCATGGCCTTGGGCAAATCTTTGCCACCGTTGCTGCTGTTGGTGCCACTGCCACTGATTGTGCCTGTGCTGGTGGTTGTGCTGTTGGTGGTTGATGTGGTTGCGGCTGCTGTGGTTGAGTTGGAATTACTGCTGCCGGTTGTGCTGCTGGCAGTGGTGCTGCTGGCAGTGGTGCTAGTGGTGGTGCTGCTCGTGCTGGGCCTCAGTGCGGAGGCAATGCCGTTCGTGATCGACGCTGTGCTGGTGACCGAAGTCGTCGTCGTTGTGGCTGTGGTGGTACTGGTGGTGTTCGTTGCACTACTGCTGCTGCTTCCGCTCTTGTTCGTATCCTCCTTGGTGCTACTGCTGCTACTACTGGTGGGAAGAACTACATGATTCTGCTTGGACTCAGAAGACAGTTTACCCGTTGCCGTGGACGCCGTCTTGGCGGGCGTTGGTGAGGGCGTTGTAGATGCTGCTCCCTTGGTGGCCGTCTCGTTGGCATCACCATTGACCACCCCTGCTGCTGCTGCGGACGCCGTTTCCGTGGAGCTGCTCGCCTCAGCACTGGCAGCAGTGTTGGTATTAATTTTGCTTTGTTCCGCCGCCAATGGCGATTCAATGGGCATTAGAGATGCTGCCGCCGCTCCAGGCTGCTGCTGCTGCTGTGCCATCTTTAGCTGCAGCTGCGGCGAATCCTGCTGCTGCTGCTGTATGGTGGTGGCCGTAGTAACCGTGCTCTTGGTGGGTGTGCCCGGCAGTATGCTGTTCATGCTAACCAGGGTGGCAGTGATTGGTGTCGGTGTGACCGCCGTGCTTGTCACTGGCGGCGTTGTTGTCGTTAGATGGCCCACTGTGGCGGCATTCATCATTGAGGTCATGGCCAATAAGGGATTTGAGGTGTGGGTTGGCGTCTGTGTGTGGTTGAGTTGTTGTTGTTGTTGTTGCTGTTGGTGCTGCTGCTGTTGGTGCTGCTGCTGTTGGTGCTGCTGCTGTTGGTGTTGCTGCTGTGCGACAATGCTGGCCGAGATTAGCTGCTGCTGCTGGTGGTGTTGTTGCAACTGAGCCGCCACCGTGCTACTGGTGACCAGCGGTCCAGTCGACTGATTGGTTATTGTCACCACACTACTGGTGGGCAGTGAGCTGCTCGCCTTGGCTGCCGTTTGGAAGGAGAGTGCAGCCTGCAAGGCCGTCGAGGTGGCGATGCCTGATGGCGTTGTTGTCGAGGATACCGAGAAGGGGACACTGGTCAGCTGCAGTTGCGCCTGCTGCTGCTGCTGCTGATGGTGCTGCTGCTGTTGAGGCGTAGCGGCCGCCGCCGCCGCCGCAGTCTGCTGCACCACAATTTGTTGGATGATGTTCTGCTGCTCCCGCTGCTGCTGTTGGGCCTGCTGCAGTTGCTGCTGTTGCTGCTGAGCCTGCTGCTGCAGTTGCTGTTGGAGATTCTGGATCTGCTGTTGCTGTTGTTGCTGCGAAGCAATGAAGGTGTTGGGCGCCACTTGGAGGATCTGCTGAGCAGCATTGGCGAGCGCCTGCTGCTGCTGCGGCTGTTGCACAACGGATTGCTGCTGCTGCTGTTGCTGCAAAAATGCCGCTGCCGCCGGCGTCGCCTGCTGTTGATGCACTGCAGCCTGTGCCTGCGCCTGTTGCTGTTGTTGTTGCTGCTGTTGAAACTGTATGGCAATGTGCTGCTGGAGCAAGTGCTGCTGCTGCTGTTGCTGCTGCTGCTGCTGCAGGAACTGCTGCTTCTGGATGAGCTGGAGCTGTTGCTGCTTGTCCACCTGCCCGGCTGTAGCAGCTGCCTGCAAGGTCTGGCCGTTCTGAAGCGTGATGGGCGTGCCCGTGGTGCTCATGACAACCATTCTGCAAGGGAATAGAAAGTTAATGAAGAGACTCGTAGCTGTAGTCAAGGACACTTACTTGTTGCCGGCAGTGGTGACGACCTGGTGGAGATTGGCCTGCTGCTGCTGCTGGACAAAGTTGGTCGTGGCGCTGTTCACCTGCCCAGCTGTTTTACCCTGAGCCGCCGCCTGCCCGTTCTCCGACTTGAGAGCCGGCAGGGCTGGACGCACTGGCTGCTGCTTGTTTCGCATTTTGGCCTTCAGCAGGCTCTGATTCTGTGCCGTCTGCGTGGACACCGAACTGGCCGGACGCACCACTTGAGCCCCATTGTGGGGCAATATGGGAGCGCCTGGACGTTGCAAGGCGGCCGACGCTGCCGCTTGCAATTGCGCCACCTGCTGCTGCGCCGTCAGCTGCTGCTGCTGCTGCGCATTGACCTGCTGCTGCTGTTGCTTGGGCGCCAGCGAGTCCAGCGAAGTGCGCGGCTTCGCAGCCGTCTGCGTCACATTGCACTGGATGATCTCTGTAAGGAGGAACAGATGATGAGTGCGTGAGTTAGAGAATAAAGGCTTGGTCGCTTTGATCTTACGATTCTGCTGAGTTTGGAGCGCCTGATGGGTGGCCGGCTGCTGTATGAACATGCCGGAAGTGCCGTCCGGCTGACCACGCAGTATGATGGGACTGGAACCGAAGTGCTGCAGATTGTTCGGCCAGAACCAGGGTCCGATCTGCATCTGCTGCGGTTGGCCGGCCGAGGCCGTCTGAAGTGGATTCAAGAGCTGCGCCTGGGCAGCACTCACACCCACACCGGGCAGCGTTGACTGCGACACCTGGACGCATTGCTGGGTGGTCGTCTGCTGCTGTTGCTGCTGCTGGGCCTGGGCACCCCCGGTGGCCGCCTGCACCGTGTTCGTGGTGGTGGTCACCTTCTGGACGACCTTCTGCTGCAGCTGCTTGCCCTGCCCCACGGTGTCGTTGGCCCCGCCAGCACCACCGCCGGCGCCCACCTTCCCGGCAGCAGCAGCTGCTGCACTGACCGCCAAAGCCTGAGCCTGGACCTGCGCGGCGGCAGCCGTCAGCTGTTGCTGTTGCTGCTGGGCGGCCGCGGCCGTCATCTGTTGTTGCTGCTGCTGCTGTTGTTGCTGCTGGGCGGCCGCTGCGGCCATCGTCTGCAACAAGTTCTGCTGCTGCTGGGGCGAGATGACGTTCACGCC
Source organism: Hirtodrosophila duncani (assembly GCA_037043425.1). Taxonomy (NCBI): domain Eukaryota; kingdom Metazoa; phylum Arthropoda; class Insecta; order Diptera; family Drosophilidae; genus Hirtodrosophila; species Hirtodrosophila duncani. The sequence continues at coordinate 404,177 of JBAMBM010000704.1, read as the reverse complement.
CGAGATGAGCAACGTCTGTGGCGATTGACTGGAGGGTATGGCGTAGGTGCCACCGGCGAAACCCGCCTGCCCGCCAATCATTTGCTTGGCATTCTGCGTGGTCGTGGTGATCATCTGGGGAGCGTTGCCCTGGAAGGGTTTGCTGGCGGTTATCACCTGTATGGGCTGCTGGGCTAGACCGCCCGAGTGCAGCAAATTGCCGGACACAATCATGGGAGGGTAAATGAAGCTCGTCGACGGCTGCATCAGCTGCACTGTCCGCCCTTGAGCCCAATCCCCGGCCATTCCGCCGGTGGCTGCCGCCAGCATGGGCGACATGGTGCTTATGGATGTCGAATGGGCCTGCTGCTGTTGCTGCACGGTCTGCTGGTTGTGCTGGGCGTTGGCCGGACTGGCCGAACCATTGCCGGCGCCACCTGCCCCACCACTGCCATCCCCGCCGGTCAGCTGCTGCAGCTGCATCTGCTGCAGCTGTGTGGTCTGGCTGGCGTCCAGCATAGTGGCGGCATGCTTAAGCTCGCCTCCGCCACCGGTGCCCGCATTGTGGCTGGGAAACTCCTGTTTCACCTGGATGGCATACGGATTCGAAGCGTACAGTTGCTGCAGCTGCTCCGGTGATATTTGCAGTGGCACCGCCGAAGCGGATGCCACCTGTTGCGCGGGGCTCTGTGATTTCTCCAGTGTGGAGCCGTGACCGTGAACGAGCCGAGAGCTGGCTTGTTGCTGGCTTGGACTCGAACTCGAACTTCTAGTCTGATTCTGTCGCTGGTTCTGCTGATGAAGATGTTGGCGACCAGAGGAGGGCGGCGGTGTACTGATTATCAATGTGCGGCCAACTCCAACTGCTGCTGTTGTGGTTCCACTTCCTGCTCCTGCTATTGAGGTGGGCGTCCCGTTCCTGCTGCTGCTATTGTTACTATTGTTGTTGCTGTTTGTGGCGGTGATTGTAGTGGTGGTGGTGTTACTGGTATTACTGCTACTAGTGGGCGTGGCGGCTCTTATCCCCGGATGCGGCGGACTGGCAAAATCGTATTTCTCGTCAAACGTTATGCCCGCTTTCTGAGCAAGTGTCTCCAAGCATTTCAAGGGCCGCTCAACGCCGCCTACAACGTGCTGCTGCTGTTGTTGATGTTGTTGTTGTTGTTGCTGCTGTTTCTGATGATGCTGGCCACCCGGATGATGCAGCTGCTGCTGGGAGTGGGAATTGGCTTGCGTTGTCTTCTCACCGCTGCGTATATTCGAGTTATCCTTCAGAGGTTGCGCACCTGCTGCTGCTCCTGTTAGATTTGGATTTGGATTTGTGGCTCCTAACCCAGCTGCTGCTCCGGCTGAAGTTTGATTTGTTGTTGTTGTTGTAGTTGTATCACTTTCTGTGTCCGCTCTGCATAAATGAAAGGAACGGAAACAAAAAGAGATTAACAATTAACATTCAAGATCAGGATCAGAACACACACACTTGGGATATTTTCTTCTGCGGGGGGGATTGCGTTTTGGGGCCATTTTATTTGTTTTTCTCTTGTTTATTTATTTATCTTTTATACCATTCACAAAATGATATATTAACTTTGTCAGGAAGTTTGCAACGACTATATAAAGTACATATATTCATGACAGCATGACATGAAATTTTGACCAGATGATTCTTTTGTCTGCACGCTGGTTAAGTTCGAGTATTATCCAGATCGCACAACCATATCATATAGCTCCCATACAATTGATTGTTCCGGAATGAACGCCCACCGACCAGATTTTATCTATATCGGTTATATATTTACAATGTGAATGGTATACAAGCTTCGGCAAGCCGAATCTAGCCCTCCTTTCTTCTTCCTTTTTTTTTCTTATCGAATTTTTACTGTGTCGCGGCACAATCGATTGCTTTTCTTTTTTGCACTTTCGATAGTAAGGCCTTTTTCTACAAAGCCACGAGGCTATCAGTAAAGTGCTAAGTACATACAAAGCACCATAGCCATTTAGAGCAGATGAGATCGAGTTATCGAGTAATCGACAGGCATCATCAAACAATTTAGTAACGATTCCTCTTGTAACACCAGTTAAGTGTGGTCCTCTCCATAAGTTGGAAAGGTTAAAGGCTGATCTTAAAACTAAAGATGGGTTAGCAGTCTGAACATATTGGCTCGAATGTATCATGAAACGATTACGAAAGTGCGAGGAGCGCACACTGCCACGAATTGTGGTACCTTGTTGGATTCCCTTCCCCTTTTAATGCAGTTAAGGGTGAACACCAATTGGAAAACGAAATTACTCTGTTAAGTAGGCCATTCCAACATCAGAGCCGCCAGCACCAATGGAAGCATGATGAACATAACCAGCGGGCGGACAAAAGAAGCATCTGGTAAAAATTTCAGCTCTATAGCTTTTAAGACTTGTGAGATCCTTGTGTTGAAACGGATATGGTTATATCGATTCCCCTTGTCATGCTAATCAAGAATATATATAATTTGTATAGCTGCAAACTTCGTGACAACATTAATATACCATTTTGTGAACGGTATAAAAAGTAGTTTCCATCCCTGGGACATCTAGAGAATCAGAGAGGATGATCGCCGGGCTTCGTTGAAAGCCAAATATATAAGTGTGCTACTATTTCTGCATAAGAATAGCTGGATATCAGACGAAATTTATAATATTATATATGTCGTTACTCAGTTTTAATGTGGAATTATTGTTTTTGTTTCTTTTATATATATATATATATATATATATATATATATATATATGTGTGTGTGAATAAATGTTATAATTTGATTGTCAATGTTTAATCTGTAAAATCTGAAAAGGTTGAACGATAGTATCGAATATTTTCTTTGAAAACATCAAAATTATCGAATAATGCCAAAATCGATAGTTTACCAGCTCTAGCTGAGCTTTGCCACTGCACCCGCATTTTATAAGCTTTTTCTAGTCTAAGCGTTAAGAGCGAACACTGAAATCAACGAAGAGGGAGAGAAGAAAAGCACCCGAGACAAGCTTCACATCCAAATATCATTCATTAAATACAACAGCTGAAGCTCGCCGAAGCATTCAGTCTATGGCTGCAATTGATATATGTATTAAGTCTGATTCAGATCGAATTACAATATAGTTTTATCTGATCTGATCTGATTCGCTCAAAAGGGTCACAACTGGTGACGACTCATGGGTATATGATTATGAAGTCGAAACCAAAACCCAATCGTCCCAATAGAAGTACCCAGTGGAGCCAACTGTTAAAATATAGAAAATCACCGAGCACAATAAAATACGTCTAACCGTTTTATCTGTCACAAACAAACTAATTATGCTATGTACTTGAAACTGTAAACATATGAATGTTTGTCCAACTGCAGTCTGTTCGTCTGCACTCTTATGCCTATAGGCGAATGGACCGATCGACGAAGTTATTCCAAAGGGGAAAATATGTAAGTACCAACCTAGTTTGGTTCGAATTGAAAGGAAAAACACGAATTGAATGGGATGCACACGAATAAAAGATAAAGAAAGTTGCGTTCATTCTGCAACAATCAGTTCGAAGTAGGCGCCTCCGGGACGCATATATCCCTAATTTGGTTCAATTCTAATCAAAATCACAAAAGAACAGAAGTTTCTGTAGGAAATTAAAAAAAAAGTTTACATTCTGAAATAGTCTTAAAAAGATTTTAGTAGTTCGATCGATCTGGCCGAGTATGGCTTACTACAGAAAGGGGTCTAAAGTAAGAACGCTATTCCGAACGAAATTCCGACTATAAGATATTCGGTACTTAGTTAATTTATATGTATGTATCTTACTTAATAGCCTGCCACTCGAGCACCGGCTGCTTATACTCCCCCTTCCCCTTCAACGCCACAGCACCGATTCCAATTGAAGTTGAGCAAACCAAATCAAATTTCCGACATGTACACGCTGGTAAAGCACGCAAGAACGCCGTGGTAAAATTTTAGACCATCCGATATAGGTTTCCATACAAATAATGTATTTTGCGAATTTGTCTACAAATATTTTCCGATTGCTATCAAAATTGGCGAATTGGTAGATAATGTGTTTATACATATGCAAGCCGAGTTTTAACGAAATGTGTCAAAACACCTGATAAATAGGCTTATTTTACAGTCGGAATATTATCGACTATGGCATTTTTAGTTGCACATTTCAACTTAGTATACATATGAATTTTCTCGCCCACACAGTGCCATTCGTTTATAGCCCTCCTCCATCAGATAGCTGTGACCTATATATAGTGAATCTGTATGTATATTCATACTCCCAAATGTGCAGCGGCCGAGGAATCTTTCTCAGTACATAGGTCGCCGTCGTCATGGTTAATTTGTGAGGCTCTGGAAATATCTATTTTTAGATGCCCTTGACGTCGATTGAAAATTGGCAACATGCACTTGCACCAGGAGTTGAAGTTGCGAGCACACGGCACAAGGTTACGGGGTAGAGAAAGAGCACGAGCACGGCTAATCTTAGAGAGCAATAAGAGAGCACAGCAATCTACATATTTACAAACGAAAGGATAATACGAGTACATACATATATGTGAAATTTATCATTGGCATAAAAAGGATGCATAGGATGCAATAAATGTGTAAATCTTTAGCTTTTTCATTTATTTTCGTTGATAAATATGCAAGTTTTGATCATGAAACAAATTTTCGACACTTTGAAAGCTTTCTAAAGAGATGTTGGGCATGTGGAAAGCTTTTGAAGCCCAATTTTCGAGAACTCTTTCAATTAAAATGTTGTCTCCCAAGTCATGGGTTATTCGCATAAAACAACGACTTCACGCAATCCCATCTATTGGTGAAAATTGAGTGGTCCATTCCAAGATATAACTATTCCGAGTTCCTCACATATTTCTTTTAGCAAGTCGATTGCTTGACATGGTAAACATTTTGTCCTCAGTCAACATTTCAATTTCAAGAGGTTGGCACAGGCAGACAGACAAACGGACAGACGGAGAAAGAACAACGCACAGCTATATCGACTTCCGACTTCCCTCGTCATCGTCATGCTTATCAATTTTCTTTAAGTTCATATAGTTGAGAAGCTTCCTCCTCCCTTCCTGATATTGTAAACCTGGTAAGCCTGCCTGCTTGTCATTGGATTTTTGGTTTCAAAGTTCAAGGACCTTCACCGCAAATGCAGACAGTCGTCGCTCGCTCCGTGGTTTATGCAAAAGAATCGCCCAAATTTAGCTAAAGATTTCATAACTTGACAGACAAGTGCAGCTCTCAAAGCGATTTCCGGAATCCTCCTGGCTATAATAATGTAGTGTTAAAAAAAGGAGCCGACAATTGTCCAAGCCTGATGTAGAGAGAAGAGAGAGAAAACCCAGCCAGAGTCCTCGGTAACGATAACGGCTGTATAACTGAGAGAGGTAAGATGAGGTGACGTTATGAATTCAGATAGCGAGGGTAGTTGTTGTTCTTCCGTTGCATGTGGGTGTATGTTTAAAGTCGTAGTTACCTCCCGCAAGGCAACCGAGGTCAGTGGGAGGGAATGAACAAGAAATCAAAATAAAAAAAAAGCCGACTAGACATTGCGCCAGACGATATCATCGTCGTAGCTAGCATCTTCTCTCCTTCATTAACCCAGGCATCAGAAAAACTTGCAGCTCAAGACAGGTTTTTGGGTGTGTATGTGTATCCCAGAGGCTGCTGAATGTGTGGGTTTGCACCGAGTAGTCTCTGGCTTGGGTCTGACAACAATGCCCCGCCACAGTTCACAGCCACCATCAATTTTCTTCCCTTCAACCAAAGAGAATTTGCAAGCCAGGCGCAGTGGCAGGGGAGCGGACTAAAAGGAATATATATACAGAGCGAGAGAGAGAGAGAGAGAGAGAGAGAGAGACAGGGGGTGGCTTTTAAACAAGCCAAGCATTTAATTCAAGAAAAAATTCACACACACACACACACACGGAGATCATAACATCAAAAGGCAACCCAGGCCTGGGCCTAAGGGCTAAGAATTGAATTATGCCTGCAATGTTTTTTTTTTGTTTTCGATGCGGCTGGGTCGAAAAACAGCGAGAGCGGCGGCGGCTGAAATCAGAGGTGAAACGAAAATAGATGACTACATATTGATTATACGAACTAGTTTCATTTCTACACGCCAGGCTGCCAGTCTCCAATACCAGCATACATTATGGCATTGGCATTTGGTGTAAGTGCAAGGGAGATAGCAGCCACTGCCATCTAACGAAAGCAGTCGCACAGCACGCACACACACACACACACCCATACGTTTGGCGGCGCGGTGGGGGTTTCTGTTCAGGGTTGTCAGCCCATTGCAAACATATTTTTAAAATAATGTACGAAACTTCAGCGACCTTGAAAGTAGAAATAATTCTTTTGTTTATTTTTTAAAGCAGCGGTTTAAGAAAGAAACAACCAATTGATTGTTCAATATTGTATTTTTAGGCATTTTTATTCAAGCAATCAAATCTACTTTTTTTGAAATTAAATTGTTGTTCTATTAGTTAAATTTGCTAACTATGCTAAGGTGAAAGCTAGTTGCGTTCAATAAGCTTAATCCGCCTTATAGCTAATATATTTGTTAAATAAATATAAACATTTTTAAGGAAAACAAAAAAGAACATGTTTACACCTTAGCACGCAAAATCAAAATTACAGAGACATTATACATGTGGTTGGCTAATTTTTGAAGGAACGGGACAAGTATATCTGAATTATGAATTACATAGTAAGAAAGAAAGGCGCTGCAATGCTAATTTTATTTCGGGGCAAACCTTTCTGTTCCAATTGAGTAATATTTTGTCGTCTAATATTTTGCAACATTGTCAAATCAAATAAAGAACTGATAGTACAAAAACATTTTTCTACACTATGATTACGTTTAAAATGATTCAGCAGTTTATTTTAATAATTTGCTAAGGAATCCATAAAAATGCATTATGTATTCTCATAATGGTAAATGGCGAGGGTATTAATGCACTTTTTATTCAGATGGCAACACTGTAACACGAAACTTGTTTACTGCAGCGCCAATGCAACGCAGAGAGAGAGAGAGAGAGAGAGAGAGTGAGCGATGCCAAGACAAAGTAAGAGAGGACACATACGCACACACACACGAATACAAAGAGCGGTGGAGAGACGGTAAAAAGCGCAGAAGTTCGTCCTCACCCTCACTGCTTATCGTTTTCGGTTTCAGCCAAAACAAAAAAGTTACTTTTGGTTTAGAACTCTTGCTTTTCAAAGCTGGCAAAAAGTAAAACACAAAACAACCACCAGCAAACAGTCATATATACACATGCACACATACAGAGGCCAGGGCTGGAGTACATGCCGAAATTTTTGTGTTTGTTGAAAGAAAACAATGCATGAGCGCAAAAACAAAATCCAAACTCGTTTTTGGACTTGAAATTTCGCTTCGTTAAGTGAAATGTAGAGTTAATATAATCAAAACAATAATATATATGTACGTACATATTTAATAAATATAGTATTGGAAATTGTCAGCCTTTTATTATAATATGTATACAGTGCGGGAAGACCAAACAGCGCCAAAACCATAAACAAAAACTTCGCAAAAGCAATAACAGTTGACTTTACGCGTCGAAGAGAAAAACTAAAAAGTTTAATAACAATTACAAAACTAAACAACAGCGTGAGGCGAGTAGCAACACAGCAATAATTTATAAAGAGCGTGAGTGCACTGACATATCTCATATCTGCATGCATGCATGCATACACACACACACACACACACGCACACAGACTGCGTGCGGCATCAAACCGAATACAGACAGCGAGAGAAAAAAAAACATCAAGGGAAAATGTTACAGGCAAAATACATACGACGAATATAATGTGAAATGAAATATACAACAAATGTTGAATGAAGAAGAAACTGAAAGTAAATATAAATAATACCTTTTTTGCATAAACTTCAATGCACGACGATCCATTATTTAAAATAAAAACAATTTGTATAATAAATTAAATGTATGCATGCGACGGCGTCAGCAGCGACGACGGCGGCAGAGGCAAAGACAGTGACTTTCTGTTGTTCTTCTTGTTGCTGCTTCTTATGTTGTTGTTGGCGGCGTCGGCGGCTGCTGATGTGCTGCTCGTTGCCGTTGACAGCATATTGCTGAGGACTCTCCTGCTGATGCCTGCGTTTCCAAGTGTTTGTTGCTTTTTATTTTCGTTTTATAGTTTAGTTCAGTTATTATTCATCTGTTTTAATTGTTGAACATTTAACAAAAACACAAATTGAGCACGCACCCACATACATAATACATTCAGGCAATTAATATATAAGGAGAAACATATATGTATATATTAATACAAACACAACCAAAAACAAAGTAAAAACTTTACAGCAACAAAAATGTACACAAAAACGTCACGCGTGCGTATGATGTCTGGGGTGTGTGTGTGTATGGTTGTGGGGGCGGGGACGGCAGCCATATAATGGGTGTCTGCTTTAAAAATGTTTTGTATATAGTTTTTGGTTCTCATATTTCGTGCAGGAGAGTAATAATTAGTAGTACGTACTCCTCCACTCCAACGGCGATCGGCTTGCCTTTTCGATTGCTTTTTAGTTTTACTCGTCCTCAATTTTAGCGCAGTGTATTTACTTATACCTTTTTTTATGTATATTTTCTTTTTCTATGGTGCTAAGGCCAAGCACCTGTGCACACGCTGGGGCTTATATAAACGCGACAACTCTAGAAATTAACATTTTCTCTTCTTTTCTTTTTCCCTTCTTGCCAGTTTTTTGTTAGGCGGCACACAAACTACACATACACTCTCACTCACTGACTGCGTCGGCAGCAGCAGTGGCAGCAACTTTTCACTTTGCAGCGCCGCATTGCATTTGTGTTTGCTTTTTATTTTGCTGTAGCTGTGGCAGCACAACTCTTGCATTTGTTTAATTTGCACTTAACAAAAAAAAAAGTCAGTTAAAATATATAGCTACATTTGCGGAATATACACAGATGCTAATTAACGGTCTTGAATACTCTGCCTATATGTGTGTGTTTTGGGTCGGCGCGACTTTTACAATTTGAGGTCAAAAACACAACGCAGCACAACACAGCACTCCGAACTCAGCCAAGCTAAATTTTCGACTAAAAACGCGCGCGGCACTCAGCAGCGGAAACTCTGGCGAGACTGCGAGACTGTTCATGCCGAGAAACTGAGAAACAAAATGAAGAGATGTTTTTGCGCATGTGTTAGTGTTCCCTAACGAGTTGTCGGTTGACAGCGGGTAACGACATCGGCAACGGCAGCAGCTGGCCAAGCGAAACCAGTTTTTCATGCAAACATGCACACACACACACACACGCACGCGTACACTCAACTTTTCTCTATAACAAAATGCGCGCGTATGAATGAGATGGCTGTTGACACACGAAACGGGTGTAAGTGAATGCGCAATATACAGCCCAGTCCGGCCGCTTGGGGTGTGCGAACGAAAGAAACAACAGCGATAAAAAAGCGAGGCTAGAACTAGAACGTAAATTACGTTCCTACTTTTACACTGCCACATGCATGTGTGTGTGCGTTTGCTTTGCGCCTGTTCTGTGCTAAGAGTCTGTCAGTCACCCGCCCTACCCCTGCCAGACCAGTCAGCTTCAACCGACGCCGTTCTTTTATTCCCCTTCCCCCTAGAGACGAAACCAGTTTTCTGTGTCTGTATACTTGAATGTCGCCCGTCGTGGTTGTATTATGCCTTGTGCTATACTTCATCTTCTTTTTTCCCATTTCGTTTGCGTTTGCTACCGCCACCACCATAGCTGTGGCAATGGGACTATGCAGCCACTCCGCTACCTGACCCCCGTTGCTGTTGCTCTTACCGTCCCTCTTGCATTTCAAGCGGCATCGGCTTTACTTTATTATTAGTTTTACTTTTTGATCACATCGGTGGGAAAAGCAGCAGTGACGAGCGCAGCGTATGCGCAGCAGAGACGGAGACGCTTCGTATTGTTTTCGCTTACTCGTTCGCTCTCGCATGCTCTTTCGTATGTTTGTTCGCACAGTGGCCCGCTTTCCATTATTATTATTGAATAATTGCATTCACATTTCGGCTTATTACTTGTTGTTGCTATTTTATGTTGTAAAAAAAATTCGTTTGGCGTGGCTTGGCATCTTTTGGCTTGCTGTTTGTTGTTGTCGTCGCTGTCGAATCGCTGCTATTACGGGGTTGTTTCTTGTTGTTGTTGACTTGTATGTGTATATTTTGTATGCATGTAGCGTTTGGCACAGTGGCACCATCGCAGTGAATATTGATAAAGTTCACTGTTTTTGTCAAAGGTGTTTTCATATAAATTGGATATGATAACTAAATGTTATTGAATAAATTTTTTAGATATGCATAGCCACTTCTAGTTCTGCGAGGTTAAGTCTTTGTTTCTTAAATAGATATGAGATTTTTGGAACTGTGCTCTTAAGGAATTGCATCTAATTTGATGATGATTTTTAATATATATATGTGTCAATTGTGCCTACACAAAGCTTCAACTTTCAAAATTACTTTGAAGTCAGTTAAAACAGAACATTTACTGTCGATTCTTAGTATATTGAATAAAAAAAAAAAAAAAAAAGGATACATTTTTCTGTCTAATAAAATACTCTAGAGAAGTCTTATAACTTTTACAACGTATCGGAATTTATTAAAAATCGTTTAAAAGGTTAATAAAGCCCCATTCATTTTTTCACTGTTTAATAATACACAACATTTGCATTGTATCAAATACCTCCGATGTTACAAACTCATCACACTGTACACCACTGTGAGCACTTCATTCCATTTTTCATTTTGTTATATCTGTGTGTGTGTGTTCTGTGTGCGTATCTATCTATGCATGTATGTGGAATTTTGGGGTCTTCGAGTGGTTGTTGTTGCCCGAGGGCTTTGCCTTGCCTTCTCCTCGGCCGTTCCATAAATTATCATTATATGTTCGATTTCGATGTGGTAGTTGTTGTGTTTGGCGGACACACACTGATAATGACAGCCAGCTTTGGTGGGGACGCGGTTCGTTTTTTTGTGCCGTTGCTTTTGCCGCCGCCATATTATTTTTACGCTTGTTAAGTGGCTTTTCTTGCCTGCTTCCCTAACCGCCCCTTCTCTTGTTCTACCCTCCCTGTTTTATCTTTTGTTTGCTTTCTGATTGAGAATGCCTTGCCAAGTGTCGCAACTGTGTGAGTGCGTATGTGTAAGTACGTCGATGTTGCTTTCGTGTTCGTCTGAAGAGGTTGGGGTTTCATTTTTTTTTCGATGTTTTTCTTTAACGTTTTCTTATTAGTTGGGAGTCTGCTTATTCTTCTGTTTCAGCCTTTGCGACGTACGAGTCGTGCAGAGCATGCGCTCTTCTTTAGGTCTTCAATAATTACAGCTAAGCTGTTGGAACCGCAATTATTGTTGTTGGGGTTCAGCATGTGATTGTTGAGGGGCGTTGGCGGTCGGGGGCTGGGGTAGAGTGTCACAGTGTCACAGTGTCAGTGTGAGCGAGCGCACAAGTGTGATATTCCATAAGCACATGTATTGGTGTGTTCGACTGTTAAATTGTATGACCGTTCTGTTTTTACGTTTCTCATTTTATTTTTTAAGACTGAAATTACAAATGCATGCACATACATACACATGTGTATAATGACTGTAAATTGCTTTGCGCGTGCTTTTTTCGATTGTTCTTCCCTGTTCTACTATACACTTCTCGCTCACTCGCCCTGCTGAGAGCTCGTACACGCACACACACGCTTTTGTAATTCCTACCTACACCATTTTTGTTGAGCACAAAAAAAAACACCTTAATGTTATCAACATCTGCATACATACAGCCAGCCATAAACACACCCATGGGCATGTTCGGGGCGTATGAGATTGTGTATGCGTGTGTATGTGGCTGTTGGCTGTCCTTTGTTTATGTTGCGTGTGCAATGAAGTCGGAAAGCAGAGCGAACGCCTTATAACACTAAGGCGAGAGACAGGTGTGAGAGGAGTTGTCAATCGTGTAGAAGGAAGCGCTTCCTTCTGCCTGTTACATATATAGAGTATTAACATATGTACAGGGTATAAAACTATGTTGCCTACTTTTAGGTGTGTCAAATATAAAATATATGGTAGGTACGAGTATCCTATAGTCGGAATTTAAAATTAAAGGACAAATATGTCGAAAGCTTTAAGAGCTACAAAGCTGAAATGTGAACCAGGAGCTTCTTTTATCGGCACACCAATTGAGAGTTTCATCTGGATCGGACAACTTAATCATATAGCTGTCATAGAACAGTGTCAGAATGCATACCGATTGAAATTTAAACACAAAACCATGATAGTTCCTTAATTTATAGCTGCTTGTATGTATCCTTTGACTACATTCAGCGTTTATTTCAACATGTACTAAAATGGGATATTCCCATTTTCCCCCTTGAATAATAATTCGGCAGATCGATGAGGTGCTTAAACATAGCTTAACCAAATTTCAGCTCAATATGCCATAATTTTTGTGACATATTGGCTTTTAATGGTTTGCGGGCCGATAAATGCTGACACAAACTTATCTACACACAACATTAAGGAATTATTGATACCAACTTGTTGACTCTTTTAGTCCCCGAGATCTAGTTGTTCATAGGGACAAGGCTAGATCAACAGAATGTTGACCCTGGTTCTCTCTTCCTATTACACACATCTACACAGACACAATATACACAGATACAATATACTCTCGAGTATAGGGTGTAAGTATACCCCCACCCTATAAACATTTAAACTTGGGCCCTGCCCCTCTCATTAAAATAATCCGACTGTACCAAAACTGACAGACATTGCCATATTCTGGTAAAGGTCGCGGGTTGGAGTTAGTTAAGGGTTGAACTTTGACACTTCGCCAACGTTAAGCAACTCCGTTATCCGCAACCCCGATTTTTTCTCCATTTTACGGACCACAGCATAATCATTCCTGAAGCAAACGTGCAACAATTACCCTTAAAAATTGTTAGTACGGGTTTTAAGAGGAATGTGCTGAAAACAACCCCCTGAGCTCCTAAGGGATGTTTTCGTGTGTTGCGAGGTGGGGGTTAGCCCCGTCACTGGTAGGGCAATCTGGTAGGACCCTTTACCCTGCATAGCTTCTAAGGAAGGTTTGAGTATGTAGCAACTGATGCAACCCTTTGACCTCAGCTGCCCTCTAATGCATCCATAGACAAAGATTAAACAAAGACTAACCACAAAAATTTGGGATATGATATGATCTTTACTTACACGGTTACACGGCTTTCCGTTGTCAAGGACGAACCGAAATACGTACACCTGTTAGAGTAAAGTGATTACTTTTTATAGCCCCAAGGGATTCCCGATCTCATCTCTACTTCAGAATGAGTATGGCTATACAAAGAAGTTGTTCAAGAACTCGAATTTCCAACCAACAAGAATCAAATGGATATTATATGCAAAATTATAAGAATAAAATCAAAGTTTTTTTTTCATACAATAGAATTCTTGTCTCTAAAGGACATTATTGGTTTCTACAAATCTTTTTGACCCCATAAGGTATATATATAGTCTTGGTCAGCATCAACAGCCGTGTCCGTCTGTCCGTCTGTCCGTCTGCATGAAGTGTGTCGAATATTAAATAAATGTAGAAAAGTAATACTCCTAAGTGTTCATTCCGGAACAATCGGTTATATGGGAGCTATATGATATAGTTGTCCGATTTTGATTAGATCAGGTGAGTGGACGTGGGGCCTCCTCAAATGAATGCAAACCGAATTTGGTTTGATTTGGAATAAAAACAGGAAAGTTGTTCTAAAAAGTTTTCACTCCGCAGCAATCGGTTATATGGTAGCTATATGATATAGCCGTCCGATCTGAATAAAACTCGAACCTGAACTCGAACCAGCGTTCAGACATAAGAAGCATTCGGTATAAATTTCAGTCCTGTAGCTCTTAAGGCTTATGAGATCTATGTGTTGAAACAGAAGGACAGACGGACACAGCTATATCGATTCCCGTTGCCATGCTAATCAAGAATATATATACTTTATATCGTTGGAAACGCTTCCTTCTATGCTTTGCAAACTTCCTGACAAAATGAATATACCATTTTGGGAATGGTATACCAATTTCAACTAGATAGCTTTAAAACTGAGAGACTAGTTCGCATAGAAACAAACAGACGGACGGTCAGACAAGGCCATATCGACTCGCCTTGTCATGCTGATCAAGAATATACATTGTGGGGTCAGAGATGCTTCTTTCTATGCGATACAAAGAAAACAATCATCCACCTTTCTGCCATTCTTTAAAGGGTGGCCCCAGCCGCCATGTAAATCCACCGGCCTCCTTTGTGTTTTCATAACATAAACAAATTTGGAGTATAAGTGTCCTGGAGGCGGTCAAATCAGCTCTCCTGATCCGACTGATAGGGGTCGGACAACTAAACTGTACCATAGAATGGGACGACTGTATACCACAGCTCGTCTGGAACCGATTTTTTCAGAATCAACACTTCGTAGCATAACTTTTTATACCATTCACAAAAGAGTATATTATTTTTGTCAGAAAGGAAGCTTTTTCGACTATACAAAGTATATATACTCTATAGCCATCGATATAACCGTCTTATGCAACCCCAAAATCTTAGAAGTCTGAAAAACAACAGAGCTGAAATTTGATTCATATGCTAAATTTGACTGCACTTTGGTTAAGCTCAAGATTCACCCAGATCAGACAATATAGCTCCCGTATAACCGATTATTTCGGAATGAACACTTTTCTGTTTTTCATTGAAATCAAACCAAATTTAGTTTGTATCCATGAAGCCTTACACCAGCCGACCAGATTTGAATTATATATCGGTTATATATTTACAATGTGAATGATATATAAGCTTCGACAAGACGGAGCTAGCCTTCTTCTCTTGTTTTCACTGGCTTTGAGGATGATCATCAGCCGACTCCATTGAAATATAAATAGGATTAACATTATACACAATAGCCGAAGTAGGGCCCATAAAGTGGTGGCGCCAATAGTTAATGCTAGAAACGGCAATCCAGGACAGCAACCTGGCTTCTCTCCTGACGGGCCTTTAGTAGGCCATTTCAGCCTTTAATGTCATCCTGGTGAGCATTAACGAGCTGGAGCTGGAGGAGGCGCCCGCATCCAGTTGGCAGCTGTTAGGGTTGAAACCTCAATAGGAGAACTTCTAATTGCTGCAGTCTTTCCAAGTCTTTCCTGGAACAGCGCCAATTTCAACCATCTGATCGACCAACGATTCCTGGTAGGAGGCGATTTCAACGCCAAGGAGAGGCTCTGGGAGAGTCACTGAAGATATGTACGAGGTGGTGCTCTTCATACCTCCATCCCCAACAGTGCAGTCGAGGTCCTTGCCACTGGCTACCTAACGTTCTATCCATTTAAAAGCTTTTAAATCCTTCCTGGACTATTCCAGTACAAGGATACACGGCAGCAGCTTGCTTAGTATTCGTGACTCCCAAGAGCTGTCCTCAGACCATCTCTATTGGTTGAGTGCCCATCCAAAGCTGGAGTAGGCCTTGCTGCAACCTATCCAAGTTTAAAACCGATCGCAAAGGTGACATTGACCTCAACTTGGAGCTGTAAAAACTCCAAGGCTTCGGGATATGGCGATGACAGAAGGATCAAGCTTTTTGTCCTGACACTCAACGCAAAAATGAGGATAGGATGCTTTCCACGCATCTGCAAATCGGCTCCGGAAAGAATTCAACTTTCAGTTGAGCTTTAGGCTTGGCTATGGAACTCCTGAGCAGCTGCACCACGGTAAGGAGTACATAGTGGCGCCCTTCCTCGACATCCAGCAAGATTTTGACGGACTCCTGAAGCTGAAGCACTCCTCAACCCCCTTTTATGATAGGCCATTCACCGTGGGCCAGGATGGTATCTCCTCGAGACTGAAAGAAGAAGACTCCTGACCACCGACATACTGCAGGAGTCCCTTAAGGATTTTTAGAAATAGGGCCTGTAGATGGAACATCGCCATGACTCCAAGCAAATGCGCTACGGTTACGTACACTCTCAGGCGTGATTCCCGCCCAGCTCTCTTCCTGTTCAACAATAGGCTACAAATTTGCATTATGTTCAAAATGTTTTATACGAACGGCAACAACAGTTATTAGCCATCTCATTCATCATCACCCTTCAATACAAAATGCCGACGGCGAAAAATGGGGGCAGCGCTCTTGCTTTGGCTTTGCTCTGGTCGGGGTGGGTGTCAACAAGGCGCACACATTTGATATGTGCGACTGAGACGGCAATAGTGATTAGTCTGTGGTGCGACAAGGATAGTCGTATCTTACGAAACGGGCTGCCTGATCACACACACAGTCCGGCTTTTGTGGGCGTGCCAATGCCAAGCTGGCACTCGTCAGTTGGTCTGGTGAGTTTGAGTGTGAATTCAGTATGGTGGTCAAGTATAACAGCTGCCGCAGTTAAAGAAGTCTGTTCATCTCGATTTGTATGCGCTAGCAGAGGTTATTAAAATTTGGCTTAACACCTTGCCGATTGTATTATATTTTTTCACGATATGTGTAACGCTTAGAAGGTAGCAGCTTCGCCCCATAGAGCATGACAAGCCAAGGCCAAGTGAGCAAGGAAACGCCGATATGATTTATCAGTTAAAGCTCATTTTTATACCATTCACAAAATGGTATATCCATTTTGTCAGGAAGTTTGCAACGCACAGAAGAGAGCGTTTCCGACTATATAAAGTATATTTATTTCATTTATCGACAATGGTCTGTCAATTTGAAAGAGACATTGAAACTTAATTTAACGATTACAAAATTTGCTATGTTTGAAACTCCGGCCCAATGGGGCTAATTTTTATTGCTGTGGCCCAACTCACAGCACTCAAGTGGCCAGAAATTCAGACATGGAGATTCTTAACACAGAAACACGATATCAGCACCACTCATGGCGGGATATAAGTCGTTATACAAAGAGCTAATCACCAGGAAAGGCTCATGGCTTGCATCATTTGAAGGACACTGGCGTAGATATAAAGGCCGGTAGTGTGTAGTGAATATACGGGGAATGTCAAAATGTAGGCGAGCTAGAAGCTTAGGAGAATCAATTGTACCATTAATCAGTTGATGCGCAAACATCACACCGTGACAGACAATAAAATTGTATAATGAAGGCAGATCAAGTAGCTTAAGTCTATTAGAGAAGGATGTTAGTCGTAGGTTTGGATCCCAATTTAGACCACGAAGAGCAAACATTGTTTTTGAACAGATTCTATCTGATTATATTATATAAGGTACTGAGGACTCCAGACGCAAGAACAACGTTCAAGCATTGGACGAACGAGAGCTACATAAAGGATTTTCGTGGTGTACGGATCATTAAATTCTTTGCACCATCCCTTTATGAATCCTTGGATTTGTTAACGATAGTGGATATATGCATGGTGAAACATAAGTTGTTGGCAAATAAAACCCCTCAATCGTTATGATCGTTTTTAAGAAACGCCAAGGTGACCATGAAAGCTTAACATTCGCTGTTAATTAACATTTAAGCAAGTGCTCTCAATCCTGGGCATCTGTTAATGTAGTTTATCTATAACTACAGTGAAACTTGTGGTTGTGTTTTGTGCACATAGAGATGTCTACGTGAAATGACGCGCCCGTCCAAATTTAATACATTTAATTTGAAAGGCTCGGCCACAAGATTGTTATCCTTTATAACCCAAAGGCCAGGAAACTGCAGAAAGTTGAAGGAGCTTTCGAGGCGGCACGGCCAACTGGGCAAAAGATCTGGCTTGTTGACCTTGCACAAGCCTCTACCTTCGAGGAGACGTTGCTGATCTCTAAGCTTAGACACCAGAGAGTCAGATGTGAGCCGCAAAGAAAATATGACGCCATCGGACAATATTACAGGTGTCTGCAGTTCGCCTGAACCATTAAACGAAGGACGCCATTTGCCAAGCCAAAACGGTAGCCAACCTCAGGTGTACCACTTGCGATGACAGGCACATATAATCCTTATGAGTATTAGGAAGACCGCTCTCAATCTGGCCCCCTACACAAAAAGCACTGGTTACCAGGAAACCCTCGAAAAGAGGAGCTTTACACGCACAAGCTGCCAAGCCGAGTGCGGTGAAGATGATGACAGCGACTTACCCAGCAGCACCACTGGATTTGACTCATCGGCGCTTCCGATAAAGCCGGTCACCTGAAATTTTGTTAAATTCAGTTTAAGGGTGTTCACCAAGCCGACATGGTGTCCTCAACGGTCGCCAATATAAAGATCCCACAAATGGCCACCCGCTTTTACGAAGATCGATTGTCCTATTACGATTACGGTCACGGCGCTTGATTCACTCCCCGCTAGATTCATTATGTGTCTGTGTGCACTTTCAACCTGGTGGCACATTACCATGTACCACTTTGTACATCATTATAGTTAAACATCATGCATTCATCATTAAGTTTACATGTGCTGGGGCAGGAGAAGTTAACTATAACTATATCTCTTAGCTTATATACATGTGCTCTTACCGCCTCTACAACTCAGTTTTCAGTATAAATTCAATAATAATTTGCCCATTGGTACTGAATATGTATATTGATGTTGCTGTAAATGTAAATGTCGGGGTGGCACACGAATCGTGTGTCGCCCATATGGAAGGGTTGATATAAACACATACATGCAAAGAAGCTCCGTGAATGAGTGCGCACATATGCATATGTATGAGTACGTCGGGGTCGCGTAACTCTGCTGCGGCAACCAAATGGTCACAGTGCTAGCGGATTGGACCTGGACCTGTACCTGTGATGATGCAATGGACGGGAGTAAGACAAACTAATTTAACAATGGCGCAGGTAGCGCGAGTCAGCGCAACAACAATTACATTGGCTTTGCTTGCCGTTCTTGTCGTTCTTCTGTGCTTACTGTGGCAGAAGCCGTTTTTTCTTCGGCGTTGTCCCGACTCTGGTCCCGGTCCCGCCACGCCTGTCGTCTATGCCTTTGTTTCACGACACCCAAGTTTATGCTTGCCATGCATTGACACAGTATTTATATTTATATACCCTTAGAAGCATATTATAATTTTGTCATGATTTTTTTAGAGATTCGCTAATTTAAAAGAATTAGGGACAAAACAATGAAACTCACAAGGGAGACGGAGACACACAATCTTTATCAAAGGCAAAACCTCCGATGCATTCAGCTCATCTGTGCTTATACATATACGTACATAAACGAGTCTCAACTTAATATGTCAAAAATTGTGGAAGATTGTGGTTTTACCTTCGTGCCCTGCCTACCCTCACATAGGCAGCTTTGAATTTTTGTAATAGTATACATATGTGTGTCCATCTTTGCTTTAAATAAACAAAAACTACTGTTAGTAGATGCATAGTTATATTGCGACTTAACTAAGGAGCTCTGGGAGCCAAAAGACCCATTCTATATATTATGCTTTGTGAGCTAATTATGCAGCTGCATCTTTTCTTCATTTGCTGTTCTTTGTATATTTTATCATCATTATACTGATCTAATTGGGAGTCCAATAAAGTCCAGTCCGTTCTAGTCTAGTGTGAAATATTTCCTGGGTCGCGCACTGTGCCTCTTTGCAGCATGGTCCACCTCAGGGTGTGGCTCGTTTTAAGGAGAGATTAGCGATTCCATTTCGCCATTTGCAGCACTTTAGACTGAAGTTTTTAGAGTGGATTTTAGAGGTATCCAAGTACATCTGAAGTATTTTTTCCTTTAGTTCGACTTTTAACACAGCCGGCAGCAACGGCAATGATGCAGGAGCTGCCTCAGAAAGAGTTAAAAAACCCAAGCAGGTCTACGACCCCTCAATTATATTTCCGTCTCTTGCATTGCTTTCTTTTTTGGTAAATACTTTTACTCTCTTTCGTCCACTTCAAAGCGTTCAGGTCATAACGCGTCTCTGGCTTTTCCTTCCAAATACAAAGTAAGGACGTAAAAAAAAAACAATTCCATGACCATGACATTGAAATCAACTTTTTCATTTTGTTTTATTTCAAGATAAGTCTGCCCCCTTTAACTTCCGGAACTCGATGTTCGAGCGGATCTTACCAGCGACATCTTTCACTGTGGGCGGCGGTCACTTTGGCCAACAGTTTGTTTTCTTTTCGTTTTAGTGCTTATCGATAGGTGCGGAGACAAAACTTTGCCATGACTCTCCCATATCCCCTCGAGGGAAGAATACATATCTAATATTTTCCCCGGAAGGTCTTGTTGAAATTGGGGCAAGAGAGATGCGAAACGGGAAACGCAGAACAAATTCGTGCGAGCCTTTAGTGAGTATTTCCCTACTTACAGCCTCCAGCTTTTGGTGCACAATGCACGTGCTGCCGTGCTGGACGTGTGTGTGTCATTCTGCGACAGTTTCCCTTTATATTTATCTGGCTTTGTCCTTGCCGATCTGATACAAAGTAAGGATGTAACGCAGCTTTAAATTTTTGCGATAGTGTATGTGTGCCCATCTCTACTCTAGAGTGTCTCACATATGTACATATATGAAATGCGATGTGCCAGCCAGTGTGCATCGTCAGTGTATTTAACAGTCCTCACAAATGAGAGTGCGAGGCAAAAGTCACACGCAAGCATGCGCACTCGCTTACGCATGATCGCCTGGTGCCTTGATATATTGATGACGTATTTGTATGGGTAGTAAAGTAAACAAAAGCCCTGCTGCAAGTCTTTCAAATCAGCAGATACACATGCGAGGGCCTCCAAGAAGCTACCATTATTGATGTTTGCTCCTGCTCCGTGTGTTGCAGTAGTTTTCCCATTACAAAACGCGACGATTCGCCCCCCGCTTCCGTAGTCAGCATTTGTGGATAGCAATCCCATGACCGCTAGCGCACAAATTCGCGGAGGAATCATGCGGGCACGGGAGGATCAGTAGAAGATGCAGTCGCAGTCCCAACATGTGTTTAATGGTAATGTTGGCACTGCCAACATCAAGCGACACTATTCTTCTGGAATAGCTTTACCTTAAATACATATATGGGTACAGTTTATTCTTATCGTAGATATTTCTCCTACTAACTGCCTCCATTTAATTATTTATTTCTCTCATTTCAAAATTTGCTAAGATCTATCTTTAAGATCCGCCCTGGGCAGCTCCCTCTTTTAACTGGATGTGTTGCAGGATCAAATGCCGCTTGCACTGCTCGCTACTATCACTCGGACCATGGCCACATTGTGCTTTGAGCCCTCCATGGTGCCAGTTTATACTAAATATCAATGTTGTTTTAAACGACGTCCATTATTCCAGCAGTAACCAATGATCCAGCTCGATGATGTATATATTTGACCGCTTGCCTTGAATGTCGGCATGAAATTGCTTTGCACAACGTTTGCTTCACCAAAGGAAGTCATTTGGAAACATGAATTGTGTTTCCGAGTTAGGGAGAAAACTCTTTTGATCGTCTTGTTTTGCCGGGTGCCAACGAAGATGACAACGGTTCTGCAAGAAGTAAATGGGACTGTGGCGCACATATGAAATAAATGTTGAGCACGAGTATCTAATAGTCGCCTACCTATAGCATTCTTACCGCAAAAGCTCAATCGTTGTACGTATTTCTAAATCGCACAAATCCGAAAGCTCCAACAACGAAAGCTCTTTATACGAGCACTACTGCGACGTTCAGTTTTAGTGCAGGGGTCGCCACGCAGAAGGCCGCCAAACGTGTCAGTGTGCTGGTGACAGCTCCTCTCTCATTTAGTCTCCCATCCACTGCACGAAAAAAGACAAAAACTGCAAATGCGTGAACTAACGATTGGCATATTTAAAAACTGCGATTTGTGTTTGATTTTTATAGGTTTAGAAATTATACAATTGCTGACTAAGTTTGGCGCATCGTTTGCGGAATTGTATAGTACAACTATTAATTTTTTCATACAATATCCCAAATCATTCAATATTTTCGCCCAGTGCTCTCAGAAAAATTCGAAACCCAATCAGCATTTGAACAGTTTGGCTTGGCAGTCAACAAGCGAATGACAATTTTCTTACGCTCGCAAGAGCGTATCAGCTCATACGTCAGCATGCTTCGGGTCTCGTATGTGTAAAAAGCCGAAGATGTTCGGGCCACGGGGCTATGGGTGGCAATGCCTGTTTTAGTGTTATTTTGTTGTGACTGCTCTACACGGCGGACTGCCTAGCTGATCCGATCGATCGTTTAATACAAATAGAGAATGTGAGTACATGTGATGCAAGGGGGGTAAATGCAGTAGGAAAATATTTTGCAATTGCTGGAAAACAACATTTGAATAAAGAGCAGAAGGAAAGACCTAACATTAGCGAGGTTTTAATACCCTGCACGCTGATCAATTGTTGCCAATGATCGCTGTGTAATCTATGGACGTAATCTCAGAGCAATCACTGTGTTTGCATATTTATGATGTTTTCGAGAAGCATCCAAGTCAATCTATCATAACGAATAAATGATTAAATAAATAACGCAAATACAAAATACAAACTTAGTGTATGAACATCTAGATCTCGGAGACAATATTTTTTGTTGAGTTCAAGAGAGAGTTATGTATATACCTGTAAGCACACTAATGTGCCAACTTTTCTAACGATCTAATCGCGAGAAAATAAATTGATTGGAATATTCCATGTATTTTGTGCGCAGTGAGTGATGTGGATGCCACATATGATATAGCAATTTGCCTGGACGGGGATATTTAACTGTCGAGCCAGCTCGCTTCTTTTGTTTTGGTAGTAGTCGATTTTGTCAAATCATTTTTTTAAAGTGCATAAAAGATTCGACGAAGCCGTAAGGGGGGCAGTTCGTTGTTTATCATCGCATATTTTGCTTGCGCGTGTGGCTGCCGACGCCGTGTGAATAGGTGTGAGCGTGTGTTTGCTGGTAAATCTTTGCGGGCGTCTGACGCGTAGTCGTAGTCTCTGTTCAAACAACATAGAGCCACGAAATTACTATCTGACCTACAAAAGTAGCTAATGTCACCAACGTTAGTGTTTTTTTTTAAATACCATTCAAATTTCTATATTTGTTCAAAATGGTCCCTAGCAAATTTGTATGAACATTTTAAATACGAATGTAAATACGCTTCTTGTAAGTTCGATTTAAACTTTAATTATTTACCTGCGTCGTTACCTACGTCGAATATAGAGTTCGCCTTATGTACTTTTTCGTAGCCCTAGAGTAAATAGCCCTAATTTACACATATTCCGCTAAAATCAACTCATAAATAGGTTGATCTATTTCAATTACTCGAAGTTTCTGTTGATCTTACTACATATGTATGTATATGGATGAGGTTGATCACATTTGAAGCTATTCGTTTGTATACCCTTGCAGAGGGTATTATAGTTTTGTCACGATACTTGTAACGCATAGAAGGAAGCATCTCCGATCCCATAAAGTACATATATACTCTTGATCAGCATGTCCGTCTGTTTCTATGCGAACTAGTCTCTCAGCTTTTAAGCTGTATGCTGCTCATATGTAAAAATCGTCAAGGTCGAACCACTATTTCACATAGAGCCCATATAACTGACCGGTTTGAGATGAACTCTTAGTATACACAACTTTTTTGTTTTTCATGTAAGAATAGTATAGTCGAGCTTGCTCGACATTTAAATACCTTGTACCAAGTAAATTGCTTTATGATTTTGTAGACCTATCCCGACTGCATTTGCCTAGCGTCCGTGGATAAAAAATAACAGCTAATATACCACTCACTTCTATGCAAGCTATATGATATAGCTGCCCGATACACTTCCAATTGGTCAGTAAACCGTAAACCTGGAGTGGCTCCCTAATGGATAAAACCCAAAGTTGGTTTGATCTTGACGCCCCCACGAGGGGAGTCTTCATACCAAATTTGATGACTCTAACGCTTATAGAGTCCGAGATCTATAAGTTCGTATGGACGGACAGACGGACATGGCTAGATCGACTCGGCTGTTGATGCTGATCAAGAATATATATACTTAATGGGGCCGGAGACGCTTCCTTTTGCCTGTTACATACATTTGCACGAGTACAATATATTCGTGTACTCTTCTAGAGTACGAGTATAAAAAATCACAAAGTGTTACATGCTTTGTAGTGTGTCGGATATTGAATAAATGCTGAGTACGAGTGTCTTATAGTCGTCTACGTCTGCTGACCGAATTTGATGCGGATGGGAATACCAAAATGTTTTCCCCTATTAAAGTATACTATAAATTTTCGAAGTCAAGCATTTTAAGAGAAGCTCACGGATTGTCGAAGAGAATATGAATTAGCAGCAGAGTTGAGCGTCTACTAAAATATTATGGTCTGTGGTATTAACGGCCGCTCTCCCGACCAGATTTTTCAGTAAATGATTTTATTGCTATGCAGTTTTATGATCGCTTTAGATTGGCCTGGGTATTATCTGAAAGCCTAGCAAATTCGAGACATACAGTGCTATCAAAAAAATGTTGACTTTAACATACCGCTGCTGCTCCGGTCAGCGCCTGTCCCTCCTAACATTTTCGTTGCGGGCTGAGGTGCTCTCAGATAACTGTGCATTGTGCTATTAGTAGTCGACTTTAGGACAAACAACAATTTATACGTGTGTGCGTAAGAGAGCTATAGGTGAAATTCCGACTATGAGATACTTGTAACCAGACATTTTTTTTCATATTTTACTTCCCTCAAAAATTGTAAAAGTTTTTAATGGACATGCGGGTGCGGATGAGGGCGTGGCACAATTTGGGAAACTTGATTTGTGCGTGCATGCATTGAAACCTTCATACCAATTTTGGTGACTCCGGGTCTCCGAGACTTATAGGTGTTCATACAGACACACGGACAGAAAGACGAACAGGGCTAGATCGAGTCGGCTACTGATTCTGATCCAGAATTTATATTTGTTATGAGGTCGAAAACGCTTCCCTTGGCCTGCTACATACACTTGCACGAATTCAATATTCTCTTTAATCTACGAGTACGAGTACAATTATCAGACACTTCTGGAAAAATGATTTTTGCTTGATATATTAGTATGGCTCTGGCTGTGAGACAAAGAAGACGTTTGCAAGTGAGATTGGTAGCATTGAGATTGAGAAGTTCGCTGGTCTGTTTTTTTGTAACCTACATGCTTAGATAGATTATTGAAAATTTGAATCAGACAGCAGTGGAAACTACTCGGAGTATGCAAAACGTCACAGACTTATCAAGCTACCCTCGTATATGATCGTTTCCATTAGGATCAAATTTGACATGGTTTCGATAAAGAGAAGGAGTCTCCCATACAAAGAGTTTATTCTCTGGAAAACTCTTAGGAAGGGAGTCTGGACAAAGCCGATAGAAAGAAAGTGCTAATACTACATACATATTACATATATAGTGCAGTGCATTATCTGCATATCTGTGCTCCTATCAGAAATTAAGAACCTTCACAATTGGTGTATAGAAATAGTAGATTTACCAATTAACAACTATTAGGAACTGTCAATTCAATATTTCAAACGAATCCTTCAACTGTTCATACATAAAGGTTGCATCTAATAAGTCAACTTTGCGTCTTTTGCAGCTTCAAACGTTAAAGGCGTGACTACTTTTCCAGCCTCTCAGCCTCAGATTTCATCACAATGCGTTTCCAACAGCTACTGCAAACACGAAGATTAGTAACCGCCACCCTGAGGCGACCCACACAACACACCGCAGCGCGAACAATGGCGGGGAGTGGGGCACCGATGCCAGAGCTAACCCAGGTAGGCATATATATATATATGTATATATATATATGTGTGTGTGTGTGTGTGTTTGTGTGTGTACATACAAGTTGAGCTGTGTGGGGAGTTTTCGTTTCATTTACCAGTGGAGTCACTGTCACAGCTGTGTATTTTGGTGGTGGGTCCGGATTAGGAGGGGGCGTGGCCAGCTGATATTACAAATGGCGTTTACAAAATTGCTATTGCATCCTACTAAGCAAGAAGGGGTCACCACTTAATAGGTGAAACCCATAGCTACGAGAATGCAAATGATATGTTTGGGTATTTAACATATCCTCAACGATGTGCTGTAAGAAAAAATCAAATACATATCTTTATGTGGTTGCAAACTGGAGACGCATTCTGACGCCTCACAAGGGCTGTCTACGTACCAAATTTGGGGTCCCTATATCTTATATGACGGGGCGGATCAAAATTGTAAAACAAACTTGAGCTGACGCATACCAAAATTGGTCTCTCTAGCTCTTATAGTCACCGAGATCTAGGTGTTCATACGAACGGACAGACTGAGAGACTGACAGACGGACATGGCTAGATCGACTCGGCAGTTGATGCTGATCAAGAATATATATACTTTATGGGGTCGGAGACGCTTCCTTTCGCCTGTTACATACATTTGCACGAATACAGTATACCCGTTTACCCAACTAGAGTACGAGTATAATTACGCTCTAATTGAATCGATGTGAACGTTTCGCCTTACTTTTCATATTCAACCGATCCAATAATAATGCACAGCCATCATCATCGTTTATTGTTGGGACCTTTTCCTAAGGAGTTAAAGAAATTGACTTCACGTGCATCCCAAAACAAAAACATGCCCTTACTAGTAGGAGCAGGTGAACTTCACAAGCTTTGACTTATCGATTTTGAATGTTTGTTCATCCCTGCAGTATGGTAATGGATCCGTACTTCTTAAACAGCGAAATTACAAAAATGTGACTTTGGAATTCTGTTTTCAAGCAATTCAAAGTATATTTGAACCTCAAACTCTCTTACGTCGCCCTCAGGTCACGGATAATGTGAAACGCGGCAATTATGCGGTGCTCAACGATAAGGATGTGGTCCATTTTGAAAATATACTGGGCAAGAATCATGTGCTCACCGAGGATCTGGACGGCTACAACATTTGCTTTCTCAAGCGCATTCGGGGTACGGTTCTTTCTTCCATTTCCTTTAACGCTTTCTCTGTATTGATCTCGGATCTCTCTGTTCTTCCACAGGTAATAGCAAGCTGGTCTTGAAGCCCGGCAGCACCGAGGAGGTGTCTGCCATTCTGCGCCACTGCAATGAGCGTAAGCTGGCAGTCGTGCCTCAGGGCGGGAACACGGGATTGGTGGGGGGATCGGTGCCCATCTGTGATGAGATTGTGTTGTCGCTGCAGCGGCTTAACAAGGTCTTGTCCGTGGATGAGGTGACGGGCATAGCCGTGGTGGAGTCCGGCTGTATACTGGAGAACTTCGATCAGCGGGCGCGAGAGGCGGGTCTTACGGTCCCATTAGATCTGGGCGCCAAGGCCAGTTGTCATATAGGCGGTAATGTTTCCACAAATGCGGGCGGACTGCGTGTGGTGCGCTATGGCAATCTTCATGGCTCTGTACTGGGCGTGGAGGCGGTGCTGGCCAATGGTCAGGTGCTGGATCTCATGTCTAACTTTAAGAAGGACAACACGGGATATCATATGAAACATCTGTTCATTGGATCCGAGGGTACCCTGGGCGTAATCACCAAGCTGTCCATGCTCTGTCCACATTCCTCGAAAGCCGTCAACGTGGCCTTCATTGGCCTTAATACATTTGAAGATGTGCTGAAAACGTTTGTAAGCGCCAAGCGCAATCTGGGCGAGATTCTCAGCTCTTGCGAATTGATCGATGAACGCGCATTTAATACGGCCATGGAATATTTCAGCTTCCTCAAGTGAGCATATGCAAATGCTGTTCATCCCATTGTACTTAATCGTAACGCTCTCTTTGTTCACAGGTCACCAATTTCGGGATATCCCTTCTATATGCTCATCGAAACTTCGGGCAGCAATGGCGTCCACGACGAGGAGAAAATTAACCAATTCATTGGTGAAGGCATGGAAAAGGGAGAAATATTGGATGGCACTGTTACCGGCGACCCCGGAAAAGTGCAAGAGATTTGGAAGATACGCGAAATGGTGCCTCTAGGCCTCATAGAGAAAAGTTTTTGCTTCAAGTATGACATCTCGCTACCACTGCGTGACTTCTACAGCATTGTGGATGTGATGCGTGAACGTTGCGGTCCACTGGCCACAGTTGTCTGCGGGTACGGCCATCTCGGCGACTCCAATCTGCATCTGAACGTGTCCTGCAACGAGTTCAACGATGCCATCTACGAGCGCGTCGAGCCGTTCGTCTACGAGTACACATCGAAGTTGAGGGGCAGCATTAGTGCCGAGCATGGCATTGGTTTCTTGAAGAAGGACTACCTCAAATACTCCAAGAATGATGTGGCCATTAACTGGATGCGGGATATGAAGAACATGTTCGATCCCAATGGAATTCTAAATCCCTACAAGATGCTAAACTGAGCTGAAGGGTTATTTATATGCATATGCTTGTACTTATGATGCTTGTAAATATCTTTATACCATTCACAAAAGTATATATATTCTTGATCAGCACGACAAGGGGAGTCGATGTAGTCATGTCCGTGCGTCCGAGTGTCCAGAAGTCTTAGAAGCTACAGAGCTGAACTTTTATCAGATGCTTCCTTTGTCTGCGTGCTGGTTAAATTCGAGTTTCATCCAGATTGGACAACTATATCATATAGCTACCATATAACCGATTGTTCCGGAATGAGCACTTAGAAACACAACTTTTCTGTTTTTCATCCAAATCAAACCAAATCCGGTTTGTAGTCATTTGAGGAGGCTCCACGACCACTGGCCCGATCTGAACAAGATTGGGGAACTATATCATATAGCTACCATATAACCGATTGTTCAAATCAAATCAAATTCATCTTGTATCTCTTGTATCCACTGTAGCCCCACGCCCACCGACCAGATTTGATCTAGATCGGTTAAATACTTACAATGTGAATGTTTTTTTTTATTTGCAAACCCATCTAGTATCAATAAAATATAATACACGGCGGGATTGGTTGAGCTGCATACCAAACTAATATACAATATTCTTATTGCCTAACAATTTTTACGTCTTGCAAAATAACTCAGAAAATGCCCATTTACCAGCCCTGTGGATTTTTAGACTGACATTTCCAAGTTCACCCAAAGCAAACAGCTAGGCGGAAACGTTTTAACATGATGTTGTGTTCATTGCAAGTGTGGTAATATCTTGGTTCAAGAGTATAAAAGACAAAGTCGTTACTTTTCAGTATGGAATTTGGCCAACACGCTACCACCACTTTACACATACTAAGCACAAACACAAACACGAATACAATTTTGCTTTGGCTCAGCTGTTTGATCGACAATGTTAAAGTTAACAGACGATTGTAGAGGGCGCTCAAGGTGGAGTGCAAGGGCATAGCCAGGGGGGTACATGCCCCCCACAACACGGCTTTCAGGATTCAATATAAAATTGCAATGGTACCGAATATATTGATGTTGACCCCACTTAGACCGGCCAGCCCCCTTTGGGCAAAGCTGGCTACGCCTTTGATAGAATGTGATTTGCGGCTGCCTGTTATTACCAACCGCTGACCATGCAAAAGCTCTATAAAGCTTTGCGCATTTGGATTTTGCCATTTATCATTTCGCTTTTGCTCGACAAACAAATCAGAAGCGGCATCAGACGCGCGGATGTGAAAAAAAACATTTCTAAACGAAATCTAGTTTTTTCTTACTTAATTTTTATACGAATATAACACAGTTAAACACAACTATGAGCAGGTAAATATTCTCTGCATTATGCAAATGTACTTACTTATTTCTATTTGTTTATACACCTACTTGAATTCGACAATGACAATAATCTAAATCTAATGTTATATATTTTGTCAATTGCAGCAAAGCTGACATTGCACTCATTGGCCTGGCGGTTATGGGCCAAAATCTCATATTGAATATGGACGAGAAGGGCTTTGTGGTGTGCGCCTTCAATCGCACCGTTGCCAAGGTCAAAGAGTTTCTAAACAATGAAGCCAAAGGCACAAAAGTGATTGGAGCTGACTCATTGAAGGACATGGTCGCCAAACTGAAAACGCCACGCAAAATTATGCTGCTCGTCAAAGGTAAATTATGCTTAGCCTAAGCTTCGCGCCAGCGCCAGCCAGTGTTGTTGTTGTTCTGCCATCCATCTCTCTCTCTCTCTCTCTCTCTTGTAACCCAGTGCCAGAGTAGGACTGCGGGGTGGCGTGACGATCACTCCATTTGTGAGTGCATGCGTGTGGGTGTGTGTGTGTGTGGAAGTCAAAGCAAAGTCATTTAAGAAAATTGCAAAAAGATCACGATTACAGTTTCACGGCTTTTTTAAAGCTGCTGAACTTGTGGATTTCGGGTTTACAAAAATTGAACTTGCTGTTTCTATAGCTTTTTCTGGTGTGCACATATCGATATAAACGATAGTCAGATAACTTTGTGTTTGCAATGGCATTGGATAATGCTCCTCCTCCCATGATGAAAGTCGTGATTCAAACACGTCACGGTGTCACTATCTTTGAGTTTAGAAGTCGTGATTCAAAAGTGCCATTCAAGTAAAATCTCGACTCATGTACGATATCGTAAAATGGTTTTTAATCGTTGATTTGGGAAAGTATCTCACCAAATATCAGTAACTATATAATATGATATCATTGTTAACGTTATCTCAAAGTGTTTGGCTAAAAAGTACTTGCTAGCAACGGTACGCGCTTGAGGTTACCGTGACTTCAACTCAAGGTTAGACCTTTGCAATCCGCAGTTAATTTTCGAGCCAAAAATGATTGGCTTTCTGAGCAAATTAAATCAATTTTTTCAAATTTGGTCATTTGTAACCTAGAGTGGTACCTGAACCTTATTGAAACACGGATCTCCTTTCGCTTTTTAGCTGGCAGCGCCGTTGACGACTTCATAGAGCAGTTGGTGCCCCTGCTTTCAGCCGGAGATGTGATCATTGATGGCGGCAACTCGGAGTACCTGGACACATCACGCCGCTGCAACGAACTGGCCAAGTTGGGCCTACTCTTTGTGGGCTCCGGCGTAAGCGGCGGAGAAGAAGGCGCCCGCCATGGACCATCGCTAATGCCTGGTGGTCATGAGGCCGCCTGGCCGCTGATCAAGCCCATCTTCCAGGCTATCTGTGCCAAGGCAGACGGGGAGCCGTGCTGCGAATGGGTGGGCGATGGCGGCGCCGGTCATTTCGTTAAGATGGTGCACAATGGCATTGAATACGGAGACATGCAGCTGATTTGCGAGGCGTACCATATTATGCAGAGCCTGGGCCTCGACGCGAGTCGGATGGCCGATGAATTTGGCAAGTGGAACTCCGCCGAGCTGGACTCGTTCCTCATTGAGATTACCCGAGACATACTCAAATATAAGGACGGCAAAGGTCATTTGCTGGAACGCATACGCGACACCGCTGGACAAAAGGGCACGGGCAAGTGGACGGCCATTGCTGCACTCCAGTATGGCGTGCCCGTCACGCTCATTGGCGAGGCGGTGTTCTCGCGTTGCCTCTCCGCCCTCAAACAGGAGCGTGTGCATGCCAGCGGCGTGCTTAAGGGTCCCGCCACTAGGCCCAGCGTGGCCGATCTGACGAAGTTTCTGGACGACATCAAGCATGCCTTGTACTGTGCCAAGATTGTCAGCTATGCTCAGGGATTTATGCTGATGCGCGAGGCAGCCAAGGAGAACAACTGGCGTCTCAACTACGGTGGCATTGCGCTGATGTGGCGCGGCGGTTGCATCATTCGCAGTGTCTTTCTAGGCAACATAAAGGAGGCGTACACACGGCTGCCGTCGCTTTCCAATCTGCTGCTCGACGACTTCTTCAAGAGGGCCATTGAGCGGGGTCAGGATTCGTGGCGTCAGGTGGTGGCCAATGCCTTCCTCTGGGGCATACCAGTGCCAGCCCTATCAACAGCGCTGAGCTTCTACGATGGCTATCGCACGGCCAAGCTGCCCGCCAATCTGTTGCAGGCGCAACGAGATTATTTTGGCGCTCATACGTACGAGCTGCTTGGCCATGAGGGACAATTTCTGCACACCAACTGGACGGGCACCGGGGGCAATGTCTCAGCCAG
Source organism: Hirtodrosophila duncani (assembly GCA_037043425.1). NCBI lineage: Eukaryota > Metazoa > Arthropoda > Insecta > Diptera > Drosophilidae > Hirtodrosophila > Hirtodrosophila duncani. The sequence goes on along the minus strand of JBAMBM010000704.1, from coordinate 372,237 downwards.
CACATATCAGGCATAGGAAACCGAACGGCGACCAACCCACTCCCAGCTCCCACTTGCATTCCATGATACGATTCCTCGGCCAGAGCGAGACGGCGACCAGAGTATGCCGATTCCGATTGTGGACATGCTGCTGGTTCGCCTCTGTCTAACTCATATGTGTTTTAAAACTTAACATAATATACAAATTTTAGTCATTTGCATTGGTATGTAAAATGCATGTATATATAATTTCATTGTTTTTTTTATACATAATAATTATTAATAAAATTTGGTGTGGCTATTTAGAACCTCCTCCATAATAAATGAGTTGAAATGTTGATACTACGGATATTACGAAGATGAAACGCAAAACTTACCGCCACGTTTCAAATTTCAGGTTGTCATAAAATCAACAAAACTTAAACCCAACCCAATTACATCGTGTGTGTGTGTGCGTGTGTGTGTGTGTACTGTCGCCTCATTCGACTATCATCCGCTCCTTTATCCTCTGCATCCTCTGTATGGTGTTGGCCTATATATAAAATAAGGGCCTTGTACTTGCTGTGCTGGAGAAAATTGAGGTTGGCCAGCTTCAGTCGTCCGCGGGACTCAGTGTTTTTTTATGTTCAATGACTAGCTTGTCCGTAGTGTACAAATGTCCAACGATGACCTGCCGGCATAAGTAAAATATTAACAACAATAACAACAATTGGTAATGCCTGATTGTCGTTTCCCCAATACTATCTATCGTTGATAACAAATGCGCGGCAATTGGTAATAGAAACAACAAACTGGTTAAAAACCCACAACAGCAGCACGCGGCTCACATACGTCTATACAGCTGATTGTGTGCTAATAACTTTTGACAGCTGGTGCTGGTCTGGAGCAAGGCTAAGGCCTAACTACTCACACTCCCTCTCACTCACCTGCCGACGTAGCATCTCCAGATTCTGTTTCCCGGCGGCCATTTTACGGTCGATTTCCTCAAAGTCGCTGATGACCTTGTTCGCACGAAATGTGTCCCGTATCTTGCGACCAGCATACATTCTATAAAGCACATCCAGTTCATAAATCACATGTGGATAGAAATCATTTCAAATTGTAATTCACCTGAAATTGTAAGCGGGTAACTTTTCCGACTCTCGCAACAAATTCCGGTATAATGTGATCGCCTGGCGACGAGTTGACATATTTGTCTTTGTGATTACAACGGGTACTTCGTAAATGCGGATGTGGGGCTACAGACAGACTCTAATTCTATTCTTCTTTTAATTGATATTGATAGCTTTAAGCATCTGCTAGTTAGAATACGAGTTACGTGTTGCACTAGTGCTGAAGACATCGATGTTACATCGATACATCGATGTTGCTCAAATTTTTTCAAACATCGATTCTTTGTCTTCGATGTTTTTGAATACTTGCCCGTCTGTACGAAGCGGCCAAAAGCTCAAATTGCGTTGCGTGGCTCATTTCAATTGAAATTCAGGTTCGATTGCACAGTTCGATCGAACCCGTACCATTTATATAGTGTGACCGAAATTTGAAAGTAGCAATATACTGTTTTCTGGAAGAAAACCATACCATACCATAACAAATACTATTTTCAGTTTTTTAATATGAATATTGTAAAAATACTGTGAAATTATACATGTATATTTGGTTTGGTTTCGGATTTTTGAATTATACGTTATAAACTATATACGAGGTTTACAGTATACTTTTTAAATTCCGCGGGCAACGGCAACGACGGATTATTGGTGTGACAACATTTATATACAATACAATTTTTATCAATATTATACCATTAAGCCAATGCGAGTGAAATAGCACAACCCGAATTTACAGCTAATGGTAACTGACAATTTATTTGAAATGTATTTCAGTACTAAATAAAACTACAATGTTTTTCACGCGCATATACGAAAATATTGTCCGTCCATACTTACTTATATATGCAGGTCAATATGTCAAGCTCTGATAACAGTTGCCAGTTTATTAAAGAAATTGTAATTTTTTAAAATTATTCATAAATTAACATATATCTCTTTAATTTTTTTTCAATTTTGCATATTTTGATACATATGTATGTAAAATTGGTATTATTTTAAAAATTGCGTATACATTTTTGGTTCAAACAAATTGAATATCAAATATTATATGAATTTTGTATAAGAATAGCAAGAGCAAGACTTTTATTTATAATTTATGGTTGTTTTTTTTGTTTTTGGTTATATAATTGGGATTTTGTACAAGTATTTCGGATTCGATTCACATATCTTTTTATCTTATTTGCTTTTTTGGTTCTCACTTGCCTTTACCTTTGATTTTAAGGTTTTGGTTATGTGTGCTCTTTCGTGTGGAGCTCAGCTAACATTAACATATGTATGTGTACGTTAGATATATTTTAAGTATTTATTGCTTTTAAGTTGTAATTATTGTAGGTGTGTGTGTGCAAAAAAAATATAGTGAGAATTATGGGGAATGTGGAATTATCTAAAATATAAGAATTTCTAAAGAATGCTGCACCTCTCAAGCATATTTTTCCCTTCGCCCTAAAGTAACTAGAAAGAGAGATAGGTAGCTTTACAGAGGCAGCGCCGCGGCAGATTTCGGTGGAACATATCTCTCTTTCTATTTAATGTATGTCTTCGCTGCCTAGAGCAACTGAAAAGAGAGAGGCTCATGATCCAAATCCACAGTGACGTCACTGTTAATGCGCCGTTAACGTTTAACAGTGACTGTCTTGTCGGTTCCTCCATGTTAGCCAGATCCATAGACAATCTATTGATAGATGCTCAACATTGAGAGCACTTGCTTAAATGTTAAAATTCCATGCCCACGGACTGGACTGTCGAAAAGCATTCCTACAAGAAGCAGAGTTGTCTATGACGGATCTATGTTGTCTACATTACAGGCTCTCTTTGCCTGTGCTTTTAGGTTGCTCTCATTCTTTGTTTTACCTCTATATGGGGCATCTCTTTGAAACCAAGTCGTCGGTATATCAGGCTTAAGATATTGAGGCGGCGTATAAACAATGATTGGACTAGATTCATAACGTATGTATAGAAAAATGTCGATCTAAGAAACTTAAAAAATATATACATATATAAAATAAAACACAGTTTGCACACACACACACACACACACATGGGACAAAGGGCGCAACCTCACATTTAGCGACTGGACTTCGGCTTTGGCTCTGTGTGTGTCCTGGTCTCAGCCTGGGCCAGCTCCACCAGTGTTGGCGGTGTTATTGGCGCTGCCTCGACTGCAACTGACTCAGCTTCCCTTTCCCTCGGCGGCGGACATGGTGGATCTACCAATGCCACTGCTGCTGCTGCCGGTGACCGTGGCGGTGGCGATGGCGTGGTTGCTGTTGAAGATGTTACCTCCATTAAATCCTCCTCCTTCTGCTGGTCGGGCTGTGAGCCACTGATACGTATAGCTGGTGTTGGCCAACGTATGGGAGTTGTTGCTGTGGATGCTGCGGATGATGGAGTGGTGGCGGCGGTAAGTGGAAACATGACCTGCCCAGGTGTACCAGCTGTCGCTGCCAAAGCTGGAACGGGCACTGGGATTGTTGCCAAGGCAGCAATAGCCGCCGCTGAGGTAGTGGCGATGTCATCATCTGTCGTCTGTTGTTTTTGTGGCTGTCGTTCCCTATCCATCTCCTTTTCGAAGTCCTTCTTGAGCTCGGCCACTTTCTTCAAATAGCTTTTGTCCTGCGTGGGACACTCCAAGTGCACACAGTGAAAGATCTGTAGATTGGACTAGTTAACAGTTGAACGAAACCGCAGCCGGCCGACTCTGGGTTATGCCAAGACAAAAGCTTACCTCATTCGCCGTATTCCGGGTGCCCACAATCCGTATGAAGACGACAGGGCGCGGTGTGAAGTGAAAGTTTTGCCAGGAGCGCGCTCTATCATTGCGCCTGTCCACCACCATCTGCCAATCCTTGCGATTGGTTGAGGTCTCAATATAAAAGCTGTAGGTACGATCATCGCAATCCCACAGCAGGAGTCGCATGGAGCCGACATGGTACGGCTGGCCGAGACGCACCACAATCTCGCCGCTGCCCAGCTGATGGCAGGTGTAGCCCGAATCCCAATCGTAGCGCACATAGTCGCCATTGATAAGGGCATTGCGAGTGCGACTGACGCCGTCGGTGACAATGGCACTCATCTCAATGGTGGCCACATTCGCCTTGGGCGACACAAAGTGCTCAATTAGCTTGGGCACATTGGAGGTGTGCATGGCCTCCAGTCCGACCACATGGAAGACCTAAGAATCAGGACAACGAGAGGCGGGGAATGGTCATCGATTGAATTAGCTATGCAATCTGGAATGGATGCACTCTCTCTCTCTCCCTCCTCTCTCTCACACACATGAACACTCACCCGGTTTACTGTGTTCTGAGTGCCGACGAGCCGTATATAGCGCACGGGTCTGGCCGGAAAGTATAGATACTGCCAGGAACGGCAATGATAGTCGCTGTAGTCCACCACCCGCTGCCAGTTTTGCTGATCCCCAGACACTTCCACGAAATAAGAGTAGGCCCTGCTGTCGCGATCCCACAACAGCATGCGCACATGGTTGATCATGCACATAGTTCCCAGTTCGACCACAATGCCGGCATCATTGCTGTCCGTGATACAGTGGCGCGTATATCCGTGCTCCATGTCGTAGGTGGTAACATCGCCATCGAGCAGCGAGGAGCGGCACTCGCCCTGGATGCAGCGCGATAAATACTTGGCCGTGGCCACATTCTCCTCCGGCCAGAGGGCTGCCCTGTAGGGCAGAGTTTTGGAGGTGCTGCGCTCATCTATGGCATCCAAGATTTTATCCGGCTCGAGAATGCCAGAGGGTCGCACTACCTGCAGCAGATGCTCAAGATTCATCAACGGCAGACGCACAAAGGAGACCACCGACTTAATATCTACATTTGGATTGTAGCGACTCCACTTCCAGACGGCCAGAAAGATTTGCACCTCGGGCGCAAAGAAGCAGTCACGCTTGAGCACTTCCTCCAGTGACTCCTTGGAGAGCATCTTGAAGGAGTCATGCTGTAGCAGATCCGTGGCATTCCTGTCCATGAACATGAGGCACACCTGTGTCAGCTCCTCCAGATTATAGAGCCGGGCTGCATCCAGTATCATGCAGACATTGCCCAAGGCCAGGTACTGCCTCAAATACTTGGATATGGCCATCTCCAAGTCCTGGAAGCCGTACTGATTGGCCATGCCCAGCACATCGATCACTGCATCCTCGTCTAAAGTGGCCAGCGACAAAGTACCGGAGTATATGTAGCGAAGCAGCACTTTGAAAGGATCCAGCGGCACTTCGAGCGGGATTTGACGCTGTGTGGTCTCCGACATGCCGCCATAGAGCAAAGCCCGAAAGTATTCACTGCGTGCCGCCAGCACTACACGATGCGCCGGCAAATGTTGCTCCTCAACCACAAACTCCACATCCGAATAGCGCTCGTTCATGCAGAGGCGGGCCATATCGGCCGAGAAACGGTCACCCAGATCGATCTCATCGGTGAATTCCGGCTCAGTGTTGTTGCTGCCTTTTCCAGGGCTGGGTGACATGGCGCTATTGCCACCGCCACCGCAGCCATGCATTTTGTGATGTCCCTGGCTGCTCATTGCGTTTGTTCTTTTGTTGTGTAACTGCGAATGTATGTGTGTTTGTATATAAGTTAGGAACGAATGACGACGCCGACGAAGCACGGCACCGCGTACGATTGCCCTCAAGCCTCAGCCCCCTGCCCATGACCGTCCTCGTTACTTACCTTCCCACTGCGTATGCTTCGTCTACGCCGCTAATTACGTCGCTGTGGTCCTTCGTTCGTTTGTTGTTGTGTTATTTTTGTTTATATTTATACACTAATACACAAAAGTCGTGAAGGAAAACCTAAATGTTAGTGTCAAAATGTTTCGAGTAGAGAGTGAGTGACTGTTGTTATCGTAGCAACGATATTTATATTTGACCGCAAGTCACACGATATATTTTGGTATTTTTTTGTTCTCCAGCATCGAAAACATCGGATTAAACGAATCGATGTTTGAAAAAATATGTATCGATTTAACATCGATGTTTCCTCCAGCACTACTGTATTTAGAAATTTTTCAGACCACAAGTACACAAGTACACAGCAACTACATCAATACAGATACAGACGGACAAAGCTGCCCACGACAGTGACTCGATTATTTTTGTGTGCATTTTTTTTAAAGCAAAAAGTTAAAAACTGCGTTTTCTATTTAATTATTTAACAAACACAATCATGAAGTTCCAATATAAGGAGGAACATGCATTTGAGAAGCGTCGCGCTGAAGGCGACAAGATTCGTCGTAAATATCCTGATCGTGTGCCTGTAAGTAAAAAAAGAAGGCAAAATATTAAAAAAAAATTATATATATACATTTATATATAGGAATAGTTTGTGTGTGTACATTTGTTTTGCGTCGTTCTTTTTCTGTTGCCACACACATACACGCACATACAGGCAGACCTGCAAAGAAAATCAATAATGCGCATATCTGACTACTCCACACTTTGTTAAACATTTTATTGAATTTTCCATACATCTAATTACTGCAATTAGGCAGTTTACATTGCATTGTGTGTTACGTACTTATTTGGCAACGACTATTGCTAAATATTGCAGTGAAAATCAAAAGGAATTATATTGTACATACATACACGTATACAAGCGCAAGCTGCTTTGTTCTTGCTTTAGTATGTGTGTGTGTGTGTGGCACAGCTAGCTAGCTCGCTTGCTCAGCTGTTTGTGTTGTTGTTTTCGGACTGCTGGGCTGTTGGATTTTCAGTTTCATTTCCGCCCCTTCCCCGCAGCTGGTCGCAGTCCACCTCTATATTATGGTAACCCTGGATAAGCTAGCCAAGTTGTTTTTGATTTCAATTTGGTTTTTGGTTGTTTTTTGTTTGCAAAAATTTGTTGTTGACATTTTTATTGCGCATAAAAACAAAAAACCAAAACAAAAACAATATACTAAACGCGTATGTATGTATGTATGTATACATATATGCTTCAGTATCTAAATTGAGACTTTGACTACTTGTTGTTGTTTTTTTTTTTTACTTACATTCATATGTATGTGTGTTGGCAAATAACGTTAATCATAAACATTAGTCACGGACCCCCTAAACCCAGGACCGCCGCCCTCTGTAAAATAACCTATTTCACCATATAGAAAGCTGAACAACAAAAGCACAATGTGTTTGTGTTATCAGGTGCCCATTTCAACGCAGTACCGTTATGTGTGTATGCATATGTACTACAAGGGTATTTATTGCAGCTGCAAACAGCGAATTGTTTGTTTGCTTTTCACACATTTTTTGTTAATTGCTTTTTTTGGCAAGCACACAAAATCATATGACACTACTGAGAGCAAATGCAACAAGGACAGCTGCTATTGTTTATCGTATATACTAATGTAAATATATGTATGTATGTACATAATTATAAATGCGTATTTATGTTTGTGTGGCCACCTTGACTTCGGCCACTGACGCCAGACTTGAAATACGTTAGCAAGAATGACTTAATTAATACATATTTTAAATACATGTGTTTGTCTTAACTGCTTCCTACTTTAACGTAAGTTGAATTTAACCTTTTGTTCTTGACGAGCACACTAAAATGCAATAATTAGTAAATTTGCACAGACATACATATGTACGTGACAGCTGACTAGACAAATCGTAGAAACAGACACGTACGAGGAGGAGAGTGTAATTGTAATTAATTATAATCCTTTTTTTACTCTTGCCTCAAAAGTACAAAGGAGGAAAATTAATACAAACACAATCACTTAGAGCACTGGTTTAAATTGAAAAAAAAGAAAGTTGCGGAGTTGCCAGACCTTAGACAGTTTTTTACATACTTACATTTCTTTCTATTTTGCACTGCAGGTAATTGTTGAGAAGGCTCCCAAAGCTCGCATTGGTGATTTGGACAAGAAAAAGTATTTGGTGCCTTCGGATTTGACTGTCGGCCAGTTTTATTTCCTCATCCGCAAGCGCATACATCTGCGTCCCGAAGATGCACTTTTTTTCTTTGTGAACAATGTCATTCCACCAACATCGGCAACCATGGGCTCATTGTATCAGGTAAATACATTCATATTTATTCACATTTGCAAGTTCCCGATATCGCCGTAAGTTCTTTTCTGAATCTAAATCTTTTGCCTTTGCAGGAACATCATGAAGAGGATTACTTCCTATACATAGCCTACTCAGATGAAAATGTTTATGGCTCGGCCAATTAAAGCTGGGAAACCGCCGCCGCATCATTGGCAACAAAAACAACAACCAAACCCCCAAAAAGCCCCTATACAAAAAATCTATATACACAAGCCTATATGTAAACGTCTATGTATAATAAATATATACATATATATATATATATGTATATATATTATGTTTAGCATGCAGCTTGAATTTTGAAGAAGCAGACGAAATGATGGAGGATAGCTAAACAAATTGGAAAGAAATCAACACGAAAAATTGCAAAAAAAAAGAACTTAAACATGATCTAAAACAACAAAAAAAAAACAAGTGTTATGTAAAAACGTATTTTATATGAAAAAAAAAATGAAACAGTTTCTGAACGCGCTAGTATTTCAGTTATTACCTTATCCCTGTATGCTTTAAACAAATTAAACAACCTTTGCTTCTTTAGCATATACCACACTATTTTTATTTATCGTTCTTTATATTATTATTACTTTTTTTTTTATATATATTTGCTTATAGTTAGCTAACTCTCGGTCGTAATGTATTTCTATTGCTTTTCATTTTGATTTTCGACAAAAATTGTGCATATATAGTGTGTATGGCTACGAATAGGACTCTCTCGGTTAAGTGTATGGTAATTAATCTATTATTAATTAATTAAATAAATAAAAAAAAAAAAAAACAAATAAATATACTTGAAAACCAAAAAGTTGACAGACCCAAAGATTTATTTTTGTGCGCAATAATCATTTGCTGACAGAAACTTTGTTACTTATGCTTAAGTTGGCGTTAGCGCCTTCCAACACATTTGAAATTAGCGCGCCCTTGAGCTTGTTGAATCGTGTATTTGTGTAACAATCGATATCGATAAGCAAATATTTATTTCAGCATTTACCAGCACGAATCAATATTTTTTGAAGACACATCCTATTGGCATTATTACTGATACCAAGAATGCGACTTTCAACCAAACTTTTATATATTTATGCATAAGTTTTTCAGAAAAATCCATTAAAATTTTTAATATTCAAATTTTAAAAGAATATATACACTTATAATAGGTCTTACGACTTAATTTCTGAGCTCAAACGTAATTTTAAACTAACGACCCGCCCCCTACCTCTTGAAAACAAAAACATCGATTCGACAAAAAATATCGATGACATGCGAAGTTTATTAAAAATCGAGCTAATCGATTATTGCATCGATTTATATTCAGCTCTACTTCTACTCGTATATACTTTTCGTCAGCATAGATTACTTGTGTGGTAAATATTTTTGATTTTTTTTTTCGCGATTTGAAATGTTATATTTAACCAGTGCAGTTTGCTACGTGTATGCACGTAAATATTTATACACTCACGTGTTTATATAATTTGCCCGATTAAAGAATAAAAGAAAGCAAACGCAAATTTGAACAAAAATTGTGTGTATGTATAGGAAACAAAAAGTGGCAACGTTGTGTTTGCGAGTGCAAGAGGAAGGGGGAGAGCACCAAAAGACGGGCGCAGAAGTGAAATATAATTAAGAAAAACAGAATAATATACAAGTGTAATATTTAAATGTATTAAATTTAATTACAATTTCAGCTAAAATACCAACAAAAATTATAACGAAACGAGCAGCATATAAAACCATGTAAGTCAAAAGAGTAGTTGGGGGGATTTTCTTATGCGTGTATGTGTCTGTAGTGTATATAACAGTTTGCAGTCGCGTCTCGCTGTTATACGCGGGGTCGTTTCTTCTTGTTTTTGTTATACACAACAAACTGACAAACTGTAGCGATGCATATGTATGCGTGTGCATGTACGTGTATATGTATAGGTGTTTATAAAAGAGGCGGCCAGATTTCCAAGAATCAACAAAAATAAAGCACAATTGCCGTCGTGCGGCAGAGTTAATAAACTGGTTTTTGCTTTTATCTCAACTTTATTTTTGCGCTTTGGCTAAATAAATGCATGCGCATGTGTGTGTGTTTTCATTGGCTGCAGCCGCTACTGCAACTGAGAGTGCAAGCAACGCACTGCAGTTTAACAATTCACTGAAGGTCAACTGTGCTTTCTCCCGTCGTCCATCTCCCGTTGCTTTTGACTGCACAACATATAATTAGGGTTTTAGCTGTTCTTATTGTATTTTTCGTTTTTTATTGCCAGCCACTTGAAAGTTAATTAGCATTGAAGGTTTGTCTGCATTCTTCTGTTTTTTATTTTCTGTATTTCAAATGCGAAACACTTGAATGCGGCGGCAGAGGTAGGTAACACTGTCCTCTTTCCTGGCGTGTGTCTCGTTCTGCCCCCTGCTGTGTGGTTTTCCACCCAAATTGCCACACGCGCAAGACAAAAGAAATGTGTTTGTGTTTTCTTGCAAAAAAGCTTTAGTTAACATTTTGTCCCGCCACTTAACTAAAAACCTAGTGTTGTCGCTGTAATCCTTCGCTATCAGTGTGTCACGCTGTTGAAACATTCCAGGTTCATCTCCATCTGCGAATAATATAAATACTAACCAGTTTCGATATATAGTTTGGAGTTAAGACAAACTAACTGATCTTGACTGATCTTACATGTTGAAGGTAAATGCTTGTAATTACATTATGCAATTCTGATTTTAATATTTCGATATCCATTTGCAAACAAAATCCTTCTGCGAGTGGTATTTTACGCCACTCCCCCATTGTGTTTAAAAACAATGAACAGAAATTGGCTCGAAAGTCCCGTCCCGTTTAGTCTTTTTACTGACAGTTTAGTTGCATCTGTTGTCAATTGTTACTTGAGAAGGAAACATCACTATTTCGTTAAATTCGTTTTGATACCACGATGATTGAGAACCAAAATATAATATGGTTCGAAATTTATGATTTTGGTTTTAAAGGAAGCAAAACTGTTCACACGATTTATTTGTTCGTATTTTGGTTTTGATTTCCTACTGCTACAGATAATGTTTCATTTTAGTATTAAATATTTGTAAAAAGTATTTTTATATCAAAGTAACATACACACGCTTATGTAGAGGTGTTGCAAAATAATTGTAAGCCGTTACAGGTACGCAAAATATATAGCTCAACTCTGTCAGCTAAAGAGAGAGAGAGATAGGTAGTGAGATAGAGAGTATGAGTGAATGAGAGCTTGTGGGTGAAGGTGGTGTGTGGTGTTAGAGATGGAATTATCATTTGCTACCGCCACTGCGTTGTTGCCTTTGCATAGTGTGGCTTGTGTGTGTGTGATAAACAGAAGAACTTCGTACGCAGCAGCAATGTAGAAGCAAATCAGACCAGCAGACGCAGACGAGTCGTAACGCCAACGAGTTACAGTTACAGTTGCTTGCGTTGTGCCGTTGCGTACGGACGTGTGTGCGTAAAGCAAACCACGTAGAAGAGCATAGCATTTGGAAATATCTATTATTTTTTTTTTTTTGAGTTGGCTTCAAGAACATGTGCTAAAATAACAATTAAAAATCAAATTGCAGTATTGCGAGTGTGCTGCGTTGCGTTGCGTAGATTTGCGTGTCTTCCGTCTACGTGCGTGCGTCCTTGTGCGTAGTGTAATCCCAACAAATGGAGGATCCAAATCGCATGATGGCCCACACTGGAGGCATGATGGCACCGCAAGGCTATGGACTGCCTGGCCAGGATGACGGCCAGAATGCTGGTAACGAGAATGAGGTGCGCAAGCAGAAAGATATTGGCGAGATTCTGCAACAGATTATGAGTATCTCGGAGCAATCGCTGGACGAGGCGCAGGCCAGGAAGCATACGCTCAATTGTCATCGCATGAAGCCGGCGCTGTTTTCAGTGCTGTGCGAGATTAAGGAAAAGACCGGTAAGTGTGAAATACTTCAAACCTATAGCTACATATACCCTGCACCCTGCACCCTTCACCCTGTCTCTGTCCCTGTCCATTGTCCTGGGTGTACCTTTTACAAATTTAATGTGTAGCCCGCCTTCAAAATTGCCATTTGGTATGACTACACATAAACCCGCTACCCACTGCCCTCTCCCCCACACAGTAGAAGTTCCCAAGCCTCAACTAATTCCGCCCGCCCTTTATTTTTGTTTCCTTTGCTTCGCTTCGTGTTTTTCTCGTTTTCCTTCTTAATATTGCATTACATGGCAAAAGCAGAGGACGAGAAGAGTAGAATCGCACGTAAAATGGGCAATAACAGCGCGTTTTGATTGTGGGCCAGATGTTTTGAATAGCCTCAGAATCACCCACCCCTCCCACCAACCCAAAGCCATTGCCTAACCCTAACCCTAAAGTATATGGTCCCAACACAGCACAACGAAATGAATGAACTTTCTTTCTCCCCTACAACCGAATGCGCACCGCTACGAAATTGCCTTAGGGTTTGCTACGTCTTGGTGGGCTATGGGAGCAGAAGCAGTTAGGCGCGAATACGGGAATCGAAGTTGGGAATTGTAGTTTGACCAAGAAAAGGGCTTGAGGTTCTCACGTGCGCAACAATGTCAACCAAAAAATGGTGAAAAAAAATAAAATAAAATAAAATAAAATAAGGACTTGACTAGTTGCGGGCGTCCCCAAAAGTAGCGATGATTCCCAAAAATCTAAATATTTTCAGTGTAAAAAGTTAGTCTGACAGTTCAGGAGTGCTGATACATTGGAAGCTGCTATGTCAAGTCTTCATCTCTACTTGCAATAACTGACTGAATAAAAATCAATATCATTTTCAACCCAGCCGAAGCCTAATATATTTAGGAACAAGTAAGAACGCTATAGTCGATATAAGATACTCGTATTCAGCATCTATTTAATATGCGACAGACTCAAAAGTATGCAACCTTTTTTTTGTGGGGGTGGGGTGGTCTTATACAAAATGTTTTTCTTTAAGATTTTGTCTACAATTATGATCCGATCTTAACGAAATTCGGCAAATCGGTAGATTATGTGCTTATGCAAATACAAACCGAGTTTCAACTAAATGCGTTTGTGGGAGATATAAGGGTTTATCGATTTGAGGTGGCGGGAAAAGGCAACATTTTAAAACAAACGATCTGACGCCCCACAAGGGGAGTCTACATACCTAATTTGGTGACTCTAGCTCTTATAGTCTCCGAGATGGTGTTCATACGGACGGGAAGACGGACATGGCTAGATCGACTCCGCTGTTGATGCTAATCAAGAATATATATACTCTATGGTGTCGGAAACGCTTCCTTTGGCCTGTTACATACATTTGCACGAATACAATATGCTCGATTACTCTACTAGAGTACGAGTGTAAAAATGTGAAAGGAGGTTTGCATATCTCCAAACTGACTTGAGTTTTCCCCAGCGTGGCATGAAGTCTCTTTTGAAACGGTGGTCCTTCTTCAGGTTTTCTTGTGGCTACTTGCGGCATGCATGACCCAGAACATTCAATAGATTATATTATGAGGCCTTGTTACCATTGCAGCTACCGTTTCATATCATGAACTCTTAAACTACATCCATGCCTTAGGAAGATACTATCAATGTATGTATTTATATCGTTATTTGGTCAAAGCTTGCCGTAGTTAGAGTCCTATAGAGAAAACAATAGAAGTAGTGAAGTAAGGGTCCTCCTGAGCCTGGGGTTCACTTTACCTATATAACAATCACTATCTTCCGACCTTGACTCTACTATCCGGAGTATGTATCTTGCTACAAGATAACTTCAGCAAACACCAGCAGCTCTAGATTCTAACCCTCAGATGCGATATAGGTGTTGTGTATAAGGAGAAATGTATGTGTCTACTATATTCTATATGTATTTCGAACAGGTTTTCACGCTTGCTTTTTAGTTCAACTCAAATCAAATATATTGATGTGCAGAAAACGAAGAGGCAACAACAACAGCATCGCTCCGCTCCTCCGTGTGATTGGGATTGGGAAGTGCTGCTCTGCTGCGTGTGTTTGGTATTTTTAAAATACTCGTTTTGTTATTTTTGTTCACAACGCGAAACAGATCTTGTTCTTTAGATCTTCACCGTGATCTTAGCAATCAGCGCCGCCGACGCCTTTGTCTAAATCTCTTTGCAAAGGGTATTACAACTTTGTCATGATATTTGTAACGTATAGAGGGAAGCATCTGCCACATCAAGGGTGTATTATATATTCTTGATCAGCATGATAAGTTGAGTGTCCCATGTCCGTTTGTCTGTCTGTCTGTCTGTTTCTATGCGAACTTGTTTCTCAGTTTTAAGCTTTTAAAGCTATGCAAAATCATCAAGATCGAACCACTATATTATATAGCTATCATACAACTGATCGATTCTGAATGAACATATTTTATGAACGACTTTTTTTATCCAAATTAAACCAAATTTGGTTCGTGTCGGTTTAGAATTTTATTGGGATCGGACAAATTAATCATATAGCCCTTATATAACTGACACTTTCAGACTTCACACTTAGTATGAAAAACTTGTTTCTTATTGAAATTCAATCAAAACCAGTTAAAAGCCTGCTACAAGGGTACCTGTAATCTTCCTATAGAAGAGCTATAAGAGCTAGAGTCACCAGATTTGGTATGTAGACTCCCCTTGTGGGGCGTCAGATCGTTTGTTTTAAAATGTTGCCTTCTCCCGCCACCTCAAATCGATAAAGTCTTTATAGTTCACACAATTTTTGACAGATATAGTTTAAACTCGGGTTATATATGTGTTCGCACAGATTTGCCATTAAGATCATTAAGATCGGAAAGTAATTGTAGACAAAAATCGTCAAATTCATTTTGTATGAGAGCACACCACCCCCCACCCCCACCCTAAAAAAAAACAAAAAGTGTTGCATACTTTTGAGTGCGTCGAATATTAAATAAACACTGAGTACGAGTATCTTATAGTCTATTGCGTTCTTACTTTAAAGCGTATGTGTTGTACGTACATGGAGTGTTATCGCAGAGATAAAAAAAAAAACACAAAAGAATCTAATGTAAATACACACTATTTATACTAAATCATCAAAATTGAACTCAACTCGAATTCAAACGAACGAACGAGTGTGGAAGGGGGAAACAGCTCTCTCGGTGTGTGTGGGCAATGGCAAATGTGTGAAGTAGGGATATATGTATGTATTGTGGTATCGGAATCTAGGGCAAAGCCAAATGAAATGTGAATGTGAAATGTGAATTTCAATATATATATGTACATATGTTGTTGAAGAACAAATGCGATAATAGAGTTATATAAATATATGCAAAGCCTACTACTACGAAAGGAACGATTCCTCTATATCTTTCTAATTATTCTACCATCAAAATGAACATCATATTATGATTATGTTTATCACATATCTTGTGCAGACATCTAAATGCCTCATATTGAGATTAGATCTTCTATATAGTTACCGATATTATCGACCAACATATCGAACGTCATTTTCTCACCTTCTTGAATCCACGAATGATGGTCACAAACTTGTTAGCCAGTGGAACTTCCACTCCTATCCAATCCTTTTTATACCTTTGCAGAGGGTATTATGATTTGGTACACATATCTGCAAGATTATGTAGGCTTCGGGTACCCGAAGTCAGCCTTCCTCTACTGTTTTTGACCAACTTTGTACATTTCATAGACACACTGTGGTGCTATCCGCCATTCAAATTTACGAGCTGGAAATATCATTTAGCTTCGGCTGCTGCTTTTAAATGCTTCATTAGATACGCAAATGATGCTACCTGCCCCTACTCTAGCCATTTGATGTGCCTGCTCCAACACCAACTCCAACTCCTGTTCCTTCAAGGAAAGGCTTGACGTTTGCAAAAATGAGCTATGTATTTAATATGTACTTGTGTGCTTTGAGACGAAATAACGGGGGTTAGTTGTAATGCCGTTGTAATGGTTTCACTTAAGAGGATGCATACCATACATATATGCATACCATACATATACATACATACATACATATATATGTACCTAAGAACAAGTATTTGGGACTACAATCACTCCATGATATGTAGTTGAAATTCACAATAGTTTCTAGAAATTTTTTAGAACGTATTTAATATACATAGTCCACACTTTGTTTGTATATGGTAATGTCTGTACACTATTATCCTCTTCTCACCTATTCTTCTGCTAACATCCACTAATCCACATTCCCCATTCCGCACATATTAACCTTATCCAAATAAAGCAACCACCGACCATAAAGACACGTTTTCCATTCCTTCACCTCGCCTCCCCTCGCCACTGGCCACTCGCCACTCGCCACCCAATCCCCAAACCCCAACCCAACTACCTCGAACCTAGTGATTCGCCAGCTAGAGAGAGATCCGAGATGCGCTCTCGTATCGTTCTCGTTTTCGGCTTTCGAAATCCTGCTAGAAGAAGCTACCTTTGCTTTAGCCATCCCGCACATCCTGCGCTTCCGTTTGCCTTATTAGGACCTTAGACCAGATGTCGCCAAAGGCAATATCTATTCTGTGTATAGGGGTGGGGTGGAGGTGGTGATTGTGAAAGGGCGTTTTTGTGTGGGGAAATCAAGTTGAAGCTGCGAAAAATGAAACTCCGTGTGTAACAAAAAGACGCAAAGCAGCGCCAAACTAAAAACGAAAACTCACTAACTTTATATATTTTCATCATCGCCAAAACCCCCTCCGCCTTTTTTGGGTAAAAATGAACTAATTTAACCTCTTTGCGAAACATAATTTAAAATTGACTAACAGCCCTGCCATCTCAGTATCTGAGCAGTGTGTTCGCCTTTTTTATTCAGTGTTGCCTGATATCAACGAGCATCTAATCATAGAGCCACACAGAGTGAAAGCCCCTGGGAGGCAGCATTGTTATCTTTTCCGTACTTCTTTTTTCCCTTCTTTGTTAACTCGCGTGACTTCGTCTTCTACAGCTTCCCACTCCATTTTTAAGTTGCCGGCTTCTACATCCTTCTGTATCTTTCATCCTGATTCTGTCTCCCCCCAGTGAGTGAAGCTACTTAAACTGGCTTGCACAGAACTGTACCAGGAATTGCTCAATCCGCTTTCTAGCTACACATTGCTCTGCTGTTTGCTCAATATGCATTTTTTTTAAGCATTATTCGTCTACAGTGGATACAAGGATACAAGATAGATTTATTTTGAGTTGGATGAAAACAGAAAAGTTATGCTTCATTCTGGAACAATCGGTTTTATTGTAGCTATATGAGATAGGTGTCTGATCTTGTGAAACCTGAACCTTTAATCAGCGTGCAGACAAATTAAGTATCTGGTACAAATTTCGGCTCCCTAGCTTTTAAGACTTCTGAGACCTTTGTGTTGCAACAGACGGACATGGTTATATCGATTCGGAAACGCTAGTGTCTATGTGTTGCTGACTTCCTGACAAAAGTAATATACCATTTTGTGAATGGTACAAAAATGAATGTAAATTCAAACTTAGATAAGTATTTTTAGGCGTATGGTCAAAAACTACATAGTGATCGGTCGAGTAGCTTAGGCGTTCCATGTTCCGGGAGGGAAGAGACTGCAGAATTGCTATTGCACATTCTAAACTAAATCTACACACATAGAAGCACACCATTTAAGCCACGCCAAAATAGCAACGTGCCGAAAATGTCAAATAACTGGCATGTCCTGCCTTACCACCACCCCCAAACCTCACCACCAGCCCAGCTGCGCCATGCATTATTCAAAGCAAGTAGCAGCAGCAGCGGGTTTTTTGCAAGGCGTGATGTTTTTGAGGCGTTGAAAGGAGTTGGCTTTTTCTTTTCGTATCCCCTCCCCCTCTTCCTCGCTTCAAGTTTAAGAAAACTTAAAATGTGTCTGCTTTAGAATAGAACAGACTTTATCTATATAAACACATATATATGTATTTGTGGAAGTATGTATAAACCCAGTGTACACACGCAACTCCTTTGGCACAATGTGATTAAGAAGTCTTGGCCCAAGCAAGAGTAGGAACAGGAGCGGTAGAGAAGCAAAATCTAATTCATGCATAGCCATGCTCCGCCTCGCGAATAATAAGAAACACAACAGCAACAACAAGAGAACAACACATTTCCCCAGGCAATATGACACACAAATACACACACACACCCAAACCTAATATGTACGGTACAATTGCTCCTTGCGTAGCAAAAATAGCAAAACGCTCTAGCACTTGCTTGGTTGTTGTTGTTTTCGCACGTCTCCGGACGGGGCCGTCTCCCGTGTCTTCTGCTTCTAGCTCGTTTCTGTGCAGAGTTTTGCGCTGTTTTGTGCAAATAATAAAATTTTATGTCTTTCTCCTGCTCCTCCTTTGCCTGTGAAAAGGATAACACGAAATACTCTGTACGCCAATAAGAAGCAGAAGATGAAGAAGAAGCAGCAGCAGAAAACAAGCGAATATTTCGAACTTAACTGCCGTGCGTTGAAAATTGAACGGAAAATGGTGCATTTGCGCTTTAAAGCTTGAAACCCCAAATTAGGTAACTCTAGCTCTTAGAGTCTGCGAGATCTCCGTGTTCATACGGACGGACTCGGCTATTGATGCTGATCAACAATATATATATTTTAAGGGGTCGGAGACGCTTCTTTCTGCCTGTTGTGTCCAAATAATATTAAATAAATGCTGAGTACGAGTATCTTGTCATATAGAGTGGGAATATCGACTAAGTGCATAAAAATCCCGCAAAATGAGTCATTTGTCGCCAACTCCACCTGATGTTTGGTTTTTCTTTCGTTTTTGTGTACCACAGTGCTATCGATTCGCAACACACAGGAGGAGGAGCCACCAGATCCGCAATTGATGCGTTTGGATAATATGCTGATTGCCGAAGGCGTAGCCGGACCCGAAAAGGGTGGCGGCGGTGCGGCTGCTGCTTCGGCCGCAGCGGCCAGCCAAGGCGGCTCCCTGTCCATAGATGGGGCCGACAATGCCATCGAGCATTCCGATTATCGCGCCAAACTGGCCCAAATTCGTCAGATCTATCACCAGGAGCTGGAGAAATACGAACAGGCCTGCAATGAGTTTACGACCCATGTTATGAATTTGTTGCGTGAACAAAGCCGCACCAGGTAAGAGGGCAATTGGACGACTGTAATTGCCAATGCGACGACTGACTGATTGCTTTTTCAGGCCCATCACACCCAAAGAGATCGAACGCATGGTGCAGATCATACACAAGAAATTTAGCTCCATTCAGATGCAATTGAAGCAGTCGACCTGTGAGGCGGTAATGATATTACGCTCGCGCTTCCTGGACGCCAGACGCAAGCGTCGCAACTTTAGCAAGCAGGCATCGGAGATACTCAACGAGTACTTCTATAGCCACCTGAGTAATCCGTATCCATCCGAAGAGGCCAAGGAGGAGCTGGCACGCAAGTGTGGCATAACGGTAAGTGCGAGGGTAATATCAGAAGTGGCAGTACTAATTGTTGTCATTGTTATCGTTATGGATAACTATTGACATTGCACAGGTATCGCAAGTGTCAAATTGGTTTGGCAACAAACGCATTCGCTACAAGAAGAACATCGGCAAGGCACAGGAGGAGGCGAATCTGTACGCCGCCAAGAAAGCCGCTGGCGCCTCACCGTATTCAATGGCCGGACCGCCCAGTGGCACCACCACCCCCATGATGTCACCCGCACCGCCCCAGGATTCGATGGGCTATCCCATGGGCTCTGGCGGTTACGATCAGCAGCAGCCCTACGACAATAGCATGGGCGGCTATGATCCCAATTTGCATCAGGATCTTAGCCCTTGAGGATAGAAAGCTACCACACAGCAGAACCACACAGCAAAATCTTTTATATATATACATTATATACACACACACACACACAAACACTTACATACTTATTGTATACGTAAATATATTTAGCAAGCGCCATGTGCAAGTGCGAGTATGTGTGGGCGAGTACGTGTGCGTGTGTGTATGCGTGCGTGCGTGCGTAAGTTTGGCAAAATAAAAACCATAAAGAAACTGGGTAACGAAGAGGAACACGCTCCGCTGTTAAAATCGTAACATTAACAGAGGTAGCGCAGATTTTTTATGTAAAAAACATAAAATGATGGTCGTGAGAGCATTTATTTGAATAACGGCGAGAGCAATTATATGTATACGATTATGTTTTAATATTAACAAATGCACACACGCACACATACATACACATAAGATACAAAATATATTTATATATATGAATAGCTATATAACATAATTTTAATTAATTTGCAATATACATATTCACAATTTTACGTGATTATTACAATTTTTTTTTTAAATAAATTTGTGTAATTTTGTGCGTTTTCTTTGTCTTTTTTTTTTAGCTTCTTATGCTAAGCTGCAGTATAAAAATCTCCAAAAATACAAAAAAAAAAAAAAAAAAAACATCAATGCTTTTTGCGCTCTTAAGAAAAACGTAACGAAAATTGTGAACCAGAAAATACGTAAAAAAAAACAACTATTACAAAAGAACAAAAAAAAAAAAAAAAAAAACAATAATTATTTGTGTGAAAACGAAAACGAAATCAACTTTCTATATAACTTAGGCATTAGTTAAAAGTTTATATATTTTTTTCCTAGACTTAACAAACAGCCGCAAGCAAAAAAGATAAACAATTGTATACTAAAATTAAATTTAAACAAATCAATGTATACTACAACACAAAATACGATCTATATACATATAGAAATATATAAAGCAAAACTCAAAACGAAAGATGAACAAATTTTTGCAAGTTTGCATTGCATACAAATTGTATACTAAAAGGAAAGGGAGAAATACAACCACTAAGAAAACAACTTGAAAGTAAGCAGCAAAACTTTGAAACACTTTTAAAAACAATTAACAAAGAGAAAACTAATCTATGCCTAATAAGAACAGCAACAACGTATGTACGTACTCGTATACCAAGCCCCAGTTAGTTGGCTGTGTGGCTCTTTATATAGAACTATATATACACTATACATATATAGCGCAAAGTATTACGAACACAACTTTTTATCTACAACTTACATACATATTTATGGCAATTAAAAGAAAATAAGAAAACAAAACAAAAACGTGTATACGATGTAAATCAAATTTAAATTATGTTTTCTCACAAACACATTTTGTTTTTTTTTTTGCATTTTGGTTAACCAAAACCTGGCATATAGGCAGCCAATAGCGTGGTCTCTCGTTACTGTCATAGCAAGAGATACTATATCTTTTTTGAAAAACAAAATCTTAAAGAAAAGTAATTAAAAAAAAGAACAACTATCTTCCTTCCACTTTATATTTGAATGGAATAATTAGAAACGTACATATGTATTGTAATAACACGAATGTTGTCAGTTGTTCAATAAGAACACAGTGCGCATCATGGTAGGGAGAACATAAATATACATACACATATGGATAAACTATTATTATTTTAAAATAATAAAATAAATAAACGAAACAACAACAAAACGGTGGCAAAAAAGAGTGATGCTTGTATTTTATAGGAAGAAAAGAAAGAGCAAGGTGTACATATACGAAAATCCAGTTTTATATCGGTTCATCGCTTGGTATACAGTTGATTTTATGGTGGCGTATGTTAATGCAAGTGCAAGTTGAGCCAAATGTAAATCTGCCATTTTATAACAAGAGAGGAAATTCTTCACAAGATCTTCGGTCCTATTTGCGTTGGCGATACCACGGTGAGCTGGACGGCGACATTGGCGTGGTCACGTGACGTGACGTGATAACTACGAGACTTTGCTGGCTGGGTCATATCGTACGTATTAAGGAACTCCAGCTCGGAAAGTACTCGCTGCGGTAGTTGGCAGACAACGGAGAAGAGGAAGCTCCCGGATACGTTGGAATGACCAAGTGACTGAAAATCTGACATCACTTGGAGGAGACGTGCGCAAAGTAGAGGCGAGTGGAGGCAAATCATGCATCAAGCAGAGACCCAGTAGGGTTGTTTATGCCACATACTACCACTGTACCTGCACCTGCACTGTTATCAGAAGTTTGAGCAGAGAGCCAAATGTTAATATGTTTGCTCCTGCTCTCTCACCATCTGTTTTAAACGATTATGTTATTTATGTGATTTTGATTCAAATTTGTCTTTGTTTTTTATTGTGTTTGCATTTGTTCATTTCAACATTCCAACTAAAATATATAAAAATAATGAAAAATGCATTGTTACATTTATAATAGTTAAATTCAATACCAAAGATTAACTGGCAAATACGTATGTATAAAATGATGTATTACATCTGTGTATGTACATGCAATGAGGAGGGGCATGGGTAGCGAAGGAGGTTGTGTGGTTTAAGCATTTTCCATTAATATCAATTTACATTTGATAAACTTATAGATACGTCGTATATCACAATATAATGTGTGTGCAGCATGGAAACGAACGAGGCGGCGGCAGGCACAGGCAATATCTTGTGGGATTTAGGGATTTATTAAGGATTTTTGTTGGCTTTGGCTTGTCCGCCTTGCATGGCACTTGGTCCAGATTGTGATGTTGCTGCTGGCGGTAGTTAAATGCCGATGCCGATGTCGCTGCTGCATTGCGTCTCATTCGGTCTTGGACTTGACATCATCGCTGGCATTGCAGTTTTCTTTTCCATTTGCACTTGCGCCATTGCCATTGCGATAGTCGCTATTGCTGCTGCGACGGCTGTACTGCTCCTTAGTCAGCTGCTGTGCATCATCAGCGTCACTATCGCCATTGATGGCCTCCGTGAGGGCGGCACGTAAAGCACCTTGGGACGCAGAGGTGGACTGCGGCACACAGGCGCATGAATCACAGACACGCACATCCGTTTGCCAGCCCCGCTCGAGCACTGGCATGCGCGTTTTAGAACAGTTGCTGCACACCGCCTGACCACAGCGACGACAATGATGACGTCTACATTCGCCGCCGCCACCAAGGGATGGGCTACCCCTGATGGCGTCGCCACCGTTTGTGTCCTGGTGCTGGGTCTTTGTGTTGTTATTGGGCTGCACTTCCAATAGGCCGACGTGCCGGGCCAGCGCCAATTCCTCGGCACTGCCAAAGATGGTTTTGCATATGAAGCAACTCGGGCACTCTGTATCGGGCACCCAATACGAGGGCCTGGCGCTGTCCTTGATGATTTCTAAAACAAATCAGAGTCGAAATAATGAAACCAATGTGCTACAGGATGTGCTATAAGTGCCCACACGCACTTACCCTTGGGATAATCAATGGCCACCGAGGCTACGGAGCTAATCACATTATAGACAGTCTCAACATATTTGCGCACCAAAATGTCGCCCTCATCGTTGGTCGGCCTCGAGCCTGTATGTGCAATAGTCAGATTTGAATTGCAATGAATAAATGCTGCTTGATCTTGAACGTCTGTGTGTATAACAATAATAATGATAACAATAATAGTAATAGCATAATAATAATATGTACTGCATATATGTATATCGGTATGTACATATAAATTATGATCGTAAGTAATAATGAAATGAAATGGCAATATATAGAACCACACAGATACACCCGCCGGGATATTCGGTATCTGGCAGAAGTACTGGGGGTGAGGGTCGTTGTTAACTTTAGTTTTTTTTGTTTCCTATCCTGTGATTATCTATCATTTGCTCATCCTGATCATTAACACTTACCCGGCGTTGCATTTGATTTTCGTTGCAGCTGCTGATGGCAATCATTGCAGACACGAACCGGCTCTAACCAGCCACGACCTGGCACGGGCACTTTGTGCTGGCTGCATGTGTGACAGAATCCCTCGCCGCATCCACGACAATGGTGCTTGGGCATGCATGTCTTCTCAAAGTTACGCTTGCAGGCGTGGCACAGCTGCATGGATTGGATGAGCATAAGCATTCGATTGAAGTCAAGGGATTCATTCAATGAAGCTTACAATTATCTCCTGATTGGGACGCCAATAGCTGGGCGCCACCTTATCGGCCACCCAGCCGGTTAACCTTTTCGCTGATGGCGCCGATATATTTGTGAGCGCCTCGCCTACATAGCTGACGCCATCGATGAGCATCTGACCGGAATGTGCGTTGCCTGGTATGGTGGCATTGTCAGCCTTCCACACATGCACTACCTGCACCCTGCAATAGGAATAGGAGAGGAGGTCGCAGTTAACAGCTGGGATGATTCGCTGAAGGATTCGCAATTTTACCGTACTACAGACGCCTCCGGCGACTTGTTGCCATACCAGTGCTGGCGCGACCGATAGATTTCCCCACAGTAGGTGCACTCGATGACATTGCCCTTCCACACATTCTTGACCAGGCCCGTCCAGGTACTATCCGTTTGCGATTGTGCGCGCATGGAGACGATGATTTCCTTGCCGTTGTTGTAGCAGGCTTTGCAAAGGAAGATCTTGTTCTCGTACTGGTGCTGATAGTTGCAGGGATGCGGGTTGAAGTGCGGCTCGCCATCGCTAACATGACCCATGGAGCGCTGACAGCGACGACTGCACGACTCACAATGAACGCCACAGGTGAAGTACTGCTCCGGAAAGGGATTGATAGTCTTTTCGGAGATCTTGCCGGAGAACTTCTGATTGAGCAGCTTCATGGCCACAAAAACAACAGTCGGCTGGCGGGGCGAACGTACCGATGTGTTCTCGATCTCCGACCGCAACGCATTTGTGATCTTTTGATAGTTTGTATATTTATTAGCCTCCGTCTGGATGCCCACATAGCGTAGCGAGCTAAAGGCGGTCGTCTCATAGTTGAGGGTGGCGAAAGTTTGCCGCAGCTTATCCTCGGCGCTCTCCTCGACGGCTGGATGGGGATAGAAAGATGCAAGGGTAAAAAAAGGAGGGATGGAAGTTGTCGTGATCCTGATCCTCTAGCTAATATTGCTTAGCCATACTATATACTCACTGTTCTCCAGTGGCTTGGTATGCTGAGTTTCGTGGAATATGATCACAGAGGGTCCGAGGATGCTGCCATTGCCCATGGACTGCAGAGCTTGAGTGAAATGTAGGCAAAAGGCCTTCGAGGCAGTGCCAAGAAATTCATACATATCGCTATGCAGACGCTCGGAGCGTGTCCTATACACCACAATGTCCGAAATGGCGAGTATCTGGTAAGTGGAAGCATTTCAAAAAGCATGTTAATATCGACTCCCTGTCGGGCGCGGGCTGGAAATCTATGAGTCATAGTTTTTGCCTCACCTTTAAGAGCATACGTGTGCGTATGCTGCTCTTGTCTGTAGTGCCCAGTAGGCCCTCTGTGTCCAAACAGAGCACGCCCTGTTCCCGCTGCAGTGCCGCATAGACTCCCACGGTGCACGAATTCTGACCCGTTGAGGTGCGGAACACGGCCTGCCCATCGAAGAACACCTGATTCATGGTATGCGATTTACCATCACCCGTATTGCCAAATATTGAGATCACTTTGATTTTATCCTCGGCATGGCAGCCCAGCTTCTTCACAAACAGCTCGGGGGTGGCCAACTGTAGATTCTCATCGGCATCCATAAAGAGAAAGCTACGTATGCCACTGCTATTCGCATTATCCAGCGAATCCATTTCATTTGTGTGTATAAAAGGTATAGATTTGAAGTCGCCATCATCGACGCCACCA
Source organism: Hirtodrosophila duncani (assembly GCA_037043425.1). Lineage (NCBI taxonomy): Eukaryota > Metazoa > Arthropoda > Insecta > Diptera > Drosophilidae > Hirtodrosophila > Hirtodrosophila duncani. Next base: position 346,523 of record JBAMBM010000704.1, on the reverse strand, counting down.
AGGCCACTGCTGCTCCCGCCACCGCGAAAATTAAGGTTTAGCGCCTCATCCTGCAAGTTTAGAGATAACGGTGGAGGCAGAAAGATTAAAAAGCCTGAGCGAGAGAGGGATGCAGAGATGTGTTAAAGTTACAATTTGAATGTTAGCAATGCACCTCTGTTATGGACACTAGAAATGCCATAAGTTATCTGTGTTTATGTTCAATAAATAACAAGTTCGCAAATGTATGTATGTAAAAACTGAACAAAGAATTTCAAAATTTCAAGTTGCTGTTGCGGCTGCAACAGCTGACTCAGCCCAACTACGAAAGCAGCAACACCAGCAACTTCTGTGACTGCTTCTTCGCTTTCCTAGCTGCTGTTTGTGCGGCGTAATTTATCAAAAAAAAAAAAAAAAAAAATAGAAAAGAAAAACAAACAATGTCTGGACTTTTGTTATTGTATTGTGCATGTGCAATGGCCTCGTACCTGTATTGGAGAAAATAATATAACAGCAATTGTAACAAAAAAAAAATATATATATTTTGGAGGTTGCCAGATTGTTGTAATATTTTGCACTGACATAAGCATATAATATATTTCCATTGATTTGCTGCTGCTGCTTATCACTAAGTAATTAATTTGATAATAAAAAACCCTTTCTTCCAAATCTGCCAGAGACAAAGAGAGCGTTAGTTAATAGTTAAAAGGCAATGGAAATCTCTGTTCATAATCAAAGCTAGATCTAGACGTAGAAACTCAGCCTTTACCGCAGTTGTTTACACTTGCGACTGATGAAAATGATATAGTTGCCGAGCCCCTCTTTTTAAGATTGTTATATGAGTCGCAGTAGCAGCCCGGGGTCAAACACATAAACACATTCCCCCACACAAGGCTCGGCTTCAACTTTTTGGCTTTTTAGCGACTTTTAAAAAACAAAAGCCATAAAAACAACAGCTGCCAATGTCAATGTGCGCGTGTGTCTGTCTGCCTGTGTGTGTGTGTATGTCTATTTGCTTGCCTTTATCAACTTATTTATGAGTAATATTTATAACTTTTGTAACAATGCGCAATTTTAGAAAGCACAACATGGTTTTTAACTGGAAACATGATTATCGACATGTCCTTACTTGAAACAGCGGTTGCATTATGGGGGATTGGTTTTTATTTGTTGCATTGATCATGTTCGCGTTTTCACTTCTTTTTGTTCAAACTATCTTTGTTAAGGTTTGCAAACTGTTTAGATTTTGCCGTGCTTCCAGCACGTTTTCTCGTTTTTCTTATTTATTTTCTATTTAATTATTTAAGCAGTGTGACCGAAGGTGACAGCCTTATATTTTTTAATTATGAAAATATACTAAAATATACTTTTTTCAATGCCCCAAATGTACTATTTATACTTCTTAACATTTTCGCTTCGTCTGTAAAGCAAATAACAGCTCCTTTAAACCTTAAGTTTACTAGGCTTGGCGCGCGTTTAAAAGCAGAAAACCGTGTGCATTTTACGTTCATAGATATGTATATACAAACACATGTCCTTTTTGGTTTGCCGTCCATGTTCCAAATAAAGTAGGTCTACATGGTGAAACTAAATTAACAGGAACGTGCCGAGATTTTATTTAAACTTGCTGACAAAAGGCAAGTTTACAGAGATATCTTTTTCTGTTGATTCACAGATAAACATAAACAACGAAACATCGGGAACAATAAGTATCGGATAGCATCGATACAAAAAAAAATCGATATTTTTTAAAATCTAGAATGGATAAGAAGCAAGAGGCTTATGATACGCTTCTTCAGATTATAAACTCACGCACCAGCGGCTCGACAGGATCGGTACAGGCTAGTTACAAGCGCCAAAAGGAATTCCTACTGCAATATCAACAGTCATGTGTCATCAGTGCCACAAGAGTCGAGCAGCTGGCGCAGCTGCTGACAATGGCCGACGCGGAAGCGAAGATGGGAGAGGGCGACGGCGATGACTTGTTGAACACATGGCTGGTCTGGTTGAACGAGGTGCTGCTGGACAAGAAGCTAGAGTTACAAAAGCCAGAGCCTTTGATTGAGTGGCTAGTAAAACGCTTGGAGGCTGCCACACTGTCGCCAACGGGATACGGTTTTCTGCTGGACTTAATAAAGAGCTTGCCAATGGGCGCAGCGCGCATTTACTGGCCCCGATTGGCTATTATAAAGCCACCAAGCAGTTCGGAGGTGGCACTCCTACTGGTGCTCTGCCAGGATGCCTTATTTTCCGCACTGTGTGCCAACAATGGAGATGGGGAGCTGGAGGAGAAGGAGCTGCAGTTAAGTGAACAACTGGCCAACGCATGGCTGCAGACGTTCTACGAGGGGCATTGGCTGCAAAAGAAATTCTGCCCCACCTTACCGGTTCGAGATCAACGAACGCTTTTCTTGGCACGCACGCTTCAGCTGTTGCAGAAGATTGCGGCACAGCGAGCGGAGTATGTAGAGCAGCATGCATCGGAGCTGTTGGGGTTTGCCCTCACATACGTCCAATTCGGAGTCGGAGTAAACGAAGACATCACAGCCTTTTGGCAGCCGCCGCGGCGTGTGCATCCTGCTCAGCAGTCAACTGCTTATTGGCCGGATGAGTATGTGGCTGGCAACCAATCTAAGAACGCTTCCCGCTCTGGTGGCCGCAGAAACAAGGCCCGCAAAATGCGATCCCTCACCAAGCAGCGCAACAGCAACGCAGCCAATGACCAGACGGAGGGCACTTGCACAAGTTTTGCCGAAAATTCTGCTGGCAGCAAGCGGGAATTATTGTTGCTGGGCAACCAGGACTACGGCTGGCGCACTGGCGATTCCGAGGGCTGCACTCACTCCGACGAACCTGGCCAACTGCCGTTGTCCGGAGAGAAGCTCCACCGTCAGCTGCAAACGAAGGTACGCTTGTCGGCGCTCAATCTTGTGGGCGTCCTTACGAAGCAATTACCCAGGCGCTCCCTCTACTGCTACTGGCACGCGCTCTTCCCCAGCGCCGACTCCGGCACGAATCATCTGCTCCACATTGGACAAACTGATGGGAATGCCCGCTGCCGCGCACTGGCCCTGCAGCTGGCCGCGCAGATCCTCTACGGCTCGAAGGGCTACCTCAGCCAGGCCAGCTCCACGGGTCCAAGCAATTACACCCCCTTCGCGGTAAGCCTGGCCAGTTGTGTGCTGGCTGCATACCGTTCGCTGACTACCATCCTAGAGCGCGAATACGCCCTGCCCGTCCTGACGCAGGGCCTGAAGTGTCTGGCTGTCCTGGTGCAGGCCACTCCCTTCGACCAGCTCGAAATGGGATTCGTCTACGAGTTTGTGCCGCACGTGAAGAAGTTTGTGCGGCATGCGGACGCCTCCGTGGCGGTGTCGGCGCTACTCGTCATGGAAATGTTGCTAGCTACACCGCGACTGACGCAGGAGATGGTGTGTGCTGTGGGGTTGCACCCCGGCGAGCGCAGTGGCCACATGATGCCGTGTCATCATGTCCACATGCAGCAGGAGCCGGACTTTGTGGAACTGTGCGACTCCGAAGAGGAGGAGGAGCAGGAGGAGAAGGACGAGGCAGAACAACCAGAGGAGCAGACACAGGTGCAGGCACCCATTCCCATTAGCCATGTTGTTCCGCTTATCCCACGTAACTGCTGGCTGCTGCGCCAGGTGTTCAGATATCTGGACTCACCCTCCCCAAAGTGCCAAAGCGCCCCATCGATTCGCATCGAGTGTCTGCAAGTGCTAGTGGCAATGTCCACCCACTTTGGTCTGCTGCGCCCCCACCTCGTCCGCCTCGCCAAGGTGGTGGCCACCGGCCTGCAAGATGCCTCAGCCGATGTTCGCCTCTATGCCGCCCGCTGCCTGGACGCCATAGGCTATCAGATCGGGCGGCAAGAGCAGACGGCTCTGCAGCAGGACCACCTAACCTTCTGGCTGACCGTCCTGCCCGCCATCTATGCCGCCTACACGGACGCCGCCACAGCCTGCCTCACCCTCAAGTGTGCTCTGTGCGATGCGGTGTCCAATATGGACGCGTGCAGCTTTGAGCGGCTGCCGACGGCTCAGCGCAATGGGTTGGTGGCCTTCATCTGCGGCTGCAGCAGCGATGACGCTGAGGAGCGGCTGGTGCGCGGTGCAGCCCTGCGGGCAATGGCCGTCTACGTCCTGCATCCGGCCATGCAGGCGGATTTCGTCTTTGTAGAGCACATGGCGGAGCAGACCCTGCGTCTGGCCAACGACTCCCAGCTGACAGTGAGGATTAAAGCGGCTTGGGCCCTGGGTAACATCAGCGATGCGCTGGTGGCCACATATAATCCCAGTCATGGAGGAGAAGCAGCAGCATCAGTAGAGCTCCAGCAGGAAGTGGCGGCGACGGCCTTCTCCGCTGAGGTGCAGCGGGAGCGTATTTCAGCGGCACTTCTGGGCAGACTCATCGAGGCCGCCACGTTGGCCTGCGGAGATCATGATAAGGTCCGGGCCAATGCGGTGCGGGCGCTCGGCAATCTTCTACGCCTCCTGCCCGCCGATGGTCATGCCATGATGCATTGCGGCTTGGCTAAGCTGCTGGACTGCGTGCGTGCTGCTGGCAGTGCCAAGGTCAAGTGGAATGCCTGCTATGCCATCGGCGGTTTGGTCCGAAATCGTGCTCGCGCCCTCTTCTCGCCCAGCAGCAGCAGCAGCGCCGGCACGTCAGCGACCCTATTCCCAGCCATCAGCCAGTTGATCGTGCAGCATGCCAACTTCAAGGTGCGGATCAACGCCACAGCCGTCGTGCTGCAGGTAGAGCAGCGTGCGGACTTTGGCTGCCACTATGCGACCGTGTGGCGCGCCCTACTGGCGGCCAACGAGCGCTCCAATGCGCTGGACAACTTCGAAGAGTACAACCATCGCGATGGACTGCAGCAGCATCTCTGCCTGGCCATGGCCCATCTGCTGGGTCGCGCTCTCGCCGACGATTTACCCGCCTGCCGCGCGGCCCTCGAGGAGCACCATGATGTGGTCAACAGCACTTGGCGGCGTGTCGCCTACCGCATCGTGCCCGAGCAGGCGGCACCTCTGTTTACCTGTGGCCCACTGCTCCAGCAGCGCATGCATTCCTCCACAGCCAGTCTCAATGGGGAGCAGAGCACCGCATTGGTTTACCTTGTGAACGCGCTGCGTCTCGAGGGTTGATGATGATGAATTGTACCGGGTCCGTACCCATTATGCTTACTCACAAATAAATATATGTATGCGTTTCATTGGCTCCCCAATAACAATCTTTAGACAGCGACTGCGCCAAGACAACTGAAGACTCAAGGTAGAGTTCGGGTTCAAATGCGTTTTTAGCAAACAGCAAGCTTTCTCCAATTTAAAAGTATTAGAAACACATTTATTTTTCCGTTCCGTTCTCGAAATATATTTATTATGAATCGGGTTTCCTCTAAGAAATCTGACTCTGATGATGGCCGCAAGAAACAAAAACATTTGAAATCCAAATTACGAGAATGTTAAATAAAACGTACAGTTGAACAATTATGGTTATACATAGGACAAATATATATCTTTAAAATAAAACCAAATGGATTAAAGAATTCCTTCTTATATAAATCAAACTCTTTCATACTCATACTCTAATCAAGTCTTGGATTTCGCATCAAACCCCGCTTTTAATGTTTTGTCTGGCAATGGAGACAATGATACTTATATGGATTCTGAAGATTTGGTTTTTTTTTTTGATTTCCCGAATAAGTTCAAATTGGCCAAATTGGATGTTACTCTATGGGGTACCGCCCCCCCATTTTATAGTACGTTTCAGTGTTTGTTCACTAAGCGAAAGTTAGTCTTCGTCTTCTTTCTTTTCGTGTTCAAAAATTAAATGACAGTTATATATGCAACTGTATGTATGTATTCATATATGTGTGTATGTATTTATATATGTGTATATGTATGTAAAATTGTTTGAATATTGTTGTGTAAAACATCCTGCATTTGGGGGCATGAAAGAAAGACCGGAGATGATATTTGGCAATGACAATACGCACAAGTGAGAGGCAAAACATACTCACTCGCTTGCACACGCATGTTGGTTTGCTGTCTGTATACATTAATGACGTAGATAATTGCGCTATTTTCTCCCTCTTTCTTTCATCATTTGGGGGTATCACAGAAATCTAGAGATTTGGCGTAATGAATGTGTCAACACTTCAATTTACAGGTGACATTCTTGTGAACCTTTGTATGAAGATAGAGGACAAGTTCAAAGGCTACTAGATTGCGGGTTTTGATGTCAAACAAGTCGCGTCTGCGGATTCTGATTTGATATTTCGACATCCAACAATGCAGTTTACTTTATTTGTTTAGCGACCTATGTTTCTTTTATACCTTTGCAACGCATAGAAAGAAGCATCTCCGACAATGTCCGTCTATCCGTCTGTTCCTATGCGAACTAGTCTCGCAGTTTTGAAACTATCGAGTTGAAATTTATAATAGACTTCTTTCTGCTGTAGGCTGTTCATATGTCGAAATCATCCAGAGCGGACCACTATATCATATAGCTCCCATATAACAGGCCGATTCGGAATGAATTTGGTACGTGCTAGTCTTAGAAGCCTCCAAGTGTGCTGACCCAATTGCAACCGGAACGGTCAACTAAGCTTTAAGGTTTCTTATAGTACTAATCTGCATGGGTATGTAAGCTTCGGTTATACGCAGTTAGCCTTCCTCTCGATTTTTTGTATAACTGCCTCAAATCGAAAACTCTTTAATTTGTCATAAACCCACGAAGAGAGCTAAACAAATGTAAGCTATAAATTGAGGTGTTTCTACATGCAAATGTGCAAAACTCTAAAGTTTTCTGTGAGATACCCTATATTATTGTTGTTGTTATGGTTAATATGTGTTTTTTTCTTTCTCTTTTGTGTTTTATTTGTTTTGTTATTGTTATAAAAAAATTAGCCTAGACTGTTAATGTTGGTTGTTGTCTCTGAAATTACTTTTCGCTTCGTTTAAGCTTTAAAAATACCGAAGGATGCGCGAATGCGACGTTCTTTCGTAAGTTAAAGAACGCCAAAAAAAAAGATAATTGCAAACTAGCTAAAATAAACAGAATAAACATTAAATAAAATAAAAATTGCGTTTAGCGAGCGTCACGTCGCGTCGGGCGTAGGATTTGCCTGTTGCCGTGGCAGATTAAGCCATTGTCCTTTGTCCATAGATATCCTTGCGCTGTGTTTCAAAAGACGAGACAAGTGTAAATAGTCTAAGCTGACCCACCCAGCCCCCCAAATTGTTAACCCCCTTCCCCCAGGCCACGACCTGCGTCATCTTCTATCCCTCTATTTCCGCTCAGAGTCCCGATCATCTAAAACGACGGCCTTCATCTGCTTGAGATTAGGCGGCAGGGCAAGGCGTTTGGCCTCAAAGATGCCGGGCTCGTCGCCGAAGCGTAGCACGCGCTTGCCACCGCCGCGCACCTTCTCGTTCATACGCTCCAGCTCCTGGTGACAGAAGGGATAGTGATGATCGAAGTTCCAGAGTTTCAGAGGCGGCTGCTTACCTTGCTTGGGCTCTTGTAGAACTCATAGACAATGGGATCCGGTGACTGTGACTGTTGAATCTCATTCTTGGACATTTGTGTGACAAAGAGAGAGTGAGTCTGCGTTATCTTCTTGGGCAGGACCACACGTTCACTGGGGTGCGGTGAATGTAGCAGATTCGACTTCGCCTCCTCCTGCAAGCGATCATCGAGGAATGTATATTCTTTTTCAGGTAATTTTTGGCCATTTTAGGTGTACTCACAGCCCCTTCCAGATAGCCAATGCAGAATCTTTGCATCAGCTGGACGTATATGTTGTTGTAGAAATAGATAATATCGTTGGAGGTGCGCTCGCCGTGCTCATTGATGTGGATAAGTACATCGCGATAGACGCTATTGACTGCCTGCGGCTGGTTGCGATATGCCCGCATAATGTCACTGAACTTGGGCTCCTGCATCTTGGTAACCTGCAAGGATGTGTGGAGTGGTGAAACAGAGGGAATAGGCTGGAGCTGTGCTGCTGCTCTTACTCTTATATAAATATACATTGCACACATGATAATTTGATCGAGATGGCGATCTTGCATCAGTTCCGTTTTGTTTGATATCGACAACTCAAAAATGGTCCAGATCTTGTCCGGCTTCTTGTCGGTCAGATTGAGCTCGGAGCAGAGCTTCTGGATGCGCAGCCAGCCAAGCAGATAGACCTTGCGCAGGAATATCTGCAGCTGGCCGGCGGACTTGTCGTTGTTCACCTCGTAGGAGGTGGGCAGTGGCTTGGATTCATTGGTGTACTGGCGTATCAGATGCCACACAGGGGAATCGCTCCGCCAGGCCAGACGCTCCAGGCACGTCTCCTCAATGGAGTTGAGATTTTTGATGAGGCCGCGCGTAAGCCGCCCGCCGCCATGCCGCACCACAATCTCAATAATCTTATGGAATTGGAACGCATTGATGCCGAAGCAGCCCAGTATCCAAGGAAACTTGTGCGCCTCCGTGCCGTAGGCCTCCAGCACGAGCTCCACACAGCACGCCATCAGCGTAATGTTAAAGCTTTCGAGTGAGATCTTCTGCACCAGCAGACGTTTGAGATCAATATCCTTCTTCTGTTGGATTTCGGCGCACAGTATCTGGTCCTGCAGGCAGAAAAATATCGTCTTGGCCAGAGCGAAGCGGGTCTTGCCCTCCGGGTGCTTGGAGGCAAAGGTTTCGCCCATCTTATCAATGGTTTTCAGCATTTGGCTGATAACAGAGTCGCCGGCTTGCCTGCAAAAGAATATGAATGTATGGAACAGTAAGTGGCATTATCCCTTGACCAACTTACTTGACAAATGCGGTGGGTTCCGAGAACGGTTTTAGCGAGTTAAGCTTCTTCACATTTTTGGTGGCATTCGCCACCGGCTCAAACTTTTCATGCTCCGCCGCCGCCGTCTGGAGTGGCAAATCCTGTTTGCGTGTCAATGGCGTCATTGGTGAACGCAGTGCTGCATCGTTGCTGGCGTCCAACGGATAGGCGGCCAGTATACGCTCATCGAATTCGCCCACACTGAGCACATACTGCTCGTAGCTAATGTTCAGCGATTTCAGATTGCGATCAACGTTCTCATTGGCCAGCAGCCCGAGGAGAGTGTCCTTATTACCATAGATGGTCTACAGAGGGGGGAGAGAGAGAGAGAGAGAGAGAGAGAGAGAGAGAGAGAGAGAATGAACAAATTTATATCAATATATAACGAATCAATCCATGTAGATGGGACACTCACATTTGCCTGGAAGAAGCTCTGCATGATCTTGCGGAAGATGGTGGTCTTCATAGCTTTGGCCTCGTCGTACATCTCACAGAAGTGCTTGAGGATGCAGTGCTCGCGCACCTTGGACTCGTTAAACAACGGGCTATTCCAGTTGGAAGGGAGGCCCTCAAAGTCGGGATTAATGAGATCAGTGCGTTTCTCGGCCAGCACATTGGTATAGATTAGATCGATGCAGCATATCATAAGATTGTACGATGTGACCAGATCCACGGTGGTGGCCGGCTTCTGGTTTTTGGCGCACAGAAACAGACGCCAGCAGAGGTCATCCAACTTGATGTAGGTGCATTTGCCATGTGCGTGCGTGGCATGCAGCAAGCTGTGTGGATGTGGACGTGGCCAACAAGGGGAGAAGACAGAGGCAGGAAAATACATATTAATTAATTCCGCCTTCTCTCGGAGAAAACGTACCTGTATTTGGAGTGCTTCTTCTCGTTGGGCGGACAGAGGAAGATGCGCTCGATGATGTCCCTATAGTTATTCCTATACAGCGTTAATGTGATGCTAAACTTTCGTTCCAGTTCCTCAATTTGGTGCACGAACTGCTCCGGCAGATTGGCCATATCGCACCATTGCTTGATCTTGGTCTTGAACTCGTGAATGCTGCATGTGGTTGAGATATGGAAATAGGAGTGGTCAATGGACAAAGTCATCATCTATCATATATGTATATGGGATACGCACCTCATTTGACAGCTGCGCAGCAGATTGTTCAGTGACACACAATTGCCCATGACAACCGCATCCTGGCCGCTCACAGTGGGCGTGCTGGATTGGCGACAGGCTGCGTATAGCGAACAGCCGAACCAATGGTTCATGTTGCCCTCCAATGAGCTGCGCTGAATCACCTCGAGAAACTTGGCGTACGCCTTCTGCTCAGTAGGCTCGTCCATGTTTAGCTGGCGGCACAGGTCCTCATATGCGCGTTTTTTCTCTATATCGCTACCGTCCGAAATAGCCACCTCTGCCTCGGCGCCCACCTCCTGCTGTTCTGCTTGCACCTGCATCTGTCCATCGTTGCTCATATTGATGATGCAATGACAAAAGCCTCAGCCTCTGACTTCCTTTCTACAATTTTACTACACTAAACTAGATGCTGCCGTCAGCAGCGGACTGAGCTCAAGCTCAACGGGCGGAGTCCCAGTGTCAGACAAATTCAGTTTCAGTGGGGGGGGAAAATGAGTTTTCGTTGTCCGACTCCCACTGATTGAATGAACCCGAACTCAAAGAGCCGCCAGCCGCCTTTTTGAGTTTCCGTGTTTGGGACTTTTTTGTGTCTATTACTGTTGTGTGAGCACTGCTCATTAAATCTTCTTTGTTTGTCAACTGCGTTTTATTGTTATTCTAGGGCATGCACTTTTAATACACTTTCATTATGGAAAAGGCGGGAAAGCGTAGTGTTGCCAGTCAGTTGCAAATAATGTGCGGGAAATATAAGCACGCAGTGACACTGACGTCTCCCGTATACGTTCGTACACTTATTACGCAGCAAAGGTTAAAAACAAGTAACTGATGTCATGACACAGGCACTTTTAATGCAATTTTCCATTGTGACCGTGATGAATTTTCCTATGCTGACCATTCTGGCAACGTTGCAGTTCAGCTGTGAAAAAAGTATTGGGCACTGACCAAGAAAAATTGGGACATAGAAAATAGTGCTGGAATATGACGAAATGTAGGATTTAGTCTTAAAGTCTGTATACACTATACTTGGTTCGATGCAACTGGATCGAACTAACTGTGCCTTTGTCGATGTTATACATATTCTGCAAATTATATATTAATAAAGTTTTATTTAATGAAAGAAGAAACTTACTACGCTCATAATGAAAATTTTCAAAAGTGAAATGCCCGCCAACGCCAACAACCAATGTGCCCGTACAAAAATACCGAAAATGTAAAATAACATAATGTTAAGGTGTTGCATCTAGAGTTGTTGAACAAGTTCCAGCCAGCTACATCGATAACGATATTTTCGAAATGATAACGATAAGCGTATAAGTTGTATAATTTAATTTATTAAAGTTTTTATTAATTGTTAATAGCAAAAACACTAAGAGATGCACATGCATTTTTTGTCAACACGACCCGTTATGAAAACGAATCACTAATATTACGAAAATTAAGGGGCGAACCATCGATTAATTAAGAATGTCATCGATGTTTTGTCTCGATTAAAAGTAAACAATATGCTCGCCGACTGAATAAACTTCAGCGATACACAAAACTGTTGGGTGTGCTTATAAATATTGACAAAAACAGCAAAAAATTGATTTAAATAGTTCTGCCATGAGTTATATACAATTCGAGAGCGCCCGTGAGAAAGAAAAGGCTCGCCAAGAGTTGAGGGAGGCGCGCGCGGAGATGCTGTTACAGGTGAGCTTCAGCTTCTTGTTGACGCTAACACCTGACACTGATTACAAAATTTAAAAAACAACAATTACCTCCAGGTTAAAAACAGAGCCGAGGAGCGTGAACGACGTGACGTGCAGAAGAAATTGCGTGGCGAAAGCGATAGCGGTTGGATGTTGCCAGATGTGGCCAACAAATTAGACAAGCTTAGCCAAGCATCAAGATTAAATAAATCCAAGAAGGAGAAAACAAAACACAAGTCGAAACCCAAATGCAAGTCGGCTAAGCTTAAGAAGTCATCGAAGTCCAAGACGAAACATAAGAAAAGACACAGTAGCAGCGACAGCTGGAGCTCCAGTTCCTCTTACTCTAGCAGCAGCGATGATGAAGAGCATCGCAGACGCCGCAAGAAGTCTAAAAAGATGAGCCGCAAACAGAGTGAAGAGAAAACGGAGAGTGAAGATGAGTGGGTTGAGAGGAAGACTTTGGCTGAAGAGACGGAAACACCACTGCAGCGCGACAACTGGATGACCAGCAACGATTCCCTAATGCTGAAAACGTTCAGCCGCGAACGCAAAGAGCCAGCAAAGCCCAACAATAAAATGCAACAAATTGACGCCTACGATCCGGCCAAAAACAGGCAAGAACTTAATCCCTACTGGAAGACCAATGGCACTGGCCTGCCGTCATTTCAAAAGCCAAGGGCGGACGAGCATTCGCAGAGCCTAAGCTCAGGCCATCGTGACAGCAGCGGCACACGTGCTCCTGGTTGGAGGAAGCCATCGGCAGCTGGCAAGCAGCAGCAGCAGCCTCTTCCCAACACGAGAAGTGTGCCTCCATCGCCTGACTCGGACTCGTCGGAAGAGCACAGCTCGAGTTCGGACCAGGCCAAGTCTAAAGCGATATCAAAATCACAACGCGATGTCATTGGTGCCGATGCGCCAGAGCCACTCCATTTGACTGATGAGAAAATCAACGAACTGGCCGCCAAGGCTATTAAAGCCGAGCTCAAGGGCAATGTGGAGGTGGCGGCAAATCTCAATCGGCAGCTGGAAAATGCACGAAAGGCACGCGCCGAGCTTCTGTCGATGGGAAAAGCAGCTCTTAAATCTACTCCCAGGCGATCAAGGGCGAAAACTCTCACAGATCAGAATGCGGAGCATGTGCTGCTCACGCGCACGGATCAAATTGGCAATACCCGTCCGCTGTTGCAGTCACAAATCCAAAAAGGTGAAAAGGGGAAGCGCGACAAGCAGAAAAAGAAGCTAGACACACATGTGGATGGGCAGCGAGTGCGATACTTTGCAGACGACGATCGTTACGACATTAAGCAGATGGTAAGCTTGGCAATGTATACGTCTCAATCGATCTAATCCTAATCCCCATCAATCCTAGTTTGAGCGGGAAAAACACGCGACAGCCGCGGAATCGAATCTTCAGTATGCCGACATTTTATCCAAACACAAAAACCCCAACGACGATCTGGAGGATATATTTGCTGATAAGGTACGTAAGAACGTTTCGGAGGATGAACAACGCCAACGGCAGCAGGCGATTAGGGAGCATGAAAGGATGGTGGCCACACTGGATAATTGCGAATACTGTTTTGATTCGCCCAACCTGGACAAACAACTTATGGTGGCCATGGGTAAGAAAATCTATCTGGCTCTGCCCTGGCATGTTGGCTTGCAGTCCGGCCACTGTATACTGTCCACCATGCAGCATGTCTCCTGCTGCATGCAATTGGATGAGGATGCTTGGGAGGAGTTGGACAACTTTCGCAGGGCCCTCACCCGCATGTTTGCCGCCCAGCGCAAGGATGTGGTATTCTACGAGATTGCCAACAAATTGCACAGGCGTCCGCATCTCAGCCTGCACTGTATACCCATACCCGACGCCCAAGCCGAGATGGCGCCCTTCTATTTCAAGAAGGCCATCGAAGAATCGGAACAGGAGTGGTGCATCAACAAGCAGCTCGTCTCCCTGCGTCAGAAGTCGCTGCGGGCTGCCATTCCAAAGGGGCTGCCCTACGTGTGGATACACTTTGGCATAGATTCGGGATTTGCTCATGTCATCGAGGACCAGGATCGTTTTCCAGCTAACTTTGCACAGGTGACAGAACGAGCTGGAAGCGAAACTTTAAACTGATTTGTGTTTTGTATTCCCTAGGAAATAATTGGCGGCATGCTGGAATTGAATCCAAAAACGTGGCGCAAACCGCGCAAGGAGCAGAACCCCATAGCCAGAGTGAAATCGTTTGCCGAAGGCTGGAGAAAATATGATTGCACTGAACACTAATGTGTGTGCCGCTATCCAAAATGTACAAATATGTTTATAATAAATATAGTATTTGGGACTTTCACACTCATAACTTCCTTATATTCATTCGGTTTATATAGTTTTTCATATTTTTTCATATACATATACAACAAATATTACAAGTTCGCGAGTGCAATTCAAACTATGATGTGATTTTTAAAGTTGATTTTGCCGATACATCGATGACACCGTAGCGCATCGATGTACACATGATATTTTTTTTTATCGATGGTCATTGCAACCCCGCAGTCAGAATAAGCGCAGCTAGCTTCAAACGGTGTGTTCTTTTTTCCGGTTGACTTTAACGAGAAAGGTTCGTTTTCTCGTAAATATTTTTTTCTTGTGCTTAATATTATTGCAAATTTGCAATAAAATAAATGAAAATGTGCGGCTTTGGAAGCGAGTGTGCGAAATTAAGAATTACCTGCCCAAGCAAAGCATTTACATGCTCAAATGCGTGCGAAGACATTTCTTTTGTTGTCTGCTTGGCATATGTGTGTGCCTCTGTGAGTGTGTGAATGCATGAGCGTGTGTGTGAGAACATTGCGAATGGCAGCAGCAGCAGAGAAACAACGTGTTAAAACACTTCGTCTTAAATTAAATTACTTACGACGCGTTATCTTACTCTGATTTAGATGCCAGGTGTCACTGTAAAGGATATCGACCAGCACGCTGTAACCAAGGCGGTCGCCGTCTTTTTGAAGAAGTGAGTTCCATTTTCAGCCGTAGTCGCATACGCATATACCTAACCTCACATTTTGATTTGTTTGTGTTTTCTTTAGGACTGGCAAATTGAAGGTGCCCGATCAAATGGACATCATCAAGACTGCCAAATTCAAGGAACTGGCTCCCTATGATCCCGACTGGTTCTATGTGCGTTGCGCCTCGATTCTGCGTCATTTGTACCACCGCAGTCCAGCTGGCGTCGGCTCCATCACCAAGATCTATGGTGGTCGCAAGCGCAACGGTGTCCACCCCTCGCACTTCTGCCGTGCCGCCGATGGTGCTGCACGCAAGGCGCTGCAGGCCCTTGAGCACGCCCGCCTGGTCGAGAAGCACCCTGAGGGTGGCCGCAAACTGAGCTCGATCGGACAGCGTGATTTGGACCGCATTGCCAACCAGATTGTCGCCAAGCAGCGAGACGCCGCCAAACAAACGGGCACCATTGTTATTTCCAAGTAAATTGATTGCGCTCCCGTGTCGGCACAGCAACAGCCGCCTCCAGATCCAATCGAATTCTAAAATCCTTTTTTAGACTTCTAATGTAGCGTTTTTTGTTTGCACGAGCGATTAATGAGAATATAAAACCATTCATAAAAGTCTACAAAAACAAGCGTAAATATGTCTCGAACTTGTTTTCTTCAACTGACAAAGTAAAGTGGCAGGGTGCCTCTGCGGACGCCAGCTGTCTTCTTTTCCAGCTTAGCACAACTTCTGGAAAATCCCTTGCTATCGCCCCCTTTGTCCACCGACTTTATGCACGTGGTGTTCATTGGGCGTCCGTCTCTCGAAGCCGTTGGAAAAAGAAGTGAATTTATTCAGCTTTATTCCAGAGCACGACCGAAAGCCATTATCAAATATCCGATACATCATTTCGGGTATTTCCGCAGGCATTTCTTAGTCATATACGAGAGATTCAAAAAATATATACTCTTACAAGTTGAACTATTTAAAAATTTATTTGTATCCATGTATAAATCCTAAGGTTGCATTGTGTAGATTTTTATTGGAATCTTAGAGCTAGGTTTGTATGTTAAATAGTTTACATTTAACATCCTAGCCGGCATGTTGATAATTATGAGGTGATGCCGGTGACTTATGCTGGAAAAATCAAACTCTATCTAAAGCCTCGACCATGACAATGCTATTTCCGCGGATGACCTGAAAAAAGGAGGGCATTTTTTTGAGTAAGGATGTAAACGTTTAGCTGCTGCTCCCAATGTCAAACTGAGAAGCATGTAAATGGAATTGACAGCTCCAGACTTACCACCATGCCAATGTTGTTCTTTGTATTGTCTTTGCACTCCTCTACGGTATCGTCAAGCACTACATTCATGAAAGGATCAAAGCCGCGCAGGATGCCGGTGACGGCGCGTCCTCCATTCAACTTAAGCATCATACGCTTGTCCATGTACCTAAAGACAAACCATTTTAACAATTCGGTGGTGCTCTAAATATAGAACGGATCGGGGCTTACTTTTTCAACTCTGGAGGATGTGCTTTCGACATTTTGGTATATTACAAAAATTTTTCACTAATTTTTAAGGGCAAGGAAATAGAGCTGGCGAACTATCGATGGCACTATCGATATATTGAATTGTTACTCTTTTCGCGGAACGTCGACAGCGATAGTGTAAGATATCGATAGCTTGAATTGTCCCTAAGCAGCACTACCAATGATATTTTATATACTAGGGCTATCAATATTAAAAAAAATACCATTGCCGATAAATGGAGGGCAATTCAAGTGTATAATTTTATATACATTGGTTATTATGTATGTGGCCCAAGTGCTCGAATGGGCTGTCAATATCTTACATATATTGTTTAGGAAAAATGTGGTAACAAAAAATCGATGAGTCGATATTTATTCATAGCCCTCGTCGCCCTAATTGCAGCCCAGCAGTTATCGACCATGTCGAAGCAATATCGATAGATCGATAGAAAATCAACAGTCCTGGTACTTTGCAAGAAGTAAGAAGTGCAAGGGCAGCGTTTAATTAAAAATAAATAACAATACATTCTTTCATTCGGCTAGTGACTGACCAAAATAGTACTATTTGGGCGGTGCGCCATAATAGACAGACGCCCGTGTCCGTGTCCACCAGTGCGAGTGACACACGACGGTGTGTGCGCCTTGTTATTGTTGTTGTAGCGTTTGCCTTTTGCTACGTTCGAGTTTTGAGACTGTCGAAAGAAAGTGTATTTGTAATTGCGCGCGTGTGTGTGTGTGAGCCGTAGTTGTGTGTGTGTACGGCCAAGAGATACAATTTTACAACAAATAAAGTGGAAATTGTATGTGAATACGCATCGTTTGGGCAAAATTGCAACTCCCAACTGTTGCATGCGAGGTGGTGCTAGTGCTGGACAAGGCCAAGGCAAAGGCATAGGCCTGGCAACCAATGCGCCACCACACATTGTATGTTTACAAACATACATCGATTCCGATACCGATTTCGATTCGTCTGAATTGTGTTTCGTTGTTTTCTATTTTGTTTTGCAAATTGTTGAACCCGAACCCTAAAAACGCGTCTGCTATCACAGCCATCCCAATATTTATAATAGCCAAAACTTCGAGACAGTCTCGTGTTTTGCTAACAGCCATCTCACTCAGCTGGGAACGCCGTACGCCCGGCGCTCACTTGTCCGTGCTCAACGTATGTGGCGTTGGCGGCACTTGGCCAGGTGTCGCTCAGGCAAGCGATTAGCAAAGAGTTCGCTGCATCCGAAGCTCGTGACCTCATCGCCAGCAACGACAGCACACGCAACAACAAGAAGCAAACATAAGTAGAGGACGGCGTGTGTTTCTTCCTCTTTAGGATCTTCGTCGCTTCGGTCCTTGTCGACTGGGTAAGCTGAACCACGGAATTCCCCTAATAACAGTAAACCGTAAATATTTTACTCAATTCCAATTCAAGAGCGCTGAATCATCGTCATCATCATCATCATTAGCACGACACTAGGAACGTTGGGAGTACATCCATCAGCAGCAGGTATGTGTGCTCCATCTGAACATCCGCTCCCGCTCCTCCTATGGGAACACATTTACATAGTTATTATAGTAATTGCCATTAAATTTGCCATTTCAGAAGCGAGCTGCATGCTAGGACGTAGGACTATTAATTAATTAGGACGCTTTTAGAGCAAAGTTCAGCCAGTCATGGATGTGGAAAGGCGGCGTCGGTGAGTTCTCGTTCTCGGCACGGCTGACAAACAAATACTGGGTCAACTAATTGTCACACCTGATAGATAGGTGCGCAGAGATTCGTAGATATGTACGCCAGGCAGAGGCCAGTAACAAATTTAGCCACACTCAAACTCAAAACATCACTGCCAAACACCTTCCATAATCTCTCAAAACGATTTTCAAAGCGGCGGTGGCGGTGGTGCTGGCGACAACGCTGACTCTAGATGCAACAATAACAACCAAAAACAACCAGCAGCAACGGCAATCAAATTGACAAGCGAGTGAGCAAAACGTTCAGGCTGCTAGTCCAAGTCCAGACTAGGCTTGGCTGCTGGCCGCCACCGGCGGCGGGCGACTTTTAATAAATTTGCCATTTTCGCATTAAAATTTGTAACCAAACCAAACGGGCCAAAGCTGCCAATTGAGCAGCAGAGGCATCGCTAAAGTTGTTACCAACGTCATCATCAGCGTCGTCGTCGTCGTCGTCGTCGTCGTCGTCGATCGTCAGTTGCAGGCGGCGTATCGTTTGCGTGAAACGCGCGGTTTTTCATAAAAATAAGGTGACAGAAATCTTTTAGCCGCTGTTCCTTAACAATTCCCCAAGCATAAGGCTAAGGGCTCTGGTGCTGGGTGTTCGGTATCGGGATCGGGATGATGGGCTGGTTTTGTCAAATACCCGTCGCTATCTCCCTCCGTTTGAGCGAGCCGGAACGGTATGTTGCTTTACACACACCACTCCTCCTCCTATTCCTCCATCTGCATCTGCATCTGTTTGAATGCGCTGCACAGTGAATGCATATACATTTCTCTCAATTTTATTACGCATTTTGCATTTGGGTGGTTCCCTAAGCGTCTTCTATTTTTATTTTCAAATGTAGGAAAAATGTGTACAAAAATATGTTTTTGCAAATTACAATTGCAATTTGAAAGCAAATGTGTGCTGCTTCCGCCCCCTTCTTTGTTACGAGCGATTGAAAATTCATTACAAATGCGTATTGGCTTTGCTCAAATGTGTGGCAAGAGAGAAGGTCAAGCTTCGAAGTTTGCATGTCCTTGCCTTAATCTTTAAAACTGCAGGCAACCATTAGCACCATCTATGGTAAGTTCTGCGCACCAAGTGTTCATCCTGAATATATGAGAGAGTGATCCGATTTTCACGATTTTTACATATGGAGCAGCTTACAGCTGAAAAAAACAATGTTGAACATTTCATCTCGATAGTCCTCAAGCTGAGAGACCAGTTCGCATAAGAACTATATCGACACGGCTTGTCATGCTGAAAGAAATATATTCATGTATATACTTTATGGGGTCGAAGATGCTTCCTCCTGTGCGTTACAAAGATCGCCGCAAAATCATAATACCGTCTGCAAGGGTAAAATAATTTCTGTAAAGATCACAACCTGCTTTGGGTTCTACCTCTCCGTATATGACTTTCGAACGGGACAATTGAGGTTTATGGGTCGATTTTGATGTTCTTCTTCCATAGATTCTTTGCATTTACATTCACTGGAAATTAATTTGATCAAAATTGTGCTTGCAACAAAATGTAGCAATCACTTTCGATAAGCAAAAAAAAACACTGTACCACATTCTTAGCACGTGTATTGTTATTATGCCATTCACAAAGGGTTACTACGATACCTACTGGCAGGTATATGACGAGAAAATCCACCTGGTGGACAACGAAATTGTTCAGTGGCAAACAATATGGCCACAGATGTTCGCCAACGACAACGCAATTCATTGGAAACAGAGATAGAATCCTGAAGCCTGCGGGGCTTCAGTTATACCTTACGGCGGCAATACCGGGAACCGGGAAGGGGGTTGATAAGGCTCTACCGTCTGTTTGTGTCAATCTTAAAATTGCAGAAGTCTGTAAAGCTTTAGAGTTGATATTAGCAACATTTTTCCGACTGTATAAAGAACATAAATTCTCTATCAGCTTGACAAGCCGAGTCGATGTAGCCACGTCAGTGTATCCGTCTGTTTTCTTGCGAACTAGTTTCAGTTTTAAAGCAACCGAGCTGAAACTTTCTGCCGTAAGCTGCTCGCCCAGATCGGACTAGTATATCATACAGCTCCCGTATAAAGAAGCGGATTCCGAATGAACTCTTAGTTTAAACAAGCTTTTTATACGAATTACATCAAATTTGGTATGTATCCGTTGTAGTCTCCATGTCTGTTGACCAGATATGACCCGTTCGGGCAACTTTATCATACAGCTTCCAATAATCCGACCCTTTCAGAATTAACACTTAAAACCTGTATTTAAACATGGATGTGAAGTTTAAAGAGAAATAAGTTCTTTTGTCACAGCCGCAAATCTTCTTTAGTCTCTCTGAGAGTTTATAATTTTTAGGACATACCATACACATACGCACACAACGCTGCTGAGCATTATTATGTGTCGTTTTGAATTTGTATCGGTGAGCTTTTGCTAGCCTTAACTCAGATATAATATAACTTTTTCAACTTTTTGTATGGGGTTGGGGTTGGGTTATGCATGTGTATGTGTTAAAGCTCACTTTTAGTTTTTGAAACAGAAACGAACACAACAACAATAACAAGCGACTTGCAGTTTAATTGCTTAGCCGATAATATATATATATATATATATATATATATATATATATATATATATATATATATATATATATGCGCGTTGTATAAATTAAGTTGAAAATTATATTGTCTATAGGTGACGATAATGTTGTCGTTGTCGTCGTCGTCGTTATTTGTTATTTGTTATTATTATGTATCATTATTTTTACTGCTTTGTTGTTGCTGTGTTTGCTGCCGCTGCTAATAATTATGTTGTTGTTGCTGGCTGTTTTGCAAACATTTTCGAAAATTCCACTTCTCCAATTTTGCCCATTTGCCGCCGTTGCTGTTTGCTGTTGTTTTTGGATTTTCTGTCATGCCGTAAGAGGCGATGATGAAATCACAACAATTCAAACACCTTTTCGTATCAATTTTGCGCCACCAACTCCAACTGTCATCGGCAGCCCGCCTCACTTGCTCACATACCTCCCACTCTTACCTTCCCTCCCTCGCTCTCTTTCTTGTTTCTCCTGTACAATAAATGGCTTGATTATAAAAGGATAGTTACTGTAATTTTGGTCCTATACTGTGTTTAACTTAGCATCACAATTGAAATTTTTGTATTTTTGGAATGGCAATGGCAGATTGAAGCAATTGAAAAGATATGACAACTTAAAGAAATTTTTTGTTCAAATTTATTTGCAAACGTGTTGTAGTTTAGCAGGCGCAAGGTCGTAGGTTTTTCGGCTGACCATAATGCATTCGAAGTCCATCAGACTCGGCGACTATTGCAGATTCTCAGTGTGTAGTAAATTTCCATGTATTCCTATTCAATGTTCCTATGTATTCATGTTCGATGTACCCCTATGTATTCGTATTCTTATTTTAAGTTCCTAAGCAGTGTTCAATGTTTATTTTATGTTCCCATTTAGGGTATGTAAGAGCTGTAAACTTTTATTAACTGAAGGGAGGGGAAGTGAAGTCTTGCAAATGTTGTAGAAACGCATTATGTGGTGTTGTCAGCTAAACATAAATATATCAAGACATCAAATAACTTAGACAGACAGTCGGTCAGTCAATCAGTCGAAACAGTCGGTGAGTCGGTTAGTCAGAGAGTTTGTTGTCATCCTCATCGTCGATTTTCAACCTTGCCTAGTTTACCTGTGACAAATGTATGTGGCTCAGAATTGAAAATGGTTGAATGGTTATTGGGCACGGGCACGAACGGGTGTTTTGGTGGTCGGGTAGTTCATTCAGCACAACAGCAACAGCGAGTGAGCGCATAAAGTAAGGTACCAACCAACCCGTGTCGCTCTTAATTAAGATTGTGTTCCCTTGTCAAGAACTCAGACAGGCAGAGTGGAAGAGCAACTGAGCGCACGAAGAAGAGGGAGAGAAAGCTTCTTCATATTTTGATTTTCAACGCATGTTCACTTTCCAACATTTTATCAACAGTGAAGTTGAAGTCGAGAGATATTGCTTCCCAACGGCGGCTCTAAACTGATGTGTACCTGCCGAGATTCCCCATATGACATCCATTTGTCTATATGCACGTTGTGGTTCAACGACAACAATTTCCTTATATCTTTTTCTCTTTGGAAAATTTAAAATTTTGTGGTTGAAACCACGTGTTGTCATGTCACGTATCTTTCATATACATGCGTACATCATATGCATCGAGTGCAATTGAAGCACTCCAATGTAATATACTTAATATTGGATTCCAGATCTATCGAACAATAAAATACCCCCCTTTCCTGATACATATACTAGAATCCGACGTTTGCAAAAATCAAATTATTCTTGTCAAGATCACGTACTAAGATCAAGTAGTTTGTGGTGTAAACAAAATACGAAATGATTAAAACGAAGAGTACGCTGCTTATTCATAGTTCTCCACATCGCCACCCTCAGCCACCCTCAGCCACCCTCAGCCACCGGTTTTTAAATATACATATAAAAGAACAGACGCTACCGGAATTTCATTCAATTTGCGTCGAGTAAACAATGAGTCGGTCTCAGGGGGGAGGCCTACTTTGTTTGGCGATAGCAAACATTACACTTGGGCAGACAACTTGGGGGAGCCCAACCAAACGAATATAATCTAATATATGTAATTGTAATGATGTAAGCGTCATCAAAAAAAAAAAAAAATACAAACACCCAAACCTACAGACAAACAGACGACGATACCAACAACAAAATTTACTATAGTGACTATCATTTCAATACACCCAGAGGCGGTTCACATTCGTGTCGAACTTTTTAGTCTCCTAGCTATTATCGTTTGGGCTATGTGTTGTTACCACACAACCAGTCAATCATTAAGAACATCGAGTTGTATATCGATTATCGACTATCATCATTTCAGGGCCAACACGCTCGAACGCGAGATGCGCGATCCGACCAGTATATGCAATGTGGACTGCCTGCTGGACACGGTCTCGGCTCTGGTTAGTGACTGTGATCATGATTCCCTCAAGCGTCTCAAAAATATTGAGCAATATGCCACAAAATGTGAGTATACTGTGCCCCACCACACCACCCCCACCAAATCCATCATCATTTTACTAATCGAATCCTCATGGGATTTTCGCATCTTTAGATAAACCCCTGGCCCACAGGATCAATGAACTGCGAATGAATGTGGAGGACTTTGATTTCATCAAGCTTATTGGCGCTGGCGCCTTTGGTGAGGTGCAGCTAGTGCGGCACAAATCATCCAGCCAGGTGTACGCCATGAAGCGATTGTCGAAATTTGAGATGATGAAGAGGCCGGATTCGGCATTCTTTTGGGAGGAGCGACACATCATGGCGCATGCCAACTCCGAGTGGATAGTGCAGCTGCACTTTGCCTTCCAGGACGCCAAGTATCTGTATATGGTGATGGACTTTATGCCCGGCGGCGACATCGTCTCCCTCA
This sequence comes from Hirtodrosophila duncani, assembly GCA_037043425.1. NCBI lineage: Eukaryota > Metazoa > Arthropoda > Insecta > Diptera > Drosophilidae > Hirtodrosophila > Hirtodrosophila duncani. Next base: position 323,179 of record JBAMBM010000704.1, on the reverse strand, counting down.
TGGGCGACTATGACATTCCAGAAAAATGGGCCATCTTCTATACGATGGAGGTGGTCCTGGCCCTGGATACCATACACAATATGGGCTTCGTGCATCGCGACGTCAAGCCGGACAACATGCTGCTCGACCGATATGGCCATCTGAAGCTAGCTGATTTCGGCACCTGCATGCGAATGGGCGCCAACGGACAGGTGGTGTCCAGCAATGCCGTCGGCACGCCGGACTACATTAGTCCGGAGGTGCTGCAGTCGCAGGGCGTCGACAACGAGTACGGCAGGGAGTGCGACTGGTGGTCGGTGGGCATATTTCTATACGAGATGCTCTTCGGCGAGACGCCCTTCTTTGCGGACTCGCTGGTGGGCACCTACGGTAAGATCATGGACCACAAGAACTCGCTCAGCTTTCCGCCCGAGGTGGAGATCAGCGAGCAGGCCAAGTCGCTTATTCGAGCCTTCCTCACGGATCGCACCCAGCGCCTGGGTCGATACGGAATCGAGGACATCAAGGCGCATCCGTTCTTCCGCAACGACACCTGGTCCTTCGACAATATCAGGGAGAGTGTGCCGCCCGTGGTGCCGGAGCTGACCTCCGACGATGACACACGCAACTTTGAGGACATCGAGCGCGACGAAAAGCCAGAGGAGGTGTTTCCAGTGCCGAAGAGCTTCGATGGCAACCATCTGCCCTTCATTGGGTTCACATACACCGGAGACTATCAGCTCCTCTCCAGCGACACTGTTGACGCCGAGTCCAAGGAGGCCAACTCGTTGACGAGCAGCAGCAACGCCAGCAATAATCACCATCATAACCACAATCACCGCCATCGCCCTTCTAATTCCAACGAGCTGAAGCGGCTGGAGGCGCTCCTCGAACGGGAACGCGCCCGAGCCAACGATCTTGAGGTGCAGGGCACAAGCCTGAGGCAGCAGATTGAGCATAGCACCAAGCGGGAGACCGAGCTGCAGCGCATCGCCGCCGAGTATGAGAAGGATCTCGCGCTGCGCCAGCACAACTACAAGGTGGCCATGCAGAAAGTGGAGCAGGAGATCGAGCTGCGAAAGAAGACGGAAGCGCTGCTCGTGGAGACGCAGCGCAACCTGGAGAACGAGCAGAAGACGCGCACCCGCGACCTCAACATTAACGAGAAGGTCGTCACGCTGGAGAAGCAGCTCCACGAAATGGAACTCAGCTACAAGAACGAAACAGAGCACAGCCAAAAGCTCAAGAAGCAGAACGCTGAGCTGGGATTCACGCTGAAAACGCACGAGGAGAAGGTCCGCGACATGGTCGAGATCATCGATACGCTGCAGAAGCACAAGGACGAGCTGGGCCAAGAGAATGCCGAGCTGCAGGCCCAGGTCGTGCAGGAGAAGAACCTCCGCTCTCAGCTCAAGGAGCTGCACAAGGAGGCTGAAAATAAGATGCAGACCCTCTCCAACGACATCGAGCGCACCCTGATGCGCGAGCAGAAGGCGCAAGAGGACAACCGCGTCCTGGTCGAGAAGATCAGTGAACTGGAAAAGACGCACGCCAGCCTCGACTTTGAGCTGAAGGCGGCCCAAGGCCGCTACCAACAGGAGGTCAAAGCTCATCAGGAAACGGAGAAATCCCGGCTCGTCTCTCGCGAGGAGGCCAACCTGCAAGAGGTCAAGGCGCTACAGTCCAAGCTCAACGAGGAGAAATCGGCTCGCATCAAGGCCGACCAGAACTCGCAGGAGAAGGAACGCCAGCTGAGCATGCTCTCAGTGGACTACCGCCAGATCCAGCTGCGCCTCCAGAAACTCGAGGGCGAGTGCCGTCAGGAGTCAGAGAAGGTGGCTGCCCTGCAATCCCAGCTGGACCAGGAGCACAGCAAGCGCAACTCGCTGCTCTCCGAGCTCAGCCTGCACAGTTCCGAGGTGGCGCATCTGCGTTCACGGGAGAATCAACTCCAAAAGGAACTGGCCGCCCAGCGGGAAGCCAAGCGGCGATTCGAGGACGACCTGGGCCAGCTGAAGAGCACCCACCACGAGGCGTTGGCCAATAACCGCGAGCTGCAGGCCCAGCTGGAGGCCGAACAGTGCTTCTCCCGCCTGTACAAGACGCAGGCCAACGAGAATCGCGAGGAGAGCGCCGAGCGGCTGTCGAAGATCGAAGATCTTGAGGAGGAACGCGTTTCGCTCAAGCATCAGGTGCAGGTGGCGGTGGCCCGTGCCGATTCAGAGGCACTGGCGCGCTCCATAGCCGAGGAAACGGTCGCCGATCTTGAGAAGGAGAAGACAATCAAGGAATTGGAGCTGAAGGACTTCATTATGAAGCATCGTAACGAGATCAATTCCAAGGAGGCGGTTCTGGCCACTCTCAAAGATTCCGAATCCGAGCTGCACAAGAAGCTGAACGCCAAATCCAACGAATGTGAGGACATCCTGCAGCAGCACAAGAAGCAGCAGGACGATCTCGCCCAGCTGCGTGCCAGCAAGGATGAGGAGATCGCCAAGCTTGTGGAAAAGTGCAAGAGCGAGGGTCTGCTCAAACAGGTTGCGGTCAACAAATTGGCTGAGGTCATGAATCGACGCGACTCGGACTTGCAGAGTAAGTTACTCCTTCACTTCCATTCGGGTTCGATGATTCCATTCGTTGTATTCCATTCCACAGAGCAAAAGAGCAAGGCCCGGTCAACGGCAGAGCTGCGCAAGAAGGAGAAGGAGATGCGGCGACTCCAACAGGAGCTCTCCCAGGAGCGCGACAAGTACAACCAGCTGCTACTTAAGCACCAGGACCTGCAGCAGCAGACTGTTGAGGAGCAGCAGCTCAAGCAGAAGATGATTATGGAGATCGATTGCAAGGCGACCGAAATTGAGCATTTGCAAAGCAAACTCAACGAGACCGCCTCGCTATCATCGGCCGACAACGATCCCGAGGATAGTCAGGTGAGGATGGCGATCATCTATCCATCGCATAAACACATCAAAAGAGAGAGAGAGAGAGAGATTCACATACACACACACACATCCATATCACACAAACACATGCACATACGCTATCATCTTCTCTCTCGTTCCTTATGACATTAGCACTCCTCTCTGCTCTCACTCACACAGGACTCGGTCTTTGAGGGCTGGCTGAGCGTTCCAAATAAGCAGAATCGCCGTCGCGGCCATGGATGGAAACGTCAATATGTGATCGTCTCATCGCGAAAGATAATTTTTTACAACTCGGACATTGACAAGCATAATACAACGGATGCGGTCCTCATATTGGATCTCAGGTGAGTCCCAGCCAGAAATCGGAGCACACCATAAGCCATAATTCATTCTATTTCCATAGCAAAGTGTACCACGTTCGCAGCGTCACCCAAGGCGATGTGATACGCGCCGATGCCAAAGAGATTCCACGCATCTTTCAGCTGCTATATGCCGGCGAGGGGGCCTCCCATCGTCCCGATGAGCAGAGCCAGCTGGATGTGAGTGTTCTGCATGGTAATAGCAATGAGGAGCGACCCGGCACCATTATACACAAGGGTTAGTATCAGCTCATATAAATGTATATATTCTTGTCCAGATCTGAAGTGAACAACCGTTTTTTAGGTCACGAATTCGTGCACATTACTTACCACATGCCCACCGCCTGTGAGGTGTGCCCGAGGCCATTGTGGCACATGTTCAAGCCGCCGGCGGCCTACGAATGCAAGAGGTAGGTAGTCCACAGTCCTCTCCAGTTGCTGCAGTTCCAAGGCAAGATTCTAATTCTCATAATTCACAGGTGCCGCAATAAGATACACAAGGAACATGTGGATAAACATGATCCGCTAGCGCCCTGCAAGCTCAATCACGATCCGCGCAGTGCACGCGACATGCTGCTGCTGGCCTCCACTCCTGAGGAGCAGTCGCTCTGGGTGGCGCGACTTCTGAAACGTATCCAAAAGAGCGGATACAAGGCCAACTCCTCATCGAACAACAACAGCACTGATGGCAGCAAAGTATCACCCAGGTAAACCAACCAATGGAGCCGCCACAGCACTTGACGTTGAAAAGTAAACCCCAGAACCATCAAAGACAGATCCGCCGCCTACTAAACTACCACTGAAGCAAGCCTGAGCCTGGGGTCATTGGCTTTGTCTGGGTTTGTTGATGTGAAAGCAACCGATTACAAGATATCGATAGCACATCAACCCCAAACCCAAGCCCAGCCTTGGCAATTTAATGTCCAATGTCTGTCGTCTATGGCCTTTGTGTTGTCTAATCCTTCACCTCGTCCTCCTCTGTGTGTTTTGTTTCTAATCCTAATTTGTACCTTTCTTTTTCTTTATTTTCTCGCTTTCCACGATCGTTCACTCGCTCGCTAACAAACAAACAAACCTCATCAAACGCTACACGAAATCAATGATATCCAAAATCCAACGTCTCTCCTTGTCCATTGCAATTGTATTTGCATTTGTGGCGGCGTCTCGGCTATCTCTTCAGCCAATCGACGCGTTCCGCCTACAAACCGTATGCGGTGAATGTGCAACGCTCCGCCACGCTGCCGGCCAACTCATCGCTGAAACAATGAAGTTTCGTAGCAGCGCAGGTCCCAACGCCCAACGAAATTACATATAAATAATATATACTTATATAATGCCAATACATGCTTACAACATGAAACAACAACAACAACAGCACTGTACTTGCAACATCAACCACAAAACAATACCTAACTCACCGGCTAGCGCGCCAATGCCGACCAAGTGTATGCGTGTGCAGTCGTCCCATAGAAGTACGAACGGATGAATTTTTATAATATGTGTGTCATCATCCGCAATGCTTCCAACATTAAAACTGTTCATGCCTCTTATTGATGAGAAGTAGGCGAACCAATCACGTTCATCATATTCGGTTTTGTCTCGCGATATTGATCAAATGTTCAAGTACTTTCCACAACAATCACTTGTGAAATGTTAAGGATAATCAAACCAGCTGAAACTAAAAGCTCGAAAGCTGAAACTAAAAGCTCCTTCTGAGTATTGAATACCAATAGAAAGAGACAGAGAGAGAGAGAGAGAGAGAGAGAGACGAACTATAACTTAAATAACATATTTCCAACTGCAAAATACAATCACATATAGGCATTGCGTTTTGTGCGTAGAAACACAAACACGAACTAAAGTGTGGTGTAGATGCCATCGACCTTATTCCTTTGCACAATTAATAGGAGCTTGCCAACCGCAGCTGTAAAAAGCCATGAATTTTGCCTTAAGCTGCTTCACATATGAATATGTCTAAAGTGAGCATGATAAGCCTTATATTTTTGAGATACTGGACATTCTGCTTTAACCTATATATACCCAACTCTTCAGACATATGAGAAGCAATGAAGCATTGTCATTGCACTAGCAGCAGTTGAAGTACTCATTGTCATTGAAAATGGTTGAAATAGTTAGTCATTGTCATCGCTTCTTTCGCCTCTCAATTGGTATTAAATACTCACTCGCTTTGGTTTAGCTACGAATACTGTTTGGACTGCCCTCGTTTATACATATATACACTCACACACACACGAGCATATATGCTAAAGCAAAAAAAAGAGGTAATAATATTACTTAATATTAAAACATATTTATATATATGTATTTGTTTTTAACTAAACTAAAATTTAAAACAAACAAAAAAACAAATTATACTTTTTATATAAATATACATATACATATGTAATTTTTGTACACTAGAAACTACAACTTTACAAACTAAAATGTTAAAAGTCATTTGCAAGTCGTCTAACGCTTTACTAACTAATCACAAACAAAAATCAAATTTAAAAATATACAAGTATAGCTAAAACTTATTCATGAAGAACATAGTTATGTTAATGTAAATTTCGAGCAACAGCCAAACGCGTAACTAACTTCCAGCCAGCCGGAAAAAACGCAACACAGCAACAAACTTAAACCAGAAACTGAAACGAAAACGAAGACATGATCAACGACAATCGCAATCGTTATAAATATATATACAGACATACAAACATTATTTACTGTAAGAGTTGTCATATGCATACACACACATACATGCAGACATACATATTTAGCTGTACTTTTTACATCCAATAAACAAATGTATGTGTTTTAAACTTTTGTAACTTAATGCATGCAAAATCAATAACAATAACAACAACAACAATCTGACCATAAAATTTGTTAAAGCCAAGCAGTAGCATCAGTCTCGAAGCTTTAATAATTGTCCAGCAACGCGTGCTGGACACTATCAAATCTGTTCAGATCAGATCAGTTGATGATATATGTGTATCTACTGTTGGTTCAACAACTGAAGACCCGTCAAATAGTTGTACTTTGCATTTAATTTGAATTTAATATTAAGTTTCTAAATGATTTGTGTTACACTTAACCACTAGAAAAACTTTGTCTCAGACATGGCGGGTTGCCCATATTTAGGGAAACATGCCTTTAACTTACCTAAGTGATGTACATATTATAAATCCTTGATTGAGCATGATAAGCCATATCGATAGGTAATGTCTGTCTGTCTGTTGCTATGCATAGCTGGCTCAAAAACAATTCGATCCGATCAAGCCTATCCTTATCACTATACCTATACTACTCGTATCATCATAGCTACACTCGGTGCCCCACAGAGATTTATTGGGGTTTGAAAATTGTACTTATTTTCAAAGATATTGGAAGCTTATCCTAAATCAGGATCAGTGATCATTCACCAGACACTTTTGATCAAATTCCGGACGAGCTGGAAGTTCAGGTAGATAAATAGGAAGGAAAATGGGCAACACTTGATCTATGTTTGAAACAGGGTTTCTAGCTGAAATTGAAATGAAATTGGATATTATGAATTTGATGTGTCTTTTGTGGAATGTATTAGGAATGCTTATGGATCAGATAATAATAATAATAATCAATAGAGTGGGCGCATTTGCATGAAAGTCAACGTCAAGCAATTTGGAGGAAGCATTTAACAAATATTTAGCTACGAAACTGAAGATCTATGACATAAATGTCATTTTTAATAATATTTGAATAAAGAACAACAGATGCAGATAAGTCCAATTTATTATGAAAATCGAAACGATTCTACAATTTTTTTTTTGATTTTTTTTTTGTGATTGGCTAAATTTTGTTTTTATTTATAAAAAAAATACATAATAATATTAATATTGTAAAAATCTTAAGGCAATATGTAAACAGAGCATATATGATATACATACATACATACATACATACATACATACATGTATATATGTGAAGGTAAATATATATATGTATATATATATATAAACATAGCTTAGTTAAAGCCAACTTTACAAAGCTTTAACTTGACAAATTCCATTTACAAATCGAAAACGTAAACGTTTCTAATGCAGTTCAGTTACTTAATGACTTTATATATACTATACATATACTACAAATATATCATATCTATATACAATACATATATACGAATCAATATATACGAAATCATAACGAGAAACTAGATCGAAACTCGATAACGAAACGTGACGCAAACACAGTGTATTTTTGTGTAAAAGGCTAAATCTTAAGTATTAAATATCAAATATGTTTTAATTGTTAAGCTAAACAAATTATTTATTTTCGTACTTGGCGATACCAATCTACCCACCCCCACCCCTTCTCCAATTAAACCTGTGCCTGTGCTACCGGCGTAATATTCTATTCTTTTAACTTTTATGTATTATTTTTAATTATCATATCGAGATAATTATCTATTTCATGTAATCAATACGTGTTTGTCATAGTTTTTCAGCTTTTTTGCTGTTTGTGCAAAGGTGAGAGAGGAACGAATGTTGAAATTGCATTTAAAAGAGAGAGAGAACGAGGAGTACATATTGAAATCATTCAGAAAAGAAAGACCAGAATATAGGATAAACAGGGGTGCGAAATTCCGTTCGTTCTCATTAACGTATATGGAGACAGCAAACGATCAGCAATGCTTGTCAAATATTTTGACGATTCATTCGTCGACGTCACTATTAAATAAAGGAGCTGCTCATTACGCGCCATCTCTGGTCTTTCTCTCATGGGCAATCATCGTCCTCTCAATAACATAACTAAGATAGAGATATGGAAAGTTATGACTGCAGTCTTTGTACGAAATTGAAATTGTTGCTAAAGCAAATTATAATCAAACAGAAAATAATCAAATTCAATCAAATCGATTTCTTAATCAAAATCGTTGCAAATATGAGTACATACACACATTCTCGACCTTTGTTTTCTTTTTTTTTTAATATTAACATACTTTTATTCATATTTGAGTTTCCAAGCGCTGCTTTTCTAAGTACATAAATGCTTATATTATATAAACAATTTATATATTATTATTTTTATGTTTAATGTTAAATTTATTTAGATTTCTAATTTCTAAGCTGAACGACTTTTGTAATTTGAGTTGCAAACCGCAAAAAAGCGCAAAAATAAAGTTAATACTGTGTATAAAAATAAAAAAAAGGCGTATACTTTTATTTATTTGATGTATCTATATTTTGTAAGTAGATAATTGCTTTTGCGACCTTTTAAATTTTACACGCTTTTTATTTTGTAAATTGCGGTCGAGGTCTGGTAGTGAGGGAAGAACATTCATTGACTGTTCCTCCGACTAAGCTAAGCTCATATGTATGTATTAGAAGTTTAGCAATTGTTTTTTTGGCAACTGCAAAGTTCAGTAACAAATTGAAAGTGAAACTCGAAGGGCTCATAGTTTGAGGTCAAATGAATGCATTAAAATGTTGCCGAATTGAGTGTGAGTGCGAAGGGAAGGAAAGAGTACAAAGCGTAAAGAATGAATCATTCGAATGTTAATGCTTCACTCCCACTAACTCATTCGTCTTCATGCCTCTTCGTAGGATTATTGTGCAACTGAGTCTTACACGCATTAGACTTCACTCAATTAATTTTCTGCGCGAATGCTCCTCTAGTATGACTGTCTGTTTGGAGTACCGCCAAACAACTCACAGATAGCCTCAGATAGCCTGGTCCACTTTCACAGCGTTTATTTATGCTATTTAACGTACTTAGAATATTACTTATATTATATATGTATTTCGTTTGTTTCCTTTCTATCCCAATCCACAATCGTATCGCAATAATAATAATAATAATAATAATGCATACATACAAACGATGAGACTGTCCAAGTAAAGCCTTGAGCGTTTAGGCTCAACCCGAAGTTAAAAGCAATAATTTTTGTATATATTTAGTACGTATTTAAGCTATATTTTGTATACTATAAAAAGCCATACAAAAAATACATATGTGTACTTATATATTTATTTACTAACTCCTATGAAAGGGTCCCGTATTTAACATTTTACAAATTGGAAAAATCAGACAAATGGAAAAAGCAGAAAGTAAAACAATGAATTTCGAAATAAATGATTAACAATATTTTGCCGAATTATCTATATAGTACATAATGCTCTTTGTCCTCACTGATTGACTTAGGAACAAGAGCACAGGTCAATTGGCAATAGCTGGGACTTTGAAATTTGCACACAACTTACAGTTATTGGCGTAGGCGCCCACTTAGAATCCAAACATTGCCAAATTTCAAAAGCAAGTAGGTCAAACTGTGACTGTATTGGTGTGTTACTCTCTTGCATGCACTTTTACATCTCTACTTCTTTTATAGCGTGAGCAACGCAATATCATATGTTGGAAAACCGCCAAATTAAATAGTAAATAGGAAGTTTTTTGTGGCCAGGCCACAATCATAATAACTAGATGGTTGAAATTTTTACATAAGTTGAATTTCATGTTCCAAGTGAACACTAAGAAACCGTTTGGCTAAAGTCCACTTGTAAGTGGGTCACAATTAGGTTCAATGTTTGTAAGGATCGTCATAACTTTGTATATGTGAGGAAATGGATAAAGTAACAAAAAGAGAATCCAATGAAACTTTTATGCTGAAGATTGAAATTAAATTTGCTTGACAATGTTTGCTAAGTACAATTAATATTCAGAACAGCAACATCCTAAATATATATTTGTCGAACCGTACGACACGCGGGATATTTCATAAATCTCTGTTTCCCATAAGCGATGGGACTACGAAGAATACAAATTCAGCTTGAAGATAAAACAAAAATATGATAGATGCTCTTTGAGTAAGTTTCAAGAAACATTAATCTCTCCTATTTTGTAAACTGGTTACATTATCTCGAATACATAAAACTAATATGTATTCACATCCATAGGTCATCTTCATGCCAAAGACGCGACTCCCTCCCAGACATTTTTACGATTATATTAAGATGATGCATTTTTCGATGGCATTCATTTGCATTTGTTTGACATTTGTTAGGGGTCAGGTCAGTTTTGTTGGCTTTGTGAACTGAAGATCTGTTCAAATGCAAAGATTGGGCTGTTTGGGTGTGGGCTGGGGCTGGGGAAAATGGGAATACTTATCGATATTGAAACAAAATCAAATTCAAAATGCAAATGAGTTTACATATTTATTATTAATTGAACAAGTTTTTCATTACAATTTTTGTTTTACAAGCGGCGGCCATAAATGTAAGCGGTTTTTTTTTAATTTTGAGTTTTTATCTGCGATTGTCTGTCGCCCTGTCTATCTATCTGATTGCCTACTTTTGGCTGCCACTGTTGCGTGCTAACAATTTGTAGTTCAAGGTAAGTAAGGCCACATGGTGCTGGTGCTGATGGTGACGATGTTGCAGATGCAGCTGGAAGTTGTAGATGAATCAGCAGCTGAGAGTATTTAACTGTAAGGCCACTCTTGCGCAAACTACTAACTGCTTTCGTTTGAAAATCCTCTGCTCCGCTAAGTTCAAAACCGTTCTCTGGCAATTCAAATTTCATAATGCCATGTAGTATCATTGAAAGACTCTTCGGTTTCAGGATAAGTAAATGTAGACATATCGAATCAATCAATCAACACGTGCCTACTTTGGTTTGACCTTTTAAAAACGCCATTAAGCTTTTGCTCTTTCCTCGCACCAAAGTGCTGGTGCTGATGCTGACGATGTTGCAGATGCAGCTGGAGTTGTAGAGTTGCTGAGAGTATCTAACTGTAAAGCCACTCTTGCGCAAACTACTAACTGCTTTCGTTTGAAAATCCTCTGCTCCGCTAAGTTCAAAACCGTTCTCTGGCAATTCAAATTTCATAATGCCATGTAGTATCATTGAAAGACTCTTCGGTTTCAGGATAAGTAAATGTAGACATATCGAATCAATCAATCAACAGGTGCCTACTTTGGGTTGACCTTTTAAAAACGCCATTAAGCTTTTGCTCTTTCCTCGCACCAAAGTGCAGAAATGCACTTATACATTGAAGATTACACATTCATTTCTCCAAATCTTTAGAGATTTCGGTTGCAACTAGTACAATTGCAGAAGTAAACACTGTCTGGTTATGAATGTGATGCTATTGGCCATATTTCATTTTGCTCTAGCAGCAGTTAACGTTGACTTTAATGCTTACCCGCATCTATAAAGCTATAGCTATAACTACAACTATATCTATTCAAATCAGTTCAAGGCCACTACACATAAGATACGAATTGAAATGTGCATATTTCTACGTATCCGACGACGAGATTATTTTATTATTGTTGTTGTTAAACACGATTCACAATTTACATGCGGGTCGAATAATCTTGTTTTTGGCTCGGGATTTACCAGCAACAGCTCCAATGCTCCACTCCACTCATCCTCAGACACTAAAAAAATTGGCTCAATATCAATAAATTAATTAATAAAATATACAAATTGCAAATCTTGATTTGCCTCGGCTCATCCTCACCACACCTCTCACATCACACCCCATTGCCTTGCCTTTGCCTCAACTTTAATCTCAGGCCCAAGCCCAAAAAGACAAAAACCTGTCATAACCAATGCCTTCAAAAGTTGACTACGCCATTGCACAGTGGGTTGGTTCGGCATTGTTTGTTTGATTTTAAACAACCTTGTTTAAACATTTTTCAACTTTGTATACTCTAGTAGACTGAACGAGTATATTGTATTCCTGCATGTATGTATGTATGTAACAGGTAGAAGAAGAACATATATATATTCTTGATCAGCATCAACAGCGGAGTCGATCTAGGCATGTCCATCTGATTGTCTGTCCGTCCGTACGAACACCTATACCTCGGAGACTTTAAGAGCTAGAGAGACCCTATTTGGTATGTAGACTCCCCTTATGGGGCGTCAGATCAAGTTGGCTCTTAAATTTTGCACGCCCCCTCCCGCCGGACAGCCATCCAATAATTAATAACTCTAGCCCACATTTCTTTTACAAAATGGTTTCCAACAAATGCATTTTGGCCCATTGTTCGTGATCGTCGTTGTCGTCGTCGTCGCGTTGTTTGGCTTTGGCATCGGCAAATGACGAATTGGCTGCGAAAGCCAAACTAAACCCAAACCAAAACCAGAAGTGCTCCTGCACTCTTTTGCATATTCAGCCAGAGGCGAAGGCAAAGGCTGGCTTGGAGGTGGAGGCAGAGGTGGCGAACGCCAACAGTGACAGCACCATGTAGTTGTCGCTGTCGTTGCCTAGGGCGGTCTCTGAACCTGTTGTTTAAGTTGAAGTTGAGCCGACGACAACGTCGGCGTTGACTTCGCTGACTTCGACTTGTGGCGTCCACCAAAAATTATTGGGTGGCCTGGCCTGGCCTGGTCTGGTCTGGTCTGGTCTGGTCTGGGTATGGGTATGGGTATTGGTATGGGTATGGGTATGGGTATGGGTATGGGTATGGGTATGGGTATGGGTATGGGTATGGGTATGGGTATGGGTATGGGTATGGGTATGGGTATGGGTATGGGTATGGGTATGGGTATGGTCTAGCCTGGCCCGTAGGTTAACTTCATGCACACGGCATAAGTAACGTTCAGTCTGCCTTTAGAAGTCGATCGTGATCGTGGCTCAGTTCACTTCAACTCCACTCCAGCGCCAGCTTCGAGCTCTCGTGCAACGTCTCGTCATCTATCGCCATCGCCTCTCAACGCATTCGACGTGGTCGTGACTTTTTTTTAATAGTTTAAGACGCGCCTTAACAATTTTTTTAAGTTTTTCACTTACCAAACACACCAGCAACAACAAAGTTAATTATAAAATAAACACAAAACAGACAAAATGAAGTACTTCAACATGTGAGTGATTCAGAACGCATATACTTACATACGTTAACTACTATTAACTTTTCTATGTGCCATATTGCGATTTATTTTCATTTCTTTTAGTATTTTGAAAAATCTGCAAAACATAACATAGCATATATACATATATATTTCAAATCGTAGCTCGAAGTTTATACACCTACAAGGTGGATCCAAAAAAAAGAACGGAAACCTGCAAATTTCTATATAAGCAAGCCTTGTTCAATCAAACTTCCAATATCTTAGCTTATTTTATGCAAAATGTCGACATTAAGACATGACCAAGCTGGCTTTTAAGAATATATGATTTTCCTTTTATTTTTAAATTGAGCAAATCTGAAAATAGTAATGTTTCACATGTATTTAAGACTCTATAAATCACTTGTCCTAATGGAATTTGGTATAAATGTATCCTTAGCGTGAGCCTTCATCGTAAAACGTAACTTGTGCATCGTCAGTCAGTCATTCAGCCAGGACAACGAGTTGTACAAATAGATGATTACGATCTGATTTCTTCCTTACTGATTCCCACATCTGTCTGTCGGTCGGTATTCATAGATCTTTTCAACTACTCAACCGATTTTTATGCAGTTTTCACTGTCATTCAGATTATGTGTTCCGGATGGACGGTCTCAAATATAATGTTAGGGTTCTCACATACTAGAGAAAGCATTGAATCGTCCATATAGAGACATCGACATAAGCACACAAAGCGATACAGACAAGGCGGCAGGGCGATACCGGGGCGGGTCATTAGTCTAGTACGGCTATGGCTATTAAGTTGGGTGAAGTCTATAGACAACCACCAATTAATCCTTTTCCTTGACCTTTTCGATTATTTTTCTTTAACAACAAATTATTTGTCTTTTCGTTTCGACGCCGGAACGAAGAATTAATTGCTGTGAGAATCGTGCAGTGTTGCTCTTGCTCTACGCTCCTATGGGAGATATGTGTATATGATATGCATGTATAGCGCTGTATACGGTCAACCCATTACTTAGAGCAGACGCCAAGCAAATGTGTAGATAGCTGAATATAAACTCTTCAGCTTCAAATATATTTATATATATAGAGGTATTACTACATAGCCTTGCCTAGCAGCTTTTCTGGGCACGACTACGATGACTTTTCGTGCCCAACCAAAATGCAGGTGTAAAGATAATAAAAATAAGAAATATATATATATAAAAAAAACTACAAAAAAGACAATAAAAACAACAACAAAATTCACAGTGTATTTGGCAATTTGAACTTTTAAAAGACGACGACGACGTCGCCAACGTTGGAATCGAAAGTGGAAAATGCCAAAGTTTGGCATGATCGTCAGCGTCTGCGCAAGCTCAACTAATGCTAATGCTAATGCTTATGCTAATGATGATGATGTTGATGTTGATGTTGATTATCATCATGATTACGATAATGATAATGATGATAAAGTTATATAGTGTGGCATTTGCCGGCATAAAGAAATGGCAAAAGCCAAAGCAAAGCAGCAGCAGCGCGGCAAGAATCCGGCTCTGGCATACAGGATTGTGTGTGTCTGTGTGTCTGTGGCTATTTCTCTACACATTCATTCGTCCGTCTGCCAGTTTGAAATTGATTGAAAGAAATGTTTCAAGGTCGCCAGGTGATGTACATGTACTCACTGCAGCTGCTTTGATGTTAATGTTGCTGTTGCCATTGTCTCATTTGCAATTGGTATTACAACAAGAGCAACACATGGCCACTGTCAATAGCTGGGAGTCCAGTTGCTGGCCAACTGGATGGCAGGCGACGGCAACGGCAACGGCAACTGCAGCCACTTCAGCCACAGCCAGTTGTCATGAAAGCAGCAGCAGCAAATTAAGTATATTGGATTAATTACCATTCGCTGTTGCTGCTGTTGTTGCTGGTCGGCGGCGTTGTCTTATAAATTAACAGTTGCATTTTAAATGCAAGCTGACAGCAGCGGCGGGAGGAAGGGTAGAGAAGGAGGAAATTAATCAGAGGCAAGTGAAGTAAACCAAAAATAATTAAGAGCCAAAGCGCCAAATTGACGGCAATATCAGGATTTTTATGTAAGCCGCTCAATTGTCAAAATCGTCTAGATCAGACCACTATATAATATAGCTCCCATATACCCAACCGATTCGGAATGAGCTCTTAGTACAGCAAAATTAGTTTTTTTTTTTATCCAAATTTAACCAAACTTGGTAAATGTCAGTTTTAGAAGCCTCTACGTCTGCTGACCAAAGTTGACCCAGATGGGACAACTATATCATATAGCTCCCATTGTTCCGGAATGAACACTTTGGAGCATAACTTTTCTGTTTTTCATTCAAATCAAATCGAATTCGTCTTGTATCCCTTGTATCCACTGTAGCCACACGATCACCGAAAAGATTTAATCTAAAATGGTTATATATTTACAATGTGAATGGTATGTAAGCTTCGGCAAGCCAAAGCCAGCCTTCCTTTCCTTTCCTTTCTTAAGCATATGTAGATTTTGAATGTATTTATTGAATGTCTCCATGTTAAAAACCAACGTCCAACACATATAGATTATTTACCATTTTCAAGGACTTTTGGCGGCAAATTGGCAAATACAAAAACGAAAACACCCAAAAGCAGTTTAAACATTTGTGCGATTTGTACAATGCAATTTCACAAGACGAATGGCAAAAAAAATAAACACATAATATAAAAAATTCAATGTATGTAAGTCAAAGCAACAACAGTAACAGTAACAACAAAAACAGACACACACACACACACACACACACACTGGCAAACTGTAACAAATCAAAAAACTCAAGCAACGAACTTGCTTTACAGCAGCGGCAGCGCACACGCTCTTTAGGCCAGTCAAGAGTTAAGTTAGATATTTGACTGGCAGCGGAGCGCCAACTGAGACTGGCATGCAGCCAACAACAACAACAAACACGTACGTAGCTCTAATGCACCGTTATTGAACCTACTTACAATATATATATATATATATATATATATATATATATATGAGGCCATCAACTACAATTCAGCTAATTTCAACAATAAAACCAAATCCAATCCCAAATGTGGCAGTGGGCTCTGCGTGTTGACATGGTGAAAAGCGGGAAAGGTGTGTACTGCCTGGCCAGTGTGTATTTATATATGTATGTATGTATGCAATGACAACGTGAATTGCCTAGCTGAAAAGGCAATTGCCATGAGACATCTTGTTGTATGCATAATTAACTACTTGACCTCAAATGCGGCGACTCCACCAAATAGGTTGGAACATGTGTTCTAAGCGACATAGGATGATGCTTTGTACACTCAACTTTTGTACAGAGCCACCGCCAACTCCATATTTTGGGGGGAAAGAAAATTCTGCATGCCATTGTTATGTTGTTGGGGCAGATTCCCGTTCCTGAAAGAGCATAGTTTCACCCGCTTCCCTGCCAACGTCCATGCGCCTGAATTACTGGAATCATGGTTCAAACTATATTTCACGCTTCCTTATTCCTTAAAATTTCAACGTTATATCATGATAACATTTTGAATCTATTATTGAATCTGCACATCGAATGGATTTAGGTGCGAAAGGAACAAAATATTAGGGTCATCTGGAAATGGAGGGGACTTTCATCGCATCTATATGAATATTTTTTTGTATCCTCTAGCCTTTGAATCACACAGCCCAAAAATATAGCTGGAGGTTGTACTCTCCCGATTTTGTGTTCCGTGGACTTGTATTCCTTGGTTAACACCATCTTTCCCTGAGAAAGGAAGAACTCGTTTGTTTTGTTTGTTATCCAAGCTCTTCCTCTCTCTCTGAATGAATGATTGCAGCGTATCTTTACTGTACTCGTTCTTGTACTCATCCATCCGGGAACTGTCAATGTGGTAGACGAGATGACGCTATAGCTGTGGCCTTGTATTAGTATAACGGATGTTTTGGCAAATGGAATTCATAATCAAATGGTTATAAAATATATAATAGAGACAAAAAACTACAAAGACAACGAAAACTTGTCATGAGGCAAAAGAAAAAACAAGCAAGAACACTATAGTAGGTATTCCGACTATAAGATACTCGTACTCAGCATACTCAGATATAAAATTTTGCGGTTTGCGGAGGAGGGAGGAGGCGTGGCAAAATTAAAAAACCAACTTGATCTGACGCCCCACAAGAGGAGTCTACATACCAAATTGGGTCTCTCTAGCTCTTACAGTCTCCGAGATCTAGCTGTTCATACGGACGGAAAGACGGACATGGCCAGATCGACTCGGCTGTTGCTCCTGACCAAGAATATATATAATTTATGGGGTCGGAGACGCTTCCTTTTGCCGGTTACATACATTTGCACAAATACAATATACTCGTTTACTATACTAGAGTACGAATATGTATAATAAACACGAGAAGAAAGAAGCAAAAAACTAAAAAATTTAATTCAAATTAAACTTGTTGGCCAAACTGTTAAAATTCTTCGCCAAGTAGAATGCTAAATGCTAATGCTAATGTTGTTGATGACGTTAATTCTGATACTGATACTGATGATGATGATGCCGAGGCTGCATTAAGCAAACAAGAACAATTGGTTCCGCATTTGCCTTGTACTCAAAATTCAAGCTCATGCTAAAGCTCATACTCTGCCTATATATAATATATATATTGCGATGCTTATCATCTTATAAATTTTGCAAATAATGTCGACTTATATAACAACTACAGAGATACTCAATAGTGCTACTTCAGCTTGCAGCCGAGCATTTACAGATACAAACTTAAAAATAAACCCAAAGTGTTTATGTGCTTTTGTCTGGGCAGAAACTTAAGCCTCAGCAACTTCAGCTGTTCGTGGCACCCATCCAAATGGTCCATCTCCCATCTATACCCATACCCATTCCTGTCGCAGTTGCCCTGTTTGAAGTTTACAATCTTCAGAGTGACAAAAACCGGTTGCGGAGACGCAAAATGTCATGCGCAGACTTTAGTTTATATGGTTATGGCTATGGCTATATGGCCCATGGCACATGAGGTAGAGCTGGTGCTTGACTTGAATTTTGATTAAAGAAGCGAGGAAGAAGATTAAGATTCAAGGCACGCCAATCTTAGCCCCATCCAGTACACCTACAACAACAACAACAGCAGCAACAAGAGCAGACTTCACACATTTTGCTGGTGAAGACAACACCTTTCACCTGCATCCAAGGATTACATGTTTGCATTTACATGCAAGAGTATAAATGTATGTATGCATGTCATATGTTGTGACTGAGACGGAGACTTAATTGTGACCCTAATCCTAAAAATTAAAGAGTTGCATGTAGTAGACCGATGGATACCCTTGAAAACTGGATTCTGTGAGTGGTCTGGCACAAATTAGAAGCAGATTTTCAATCTGGAAACTATAGAAGGTTAATTTGTTCAGATGTGATCTGCTTGACTCTCAATTGGTATTAGGTGACTGGACTGGCAGTTACTTCAGCTTTTGGCCAGCTGAGTGAGATTCCTTTAGCCACAATTGTAATATTTGGTTTCCCCTCTTCATGGGGATGCCGGAGGCTAAGCTGTGTTTATATTTGCCCCTAATGTCTGTGAGGCGATTGAGCAGTTCTTACAGGATATTAATGATTCTTCTGTTCAAGTTCAAAATGTTTCGGGCTTTTTCTTTTTAATTGTTTATTAATCAAAGGCAGCAGCGGCCACAATAACAACTAAAGCAAGCAAACAAATGTTCATTCAATCAGTCGATTGCAGCGGCTCTCATTGAAGTGCAAGTGTAAGCAAAAGAGCGACTCCGACTGACTGTCCGAGTCACACAGGCACATTCACAGACACAGATACAGCTACAGCCTGGTCTGGGTCTGGTCAATTCATGCCTCGCCTCGTCGATTTGCGCCGTTGACAGTTTGCACATTTTACCGTTATTAGCCAATTTCAATTTGCATGGCCGTTGCCGGAGATCATGTGCGGATTTAAATATATTCTGGCGCTGGTGGCAACGGGTTTTTGCATTTACACTCGTTATTATTGTTGTTATTGTTGTTGTTGTGGAGCGGCTGCCTTTTGCATAAGCACCTGTTTCCTTTGTACACTCTGAATACATTGGTTATATATGCATATAAATATATATATATATATATATATGCCTTCTGATATAGTAGACGCGGATTCAGGTTCAGATTCAAAACCACACTGCCTCTTGAATAGGAAAGAATTTGTGAAAAACAAGTTTGCTGCTTAAGTCTTTTGTTTCGTTTCGCAGAAACACAAACATATCCAACAATCACATTTGTATTCGACATTCGGCCTGATTCATCTGATACGATTATGACTATAAATTCAAAATCGAAAGCGAACAAATCCGAATCCGAAACCGAAACCGAAACCGAAACCCGTTTGCCTGACCTTTGCACATTAATACTAATTGCTATAGCACATCTTCATCTACCCCGCTGGCAAACGAAAATGAAAATGAAACTGAGACTGAATCTGGATCTGACCGAAGGAAACTGAAGCTTAAACTGATGTTGCGCAAATAAGATCTGATCAATTCAAATGTATGCTTACTAATAATATCCGTATACGTATAAGGTATAAGGTATAGATATAAGCAGATTTATATGCATATTTAAAACTTGGGGCGGTTTTCAATAATTTATGTGCCGAGTCGACCTATAACTATGTATAATTATAACCCGTTCAACCAGATCCCCAACTAAATTAGAACGATATGTAGCTAAGCGTAGTTTAGGGAGAATATAATTTGTAGAGACCTTCACTCCAAAATATACATATACAAAATGTACATATATGAAAGTGAAAAATGCTTGGATTTTGGGATTTTTGTTATATAGGGTTACATGTAGGCACTGACGAGGGCAGACTTAGTCCCTGTCGCTGTAACAGCACCATTTGTCGGAAGATTATAAGTATATGGACATACATAGCTTTTCTTAGTTTTCAAGTACATTTCTTATGTGTGTGTGTGTGATAAATCGATCTCTATATTAAAGTGTTGCTTGGTTTTCGTTACATTTACAGCTGCTGCCTGCTCTTGATCATTTGCACGCTGTGCTACGGCCTGGTTGGTGCTCAGGACGATGGTGCGGCCGTTTCGCCGGCGAAGCGTATTGCAGCACTGCGTCGTCCTGTTGGCAAGGCGGCCAAGGCCACAACCACAACAACAGCAGCGCCAGCGTCCAATGATGGCGCCGAGGAGGACGATTACAATGATGAGGCCGCCGCTGGCGAGCACGGCCAGTATGGTGATGAGGGCGATGAGGCGGCTGGCAGTTCCACAACGACCACAACGACAGAGGCGCCCAAGAAAGTAGGTCCCGTCATACGCCCGTTCCGCTCCAACGATGATTTCCTCAACTCGCTGAAGCGTCGCCAGCAGAATGCCAAGAAGCATCGCGCCGAAAAACTGCCAGTAAGCAGCAAGCCGGCCAAGAAGAACGATGAGGGCTCCGGCGAGCAGGAGGAGGCTGCAGCAGCGGCTGCAGCACCAGCGGCAGCGGCGCCAGCTTCAGCCAAGGGTTTCAAAGGCAATACGGCATGTAAGTTAAATGAGATTGGATTGGCTTTATCAGTTTATGATATGACCTTCACCTTTATTATATCCAATCCAAACTGCTTTTCAGTGAGCCGTCGCAAGCTGTCCAAGCCCGGCAAAGCTACGCCCGAGCCAGCGGTTGAGGATGCCGCCGCCGAGGAGTCCGAACAACAGCAAAAGGAGGAGACAAAACCCAAGCGCCCCATTGGACGTTTACCTTCGAGGAAACGCAACTAAACAGCAGCTCCAGCTCCGGTAGCAGTAGCAGGACAGCATCAATAGCAACACAGCAACTTTGTCAATTGTCAACCTTGTCCTTGCCTCTCCTCTCACGCCACAGCCACACCACTATCACTACTATCTATATCTAGCTCTCTCACACTCACACTCTCTTACTCTCACACAGACGCACACAACTCACAAGACCAGCGCTATATGGCAGCCTGATCCAGATCTGCCGTTTAGTATTTCATTATCGGAAATTCGATTACAAAATGATATTACGATTACGCTTCTCTCGAAATGGAAAACTGAAGCTATATTTAAGTCTGGGGATCGGTATCAATGCATATGCTTTGTAGCTGTATCATGAAAGAAAGACTGAAGACTGAAGGTCCGTTATTCTACAACAACAAAGAGAGTGACATCGTGCGCAGAGAACAAACTAAAACCCAAACCCATATCCCTTGCTTGCGCTATCTCCATCTCCATAGTCTTTACTTCATGTGTAGCTATACAAGGATGATAATGATGCTGATGGATACGGATGGACAGGCAGGTCATGTGAGATTATTTTGGCTTTGAAATTTAAAACAAATATCGCTAACAAAACAGATCCTTTTGAAAGGTTATAGAATAATTTGTATTTGTCTCATGAATTCTTCAAGTTTGAGAGTTTGTATTTCATTCACATTGGAAAACTGAGAAAAAAATGGCGCTTTAATGTATAAAATATACGCTTCACAGATGTTAGGGTACTTTAACTTTGCCATGAAGTTGGTGAATTAAAAATTACAAGTTTTAGTTTTATAAATCTTTAAAAATGATTTTCATGTATACTTTTCAAGAACCAAATGACGATGAGTCGGTAATAGCAGGTGGCCCGTTTGTCCGTCAGCCGAGTCCCATACATAGTATAAAGGTATATACATATGTGTTCTACAAAGTAACATAAAATAGGGCAAATCGAACGTCTACATACACATACATGCGCATTCATTAATCTCTCTCTGTGGTTTTAGCATCGTGTTTATTTTTACGCGCACAAACGCAATGCCTAAATGTGATTGTACTGTTTGTATTTTGTGCGCGACCACTGTGCGCTATCTATGCTATCTGTTAAGCGTATAGGATCTTCGGCCAGCCAGCTGCTGGGCATTCCTATTCCTTTCTTTCTTGCTTTACTATTTACATTCACAAACAACAAAATCAACACCCAAAATCCACATCCATTTCTCACCATTATGTATGTATGAGTGCTCGAGTGTAAGTAATTCATATATGTATAAATGTACCATGTATTCTTCATATCGCACTATTCTATTTAGACCATCAATTAAAAAAAACAATTAAGCAATACAAAAAATAATAAATAATATATACAAAATAAAGAAATTTGTTATATTCCACGATATGAAATACTTTCCTTTCTTTAAAAACAGGGAGGTGTTTTTGTTATCCGTTTTCGCGTTTGGCTCAATAGGCATTGCAATAAGGCAATCATCTACAGGACACATTCACAAAACTCAGTGTTCGGTGTGCTATACCGACCGGTTGAATAGTTTAAGAACGGCGAGAACGTTCCGTTAATGGAAGGAAGGTAAGAGACATTGTTCGACCCACAGCAGAGACAGCCTATGGCCCACATGGCTTGAACAAGTTAGCTCTAACCGACGTAATTGGTGACAGATTGTCATTAAATACCTAGTAGTTCTCTTATGCAACTTTTGCTCTTACTTATGATAACTAAAAAAGCATTCTGTAACAATGTCTGAAGACTCACTCTATGGATTTGTGCGGCGTCTGTCAAAAGCTCGGAATAATAATATTATCCGGTAATAGTTGTCCTTGGTTCCTTGGATTTCGTGTTCTGCTTATAGCCTGTACTCTCTCGCATGTGCATGACGGTATGGCATTATTGCGACAGTCTGCGTGTCCCAATCACTGATATATAGCTACAAAAAGACAGTGAGTGATAGGACTCGTAGTTAAGACTTTCGCCAACATTATCCACCAAACTCTTAATTTATGTTGCAGCTCCATTTCATGCCTGTATATATATACATATATATATATATATATATATATATATATATATATATATATATATATATATTTAATCAGCTTAAAAGTTTCAAAACAAAAAAAAATACATACAAAAATACATGGATATATGTGTATGTATATAAGTATTAGTTAATCTAGTTTAAAAATCCTTCTAAAATATGTAATTTATATAAGCCACAGGGGGGAGGGGGTGAATATTATCTTATCTTATCTCATTTATCAGTATCATCAACATCATCATTTTATATGTATAGGTTAGATATGAACAGCTAAGTACTTGGTATGTTCTGTTCTGTTCTATTAATGTTATGATAAATTTTCTTCAACCAACAAAAATGAAAAAATATATATATATATTGATTATTTTGTATATACAATTTGCTTTTGTTTCCTTTTGTTTTTATCATGCATTTTATAAGAATACAATTCAATATGATTTGATCTGTTCTAGTCGTTGTTTGGGCGTGTCGCTTAAGACTAAGTTATTATAAAAATATATAATATTCGAACAATTTGTAGATTAAAAAAAAAAACACCTACACACAAACATACTTTGAAAAGAACTGAGCCCGCAAACGGCTTAGCTTCGTGTTTTTTGGTGAAAAAAATATTGTATTCAATTGAATCATTACGATCATTAATTTGGGCAGTTGTAACATAAAAGTTAACATAATTATGAATTATATGGGTTTGCTCTACATATTTGGAGGACAAACTGAAATTGTCGAAATATTCTTAGGAATGGCTACCTAAACTTTAATATTTATCTATATGATACCATCAACAAACGCTGCTTGTTCCTCGTACATATCATAATTTCTCAAGGATTTTTGATTTAGAGTTATTGGTGTTACACATATACAAAATACTTTTCATCAGGATGAACCTACGTTATAGAGGAGATGATAAATACGGCCCTTAATACGTATATGTACATATTATCTATTGCGTACTTCTGGGCTGTTTGGATTCCTGCGTGGAGAAATTTTGTAAACGCTTCAATTTATAGGTTCGTTTTTGTGTACCTTTCTGCGAAAATGAAGGTAAAGTTCAATTGGGTGCCAACGTACAGCCCCCAACTATGAGAGCCAAGAGATTGATATTTTCACACAAGCTAGCAAGGTGAGCACTAAGAAGCCCTTTCGGAAAATTCAAACTGTAGGTGTATCCTAAACTGTGGCAAATTAAATACGAAAAAGGTTTATATGTCAATGGGGGCGAGGAAAAGTAAGAATCTTTTGAACAAGTCGACGATGCCACACACCTTTTATAGGAAAACGGAAACTTGTCATATCTTAGTGATTACGTAACAATGAAAGTTGGTAGTTTGGTACATTTTAGCTGATTATTATCAAAGACAGTTTGTAAATTATTCTATGGAATTTAGATTCGGAAGAGTTCACAGAAGCACACCCTAATATTAAGTTTTCTGCCGGGGACAAACGACTCTGTCGAGAACTACAGTTTTTGTTTTGATACGACGAAACGGCTGCGAGAAAGAGAGACGAAAAAAGAGAGCGGGCGCGCCAAAAACACACAAATAACTCCAATATGATTTGAGGAGCTGGCCCATAACGCGAAGTCCAGCGCAAAAGCCTTTAAAAAATGCTGAAAAACTTTATGGCTCCTTACTGGGTGAGCATATATCTATGCGGTAATATACACTAATATATAAATAATTCTTAACTTACTAACATTTGCTTTCTTTCAGAAGCCATCCCTCAAACAGGTTTCCGGGTCTTCAGACAAGCAGCTTAGGAAAGCATTAAAATAAAAAGGAATTTGAAAAATTTCATCATTAAAAAGGAATGCCAATGAAAGTATATTAAAATGAAATTGAACAATTAAAAAGGGGCTATTTTAAGTCAGGTCTGGTATGTATATATATGTATGCATGTATGTATGTATAAAACACTCAGAATGGCTTCTGTAGTAAGTGGATTTTAGAATATGTTTGTATGAAAATTACAATATTCCTGCTTCAGATTGAATTGAATTGGTAGAGATACATAGAATAGATACACATAGATAAGATACAATAGTCTTTCCATTCATTTCGTTTCGTTTCTTATGCATTTGTTGAAAGGCACATTTGCGTTCTTACACTTATATTAAGACAAAACCTTCGTCATCAATTAAACAATAACAATTACTATGATTTAAAATTCAAAATGAAAAATGGTGCAATGGAGTTTGGACCATAATGCTAAATGGGATTGGAATTGATTGGTTTTCGGTTTTGTTTCCTAGTTCTTAGATAGGTTTAAAGTTATCAATGGAGGTGATAGGAATGGTCGATAATCGATGGATGGGCAATAAGTACAGTTAGTTTAAGTATCGATAGCAAAAGCAATCAATTCAAATATTACTAAAAACTAGAAGTAAAACAAGATTTACGAAATTACAAAAAAAATAGAAAAAATGACAAAATTACAAAATTCAAATGCGATTGCCATATGAGAGTGCTCCTTGGTGTTAATGATGGCATTGTCCTTCGTCTGTGATCTGGATCTGGATCATGGCAATGGGGAGGCGGGGGCTGGGCCTGGACTTATGCATATGCCATGTCAGGGCCATTATCACAGAGCGTTGACGAGCAGAAACATAACAAGCAGCTGTAGCTGCCGCTAGAGCTGGGGCTGTAGCAGTAGCAGCAGGAGCGTGAGAGCCGCTGCATTTGGAGTTGCATTGTCTATGAGTGTGTGTGCCGCGTATTCCGCATCAATGGCACCAGCAACGACGGCGGTCCGGCCTGCCGCAGGAATGGATGGGCCAGCAGTTCGGCGGCAGTGGCACGCTGTGCCGGATCCCGAACGAGCATGCGATCCAGAAACGATTGCAGGCGCGGCGACACTTTGTGGGCGTTCTTCAAGTTTGGCGGTTGCATGTCCCGGATGCGTCGCATCGCCTGCAACGGCGGCTCGTTGAAGAAAGGCGGCTCGCCGTCCACCATTTCGATAACCATTATGCCCAGCGACCAGATGTCCACCTCAGGTCCATAAGGCAGGCGTGATATGACCTCCGGTGACATCCAGTAGGGAGTGCCCACCAGGGATTTACGTTTGGGCAGCTCCTGTGACACCTGTGCACAGAAACCAAAATCGGAAAGTTTGACGCGTCCATCGGCGGCCAGCAGTATCGAATCCGACTTGATGTCGCGATGGATGACACCCTGCAATGGAACCAGGTATCGGAAACGGTTAATGGAAATGTGTAACAATTTTGTATTTGTTATACCATTCACAAAATGGTATATTCACTTTGTCAGGAAGTTTGCAACGCACAGAAGGCAGAGTTTCCGACTATATAAAGTATATATATTCTTGATCATGACAAGGGGAATCGTCTGTGCGACCGTCTGTTTCAACACAGATATCTCAGAAGTCTCAAAAGCTACATAGCTGAAATTTTTACCAAATGCTTCTTCTGGACAACTTTATCCCATTGCTCCCATATAACCGATTTTTGTGGAATGAACTCTTGTGAGCATAACTTTTCTGTTTTTCGTCCAAATTTAAAAAAAAAAATCGTTTTGTATCCTTTGTATCCACAGTAGCCCCACGCCCACCAACCAGATTTTATCTAGGTCGGTTGTATATTTACAATGTGAATAGTATATAAGCTTCGACAAGCCGAAGCTAGCCTTTTCTTGTTGCTTTTGTGTGTTATGTATCGCGAGGCCAGTGGTTTTCACTTAACCAAGCCCACCCTCGGACACCCGCACCCGGACAGACATTGCCTCCGCTATCGCATTACATGCACGCACAGTGGCCCCTTATTCAGTAGAGAGAAGAATAGAAAGAATGCAAAAAAGGAAGGTAAAGGTAAGGAAGGTCTCTGCTTTAAAGCGTGACTATTATATATTATATATTGTATAATGGCAATTGAAAATATTAAACACATGCTCGACGTACTCATACCACTGTACGGGCGGCGGCAGTGGCGACATTTAGAAATCGAAACCGCGCAGTGCACAAAAGCGAAGGGCGAAGAAAGCGCCACAAATGGCAATGCAAAGAATTGAACCCACACGCCCGCCCCGGCGCTCGCCGACACCCGAGCTGAAGACCAGACCATGCTGAAAAATCAAAAAGAAACCTCCAACTCGAGGCTGGGGCTGTTAAACCATGCTGGTCACGCACCTGTGAGTGCAAATAGGCCAACGCCTTCAGACACTGCTTGCAGACGGTTGCGATTTGCTCCTCATCCATCCGCGAATGGGTGACAATGTCGGTAAGGGCGCCGCCCTCCAGATACTCCATGACCACCCAAAGCTCGTCGTTGACCAGAAAGCTGGAATAGGTCTCCACAATGTTCGGATGATGGTAGTCTCGCATGATGACTACTTCGTTGAAGAGGAGCTCGCGTCGCTGCTGCTTGCGTAGATCCATTTTTTTGACGGCCACCTGGCGACCTGTGAACCGGAAGCAAAACAACGGTCAGAATTGAAATTGGAATCCAAATGCAGTTCGGCTCCATTTCTACTCAAGCCCCGCCTGCTCACCTGTGGACTTATCGGTGGCAATGCAAACTGTGCCCGTGGAACCCTCGCCAATCTTGTTGAAATGATCAAGATTTTCGCGGGGATCCCCCGCCGAAACGACCATTTGGAGGGCTGCACGAAATTGTTCATGAGTCAAACGCTGCTCCTGCTTTGGCTGCCCAGCCTGTGCGGCCTGAGCAGCCTGGGCGAGGGCATTATTAGTACTGGCGCCACCACTGGAGCTGGAGGCACGCGACGCGGACTTGGGATGATTGTGTGGTGGGTACTGCTGCACATGCAGGGGATTCTGGTTTTGGTCGCCGACTCCAGGCATGACTGCCACTTGTTTTGCTTGCTGCGATGCAGGATACATGGGGAAATTGCCGATCCCGTTACCATTGGCATTACTGCTATGGTGCGCATGCGCATGGGAATGGGAATGACTGTGGGAGTGGGTCGAACGCGTCGCACTGGTCACAGAGCCTACCGGCGATGTCTGTTGCATTCCAGGCGGTGCTGGTCCAACGGCGGTACGGTACGCTTGGTCGGTGCGCACTGCCAGAGGTCCAGTCGCGCCGTTCGGATGCGGATGTTGACTGGGGTAGAACATTGGGTGCGACATAGTCGGCTGCTTGAAGCCAGAAGCGGAAACGGAGCCAGGCGTGAGCGTAGATGCGATTGGGACTGCGTCCTCCTCGGGCACAGAAGGCGGCACATTAGCCATACGGCGCAAACGCGGAGGACTGGAGCTGCGCAATGAGTTAGAACGCGCCACATGCGATGTCTTGGGCAGGACAATGCCAGACGACATGGCAGCCTCAATAGTATCGCCGTTTCCGCCTCCAGCAACCATATGCATATGTTGCTGCTGTTGGCCGGATGCACCCATCATACCGCCGACTCCAACGCTGCTAGCATTAGAACCTGAAACAGCGGCCATAATCATTGTGCTGTTGCTATTCAGCGATGTGGTGTCTGCCTTGTTGTTATTGTGATGCGGACGCACGATGGTCTTCAGGTCGAGTATCTCTGTGGGCGTGATCTCGGAGGGGTCGACCAGCGGCAATGGACGATTGGTTGACTTTAATATCTGATTGTTGCCCACGATGGAGGCCCACTGCAGGGGCAGGCCAACATATTTGTTTTCTCGTTTGTCAAACCCCGTATGAACACGATGCTCGAAGTTGCTTGGCATCGAGATGAGCGGTTTCTTCTTCTTTTTCGAAAACATTTTCGGGTGCTCCGTTATGGCGCCTGCGACTCCGCAGAGAATGACAGCAGCGAGCGTCACCGAGCGTTATGTTCCACCTATACGAGTATGAGTATAACTATAACAGTTTTACCGTACCCGTTCCCGTCGTAGTTTGTTGACTTTTCTTTTACCGCCCTTTTACCATCAAACACAAGACAGCAACAGCAACTGAGCAGCAGCGATGTCTTTTACACAAACACACACAATGACGTACACGTACACACGCACGCACGTACACACATAGTGACGGATGCGAATTGGGTTGGTTTTGGTTTCTGTTTCTCGCAATGCTTATGCGTAGTTGTTCCAAAGTTTGCTTTCATATGGCCAAATTGCATTATTCAGCGATATAGTGGGTGAACGTATTGATTACAAACATAAAAGTACACTTAAACTTGAACCGACGGGGACAAAAACAAACACAGTTGAAAACAAGAAAAATAAAATAAGGCATTAATCGATATATTTCAGCTTTACCAACACACCATACATAATCTATCGATATAAATTGTATGGCGATAGGTTAGTGGCACTCCTCTTCCAGACTGAAATTGAATTTAGCGCCAACTTTTGAATGCATATAAGTCAACGATGCTTTTTGGGCATGAGTGCAAGTGCCAGATGATGATGGCCTTGATGGGAAATCACTTATTGGTCATTATTATTTGTAATCATGGTTCCCTAACTGTACAGCAAGCAAATTTGCCGTTATGTTACTTGCTTGGCTGATCAATGTTTTCAAAATGAAACACGTTATATCATATATCTTATTCTTGTTTGTTTTTAATTATCGTACCGTACATATGTATGTGTGTGTGTATTTACTTATTTACATGAATCCATATTCTTAACGCTGCTTGGTTTACATAAATGGTGTTTGCTGTTGTTGTAAGTGATTGGGTGACCATTTTAACAAATTTAAGACTTGTTATTGGCTTACAAAACGATCAATTTAAAAATTATATTTCTATATATATAATCATTCATAAACAGATCTTGATTTGTTTTGCTATATATGCATTGTGTATGCTTGCCCCCATTTGTACAAATTTATTTTTTCTCTTTTGCTCTCCCTATTATTTTACTATGATTTATTTGTTTTTTTGTTGTTGGTTTCTGTAAGAGAATCGAAAAACAATAACAAAATCGTCTGCCTTTATCATGTTTCTTTTTATGTATGTATGTGTAGGTCCTAGATCTCGCTATTGCTATCCCGATCCCGTTCCGAGACTGCCTCTGTTACTCATACGCAGCGTAGCGGCATTATGTTGCACTTAAAAATTGCCTAGAGAAATCCATTGTTATTATACATACATATATAAATAAGTATATATATTTTTAGTTTTTTTTGCGATAATTCTTTTTAACACTCTCTCTGCTGCTTCTTTTGTTGTCGTTTCTGTTGTTTTTGTATTTTTTACATTATTTTTTAAGAAATATAAATATGCTTTTGTATAATTCGAATTATTAACTTATGTATGTATATTTGTATAAAAGCGCTATAACTCACAAATACAAAGAAAAAAACAGTATTTTGTGTAAATATATGTATATATATGTATGTATGCCAAAGGGACGGGAGAGCGTGAAATGTAATAAATAATTAACTGATCAAAATTAAAAACACATCCATAAATATAGCTGATGAAATGTACAATTGTTGGTCTGCGTAATTGGTTACTGTTTTTAAAAATTACAATTTAATTTAATTAACAACTTTACTTTCGCCGTCGTCCATTTCCATGAAAGAAAGACCAGAGATCAATTATTGGATCGTCGGACATGAGGACAATGTAACGTCAATATGTACAAAGCATACGCTAGTGAATAACTGCTTACGCACCCATGATCGTTTGTCGTCTCGATACATTGGTGACGTGATGATAATGCGCTGCATAACAGAACATTTGGTCTTTCTTTCAAGTTCGTTCCCAGTTGGTGTGGCTGCACCGTCATCATCATTATCATATTTCTCTCATTGCACGACATACATATATATACAAAATATTTACAAATGCATATACATATATATATATATATATATATATATATATATATATATATATATATATATATATATATATATATATATATAAATAATATATAGTTTCTATTTATATTCATATAATAATATGGATTTCTTAATAAGAACTAAAAAATGTTATATATAAATCAACGAAAATTGAATAAAAATCTAAACTATCATTATTTTTTTATTATATATATATATATACATATATATATATGTATATATGAAACTTGGCGCTCGTTTCCTTGTATCCCGCTTATATATGTGTGTATGTGCTTGTGTTGGTTGAATTAGCAACAAAACACGAGGCAAAAGGAGGGCAACCTTCATTATGTTGGGATGATCAAGGATCGCGGCGGTCTGTCATCTATAATCTTTCTTTCAGTTTCCCGGTTTTCGAGTTTTGTGCGCCGCACAGACTTCTTATTGAAATAATGTGTTCTTCCAGCCGACCCGCTTCTCCCCCTTTCTGTTGTTATTGAGTTCAGTCGTTGTTGTCGTCTGCTAAGGATCGGTTCCGCCAGTTCGGTGGCGCACTAATCTGTAGCGACTGCGTGGCGTTTGTAGGTTTTGGCGTTGACTATGTTGATGTTGGCTATGATGGATGCCATGAATGGTGGACCCATGCGCTAGCCCTCTACCTGTCTTAGCAACTAACTCCTCCTCCGCTTCCTCAGTAATTTTGCTTTCTTCTGCGTTCTCTACTGATGATGCTGCTGCAGCTTTTTCATTTACTTCTTCATCCTCTTTATATTCATTGTCTTCGTCGTCGTCATATTTCTTGTTCTTCTTGTTAAGCACCTGACGGCGTTTATGGTTGTGGGTTTCAAAAATCTCCTGCTGTCCAGTTGTTGCTGTTTTTCTCGTCGCTATTGTTGTTGTTATTGTCCGTACTCCGGTAGCTTGTAATGTTGCTCCCAATGAGGCACTAATGCCACTGCTGTTGCTCCGCACAAAGCGATATTTGTTAAGGCTTTGCCTCAGCTGCTGTTGGCGACGCTGCTGCAGTTGATGTAGCTCATCTTGGAGTTGCTGCTTGCGCTCGTTAAGCCGTCGGCTACGCCGTTGAAACATTGTGGATACCGCCATTGGCTGCCTATGCGATTGCCTAGAGGGGAGGTGGCCCAAAGTTACCACAGATGCCTCCGAAGTTGCGGCTGCTATGCTTTCGTCTCTGTCGGTCTCCGTCAGCTTTA
The DNA here is from genome assembly GCA_037043425.1 of Hirtodrosophila duncani. Classification (NCBI taxonomy): domain Eukaryota; kingdom Metazoa; phylum Arthropoda; class Insecta; order Diptera; family Drosophilidae; genus Hirtodrosophila; species Hirtodrosophila duncani. The sequence goes on along the minus strand of JBAMBM010000704.1, from coordinate 291,284 downwards.
ATTCGGTTCCAGGTCCAGATTGCGGTCCAGTTACAGTTCCAAGTCCCAGTTCTGTCCAACGTTGTCTACTGCTGCTGCCCCTGAAAGCCATTAAGGTGGTGGTGGCGGTGGCGCCGACGCTGGAGGCGGCATCTCCAACGACGACAGCCGATCCCGCCGAGGCCACTTCTACCGAGGTGGTAGACGGCGCATCGGCGCGCGTATCTTGCGTCGCGCCATCTGTGAGTTCTGGGCACCGCTGCCGGCGTTTGGCGGGTTGAAGCTGCGGAGGATTGCAAAAATGGATTCATTAATAGTGGGTTGTGCTTCATCTTGGCTGCAGGAGCGCAGGAGGAGTGGCAGCAACAACTGTACAACAATATGAGAGCACGGGTTGCGATGCGATGCTAAGCGAGCGTTGAACACACACATAGATGTAGATATAGCAGCTTGATTCAAATATGCGAATATCGTAGACTTTAGCACCCAGCATGAATGCATTCATTCATTCTCGACATCATTCATCAATACGCGCATACAACATTGAAAACTCATTGTTGGGCTATGAATGTTGTATGAGCCTGTGTTTCATTTGTGGTTGTGGACGCATTAATACTGGGCTCCGTCATTAAAATGCCTTAACGCTCTTTCCCGATCTTCAAGCAAATGGTGTTGGATGTGGAGCTGCCCCTCATTATCATAAATACAAATAAACAGAGACACATACATACACAATGCAATGATTAACAGAACATAGCGAATGTACAAAGAAAAAAAAAACATTAAACAGAGAGACGGGCGGTTCCATTTAAAATTCAATTCAAAAATCATTTCATGTAATTTAAAAAGCAAAAACTTGTGTAAAAAACATAAATGAAATGAATGCCTTATACATAAATTAACGGTAAATGCAAAACAAACACAGTTACTTATGTAAACAATTAATAAAGCAAATGGCGAGTGCGTGTTTGTGTGTGTATAACACTTGTAAGTTCTTTGTAACTTCAGTCGGCATGTCTCTGTGCCTGTGTGTGTGTGAGTGAGCGGGGAAATGGCGTTAACGCAGAGCCAAGTCAGTGTGTATGTGATAACGAATTTTCACATATTGCCAATTATGTATAGACGACGAAAACAATAACAGTAAGACAACCAAAATTCAGAAAACAAAAACACAAACTAGTAAGATAAGCGGACAATTAATCTTCGGTTGAGAACCAAAGCTTTATTACCTTCGCAGATATGAAATGTACATCATCAAAATAATATCTTGTATGAAAGTGCACTGCTTGAACCCTGCTTTTATTATTCACTAACGGACGCGCCCCGCGGCTGCTCTGTCTACTTGTTTTTCTGTGTCCATATCTCTGTACAGGCAATTCAAGGATAAGGCAGGCAAGCCCCTCGTTTAAACCTTGATAGGTTTACAGAAAAGGACATGCGGGTGGTGGATGTACAGCTGGTAAATTGCGTTTGCATAGAAACGTTGGCATAGACAGACAAGTGGTCTTGACAAAGATATAGGGCATTCTGCAGCAAGGTATTTTTGTATGTTTTTATTTTTCTTGAACAACAACAAAATTAAGCGATATTTTGCCGTTTCTACTATTGCTGTTCATTGTTCGCTTTCACTTGGAGCAAACGCAAGAGATGCAAATGCAGCAGTTGCCACCATCTCGACCTGGTTTAGTCAGATGTTGTGGTTGGTGGTTAGTTAGTTAGTTAGTTGTCCTCGTCGTCTCCTCTGTCTTCTACTTACGCAAATATATTGGCTGACGCAGGCGTGGCAGCGCCGGCGCTAAATTGAAACGGTGCTGAGGCGGCATTTGTCGTTGACTGCAAAAGATACATATTTGTGTGTTGGTTTTGGTTTTAATCATCACAGCTTTTCCTTGTTTCATAATATATAATTTTGTTCGTTTTCAATTTTCGAGGGAGTGGGGGGATATGTGTGTGCACGATGGGGGGTGTGTACTTAGTGTGTACTTATTTTGTTTTTGATTTGATTTTTTAGATTATGTTATCATATTAAAGGAAGATATATGCAATCAGGAGGATCGTCGTTTTGGAAAAAACTATTCTTGAACATTAATGTTTTAAGATATGTACATGAGATTTGGTGAAGATTCTTCTATTGATGATGATTAATGGAAATCAAATGTGAGTTTTATTTATTGTAACTCAACATTAGTCAATTTTTTAGTAATAATAATCATAAAATTAAAATAATCATAAAATTGTACAACTTCAAAAGAAAAAAACACATGAAATGATTGAAAATCCTTGTTGCCAATTTTTCTGCGTGTATGTTTTTGTACTTGTTGTATGCACGAGTATACTATATATAACTTTTAATTTACTATAACTATATGAATAGGAATGGACATTCCAGAATCTATACGTAATGGACGCTATGTACAGCAAACTGTGTATAAATATATAATTGTTTAATATATCAATATATACAGTGTATATATACAGGAAATTAAAGATGGAGAGAGTGGAATATAGGAGAGTGAGGGGCGCGAAGTAACAGTATGGTGGTTATCAACAAGTATGTACAGAGTAAATAGACATGCAAAAGCGATAGCAAATTTGTTGTAAAAATTATACATACAAAAAAAGGAACGATGTAAGCGAAAATCATGTAGCACAGTTTCGAATTCGAGAAACTACCATCACTACACAACCATACAGTTAGCATAAATGAATAGATCATAGATTTACATATATATATGTACATACGAGCATATGCATTGCGCACAGAGTACATACAGAGACAAAGGTTAAATAGAAAACTCTGCAGCAGCGTAGTTTCTACCGGAAATTGTTTTGCAACGTATTGTGCAAACCAAAATTAGGCAGAAGCTGCGCTGCCTCTGTAAAGCTACGTAGCTGTGGAATCTATGTCTCTTTATGTACAGTAGTCGGCACATATATTTTGACAAGCCAGTGTCCTTTTATACTCGTGCGCCAGTAGAGTAAACGAGCAAATGTATGTAGCAGGCAAAAGGAAGCGTTTCCGACCCCATAAAGCATATATATTCTTGATCAGGAGCAACGGCCGAGTCGATCTAGCCATGTGCGTCTGTATGAACACCCAGATTTCGGAGACTAGAAGATCTAGGGTAACCAAATTTGACTTCCCTAATGTGTCGCCAGATCAAGTTTGTTTGGAGATAGTAAAAAATGGGTCATGCACACAGCGACATGAATAGAGATCTTAAATGCGTAGAACGGGACTTTTCTCCAATCCTTGATAGATTTCGTCACAAACTGTCTCCAAACAGTCTTCAATAGTAGTAGAGGCGTATTTTTAATTGATATAAATAATATTAATCATTTCTTTTTAAGTTTTATACTTTTTAAAACTTTTAAATGCTGTACATAAATATGTCAAAATACTTATGGCAAATGTTAAAGTCTAATACACCTAATGTAATTATAAAACATTGCAAAAAACATTGGAAATGTTAATAAAGTGTGTAATTTCCTACTGCTATGCATTTTTTAGATAGATGACTGGCTTGTCAAAATATATGTGCCGACTACTGCATTATGTATATTCTATGCCTTTGAACATGTTCTGTTCATGTTAATTATCTGATCTACATAAATATGTATGTAAATGCTTACAAACATATGTAAATGCTAACATATGTCTTTTAAACAACATGCGCAGGTGCAAGAGGAAAGGCGGATGGGTGATTTGTGGGTTTATCAGGTGAACAAAAGCATGAGAGATGATCAAAACTATAATATATATATATATATATATATATATATATATATATATATCAAGGAATATTATTATTACAAATAATGCTATTAAAATAAATATGTACGTGGGAATTGACAAAAGTGCACTTATATATATTTTCAAAAACATTGTGTTAGACTGACGCTGCAATTACTTTGATCAGATAATAGATAGGTGTGGGAGAGAAGCATAGGCATAGGTCGTATAAGCTACAATTTGGCAACCAACAAAACAGTTAAGTTTGAAAATTGGTTGGCTAATCAGTCTAATCAGTCCGTCCGTCGACTGATTGTAGAACCACGCACAGTCCCAACGGTAAAAGCTAGCAGCTGAAATTGTAATACATGTTGTATTTTATTGAATAGATGGGAAAGCTGCAAGTGGAACAAACTTCGGTCCACAATTTTTTTGGGTGAAATCAATAAATGCTTTTTACTTTAAAAAAGAACAATAAAATTCGATATTTAGGATCGGAAAAAAGAATATTCATTAATAGATGGACGTGTGGCTCTAATAAATTTATAGTGATTATGTAAAGAAAACAAGAGAAAAGGAAAATAATGAAATTGAAACTGAAGCTGAAGATAGGAAATACATGTGGTATGTGTATATTTTCTGCAGCATATAACCAATCGAACTTTTGTTAATCACCTCGTAGATGATCTACAAATATGTATACATGCATGCATACATATGTAAAATGTGTATACACAAAAGTATAACGTATGTATTTGGATATTGCTGCATTTAATTATGAGTATATTGTTGTTATACATAATAGCTTTTACCTGCATTTGGGGCGTTGCTGATGTACCGGTAAAGTTAAACATAGGTGAAGAAGTGCCAGTGTTGCCGCTGGTTGGAGCCGCTGCACCAAACTGGAAGACACGGTTCTGCGTTGGTTGATTGATTCGATGGATTCGATTTGTTGGCCCATTTAACAGTAGGATGTTTGGTGGATAGAGGAGTTGTAATCGGTAGCATGTAGTATTTCGTGCCCGTGCCCAAAAGTTTAACAGAGTACAGAATTTGGAAGTTGCATAATAGGAGTATATATAAAATATATATTGGTATACAACAACACATCAAGAGATCAAGAACAAAATTCAATTATTCAAGGCACAAAATAGTAGTTTTTTTCCAATGTTCGTAGAAAAAATCAAAGAAAAAGAAAAAGAGAAGAAAAAAAGTTGTAATAAGCAAAGTGTTACTTAGTTTTCCTTTTTGGTTTTTCTTGTTGTTACATCAATCATAATATTACATTTACACAGGCACACACAATCGTATAGTAAAAACATTATAATGGTTAAATGTTAAAATTAACTGCATACGTAATGCAATTACATACATACATACAATCGCTTTTACTTTTATATTTGAATGTTAATGTGTTAGTGTTACTTTATTTTACCGTTACTACTACTGATACAAGCAAAACAGAAGCAGAAACGACCGACACACACACACACGCACACTTTAATAAATGAATGAGAGCGAGAGAAAACAAGCATTAACTATAAACAACAACTCTACACCTACATCCACAAAATTATTGCCTATGTTCTGAGTTTGAGTAGCTTTTTTTTGTTTCGTGTTCCATTGTTATGAGGGTGTGAGGGGTTGGGATGCATATGCAGATTGTGTGTAAGAGCGAGAGTGAGCATGAGTTTATGTGTACTGTATACTGTACTGACGGTGTTTTGGTGGTATTGGTATTGTGTGTCTTGTACTTACATCGCCACCCGTTGGGGCCACCGCATTAGCTGTAAAGTTAAAGGCCGCCGCCGTCTGCGGTCCGGATGTTGAGGATGCGGCGTTTACGGAGCCGGTGAAGTTGAACGTCGGCTTGGGTATGTTGACAGCATTGCCAGCGGTCGCCGCATTGCTGGTCGCTGTGCCAAAATTGAAAGCTCCAGTGGCGACCGGCTGTTCAAAAAATTAAGAGGCATGAGACGCTGAGACTGACTAACCAAGCAGGGAAGCTGGATGCTGGATTTTTTGGACTTACCATTGCGGGTGTAACTGCGGCGGCACCAAAGCTAAATGCCGGCTTTGGCAGTGTCGCGGTTAATGGAACCACCGAAGCTGGTGTTGTAGCAGCAGCAACCCCTCCAAAGACGCCGCCACCGCCAAAGGCATTGTTGTTTGTATTGAATATGTTGGTAGCTGCAGACGATGATGATGTAGGTGCAGCTGCTGTGCCAAACGGATTACCAATGTTATTAAATATGGAGCCCCTACCTTCTGTTGGTGGCGGTGGTGCTGCTGCAACATTGCCAGATGATCCTGCCGGTGTCATCGATGAGTTTCCATTGCTCGCTGACGCTGAGGGCCAACCAAAGCTATTTGTGGCTGCTGTTGCCATCGCTGATGCTCCTGCTGCTGTTCCTGATGACTGGCCAAAAACGAATGGCGCAGTTGAGCCTGAGGCGGCTAAGCCAACGGTGGTGGCTGTTGGTGAATTGGCGACGGCCCCGTTGCCGCTGCCGAAGCTAAATAGGAGCGGCTGCTTGGTTGACGATGACGGCGTGGTGGTCAACGCAGTATTGGTGCTGCTGTTGGTGGCCGCCGTCGATTTCAAATTGGACGCCTGGCCAAATTGGAAAGCCGGGCTGTCCGAAGCCGGAGCGGGAACTGGTTCTGCTGCTGCCGGCTTCTGATTGCCAAAACCAAAGACAATTGGTGCCACCGACTGGGTTACCGATGTGGGGCTTGCAACAGGTGCTGTCCCAAAGCCAGTGCTGCTGGTGGTCAACATGGTGTTGGTATTGCTGGTGCTGCTCACTGTGGGCGCAAAAATGAACATGGGCTTCTTTGCCGGCGAGGTGGTGGTGGTGCTGCTGATACTGGATACGGCTGAGGGGGTAAAGCCTGTGAAGAGATTTCCTGCAGTCGCAGCCACTGCAGTGCCAGTGGACGTGCTGCTGGCCGGTGTCGATGATAACGATGATGCTCCAAATATAAATGCTGGCGCAGCTGTCGTTGTGGATGTGGGAAACAGTGCCGGTTTGCCGGAACCGGGGGTGGATGTGGCCGCCGGTGCTAAGTTGCTAATCGGCGCAGTCGTATCCTCCGCCTTGGCTATCTGTTGCTGCAGCAGATTGAAGGTAACCGTCTTGGGCGTGTCTGTGGCTTTAGCTGCCCCAAATTTCAAGCCCTCTACCGGCTTGCTGCTGTCTGCCACATCTGTGTCCTTGTTAACAACTGAGGAGAAGCCAAAGCTAAATTGAGGAGTGGTTGGAGCTGCTGCAACTGCAGCAGGATTTACTGTCGCCAGTTTGTTAGTGACGGCACCAAATCCAAAGGTGAATCTTGGCACCTGAGCAGCAGCTACCCCAGTTGCGATGGCAGTGGTAGCGGAGCCACTTGCGCCTGGCTTGAGCTGCTCACAGCAAATGCACTTGTTCCTGGACACATCATTTTGGGCCATGCAGGCATCGCACTCCCAGGTGGAGGCCTTTTGGGCAGCGGCCAGTTGCTGGAAGCCTGCATCCGCATCCGGCTCGGTCTTTCTGCTTCTGTTGGTCGCATCGCCCCCGCCGAATCCAAATTTGAAGGCGTTGCTGCTGCTATTGGAATTCGCCTGAGAGGATGATGATGTTGACGATTCAATGGCGCTGACAGATCGTGGCTTGGGCGTTTGGCATGCCACGCACTCTACTGAGCTTGACTGGTTCACCACGAGGCACGTGTCACACGCCCATGTGTTGACCTTGGGCTTGAAGGCGTTGCCAAAGCCTCCTGAACTGCTACTGCCGCCGCTGCTGCTGCTGTTGACAACGCTAGGTAATGATGATGTCGCTCCTCCTTGTGATGGTGCTACCAGTGGCAATGATGACTTTGGCGACTTGCGTGGCGTCTCACAGGCAACACACTGGCTGGCCTCCTCCTTGTTTGACACCATACACACATCGCATTCCCAAGCATTTACAGACTTTTTGAAGAGATTGCCAAACCCAGAGGTGGCGTTCGTGGCCATCGCCGGCGGCAGCTGGCAGTGAGTGGCTGCGGCAGCGGCTTCTCCTCCCTGCTTTGGCTTCGGTGTGTCGCAGGCAACGCATTTGCCAGCCTCAATCTTGTTACGCACCATGCACGCATCGCATTCCCAATCGCCAGAGAATTTCTTGAACTGATCGCCAAATCGGCAGCCAGTGGTCGCTATAGCTGGATTAGGGTTAGTTTGAGCCGGTGACGGTAATGACGATGGCGTCTTCTTCGCAGGCAGCATATCATCTACGATACTGGCGCTGGGGTGCAGCGTTATTGTTTTTGTCATGTTGTGGGTGCTCGTGGAACCATTAATAAGATGATTTTGCGTCTGCTGATCCAAGGGCGCAGGAGGATTAAAGTGAAAATTCTGGCCGGATTCGCAGTTAAAGGCGTTCACATTGTTGTTATTGTTGATAGCCTTGCTGCCGCCTTCCAGCTGAATTGGATCTGCGAAGCTATAGTAAGGATTACGGCGGCTATCAGCGACCATTGCGTGAGGAGGTGAGGAGGAGGAGGACGACGACGCAGCCGCCGCGCTCTTTTTCGCAATCGCTGGAGCAGGTGGCACTGACACAGGCACGTAGTTGAACTGGACTACTGGTGGTTTCACAGGAGCTGATAAAGTCGCCATTGGCACTGGCGCTGGCGGCGGTTTGATCACCAAATCGAATTTGGGTGCATTTGCCATATACGGAAACGTAATGTTGGGCAAGTTAAGCGGCTCGGGTGGAAGCTCCTGTTCCTCACACGACTTCTTGTCGCGTGTTTGATGGGAGAGTCGGGAGCGAATCTTATTGGTATGACTGTAAGTGTGGCTGCTGTGGTAATCCGCAGCAGGAACTACAGAAGCTGGAACTGGTGCCAGAAGCATCTTTGGCTTTGGCGGCACTGACGGCTGGTGCTTGGCATCCGCAGCCTCAGCCTGAGCCTGAGCCACATTCCTGGAACTTTGAGTAACGCGATGCAGGCGACGCCGCTCTAGTAGCTGCTGCATGGTGGGCACCAATAGTCTTGAGGAACGCACATCCGTTGGCTCAGCGCTGGAATGGTGGGCATTCACTTGGGAAGCGCTACGTGCATAAGGTTTTTGTGCGCGCTGGTTCCGGCTGGCTTGGTGCTCCTTGAGAGTGCTGCCCATTTTCTTGGCATCGATCAGTGGCGTGGAGTACGTGTCCAGCAGATGGAGGATACGCTGTGCCGTTTGGGAAACCACGCCTGCGCAGGCCTGATCCTTAGGGCGCATCTCCATGGCCTTTATGGCATAGCCGGTGCTGTTACCCAGGATGACCGATCCAGCCACCGGCGAGCTGTCCCCGGATTGGGCAGCGGCTGTCGTTGAGCCTTGGCTGAAGATGCGATTGTTGGTCGCGCTGCCGCCAAATACGGTGCGACCCCGATAGAATGGCGAGCGGGAGCCAGAGTCCGAACCGGAACAGACGCTCCTGGTCAGCAGCCGACTGTCGCTCAGTGCTGAGGTGCTGCCATATATGGATGCATTGAAGCGACGTCGATGATTCAAAGAGTTTAGCGATAGTGTGGAATTGTGATGATGCGGCGCTGTTGTAGAGCTCGAGCCGGTATTAAATATAGACTTTCGGCTTTGCAGATTGCCATAAAACTCTAAGTTGCAGTTGCTGCCATGATGAGCATGTGTTTGTGTCAATCCCAGGCCCAATCCCAATCTCAGACCGGCTTGGCTGCTCTCCGTGCTCCCGCATTCTGAATGGGAATCACCTCCACCTCCTCCAGCGGCGATGCGCTTAGCATTGATATTGTTGTTGTTATTATTGTTGTTGTTATTATTGTTATTATTATTGTTGTTGTTATTATTGTTTTTGCTAAGAAACAGATGATCCTGCTGGTGCTGGTGGCGGTGCTGATGAGACTGCAGTTGAGATTGCAGTTCCGATTGCGCCTCCTCGTTGATATCATCAATGGCGGTGGATGTGCGCCAAGGTGCGGCCAATTGACTGCCCATCAGCGACCGACGCTTATATCCGGGCAGATCGAGCACCGAGACGCGTTGTGAGTCGCTTTCCCTGTCCCTGTATAAAGAAGGAGAGCGCAATTAACCTGCAAGTTGGGATGGTTTCCTAAGGCATAACTAACCTCAGCGGCAGCTGCAGGTCACTGACCGCAAAATTGTAAGCGGGCTCGCGCTGCTGCTGCCGATGGATATAGCGGTACGGCAAATCGCGCTTGTTGCGCCTGGCCAACTGAGAGTGGAATTGGTTGTCGCCATGGCCACCACTGGCATTCGCATTGCCCACGGCGGGCGTGGAGGTATGCAGCTGGGGACGCTGGCGCACTGAGTTACTAACCGTTGTTTCCAGCTGTGGATGGATCTATAGTGAATGTGATTGAAATTCGAGAACTGCAGGGATTGGAATTAGGGAGCTTAATTTACTTACCTCAACCGGCGGCGGCTGCTGATCATGCATCAACCGTTTGCGTTTAAATGGAGGTGGTCGGGCTGCCAATTTCTGGGGCCCGTTAATATCCTCATCCTCCTCTTCGTCATCATCTTCAACATCATCATCCTCATTATCGTCGTCCTCGTCGTCATCGTCGAAATCTGGCGCTGCTGATTGCGCTGCCGCTGCCCTATTATCCAACTGGCGTTTGCGCTCACGTAGAGCCCTCAACTGATATTCAAGGTTCATTCTCGCCTGCTCATCTTCGGCGACCAGATCATGCTCGGTTATGTTGTCGGCCAGTGCAGCCTCTTCATAATCTAAGCCTTCAGCGTCAACATCGTCCACATCGAAGGCAGCAGCTGGTGCATCTTCGGCCGCTTCCAGTTCAATTTGGATGCGACGTCGGTTACGTTTCCTTTTGTGGGTACTGGTTCCCATGCCGGCCATGCCGACGCCCATCATCCTAGGTGCGCGCCCATTGTGCTGCCGCTGCTGCTGATGATCCCCGGCTGTAGCTGAGGTGGAGGATGGCGAAAACCACTTGCTGAGCGAATCTGGCAAAATGCTGGACACTCGCAACTTCACCTTGCCCATGATGGACTGTAAGCAGAGATAAGACGAGGACGACAACTCCAATAAAGCTCTGGGTTAACACTTGCAGCTGCTACTGTACTTACATTGTTGTTGCTGCTGGTGGTGGACTCAAAGGAGGTGGAGGCGACGCCTGTGGCAACGACTGCACCGTCCTCTTCCTCATCCGCGTCTATTCTGTTTCTTAACGGAGTGCGGTATGTTGTTGTTGGGGATGATGTGTGTTGCCGCTGCTGTTGGCCATCCTCAAATGCAGACATTATTGGATTTTAGCCAGCGTCGAAGTCGATGCAGACACAAGCACGCACACACGAACTCACACACAGCCACGAAGGATGATATGAAAAAAAAACCAAGAAACGCACACACACTAAAACAAGACACACTGTTGCAATTGCTGTGCTTGATTGATGTGGTGCGTCTGTGTGTGTGTCGCTGCGAGGGTATATAAGAATGTGTGTGTGTGTGTGGTTACGGTTACGCACAGCACGGCACAGAATTCCAACACACGCGACGATTTTTTGATTTGAATGTAGATGTGGATCTGAATTTTCCTTGCGTTCCGTTCTTCTTGCACCTATGTTAATTTGAACTTTGGCGCCAAAAATGAAGCAACCAGAGCCAGAAGAAGCAACGTGTTAACATAAAATCTTGCTTGCACTGCAATAAACGAATCGAGTCGATAAATAAAAGGGTCCAAAACGTAGCGTATTAGGGTTTGGTATTTGTACATATACATGCGCACTATTTGTATGTATTTCGATGTGTGTGCGTTTACAAAATATTTATTTTAATTTTAGTAGTTATATGAAATTAGACAGGCGTGTGCGAGTGGTGCTTCCAAATATGAGTAAAAGCAACATGATTAAAGGTTTCTCCAATTTTTCTGAGCCACTTTTGTAGATATTTGCTTGGCTTGACTCCCTTCCCGCCATGATGTTCGCATTTACCCTGGGCTTCAGGGTTGACATGCAGATGCAGTGGGCACAGACCAAGTGAAACATCGCAGCAGCGCGCCTTTTTATCTGCCTTCTGGACTAATTTAATTGTCTTTTTGGTCTTTTCGTTTTCGCAATTCTTTTTCCTTTCTTTTTGTTCCTGCTATTTAAGCACACAACATGTATATATATACACACACACACACACTCATGCACACGCCGACGTCGTTGTGTTGCGTTCGCAAAAGGCAACTACTATGATGCGTCTTCGTACCCGTACCTTGGCACTCCAATAATCATATGCATTTGATTTTATTTGTAAGCACTGCGACATGCACTCAATTCAATTGAAATAGTTTGCTCTCATTTTACAATCGTTTTGATAAAATAACATACATTTCGCGCAGCAGTTAACACTATTTTCACACCAAAATGAATTAAAAGAGCACGATTTAGAATTGGAAAAAAACGCATGTGCGCGAATCCAACGAGTAATGTCAACGAGAGCGAGTGATATGTATCGAACTACCGATAACAATAACATGGCCGGCGATAGTTGCAGGTTCAACGCCAGAAATAGCTCTCAACAATGGTATTTTTATACCATTCACAAAATGGTGTATTTTTTTCAGGAAGGTTGCAACGCTTATAAGGAAACGTTTCCGACTATATAAAGTATTTATATTCTTGATCAGCACTACAAGGGCAATCGATATAGACATGTCAGTCCGTCTGTTTTAACCCCAAAATTTCAGAAGATCTACAGAGCAGAAATTTTTACCAGATGGTTATTTTGTCTGTACACTAGTTAATTTCGAGATTCATCCAGATCAGTCAATTATATCATATAGCCCCATATAACCGATTTAGCTGGAATGAACACTTAGTAGCATAACTTTTCTGTTTTTCATCCAAATCAATCCAAATTCGGTTTGTATTAATTTCAGAAGGCACCACGTATTCTGACCATATTTGATCTAGATCGGTCAACAATATCACATATAACCGATTGTTTCGGAATGAACATTTAATAGCATAGCTTTTCTGTTTTTTATCTTTATTAAGATGTAGTTCTGGTCAAGATCGGTCAACTATATAATATAGTTACCATATAACCGATTGTTCCGGAATAAGCACTTTGGCGTGCAAATATCATTACAATATGTTCGAAAAATGTTACGGACCAGGACCTATGCTTCCACATCATTGATACTTACAGAACTTGTGGCTGTCGGAACTCTACAAAGTTGTAATTTTACCTAAGGGCAAATTTCGACGTATTAATTTTTTTTTAATATATGTATAATATATTCAATATATTCTCAATTACAAAAGAGGATGCTTAATAGAGAATGAAGTTATTTGACTCGGCTTCAGGTTTTGCTAGTAAATATGGAGCTCGGGATAAACACCTGCTCCATGGTTTTGAAAAAAAGGTTTTTTGAAATTGTTTACATTTTTGTGGGTTAATATAGAAGACACGGCACTTGCGGCTGTGGAGCTGAAGGTACAGCGCCTCATTGACACCCTACTCATAATAGTGGATAATGATTCATTACTTAACTAATTGCCATTAGCCCCTGCGATTGTTATAGGTTTGCTGATTGGTCGGCTGGTACTGGACGACGAAGATGGGGAAACCGGAACCTATTTGGCGCCTGACTTCTTTGTGACCTCGATTGCGGCTGCCTTCTTCTCGGCTTCGCGCTTAGCTGCCGCCTCCTCGCGCTGCTGCCTGATGAGGGCCAAGCGCGCCAGATCCGCCTTGGCCTCGGTCGTCTTCCCTGCCGCATGGAGCTTCTCGTAACGCTGGCGCGCTTTCTGCTTTTCGATTTGTTCACGCTCGCGCCGCGACAGTTCCGGCTTGGCGGAGTCGTCCAATTTTATAGCTGAGAGCTTTTGTGTGGCTTTTTTGGTCACACGGTTGGGATTCTCAATTTCTATAAGTGACGCCACGCCCTTTTTGGCATCGCGAGCTTCCACCTCTGAGTCGTCTTCAGACTCCTCTTCTGACTCGGATTCAGAAGAGGCAGCCGCCACATTCCGCGGCTTCTGGGCAGGTTTACGAGCCGCCGTTGCTAGTTGCTTTGGCTTCGATGTTGAGGCACCGGCCGCTGCTTTGTCTTTCTCGGCGGCGCCCTCAGCATCGCTGCCGCTTGCGCTTGACTGATCGCTCTCCTCTTCGGATTCCTGCTGCAGCTCCTCCGGTGATGTAAAGTGACGGCTGCGGCCTTTGTGATTTACGTACTTTCCTCGTGGCATGATGGCAACTGGCTGCTTTTATTGGTATTGGTGCGGTTGCACTTGTATATGTGTACTGCCCGGGCTTGCGAGTATGCCGTCCGGTCGCTAGATTTACCGAATGCTACCACTAAGTGTTGTCTTTATATTTGCTTCACAAGAACTTATAATGTTAATGTATTTTTATCGTATTTTACGTAGTATTGCTTTGTCAGCCTAAAATATCAGAGAATTCATGCACACTGGTAGTAATGGTATTGATGCCAAAAATCGATATTAAAATGTATCGGCTGATAGCAAGACGTTGGCCGATAGTTGTAGCTATCGTTATAGTTATTGTTATCAATGCGTTGTCTGTTATATCGATATTTAATTTAATCGGCAGTTGACATATATATATTGTTCATGTTTTAGTTTGAAATTTTTTCATCAATTAAGAATTGATAGCTTATATTTGCACTGTTATTTTCTTTAGCAATATCTATATTATATTTGATCAATTTTACGATATATTCCTTCCAGTTTAACCTAACTTATTTCGAGTAGTATTCTTGTATAAAAAATGGGAAAACAGAATAAATTCTGCAATGCAAGGGGTAAGGAAGCAATAGCCGGTGAAAAATTAAATTACTCTGTTTCTGAACAAATTCCGTTTTCAGAGCGCAAGTGTTCGCGTTTGCTGCGCCTTAGAAAAGGCCATGAACCCGAAAAGATCATGGGTTACTGCAACGATTCTGTTAATATGCAATGTTTAAAAACATTGACGAGATCGTCAATCAGCCACGGTCAAAGGTCCACAAAGAAATGCCTCAATTGCTTATTCGCTTCTTTGAAGAGCATTTATTTTTCCTAAGAGGATAACATTTCATCACATAAACTTATATTGTACTCGTATTGGTCAAGACGCTTTCACGAAGAGCATTTTTATGTTTTCAAAGAAAAATGCATAAATGTAGTTAAAACGCAACAAGTATAGTTAATGCACTTCTTAGTTTAAGAAATTTACATACATTTTGTAAAACCGCCAACATGTTTTCAACAAAATGCAACCAGCCCCAAACCAGGGATGTTGAAATATCGGTTATTTGATCTGACTTACCGAAACCAATATCAAGAGCACGATTTATATCGGTATTCATCATGCATATACCTATAGAATTTTGAATGCGGTTTTGAAACTAAACTCAATTTAGATTTAGCAATAATGAATCATGGTTCTAGAAATTTGTATAATACTTAGAGCTTTTTTTATTATACATATTACATGTCAATGTAAGCCTACAAAGTGTTTGAAATTTACATTTTCAATGAAACATTTTTACATTGGTTGTAAAAGTCAATCAGTACGTACGCTAAAAACTAAAACTAAAGTTCCCTAAACTTACCAAAAAAAAGTGGTTTCCTTTGCAGATATATACATATTTATGCACGTATATATACACAAACAAAATATTATATTATAAGGCTAGCCACTACAATTAAAATATAGTTGAAGTTTCGATTTTTAAGCCAAAAATCGTTAAAGCAATATTTTAAGTAAAAAAAATGGTTGTGAAAATGTGCGGGGGCACAGGGGCGGGAGTCATAAATAGATAGCATGAGGGGGCATGGAGTTGGGCATGGGTATGTAGTCATTGTAATGGGGTGCGGCGCATACATGAACACGTACATCGATCATCTATCAAGCATCGATCTAAATACGATTGCGATGGCCTCCGCCGCCTCCCCGATGATTGCGATTATTGTTGTTGTTATTCATCATGTTGTTGCCACCGCCACCGCCTGGGAAGTTGCGACCCTGGTTGTTCCCGCCATTGCCATTCCCAAAGTTCTTAAAGGGCATACCGCCCCCAACGCCATTGCCGCCGCCACCGACATGAAAGGGCATACCCATATTATTCATGTTCAGATTGTTGAGGTTATTGAGATTGCCGACAATGCCAGATCCACCGCCGCTTCCTCCAACTGCTCCAACAGCAAATGGATTATTAAACGGATTGTTAATCCCATTGCCACCGCCACCCACGCCCAATGGTGGCATCCCAAGCAAACTGGGCCTAGGTGGTGGCTGCAAGTAGGGCGGTGGTATGCCCATCTGGATCATGCGGCCACCCACCAGATTTGGCGGCGGCTGGTGTATCATCTGGGCCATATTCGGTGGAGGCTGCGACAGATTCGGCAGAATCACCACCCCAGCGGCATTCAATTGAGACGTAGGAGGCAACTCCTCTGGCAGCTGGACCACCTCTCCGTTATCATCAATGTAGATGTGTAGCTTGGCGAAGATGAGTTGCAGCGTCGAATTGTTGACAATGAAATTCACATCGAAGGTTTTATGAGGCCCCGATCCCTGCTGATGGAACTTCTTAAGTTCCGTGAATACCAGGGCGAGCTGCTGGTTGACCATGATCTTGTTGTTGCTACCGAGATTTTTATACCAATTGGAGCTCTGCATTAGGTTGCGTATTTCGAGGATTTGCTTGCTGCACAAGTTGCTGCCAGAGTTGGAGGAGCTGCTACTGCTGTTGGAGCTGCTGGTATTATTATTGTTGTTGGACAGATGGGCGCGTCTGGGATCGCGTCGTGGGTCTGTCCGCAGTATTGCGCCCTGATCTGCAGCTGTGGTCTGCGTCTGCATATTTGGTGGCGGCAGGCTCATCGATGGTGGCGGCACATTCATTGCCGGCAACACCAATGATGTGGATGTGGTGGACAACGGCGGCGGCGATGTGGGTGTGGTTTCGCCAAATGGCGACATTACCACCAAGGCATCTGGAGATGAGATGCTGCTGGAGGACATCTTGCTACCACCACTTGCTGATTGATCGGATGCCTGAGACGACCCCGAAGCCGAACCCGATGCACCCACTTCCACGGCATCTGGCAGATCTGGAAGGCCCAGAATGCGACGGAGTCGGGGATCGCGCTGATCACGCTGCTCCTTGTTGGCGGCACTGGTGCGCAGCTGGGCATAGCTCGGATCATCTATGTCGACCTCGTGGAGCTGCCAGCGCATCGGCATGTGCGTGAATATAGCCGCATCTATCTCTGTGGCGGGCTGATAATGTTTCATCGGCTCAAATGGCAGCCTCATGTCGATGTCCTTGTTCTGCTGCAGGAACGCCGGCAACAGCAGTTCCTGCTGCTTCTGCTTGGCCTCCTTCACCGGATCAAAGTCATACATTGTAGTGCTGGCATACAGCGACGCCGCCTTCACCGGTTCAATTAGCGGCGTAACCAACAGGGGCGCCAGAACGGGCAACTTCTCCTCCTTCTCCCTCTCCTTGTCAAGCTTCACCAGCTTCTCTATTTCCACCTGCTCCTGGTGCGGCTCCTGGTCGAGCGACTTGGGTGACTGTGAGCCAGGCTCTGGTGTCGGAGTTGGGGTCACGGATCGTGAATGGGAGCGCGTATTGGAATTCGAATTGGAGTTATCCAGCTCAAGGTCACCGCTGTGCGCCTTGAACGGATTGCGTATGATGTCGCGATAGAAAGCGGCTCGCGCATCCGGATCCGGCTGCTTGTCTCCAAAGAGCAAGCGGCTAAACAGGCTTATCGAGTTCTTGGAACTGCTGGATGCGCTCCGAGCACTGGACATGGCCGCCGGCTCTACAGCTGTAGCCATGGCTGTTGATGAATTGGAGGTTGTGGTTGCTGGCACAGAAGCAGCAATGGCAACTGCAGGGCCGGACGTGAGCAAGTTGCTGCTCATAAAACTTGGCAAATCAAAGACAGAGGGCATTGGCGGGTTATCATCTACCACAACGGGTGGCTTCTTATGTGTATGGCTGCTTAACCCCCTACGGGCAATCTCCGGCTCCAACTCTGTGTCATTACCATCGTCGATGACCAACTGGCCATCATCGATGTACAACTCCTCATCAGCATCATCGTCACGATCGTCATCGTCCGCTGCAAGAAACGACATGGATAGGATGGATGGATGGTGAATGGAAATGGAAATGGCTAACTTACGCGGATCGATATGGGCATCCTTCAGATACTGCGTGTAGTCAACCATCACGAAGCCATTGCTGTTGCTATTACTGTTCGCATTACTGCCCTCCACTTCTGGCTTGGATATGCTGACGGTGCTGGAAAGATAGAAACGGGATGAGCAAAAGAAAAAAACAAGGTGTTCGGTTCTTAGTTTCGTTACTTCGTCGCTTCCCCCGGTTTGCTGGACGCCGATGATGTCAACTGCTGCTTTTTGGCCTCCTCCGCCTTACGCTGAATTTCGCCAATCTCGGACAGCGTGAGGCCCACCTCGGTCAACTGGCCAAAGGGCACCTGGAGCATTTCATCCAGGTTGCTAATGCCAAGCTTGTTTAGTTTGGCCATGTGCTCCGTGCTGAGCACATGCGTAAGATTCACCAAATCCAAATGAGTTGGCAATTCGGGTGTTGGCTTCCCAGCGACCAATGTAATGGGCGTGGCGCCCGCTACTGTTGGTGAGCCAGTTGCAGAAGATGCACTGCCTCCGCTGCTGCCCTTGAGGCCGACTCCTGTCGCAGCAGCAGACGTCTTGCCGTCAGCCCAACGAGATTTGCGCTTCTTCTCGGGCTTGGATTCGCTTAGCAGATTTGACGGCGGATTGATCACCATGTCTAGCAGTGATGGAATGCTGCCGGCTCCAATTGCAGCGACTGCGCCATTTTGGGCAGACGTCTGTTGTTGCTGTTGCTGTTGAACCGCCAGCAGCTGAGCCGCAGCCGCCTGCGCATTCGCCTGCTGCTGCTGCTGAAGCTGCTCCTGGCGGCGACTGAGGCCTGCACTGGCCATTGTCGTCCAGGTGTTTTCGACGCCGTATTTCTCGCAGAGCTGCTCGTGGCGACGGGTCATCTGGCTGAGGGCCAGATCTCGTGAGATGCGCTTGAAATCACCAAGGATCTCCTTGGGCGCCGTCTCCATGTGCTTGAGGAGAATGTTCCGCAGCTGTTCCGTAAGCGCCTCGCCATGATAGAAGAGGCACTCGTCGCCGGCATAGCAATCCATGCCCAGATAATAGTACTTGCACGGAAACTCCTTGTGCATGTAAGAGCATTTGTCCCGTTTCGCGCAGCAGTCCATCAAATAGAACTTGCAGAGCTCTAGCTTGCGCGGCTCCCGCATCTTGTCGTTCGAGCCCATGCCAACACCGTCCCCAGAGTCGCGGCGATTCCGCTTAGAACCGCTGCCTCCTCCACCACCATCGTGACGACGCTCCTGATCGCGATCGCGACGTTTGCGTGCGGCACGCGACTCCTTGTCGCGTTCACGGCGCTGGCGACGTCGCTGGCCACCACCGCCGCCAAGATCGTCCTCCGAATCAGAATCGTAGCTACTGTAGTTATCCGGGGGTGAGTCATAGTCGCCGCCGCCGCCGCCTCCACCATCTGCCAAATCCGGCCAATCGTCCATGAATCGCGAGGCGTTCAGTGAAGAAGCGGGTGCACCGCCTGGCGGTGGACTGCCGCCACGCACATTCATCATCTCATATTCATCCATATCATCGCTAGCAGTACCGCCGAATCCAGCGCCAGAATCATCCATTGAATCCCGACGGGCACGTTTCTACAAGAATTAGAATACAAATACAAATAAAGTTTTTATTGACCTTTTAAATTTGCTAACTAAAGGGATCGGATTGCTAAAGCTATGTCAGTCTGTTTGTGAGATCTCCGAATTGTTCGGAATGGCCCATTCCGATATTGACCACTATATCTTGCGGTTAGCAGAACGGTAACATTCCTATATCTTGTTTTAAATATACATATTGATCGAATAGTTTTCAACCTATTATTCCTAGCCATATGTTCGAAAATCTTTGCGGGAGAGCGAGTGACTTATCTTTGAGCTGGCCGGTCGAACCAACTGTCACGCTTCACTAATAGGTCAGGGTCAAGCCGAATCCTTACAGATCATCTGGGTTCCCCCTAACCGATTTTGTTGGTCACAAGGATTGTCGAAAAACGAAACCTAGACAAATGGATCACTGAAGCTCTATGACTACCAGGGGAACCAGAAGCACATTTTTCTTAGTAGGAATGTGAGGTACCATATCATGTGGTTGGCAAAGTCGATGTCAATCACTTCTACTCCTTTTTGAACATTTCTATATGTATCTGCAAGAGTGTGTATGGCAGCTTAAAGATATATATATATGCGAGTACATAGGCCTGCCGTGGTAGGATGGATGCTCACCCACCTGACGACTGTCAATGTCGGCAATCCAACTTAGCCAACCCATTGCCAACGTACCAAAACGAAGATTAGATTTCGAACTGTGTATGCCGGCCCCCAAATCACCAAATGGCAACCGGCGCGGCACAATCACAATCTTTGAAATCGATCTGTCACGGTATGGCAGAGGCAGAGGTTTTAGTCACGCTATGAGCTGCACTTGGAAGAAGTGCAGCTGAGGTAAGGGCGGGGAAGAGCAACGGGTCGGCTGGAAATGCGCCTAGGATCTCACCTTGTGCTCCTTGTCCTTCATCTGTTCGCGTTCCCGTTCTTTTTTGCGCTTACGCCGGCGACTGCTGCGGCTGGGCGCCTGTTGCTGGTTTCCAGTATCGCCAAAGCCACCACCAACACCACTGCCATCGTCAGCCGTGGACGAAGTGAGTCCACCAGCTTGGTCAGTGGTACGTAGCTTTGGCATGGCCGGTTGGATGCCATTTTTCTTCAGCACATTGGCAAGAGCGTTCTCAATGCTCACGGCATGATCATCTGCGAAGTGGAGGATGGGGAGTGGTTGTGTTAATCTCGAACGATTTCGTATTCGTCGTTGCCCATTGTCATCTGATTGCTGGACTATTTGTTTACCTTCCAGGGGGCGTGGCTTTTTAGATTTGCCGCTGGCAGATTCGACAGAGCAACCCATATAGACGACATCCTCATCAGAGGGTCTCTTTTTCAGTTTATGTTTATCCTTCGCCTTGTCAGCCAGAGCCTCAGTGCCCACAAACTGGACCTCCTCATCGGAGACGCCTTGCTTTGGTGCTGGTGCCAATTGTGGCTGGTCATCATCATCGTCGTCAATTTCGCCATCCTCTAGATCATCGACCAAATCAATAAGCGGCGCCTCGGCCGCTGCAGAAGACATTTGTTTTCCTGTGTATAATTCTTGGAATTGGCTCAAAAGTAACTTTACATGGGTGGCTGCCGCCTGCCTCTTCCTGCTGATGTTTATGTTTATTCACGTTCCCGTTTCTGGATGGGTGCTGTAACAATTGGGGAGAGGAGAGATGGGCTTGGCATTTGGCAAAAGCATATACTCTGGGCATAAAAGGATTGCATAGGTATAGGTACATATATACACTTCTGTGTGCATCTATAACGATTCATCAGACTGTAACTGAGTATGTGACTGCTCACTATCAGTCCATGATGGGAGCCATGGACAGTCTCAGTCTATTGCGGCAAGGCGACGATGACGACAGCCATATGAAAATCGGAATCGGGTCAAGGCTTTATAATACAAAATCATATAAACAACACAAATATACACATACATACGCTACAATATATACATATGTATCTGTATGCAAACTTTACAAACTAAAGAATGCTGCAAACTAATTTTGTCGCCTGTACAAAACACTTGTTGCCTCGCTTATGTTAATACATACATATGCAAGTAGACGCAAACACATGCGGTTAACAATTTACATGATTTCCTTTCACAAATTAATCTTGAATTAGCGCTGCATACAATTTTTGTGAAAACACACATATATATATATATATATATATATATATATATATTATATATATATATATATATATTATATATATATATATATATATATGCATGTGTTTTCACAAAAATATATGTGTGTATGTGTCTGTGTGAGAACACATTTAATGGCACCCTGTTAAGTCATTGAGGCTACTGCTGAACAATACCAACAACAATGCGCATGACACGCAGCTAGTCACATAACATATGTATGCATGTAGTGTGTGCGTATGTATTCATATACTACGTTTAAATATGCTACTTTAGATTTGGTAAATACACTTTTGTATGTTATTGTTCTGTAAAAAATATTTATATTAAATCTGTTGTCGTTCACATAACCACAATTATCTATAGAAAGGTGCACCTATAGGCAAAAGTTTATATTGCACATGTATACATACATGTACGCAGGGTGACGCTTCTCAAACGCAAATCACACGCATACAAACATATACAATTGTATGCATATACATACATTGATGAGTTGTTGTTATCTACTCAGGGTAACAATTATAACATTGCCAATTTTAATTGTACAGTTTTTAAGCAAAACAAAAACCACCAATATACATACATATATATATACCCATACATGCACAAGTATATACATACATATACGATATTTTCATTGGATTTGTGAAACAGAATAGCTTTGTTAGCTTTTGGACAAAAACAAGGCAGACGGGCGTCGTCGCCGCTGTAATTATGATTATGACTGTTTCGCCATGGAAAATATAGTTGTCTTACTTTTCAGCGTGTTTGTGGTTACGGAACATTGCAACTTTTAATTATTTATAACATTTATGTTTGCCTTCGTTTCCTGGTTATATTTTTTTTTTTTGGGTTTATCGTTTTGCAATTGAACGGTTTGTTTATCGTTTTCGTTGCCTTTTGCTGCTTACATAATGAGTATTGAAGTACAGTAGATGAATAATTGTATAAAATGTACTTATATATGCATATGTACATAAATAAGACGTACATATGCATATGCTACACATACATACATATGTACAAATTGAAAGCTATACCATGTATTACATATATAGCGCAGGTAGTGGTGTAGTTACGGTACGTATACATATATGTATGTAAAAATTGAATCGCAAAATGAATTCAGTTGATTTTTATACATATAAATATATATATGCTTCTCTTTTTGTCTGACTGTGACCCTGTATACATCTATCCCTTTTGCTCATAGACAGAATACGAATACAATATACAAATACATTAGGTAATTACAACTTCGTCCAACATGAGCGCTGTGAACAATTCAAAAATTTCTACTTAAATGTAAAAAATTAGTGTCCACTAGTGCTGGAGAAAACATCGATGTTAAATCGATACATCAATGTCGCCCAAATTTCTTCAAACATCGATTCTTTTGTTTTCGATGTTCGATGTTTTTGAGTACTTTCCACACCGCCTGTCTGCACGAGGCGACCTGACGCTCAAATTGCGCTGCGTGGCTCAATTCAATACCATTTTGAGTAATGGAGATCGATTATCATAGTGTAATTCTATGGATATCGAGCAGTGAGCCAAGCATGAGTAATTCACTTCATATCGATATATATATATATATTATGTGTGTATATATATATAATATTTTAATACAAATTTGTGTGGGGTGTGGCGCGCTCTGTTTTCTGTGTTACATAGATTACAACACCTTTAATATACCCTTCTACCATAGGTAAAGGGTATAATAAGCGTGACCGCTAACAATTCAAAAACTTATTTATATGTAAAAATTCGTGCGCACTCTTCGTTGGCTCACTTAGTTTAGAGAATACCAATATACCAACAATAGAAAGTACTAAAAATATACATTTCTGCTAAATTTGAGTTGTTATTCATAAATAGTAACTGATATTTTCATGTTTAGCGACTCAACGTAGATATTTATCAGTTACCGGTCACGCTACTTATCACGTGGTAGCTAGCTATGAAGAACTATTTTTTCATTTGATGTATTGCCGTTTTTTAAATTCTTCCTGTCGATATTTGAATATGTTGAAGACATATAAAATAAACCTTCTTAAATTTAATTTTGTACGATTTCAAGATATCGTACATACTGCAGGCATATATAGTACATATTGGCTAAAAACATTTTCAATTTAATTTTGACCTCAAGCCGGCTAAAACACCAACCTACAGGCATTTATATTCACCTGTCCGAAAATGGACAACGGCGTATATTAATCATTATCGATTTATGGACATATGTGTCTGTGCTTGCGATAATGGATTTAAATTCATTTGCAGATATTTGTAGTAATCTCTGCTGGCTTACTTTCACCATCGAATATGACTTGTAGGCAAAAAACAGTTTTAGGTTTTGGTCACTTTAGTTTTAATGAACATGAACATGGCATGAATTGAAATTAAAATCAAGGTAAGAAAGAAAAGGTTACAAATTATCAAAACAAAACCGATCCATCTATAACATTTGACCATACATGCATACATCGCCTTCTGTGCTAAGTACTTAATGTTACTTAACGGCAAAGGCGTTTGTTCGCATAATCGAAGGTATTTTTTGCTTGCAAGATTCAGTCACACTTTATTACACCCGTCATCCAACCCCCAACACTATCTTTTTCTTGTTGTTTGTTATTGTTGTTGTTATCTTTGTTTAATTTATAATTATAATACATTTTCGGTGAGTTGCGTGGGAATATTGAATTGCATCGTATTCTTTAGCAGTCGGAGCCTGATCCTAATTTAAAACACGTGTCCACATCCCAGGCACACCTGTTGATTTTTCTATTTCATGTTCTCCTTTTTTACAGAAGGAGGCAATGTCGCATAGTTTGTTATTGCACATGGACAACATTGATTTAGAAGATTTGCCCTATCTGGAGCGAGATCTTAACTTTGCCCAAAAGGTAGACGGGACTTAGACAATTTCAATTTTTATCTGTCAATACTTGATTCTAATTTCCATAAATTCCAGGTTTCGCTCGCCTTTTTATTGTACGGTGACCATCATTCGAATGCCACTTACATTCTCCAAAAGCTATTGGCCCTGGCACGCACCAGCGCGGAGGAACAACGGCACAGTGACCTGTTACGAAGCTATGGGCAAACGAATCCCGCCTGGCGCTTCCATCTTATCGAGGCGCTCTGCATTATAGGGGCCCGCCGTATTTTGCGCAAGCTCGGCTTTAACTGTCAGGAGCTGCGTAGCCACTACCTCCCGCAGGTGCACGAGATAGCGTTGCACATCCATCCACTGCTCAAGGCGCTCTACGTGATCTGCGATCAGCTGACGGTGGCGCAAAGTGGCCGACTAGTAATTAGCTTAAGAGATAAGTTGGCCCAGCGCCAGGACCAGGCAAATGCCAGCGATGATTCGCTGCGATTCTACGACTTTGGCTATCTGGAGATCTTCCTGTTGGACTGGATAACGCATCACCACATCCGATTGGGCGACATCAACGCCGAGGGCAGTGATGTTCAATTGCTCATTGAGTTCTTCAAGTTTAATGACCTGCATGCCCAGGCATCGCTGCTCATCCAGACTGTCAACTGTAATGCAAATGTCAGTGACCATGTCGAGGACAAAGGCACGGCCAACAAAATGAGTTCACCACCCAGTAAATGTGAACCTGAAACGGATGCACCTACTCCTGCATCGGCCACGCCCGAGGTCTATCCTGTAAGTCGCCGAAATGCTTGGGTAGTGAGGCGCGAGCAAGCCGGCATTGCGCTCATCATCAACCAGCAGACATTCCATCGGAATGTCGAGAGCAATCTGCAGGTGAGCGGCTGACACTTGCGCCGCGTGAATTATCCTTGATATTAGTTGACGATGCCTCATTCAATAGTCACTGCTGCCAAAGGACCCACTCAATCCACGCGACGGCACCGATGTTGACAAGGCGCGACTCAGCAAGGTCCTATCACAGCTGGGCTATGCGGTAGAGCCGCACGACAATGTCAATCATTTGGATATTCTCGCCCTGGTTCGTCATGCCTGTGATCGCTCCACGCTCCGTGATTCGCTAATCGTGTGCATACTCTCCCATGGATTCGATGGCGCTGTCTATGGTGCCGACAGCATAGCCCTCAAGATAAACGACATCCAGGCGGTGCTCTGTTCCAATGAGGGACTGCGCGACAATCCCAAGATATTGGTCATCCAGGCCTGCCAGCAGAATGAGCACGAGCGCAACTCGCAAACCGTACGCGTCCCAACTAAACAGCTGGGCAACTAAGCTAGTAGCCACTTATCTACCAGATTTAATCCCCATTCTAAATTTGTATACTTGCAGAGGAATGTCAATGCGGTGATTCCGCTGCCGGAAATGCAGCTCAACACGGTAGTGGCCATGTCAACGCTGCCAGGCGCTGTTGCCCTTCGGCATACCAGAGAGGGCAGCTGGTTCATTCAGTCGCTTTGCGACGCTATCGAGATGCATTCAGGCAGGTAGGTTCAGATGATAATATAAAGCGACACGCCACTCCAGCTTCGGCTACTCGATTTCATTCAATCTATTAATCCATTTCATTAAATTCCAGGGAATCCTTCCTGAATATCCTAACCATTGCGCTAGATAGGGTAAGCCAAAAGCGGGGTGATAGAAACCAACAGATGGTGCCGCTTTTCAAGAGCACCATGCAAAAGATATTCTATCTGCCGCCTACCTAATGCCTGTGATATATGGAATATTCGGCTAGCAATATCTGAACGAACCGCCCGATTATGTGTAAATTACGTTTCCATATCAAATTGTACAGCTTTTTATACTCGTACTCTAGTAGAGTAAACGAGTATATTGTATTAATGCAAATGTGTGTAACAGGCAAAAAGAATCGTTTCCGACCCCATAAAGTACATATATTGTTGATCAGCATCAAGCCATGTCCGTCTGTTCGCCCGTATGAACACCTAGATCTCGGAGACTATAAAAGCTAGAAGTACCAAATTTGGTATGTAGACTTCCCTTGTGGGGCGTTCGACTCGGTTGTTGATGCCGATAATTTATGGGGTCGGAAGTGCTTCGTTTCGTCATATAATTTTCTCACAAAGAAGCATTCCATTGGAATTCTAAATAAACATAATATTAAGGAACTTTAAGAACTCGAGTCGATTTATTTGAAGAATGAATGCATCTTATATACGAGTACATATGTACGGGGGTCGGAAGTGCTTCGTTTCGTCATATAATTTTCTCACAAAGAAGCATTCCATTGGAATTCTAAATAAACATAATATTAAGGAACTTTAAGAACTCGAGTCGATTTATTTGAAGAATGAATGCATCTTATATACGAGTACATATGTACGTGTACATCTATAACTAGTCCTTGAATTGGTGTAACGTTTGTAAAGGCTGAAGGTGTGTCCGAGTCTGGTGGAATTCAAAGCGATAGATAGGTCCTCATTCATTCTAGCTTTTGGGAAATATTCTTGTTCTTGTTTTTCTTTTTCTGCTTTGTTACATTTGGGACCTCCGAGGTGGTATCCTTTGATTTGCTGGCATTGGGATTGGCCTTCATCTTGCTCTCGCTGGCAATCAGCTTTTGGAGATGACGACGCTTGTTGCCGCCCTGGCAAATCAGTTTCTGAAATAGTTGCCTTTCCTTCGGTTTGACTTGCTCCCCCTTCGTCATCTGCTCGGCATAGCTGATCAGACTCTGTTCGAACTGTTGGGCATGGAGGCCAGAAGCCTCACTCTCTAGAGCAGCATTGAGGCGACGCTTCTGCTTGGTGAGTAAATTAAGGATTTGAACGCGTCGGAAGCTACGCGTTTGCTTGAGTGAAAGATTGGAGGCGAAACTGGCGGCCAACTGAGCCACACCGTTATACTTGCTCTGGATGAGTGCCTCGAAGCTGGCCAGGGTTATGCTGCTGTTACGGTGGGTCACCCACTCCTGGACGTAACCGTCAATCAGTGGCAGGACATCGCTGCTGCTGGCAAGCGTCACCAGGAATGCCACGCACCTGTCGCGCATTAAGGCCACGGCACCCCGGATCTTCGCTGGCTGCTTGTGTGCCTTTTTAGCTAACGGCTGATCCTCTTCCCCCACCATGTTCGGCTCCTCTATGGCCTTGAACTGTTCTATCGCCTTGAGTATGGAGGCCTTGTCCTCCATGTTACCAGCAGACTTGATCTTCTTGGCCAGTAGCTTGTTAAGCAGCTTCTTGCTGGCGTCGTTCAACGATTGCAGCTTCGCCGCATCGCTGGTGAAATTGTACACGTGGAACACGGTGAGCAGGGCATCCAGCAGCACCTCCGTCTGCTGATTGTTGTTCACGAACAGCTCGACGAGGCCCAGGACCCGGATGCGGAAATGCATAACGCTGGTGGCGGTGATGCGTTCCGACTTGGTCGGCTGCTGCTGCTTCTTCGATGATTTGCCGGTCTTGGGTTCGAGGGCCAGGAAAGTACGTTCCAAGGCCAGATTCAAGCGTTGGCCCTCTTCCTCATCCACATCATTCCAATCAACGCTGCTGGCGCCGTCATCAGCATCGCCATTTTGAATTAAAGCAAGGCGTACGCGCTCTCTGATCTTGTCTAGGCGGGACTCATCTTCGTTGCCGTCAACCTCACCCTCATCATCATCGCTTGATTCATCTCCCCCCTCCTCTGTGTCGTCATCATCAGATTCATCAGCCTCCTCCTCCTCATCGCTAGTATCGTCACCATCGCCCTCCTTACCCAGGGGATCTTTGTTCATATCCAGATTAATCAGCACCTGCTCTAGATGGTCCTTACTCAGATACGGAATGATCGCCCCGCCCACCAGATTGACCAAGTCCCGCCACACGGAATGCGTCTGCAACAGCAGCTGCAGCAAGGTATCCGTCAGCACACCCTGCCAATCTGGATTCTCATCGTCCTTGTCCTTCTCCTGCTCTGAGGCATCCCCTTCCAGCGCTTTCTGTTTGCAAATGATAACATCTTTAAGCAAATCTTCCGGGAAATTGGCATGGGAGCGCGTAAGCATAACCATGGTCATAAATAGTATGAGGGCATCAAAGGCCTGTTCCAGTGGCTTGTCCTCAGCACTGGGCGTCTTTAAAATCGTTGCAACTTCAGCTTGCCAGCTCTGCCAATGGTCGCGCTTGTGGCTCGAGCGCAGCTTCGACTCGGCCTGCGGTTTGGCCAACTGCTTGGTCAGCTGTCTCATAAGCTTGTGCAGCAGGCTGCAGAGAGCCGGCAGTCCGTCCGACTTGCTCATGATCGAGCTGAAGAAGATCTCCTCGCAGCGATTGCCCAGCGTGCGGCTGTAGGTAGCCGCCTGATCCGGCAGGCAGGGCTTTTGCTCTCCATCCAAGTAGAAAACGGCGGCCAGCAGCAGGAACTGCAACTGTTTGGAGCTCCACTCGGACTGCTGCAACGAGGGATGGTCCAGTATCATGGCCATTTTGTTGAGACAAAGAAGTCGGCTGGCCTTGCTGCTGCCTGGGCTACCATCCTTCCCTTCCTCCGCATTCAGAGTGCGGAAGTAAAACTCATACAGCTGCTTCAAAGCCTCCGAGTCCAGGCCAGCAATCAGTCTGTTCGTGAACGATGACAAACAGGCCACGCGATCCAGATCGAGCTGCTTTCCCAGCAGGCGGAGCAAGATTGCCACCTTTGTGGCGTTGCTTTTGATCCGCTTCTCGAAGCTCACCGCTAGACTTATGGTGAGTTCGTAGCAGATACGTTGTAGATGCAACTGTGTGGGTTTCGTCTGTTTCCGTGTCTGTTGGTGCAGCAGCCGCTTCGCCAGCTCCAGTTCCTGCAGCAGCATGCTTACGCTAGGCTCACTGAAGAGCTGCAAGAGGTCAGCATCCTCGTCCTGGCCTTTATCTTTATAAATAAGGAGGGTATGTTTGAGGACCTGGATGACGCAGGCCTTGGCAGCGTTATGCTTCAGCGGTTGCTTGGCATCCACATGCTTGCGCCACACAGAAAGCATGGAGCCGTCTTCTTCGGTCGCTAGGAACTTGCCCAAGCGGGCATAAACGGCGTCCTTATGTATATGGGAACCAGCTAGATACATTTCGAAGAGCTGACCCCAATTGGGAGACGGAATCTTGGGCCACCATGTTTCTATGAGCTTCGTGTGCGTTATCTGTTGCGGAAAGCTGAAACGTGCGGCCAGCAGAAGATCGCAGGTATGTAGTGTATGTGCTTCAATGGGTATGGCTAGCTTTGCCTCCAGCAACGGCCAGACATGAGCCTCAAAGACTTTTCCGTCCAGCTGGGGGTGAGAAACATGTGAGAAGATTAGGGACTGGGCATGGCGGATAAGGATAAGACATGATGCCAGCTTACCTGCTCAAAGGACTCTGTCATTATATCTACAGCCATGGCGACGAGGTATTCGCGGGTATTCAGCATGCCTATCATAGTCTGATAAAGCAGATCAACGAGCTCTGGCGAGGATTGACTAAAGCTTTCCGTTTGCACAATACAAAGCACTGTAATCAGCTGGGCAACAGCGGCGAGCGAATCCTCTTTACCCTTCTGCTGGCTCCCCAGGGGTAGATCGCGTTTCATATTGTGCATTATCTCCACAAGATTTATGCCTGGCACGGCGCGGAGTATGGTGTTAATGTAGGCGGCATTAAGGGCCACCGCCTGCTTGTTGTCAGCGCCAGTGCAGCGCACTAAGCGCTTCAAGGCATAAGCACAAGTCCGTGCGCTCTTTAAAATGTGATTTAACATGATTAGCCGTGAGAATGAGAGAAGAATGGCAGCGGAGAATGTGGAATTAATGCTGTTACTCACTTTGTTGGCATTGGTTTCCCCTTGTAGTAATGTGGTCAATTGCTTGATAACCTTCGGGGACAATGATTTATTGTTCATTTTATTAAACAAACCAAAGACAGCCTTATTGATTTCGGCTAGTCCTGATAATGATGTCTTCGCCGCCGCCGGTTTTTTTCTTTTCGGATTAGGGTCCTCTACAGCAACTGGCCGGTTTTCCCCATCTGACTTCGTACCCTTGTCCAGCTTCGGTTTCTTGGCAACCTCATTGCCATTTTTGTGTTCTACGAATGCGTTTACACCAACAGTAGTAGCAGT
The DNA here is from genome assembly GCA_037043425.1 of Hirtodrosophila duncani. Classification (NCBI taxonomy): domain Eukaryota; kingdom Metazoa; phylum Arthropoda; class Insecta; order Diptera; family Drosophilidae; genus Hirtodrosophila; species Hirtodrosophila duncani. The sequence goes on along the minus strand of JBAMBM010000704.1, from coordinate 260,613 downwards.
TGCGTTTGCATTGCTGATATCCTCTCCGGCCTCATCCACAGGGGTTTGGCCCATTCTATGTAATTTATCACCCATAGTTCCAGCTTCCCCGGTTTCCTATACAGATATTTAGTTTTATTTTATTAATTTACAATATAGTTTGCAAAACTAAGCAGCAGCACGTTTTTTGTTGACAGCAATGCGGTTGGATGGAAATATCGTCGGCGCAAAGAACATAAAATATCGATAAGAGTAGAAATATCGGTAAGTCGATATTTACTCCGGAGTTACGAAAAAACTGGTTGACCAGCAGAAAGTGGTTGCAAGGAAATATCGATTTCGTCACAGCTTTGCATCAACAAATACTGCGGCTTGCCGAACTTACATACCATTCACATTGAAAATCATCTTATACGCCAGCTGCCTACTATTGTAATCGGAGCTGAATCAAAATAAGTCGGCGGGGGTGGGGTCTCCGTAGATGGATACGAAACGAATTTGATTCGATTTGGATAAAAAACCAACAGCTTCGTTTGTTAGGGTCCCATTGCTTACGAAATTTATTGTACAAATCACTTATATAAAATGAGTATTCTGTGTTGTATGCTAAGTGCTACCACACACATACAAAATACTGGCAATACTTAGCGTATTGTTTTTTTTCCGGGAAAGAAAGAGTTTTCTGTAAATGTAGTTCAGATTTTGCGTGTTGGATATGTATGTGTTTGCGTGCATGAGCATATTTTTTCATAGCTCTAGCCTTCTAGCGTTCATAAAAGGAAACCGCTACGGCAACACCGGGTAAATTGGCTAGTATTTTATATTTCTAATAGAGTAAAATAAAATTCTTACCAGCAATTTGAGCTAATGAAGTCACATAAAATCGCGTCTTACCAAATTACATACATATATATTTTCCATTGCTGTTAATTTTAATCCAAATGAAGATGATGCCGCTTACCGTTCTATCGATAGCATAACTTACCTGCTATGCTATCGATAGAACGGTAATATTATCCTCGATAATATTTATTGATGAACGACTAAGGGAATTGTTGAGTTTCCTTTTCTTATGTATGTTATGGGCATCATAGGCTCGATTCGAACTCAAAGCTTCAATCAAAGCCTTACAGAATGTTCAAAGTCAAATGTCATGAATATATTAAAGTCAGCCTGAAACCATCGATTGTAACGGCACTCACACACCATCGATAACATATATTATTGCAAGGCTATAAAAAATGGACCACATCGGCCCCGGCTTGCGATTAGCGTGCTTTGTTGTGTTATGTTGTTAATGTTAATTTAAAAGCAGAATTGAATTTCGGAAATAAAATAATTGATTAACATGGACGTAAAGAAGCTGCGTCCGCTGGACAACTGCGAGATGTTTGCCCAGCTGCGTAACATCTTTACAAAATATGACCAGCAGGTAAAAAAGCTGCAAAACATTAAAAATTGGAGCGGTAAGTTTTTGCCGATTTTGTTTTTGTTTTCTTTTATGTTAACGATATCCTCTCGCCACCGTACTCAGGAAATGAGGAACACATCGGTCAACTGAGCGATCGCGTGGAAAACGTACTGTTGGAACATGACCTGATACAGGTGCACTGTGATGACAATGCCAAGCCTGAGCATGAGCAGGATGGGCCACTCTGCCGCAAAATTACGCCAGCTGTCGGTGAGGGCGTTCTCGACCAGCTGCGTGCAGCTCTGGCCTTTATGGTGATCAATAGTCACACGAGTCACACTGACGCTGGCTTGGTGAATGACCTGGGCAAGTGGAATCCGCAGTTTGTGCACCTAATGGACCAGTTTCCGCCTCTGCCGCGGCTGGTAACGGTGGCCGTTGCAATGAAATGCGGTTTGGAGCAACAATTCATGGAGTTTCTGTCGAGTGGACCACTCTGGCTAACGTTGCAGTACTATGGAGCACTCAATGAGAGCCTTTCTCACATTACCAATGATGACAAGTTTGAGACCTTGCGCTTGCTGTGTTGCACGCTGCGTGCGGCCAGCAAAGCCTTGGCCTATAGCTTCGGCAACGGCCAGCAGAATGAACAACTAACCCGACGAGTAGGCCAACTTGTGCAGCAACATCTGTTGGACAGCAGCGATCGTTTGCGCTCGCTTCGCGGGGTGGCACGCAAGGTCTATTTAGGAGAAGGAGCTCGCCAACTCCTTGAAGTGATGGTGGAGTCAGTGGAGCTGCATAAGCAGCAGGAACAACCGCATCTACCCGATTATAGTCAGCTCTTTTGCCTGCGTTTGCCCAATGATCTGGATGGTAAGGGCACCAAAGATGCCGAGGTGCTATCCAAATTCGTGACCATACTTCTGGGTGGCTTGCAGCGCTTGCTGTGTCTGGTCGATATAATGACGTTCATATACTGGCTGGAGCTGCCCTCGCCAAAGATACTCTACAATTTGCAGCAGCTCATCTGCAGCCTGTCGGCGAAACTGTTACCCATGCTGTCATCCGAGGAGCAAAAGGCCATTGAACATCAGCTGCAGCCTTTCGCCCAGGTGGGCCAGAGCTTTGAGCAGCGCCTTGAGTCGCTCGCCCTTGGTGAACTGCTGGCGTTTCTCGACGAGACTTACCCTAGGGTAAGCCAGAAAGATCTTAAGGCTGGCCTGAATGAGCTCTTCCAGCGTTCCATCGCCTATGGCAACGAGGAGTGCCAGGAGACCATGCTCAAGCACGTGCTGCTTCTGGATATACGTCATGGCCAGAAGATCCTAGACCATCTGGGACACGTAGTGCAGGCCAATCAGCTGGAGCAACAGCAGCAGCTGGATGAAGGGCATGTGTCCATGTTGAGCCATTCGCAGGAGATAAAGATTGAGAACGAGGATGAAACAGATGCCTATTTGTATGACAATCTTATCAAGCAAGTGCTCAAGGCCATCTACCTGGCGCTGGGCGTGGAGCAAAAGCTGCAATTGCTCCAACAGCGCGACCAGCTAAACATTTTAACTCATTTCCAATGGGCAGACCCGGAACACAATGCGCGACGCATTTACTTCTACAACACCATCACAGTCCACAGCTCGCACTTTTCGCTCGAGGAGTTCCTCGACATGTGCTACGACCAGCCACAGGCCAATTGGTTATCGCTGGGCCAGCTCGCCATGGCCCATCCCAAATTCGCCAAGATCTTCTGGCAGGTGGCCGTGCACTGTGCTCCACATGCTGTCCAACACATAGACTATGTGATCGCTGAGCTGCTCCAGGATGAACGCATGATTATGAACGAATACGCAAACGAATTTCTGATCGAACTTTATTTATACCGTTTGATCTTCAATGGCCTCCGAATCAAACCCAAACTGAAGAAGTGTCCCTACTATCCGCTCTCAAAGCGCGACCTCCAGCGTTTTCCGCGCCGCTGGCTCAAGCTGCAGATCAACTACGAACCCAACCCACAGTTCCTACCCTACACTTCCGAGCAACTTAAAGCCAGCCAAGCCAGCTATTTAGATGCCATCGCCAAGGCTTTGGTAAAGTTCACCGAAAAAGATGGCAAATATATCGTGCTGCAGCGTCTGATGAAATTGTTGCTGGATCTGCACACGGTGGACGAGGTTCTGCGTTTCCGCAGCCAACGGAAGCTCCGTCAGTTGCACAGTGTTACTCCAATGGCCAATCCCGAACACACAATTGAATTGACTCAGTGGCGGGCGTATGCGAAGATGCATGGCGAGCTAACTAATTGGCGTTCATCCCACTACCCGCTGATCTCCCAGGTAATGCTGACCGCTGATGCCCTACGCTGGGATCTCTCCAGCTTTAGTTGGCATCGCGTCGATGTTCTAGGTCTGGTCATCCGCTATTGGAAGACGCTACCCTATATTCTTAGCATTGGTAAGTGACAGAAGACAGAGAAGCATGATCACCCTAACACGTCTCCACCAATCACTTTCAGATATTTTTAACAAGCTGCGTGGCCTTTCGGAAACACTGCGTCATACATATTCTTGGTCTTCGGAGGCGAATATATTAGGGTACAACAGCTTGAATTCGAAGCAGTTGAATTCCTACACCCAGCTGTTAATCCAATCGTGTCCTAGCGAGGCAAAGGAGTTGCTTGAGGAAGCCCTACGCCATAAGATCGGCATTAGCGTTATGGAAGCCTTATCGGAAAAGGTTGAAGAGCATCAATGTGCATGTGCTGCTCACAGTGGGGCTAATAAGGAGGCTTCGCTAGAGCTCTTTAGCTACCTCTACTCTGTATACTTGAGCGCATTTAAAAAGCGTTTCATCGGCTTCGGACCTAAGATTCTAAACCCTCGCATTGCTATCAAGTTGGCTGACCATTTGCTGGAGGTTATATATAAGTCGCCAGCCGGTGTGTGCGCTAACGTCATGCGGCAGTCCCAAGGTGTGCTGCTGCTCCTATATGCCAAAGCCGACGAGGAGGGCAAAAAGTATATACTCGAAATTATGAATAATATGCCGATGAATGCGTCAACTCAGGCGATCATAGATGTCATGGGAACCAAAACCACGAGAGATTCATTAAATAAAGAAAATTTATGATACATTTAATTCAATTCGTTATAAACACTTTTTGTGAAACATTCCATTTATTTAAATTACATGATATTTTGACAGTAACAGCTATAAATTGTTGTTTTCTGATTTCGAACTTTTAAAACCATATATGTGTATATGATAAGGGCTCCTGCAATTAATTCCGTTAGCATGCAAATCTTGTATTCCGCTAGTAAATCAGCTGCTTAAACATTTTCGATAGCCTATCGATATAACATGCAGTCTGTAGTATACGATATGCATTTTTCAAAACAACATCCCGACACAATTTATTTCTCTTTATAATGTGCTACAAACGTAAAAGACAAATGAATACATATTAAAAACGCTAAACAACGTTGATGACAATAGTGGTTGCAATAACCACACGCCACACTCTCACTTCGATGAGCAGCTCATATTGGCTCACTCACTCATGAGCTACCCAACACTACGTTAACTAAAAAAAATAAGCACTGACGCTTCGCCAGTGGCTTTTTTAATCACTTATAAAGCTAGCACGCGATTTTTTCTCAAACCGTGGGGTTGAAAAATAAGACTAATACACGCTGCGGCTTTTTTTGAATAAGAGTTAGAGAAGTAAATTATAGCCAGCGACGTCGTTCGGCTTTCAAATAGCGAAAATATATAAACCAACACCTTGGACGTAAAACACATTTTCGGGCCTGCAATTTTTTTTTTGATTTACCGATATTTCGCTGACTGACAGCTCAGCGCTCAGAATCGGAAACACATACATAAACGAACGAGCAACGACGCGCAGTGAGAGAAAAGAAAAACACAAATCGTAATATTCGGTTGACTAAAATATAAAATATCTAAATTTTTCATTTGTGGGCTTGGAAAACTACCAAGCAAAGTTACGATAAAAGGAAACAGTAATTGTGTTACTAGAAAAACGTAAGCCAGCATAAAATTCGGTATCGCTTGGCGATTCGATTCCCTCACACCACCACCCCTCGAAGCAGCAGTAGCCAAAGGAAGCAGCGCGCAAAACTCGCACAAAAGAAAAAAAAAAACAACAACAACGCAACGAAGTGACGAATATTTTCTGTTTTCTGTAGCATCGGCCGAGTCTACAGCAGCAACAACATGGAAAAATTTGAGCGTCCACTGACCATTGAGCCAGAAACGGAATTGCGTTTTGTTGGTAAGTGTTAAAAGTTATGGGTGAAAGGAAAGGCATGTGAAAATACAACAACTGCAAAGTAGAAGAACGATAGCCAGCATAGGCGCTAAAGAACCAGAGTTATGTTAAAAATGTTTTTGTTTTTTTTTTGTTGTTTCTGCTACTACAGGGTAAGGCCATGCCATATCCATATCGACCGATGTATGTATGCACAAATGACATATGCATATGTATGTATAAAATGTTAGTTGCGTTAACAATTGCAACAGCTTCTATCTCTGGATCGTAGCTACTGCAAAGTTCACCACACACATCCATGCATACGTTAACGTTAACAGAGGGCCGACGCCGGTGACACCGTTGGCCTCCGTTTGTGTGTTTGACGTGTGTTCGCTCATTTTGTCTCTTTCACACATTTAAATGTGCGTGTGTGTGGATGTGTTTGCGCTTTCTGCTTTCTTTCCCAATACACACACACACGCACATACATATATATATATATATATATATATATATGTATATATATATATAGTGGCAGCAGGGTTGCGGCGGCGTAGCTTATCAATAATTTCCGTTGTTGGTTTTGTTTTTAGTTCACATTTTTTTGGATCTACGTGTTGTGTGTTGCGGCTGTTTTAACATGTTGTTTGTCACGCTCGTCCCCCGCAACCCACCCAACACATTCTGGGCTGTTTTAGCCGGCAGCAGCAGTTGGCTCTGCTTTGACTTGGTTTTTTGAAGGCAGCCAACACCCGTAGCCCCTCGGTCCCAGCGCCAGCACCGCCGTCACCGCTAATAACCACGCTCTCTCATCTGTCTTCCTCTTCCTCACTTTTTCCACTGGCTGCTTTATTTTTATACACACAAAAACTTGCCATAGGCCATTTTTATTTTACGTATTTCCTTTACTTTTCTTGAATTTTGGCCAAAAAGCAAAAACAACAGCAATGCAATATGACAGGCAGCGACTGAGGCACCAGCGATGATGGCCTCGCACATTGGTGCAAAAACAAAGGCAAGAGAATAGGAATAGGCAAACACAGGAGTCGCCAATAAGACGACAGAGAGGTCCATCAGGTGTAGAGGGGAAGGCAGAGCGAGGCCGGGCGGCTGGTGGAGGCATCGCCAATGCCTGTGCCTTGGGTAGAGCATAAACAAGTGGCGGGCTCAGCTTGCAGTTTAAAGTGAAATAAACAAAAGCTGCGGATATATCCTATATGCGTGTGTGTATGCACACGCATGACGCGACTACTTTCCTTCACATCACAAAAACAAGCAAAAGCAAATTTTTATTCTTTTTTTTTGCGCGACTCTTATTTTGCTTGGCCTGTTTTAGTTAAGTTTAGTTCTGTGCCACCGAAGGCGGACATATACGGTGTAGCTTGATCTTCGAGACCGGCAAATGCATATGTGTACATATGGATGTACACGGTTTGCCGCTTGACAGCTGTATGCGTGTTTGTGTGTGGGTGTTGGTGTTGGTGTGAATGGCAAAACGCCATCTTGCATAATGTGTAATTTAAAGCCTGCACATTGGGTGCATTGGAACAGGATAGCGGATTTAGGATCAGCTGGATGATGAACCGTGGAGGAAAAGAATGGTATGGCGGAAAGGGCCAATGGAAAGAAAGAAGATTATGCTGGAGAAAGAGAAGGTGTTTCGTTTCTCTATGTTTAGTAGTAGCATAAAAGGTCTTAATTAAATAACATATCTCAAACTGAAATTCGCTCGCTTCTCTACTTATAAGAACCCGGCCCGGCCTATGAACCGGCAAAGGCACTCTAATTTCATTCTTATAGGTCTGAGAAGGCGTTGTTCTGTGATGGTTGTGATAATGGCTTACTAATTTTTATAGTCCCTTGTGCTGTCGGTGTTCGGAAGCTCTTTGTGTTAGAGATCCGGACTCTTTTTAAACCATTTACAAAATTGTATATTAATTTTGTCAGGAAGTTTGCAATGCATATAAGAAAGCGTTTCCAAAGTATATATATTCTTGATCAGCATGACAAGGGGAATCGATATAACCATGTCCGGCCGTCCGTCTGTTTCAACACAAAGATCTCAGAAGTCTTAAAAGCTACAAAGCTGAAATTTATACCTGATGCTTGTTTTGTCTGCACGCTGGTCAAGTTCGAGTTTTATCCAGATCGGACAAGTATATCACTTAGGTCCCGTATAACCGATTCTTCCGGAATGAACACTTAGGATCATAACTTTTCTATTTTTCATCCAAATCAAACCACATTCGGGTTGCACCCATTTGAGGAGACCCTACGCTGGCCTGTTTTGATCAAGATCGGAGAACTATACCATATAGTTACCATATAACCGATTGTACCGGAATGCACACTTAAGAGGATAATTTTCTGTTTTTCATCAAAAAAAACCGAGGAGAGGAAGACAAGCGATAACACTAGCTAACAAAACTCAACTTTTTTGTGAGAACCCAGATGCAATTTGGTTGTATGTATGTATAATTTGTTCTAGATTAGGACTACTAATGATATAAGCAGTTTCTATCAGAGCCACAAATTGAGCAAAGTATAGTAAATATATTTATACCGTTTACATAATATTACATACATAACATGTATGTATTTTGGATTGTCATTCCGCTATTTATCTTAGACATCTCTTAAATGATATATAGCTGAAAGCTTCACAAACGTTAGTTGGCTGTGCGTACTATATATGACTGACTGACGAAAATTGCACAGGTCACAGCATAGGAGCTACACGGCTGACATTTTCACAGACATTTACACTAAGCATACATTTATACCAAATTCAAAATTCAGGTGGCTTACAATCTGCAAGCAAATTAACAAGAGAGATGCGCTCATGCTGGCTTATTTTTCTCAACAAAAGAACCCTGGCAACGTTTGGCATACTTGCTAGTATATAAATATATGTGTATGTCCAAACTAAATAGAATAGGTGGCTGACCCTGTTATGCTCATGAACCTAGTACATACCTGCATACACATGTATGTGGAAGAGTATACAAACTTCGGCCAAGCTGAACACTATTTTTTGTCTGTGTTTCTAGACAGCTGCTTGTTTTGTTCTCTTTTTTACTTTTGTAATTCAATTAATTTATACTTGCTGTGGTGCCTCTTGTGTTGCCTTGCATTGCTCTTCCCCTCCTCTACTTGTTGTCGTTCTCTTTAGCGCCGAAGAGAGCACCCAGTGTGCTATAATGTGACGTCATAACGATTTGGAACAAGGACTTTTGCAATGTTTTGCTTCCCAATTTTTAACCTATCTATACACACACATATGTATCTATATATATATATATATATATATCCGCTTATACAGGTCCTTTCAATCGGCCCGTAGTCACAATTATGAGCCTGCAAAATAATGCCAACCTGCCGTTGGTATTCAAGATCAAGACAACTGCTCCAAAACGTTATTGTGTGCGTCCAAACATAGGCAAGATTCCGCCCTATAGATCAACCCAAGTGGAGAGTAAGTATATATATAACGCAATCAAGCAATCATTGAGTTAACATCAATTAATGAATCAATCGCATCCAGTTTGCCTGCAGCCATTCATGTATGACCAGCAGGAGAAGAACAAGCACAAGTTTATGGTCCAGAGTGTTTTAGCCCCAGCTGATTCTGACCTAACCGATTTGAATAAGTTGGTAAGTGTTGGCTTATCTTATCATCATCATGATCATCACTACTCACCCATAATGCTTCTTCTCGTCTTTTGCAGTGGAAGGAATTGGAACCAGATCAGCTGATGGATGCCAAGCTGAAGTGTGTTTTTGAGATGCCCGCCGAGGCGAATGTCGACAACAATCAGGCTGTTGGTGGTGGCACCAGTGGTGCTGGCGTTGGCTCTGCTGGCGGTGGCGGTACCAGCAGTTCTGGTGGCCAAAATGCCAATACATCGATCAGTGGCAGCGAAGTGATCAAAAGCAGCGATGCCAGCAAGCTGTCTAGCGAGGATAAGGTGCGTACACACATCACCAAAGCCAGAGCAATAGTTAAGGCCAAACCAGTGTTAGGATTGGGGCATATTTTGTAGTTTCATTCAGCTCTAAATTTGGGCAAAGTAAATGTGATGTTGCCTGTGACTGTATATCCGTATCCCATTATATTTGATGAGTCAACATCAACCACAGTCATAACACTAGCTATTTGTAACGCATAAAAGGAAACATCTCCGACTGCATAAAGTATATATATTCTTAATCAGCATGACAAGCCAAGTCGATATAGCCAAGTCCGTCCATCTGCCTGTTTCATGCGAACTAGTGTCTCAGTTTTCATTGAGAATTCATTCATATTCAAAGCAATAAGTAGAATGTTATGTTTCACTTAGCTTTTCTTGAAATATGTATGCAAATGTATATGTGTGGGAATCTGTTAATGCCCTCCAATATAGGCCTTGCCTGGGAATTCGTTAGGACCATCGTTAGTCCCTCAGCCAGGAAATGCGTTAGGTCTTCCGTTAGTCCCTCTGCCTGAAATTTCGTTAGCCCTTTTGTTAGCGATTCGTTAGTCGCTTTGCTAAAAAGAACCTCATTTTAAATGTTCAATTTCATTTAAACATAGTTTTACAGGCATTCCTTTTTATACTCATTCTCTAGTAGAGTGTAATGAATATATAGTATTCATGCAAATGTATGTAACAGGCAAAAGAAAGCGTTTCCGACCCCTTAAATTACATATATTCTTGATCAGCATCAACAGACGTGTACGTCTGTCCGTCCGTATGAACACCTAGATCTCGGAGACTATAAGAGCTAGAGCTAACACAATTTTTGACACATTAGTTCAAAATTTGGATTACATATGTGTCGAATATTAAATAAATGCTGAGTACGGGTATCTTATAGTCGGAATAGCGAATACAGCGTGCTTTCTTGTTTCACTTCGCTTTAAGCGCCGAAAATGCCTTTTACGTATAATTTTTATTATTTATGTTATGTAATTACTGGAACCTTTTTTATATGATTTATATTAAATACTTGTGCACAATGTAACAAGCAGCTTACTGCTGTCTACTGCTCACAAAGAAGTAAAAGCAATGACCATGCTGTAAAACAAAAGCAATGAAACGAAGCAATACGTGCGTTTTAGAAGACACGTCGGTTGATGAAATTGTTCAAGGATCGGGCCACTTAGACTGTCTTGGTTGTTATAGTTCTGCAAGGGTATAATAGCTTCGGGTACCCGAAGTTAGCCTTTCGTTCTTGTCACATCTATCTTCTGTCTGACAACCCAAAGTCTTCATAGTAATTTCGATCCCAATCCCGTGTCTCCTTTAAGTTAGAATTGTGACATTTGTAATTGAAACAAGTCTACTATTTTATCTATTTATAGGCCTCAAATTTGGTTGATGCAGCTGAGCATGCCGAATCCTTGACGGGTGAGCTGCGCGAGCTGCGCGAATTAACTAGCGATCTGCGAAAAGAGAATCTATACTTGAAGGTAGGCATAGGCACCTCTATGGGGGTTGTCACGGAAATGCCAGGAGATGTATAGCATTACTTATAACATTTAGACATCATTTTGAATGGACACAGGAAAAATGCGTGGCCTACTAGATTTGATGTGTAGCAAATGTTGAAATGTCGTTGGTTTCAAAACTCGCAGCGCTTAGTAGGCGCTTTTGATGAACCCTCACATCTCGAAAGCCCTTCAAAAAAGAAATCAATCTAGTAGCGGTTGAATTTTTCCCTATCTTCGTAGAAAGGTACACAGATGAACCTAGAAATTCAAGTGTTTACACATTAGTTTTTCTAAATATCTGGGGATTTCTGTGACACCCCCTCATATATGTATGTATGTAACGGAGAACTGCAACACCCCCTAATAATAATTTATTGACACACATATAGGCAGTCGTTGCCTGTAAACAACCAGAAAGCGAAGGATGAGAAGAAACTGTCCCGTGTTTTCTGATGTGCATACACATGTATATATGTGTATAATCGATCTTATATCTTAACTTTATATATATATAACTAAAACAACATTGTTTGCCACTTTCGTGCCCCGCAGGATCAAATCACGCGTTATCGCAGTTCGCCATCGGCGGCTATCAAATCGCAAATCATGGAGCCATATGCCCCAGTTTTGGCTGAGAAACAGATTCCAGTGTTTTATATAGCCATTGCCATAGCTGCTGCTCTCTTGGGTTTGCTTCTTGGTAAATTCTTCCTTTAGAGTGAGCCCAAAAATGCCATAAAACAACAACAACAGCAGCAAAAACAGAAGCAACAACAAAATCGACAACACTGGCAAGAAAACCCAACAAGCAGGAAGCAGCAGCAGCAGCAACAACGAAGTATGTATATGCAACAGCTAGGCCACAACAACAACAACAAGAACAACCACACAACAACAGATGTTGCAAATATATATATATATAAAGAGGAAACAACAAAAACAAAAATAAGCAAACGCGCATGCAACATTTATACAAGTTTATATAAAATATTTAAACAAAATGCAAAAATTGCATTTGTTTTATTTTTTTTTGTTTTCTCAATTTTCCAAAAAAAAATTTCGAAAAACAAAGAATTGTTAATTTTATGTTTTATCACTTCGAGACAACAGCACCAACAGAGAAAACAAGAACAAACAACAATAAAAAAACAGAAATAAAAATAAAATTTAAATACAACAAAAACGCTATTCGCTCTCTTGAAATAGTACAGTGAACAGCAATGCGAAAAGCGAGCAAACGCAGACTACGGCACCGGCACTTCCTTGAGGCTTCTTTCTCACCTTCGTTATCCTCCTAACTGACATTTGGGACTATAAACCAGACACTCCAACAAAGACACTCTTGATCAGTGTTCAGTCCCAGTCCCTGGTGAATGCAATGATCAATACTAACCATGATCATGCTATCTAATTTATTTGTTGTTATTGATCGTGATCCATCACAATTTATGGGGAATAATGCAAGCGATCATGATCCATCCGATCCGCAATAGAGAGGAAGAGAGAGAGGAATGAGTGGACAGCTTGTTTGTCATACCTTGGCAGAAATTAGTTTTCTCAACATCAGGCAACCACCATAAGCAGGTGTGCGGAGTTGCAATAATAATCAGGAGCAGTGATCACTGATCATTTATCCAAAGATGATATTGTACTTGTAGATATAGGATACTTAGGTTGAAGAGCATTTCCTTTATCAGATATGAGATCGGTGATCAAAAGAGTGTCTGCACCTGGGTGTCTGGTTGACCACGCCCATTGATCCCATTTCGTAAAGCAAACACGAGCTGTAAAGAAACTAAATGGAGAGACAAGTTCCACAGCGACGCCGCTGTTAAGCTGTGGAACCTGTCTCCCTACCGAGTTTCTTTATGTGCAAACGCACACTCGCACACGAGTTGCTCACTCTCATGGCCGCTTACACATACACACACACACACCTACATATGCATAGAAAGTTTTTTCTAATCCACACAGGATGATATGATAACAAAAATATGAGCTTGCTTATGCAAATTATAGGGAAATTTCATTTGTTTAAATTTTGTTTTATTATTGCATGTTACAGTTGTTTTTTTTTTTGTTGCATTTAATTGTTATTAAATGTTCACACACACACGCGTGCTTGCATCTACGCATATGCATGGAAAAGGTGTTGTTGCAGAAAGAAAATAGAGAAGAAAAACGCTAAAAAAAATAAATATTAATTCCTAAAACAAAAGCCTAAAATATATATACATATATATAAAACAAACATAAATTTTTATAAATACACACACACACACATTGTTAATGGTTTAGCCTACATATATATACATATATGCTTCTAATATTTTATATTTTATTTTAAAACCTCCAAAAAATTTGTCGCACTTTAATTTGTTTTTTTTTTTGGCTTAGCGATTGAATGGGGAAGGTTATAAGATTTATATATATATATATATACACCTATATATAAATATATATGTATATGGAAAACAGCAAGCAACCACAACAACAACAAAACCACACACAACCATATTAAATGTTTAAATCTAGAACAAAAACAACATACAACTAAATAAAAGGCAAAAACAACAACAATATATATTTAAAAAGAAAAAACAAATTACAACAATTTCATTGCATTAAAAACAAAACAATTTATGTTTAGCAGTTACAACAACAAATTTGGATGAAAATATATGTTGCATTAATCGTGAGATTAACTGCAACAACCACAACAGCAGTATGATGAATCTGAATCTTAAAAACTAGGTGTTTTTTTCTTAAAAGAAAAATAAAAAAATGAAACATTGTTACTTAAAAAACAAAACATGAAATATCATTTGAAAATAAAATTAATTAAAAAGAAAACCAAATTCCCGACTTACTTTTTTTTATCGAGCAATTTGACATTTTCATTTACAGACCGCTACGCTAAATATTCATCCTGTAAAGGCGTTATAACTGAGTTAACAGTAAATGCACAGAGTGTCTACACAGGTTGCACAGTGAAGTAGATTTACACGGGGCAGCGCAGTTTCTGCGTAATTTTTATCAATGCAGCTGCTATTATCTAATATCCAGTCCATGAGTACCATGGAAGGTGAACGCAGCTGCTTGAGTTGGAATAGATTAACGAGTATAAAAACAATTTGAATTCAAACGTAGTGTATAAAACAATCCCAATCTGTTGAAAATATCGAACAGTAGACGAGCGATAGTTTAGGCATAGTTCTTGTCGATTGCAAATATCGATAGCTGATTGCCTTGCTATTGTACACCTGAAATTTAAACAAGCTTCGAGCTCCAAACATACCTACCTCAATGGCTGCCGTAACGCTGATGGTGCTGCTGTTGCAGCCGTGAAGGGCTTTGCTGGTGTAGCAGTTGCTGAAGACGCTGTTCGCGTTCATCCACAATGACCTTGTCCTTGGAATGCTTTACATTTTGCAGTTTTGGAAATGGTAACAATGAATGATAAGAGCCTAGCGGAATAGCTAATGGCTGAACTTTTGTAGCAAATCTCTGCCATCAGTGGTGGTCATCACTGCTGTGCGTAATAGAGTAGAGTTAGACCGGTCATGTGATTGTGTGACGCCCGGCAAAAGTAAGCTCTGAGCAACCTGAGTGTCGGCAGTCCTGGCATTTCGCTTTATTGACTCATCACTGCTACCGAGATCTAAGAGGAAGAGCACATTCACCTCTGACTATAAAGCTATTTTACAAGCTCATCAGGATAACCTCCGTATCCGTTTAACAGTTCTTGGCTGAAAACATCAATAGCATCAACATTAGTTTTATGCAAGGCCTTATCTGATATATCTATACCACATATACATAGTTTAATTGTTGCACATCGAATATTTTTATTCAAAAACAAACTTTACTTAACATTACATTGCAAAAGACAGCACTTCAAATTAATTTTTTTACATTTCCTTAATTTTTCTTTTTATTGTTTTGTATCTTTTTTTTTACATATTTTTACACAATATCTACAACGCAGAACTTACGACTCTGACCATGGATCGTTTTAAGAAAAAGGTACACATGAATACACAGGAAAAACATCTAGGGTTAGTTTAGAAAAAAAAAAAACAATAATAATAGTATATTTATAATGTGAGCCTAAAATAAATCTGGAAGCCATTCTGAAGGTGGCTAGGAGTAAAGTGGGAGGAAGAGATAGGAATTGAGCGGTAAGCATTTCAACCTTAGCTAAAAAAATAAAATAAGGCGAGTCTTAGCTTAGATTTAAACTTCAGCCGGGGTTAGTTATGCGTGGCGGCTGGTTGTGGGTGATGTTGCTGATGTTGTTGTTGCTGCTGCTGTTGCGATGGGTGTGTTTGACTGGCCGACGCATCTTCTTCGCTTTTGTTATTACCTAAAATCCAGTCCATGAGCACCATGGAAGGTGAACGCAGCGCTTGTTGAGCTGGAATAGAAAAATAATTCGAAATCAAATGTAGTTTAAAAAAAAAGTATCGCATTCTGATGAAAATATCGAAATATATCGCTTGCAAATGTCGAAGCTGTAACTGATATAGTTTTGCAAACCAATTTTACCATAGACATAGACAAATTTCCAGCTCCCAACTTACATAGATCCACACCCAATGACTTCCGTGACGCTGCTGCTGCAGTTTCTGCTGTTGCAGCCGGAGAAGGGTTTGCAGTCTTGGCCATGTCTCTTTGTAGCTGTAGCATTTGCTGAAGACGCTGTTCGCGTTCATCCACTATGGCCTTGTCCTTGGAATGCTTCACAGTTTGCAGTTCGGCCAACCTAGAAAGGTTAACAATCGAAAGAAATGAATGGTATGAACCCAGCGGAATAGCTAATGGCCATACTTTTGCTGTAAGTCGCTGCCACTGGTGGCAACCACCACTGCTGTGCTGGATAAAGATAGATCGCTGTTACTGCTGCTGCTTATCTTGCTGGGACTGCCGCCCGATCCGGCCGATGACGAGGAGGCGGAGACTGAAACTAATGCCGTAGGCAAGCCCGCGATATGAGCTGTGGACAAGAGATTGATTGCCGTTCTATTGAAACACCTGCTCAAAGACGTCCCCGCCCGCCCCAACACTCACGCTCATCGTTTGGACGCATACGTTCCGCCTCCAGTTGCCGCAACGTATCCGATAGCTTCAGTTGCAAATGATCACGTTCCTCCAGCAGCTGTACCAGCTCCAGTATCATCTCCTCCACACGCATATCCCGCTGATGTACCATCATTAGCGCATAGTCTAAATCAGCCTTGAGCACATACTCGGGCAATGGATCCCCTCCAGGTGGTGTCATTGCCGCTGCTCCTCCAGCTGCGCCGTCTTCCGCGTCGCCTGCACCACGATTCTGCAGCCGGAAAGGGTCGTATTGGGCAGCAAGTCGTGCATATTCTGCCGACCGTATGGCCAGCTGCTCCTTGAGCGTCACAATTTCCATCTCTTGTGTTTCCAGCGCCTTTTGCATCTTGGCCACCACTTCGTAGTCATCAGTATTAGCTATCAGCTGCTCCTGGGCGGCCGCTCGCGTCGCCGTCTGCAACTGAGCCTGGAAGTCCTTCTCTCGCTGATTGAAATGTTCCTGCCAGATTCTGGCCACCTCGCTGCATTTTTGCTCCACGAGGGATTCCCATTGCTGATTCAGTGCTTCTAATTTATCCGGAGTGGGCGTAGGCGCGGGCGTGGGGGGCACTTGAGTCTGCTGGGACTGCTGAAGCAGTTCCAGCGATTTACGTAGTTCGTTTATTTCTATATTTTTCGTGTCCAATTCGAGGACGCACTGCTTCATCTTCTCTTCCAATTCCAAGCTGGACAGGACATGATTATTCAGTACACGCAGTTCCTCCTCCATATTGGATTTCTCCTGCTCGAGTTGGGCACAATTTTGGCGCAGTTGCTCCACTTGTTCCATATCATTCAGAGGTGGTGCAGCTGGTGGTGGTGGTGTTAGTGTTGCAAGCGGTTCTGCCTCCTGCTTGTCGTCCGACAACTGTTTCACCTGCATGCGCAGTAACTGCAACTCCTGGTTTTTTGTGAGAATCTCGAAGACCAGCTTTTCCGTCTGATCCTCGCGCATTAGCTCCTCAATGCGTTGCTTGAGGTGCTCGATTTCCGCTTCCTTCTCCTGCAGCTCAGCCAAATGCACATCGAAGTTGATGCTGGCTGAGGCTAACTGGGATTTGGTCAGCTCCTCTACCTGTGCTGTCAAAAGCTGCACTTGCTGGCGTTCACCTTGGCATGCCAACTTCTCAGTCTGCAGCTGTGCCTGCAAATCATGGCACTCTGCTTGCAGCTGCTCAAGCTCATCGCTGGCTGAAATTAGAGCAACTGCAACAGGCGCAGGTGCTGGCGGTTCTGACTGGTGCTGGTGCGTGCCCATGACTTGGTCTTGTTGCAGATGCAACTGGTTCAGCTGCTCCTGCAGTTCACGTATCCTGGCCTGGTACATTTGCACATCCATGTCCTGGCGCTCTTTCAACTCAGCCATTCGCTCAGTGCCGGCGGTGAGCACATCGATGCGCTTCACTAACTTCTCCTTCTCGAGCATCTGTTGCTGCAGCAGCTCCTCGGCCTTGGTCAGGCGCGACTCGCCCAGCTGCAGCTGATGCTTAAGCTCATCTATGATGGCTCCATCCAGATCGCTGCTGGCAAATGAAACTGAAGCCGCCTTCGTCTTGTACTCCTTGACGCGTTTGAGCAGCTTTGCCGTCTTTGTCTGCAGTTCGAATTTCTGCTGCTCGGCCAAAGCCAGCTGCTGTTCCAACTGCGTAATCCTGTGCTGCGTCGGCTCTGGCTCTGCATCTGGATCTGGTAGCGCTGCACTGGCCCAGGGGTCCTCATCCATATCCAGATTCCAATCTCCGATCTGCGCTTGAACTTGGTGTTCCTGCGGATGACATAGGTACGCCTTCTTTGGTATGATCAGCTGCTCCACCACAGGCTCCGACTGCGGCAAACCCAGCTCCAGCTCGAGAGCGCCATGTGCCAAAGCTGCAGTCGTTTCTTCGTCGGCGCCAAAGAACATGTCCAGCGTGGGCGGTCCCTCCGACTGCATCTGCAGCGTCACCGGTTGTGGTTGTTGCTGTTCCTGCTTGGGTAGCTCAACGATGAGCTGCTTTTCAATGGCTTCCAAGCGCTGACGTTCGTCTTCTGCTGCCCGCATCTCGGCCAACTGACGTTCCTGGTCGGCTAATGTTTGATTGCGTGCCTGTAACTTTAATTCTAGATCTCGAGCATGCTTTTCCAAATCCGACACATTACGCTGCAAGTCCTCAATGGTGGATTCAAGCGCAGCTGGTTGATGCGGAGGCGTAGAGGCAGGAGGTAAGGCAGACGCCAGATTGTTTGAGAAGCGCAAGGGCGCCGCCGCAATTTCATCAAAGGGCGAAGGAACAGACGCCGTGGCATCATCGCTGCCACCAAAGAACATTGCCGCGGCTGGAGTTGAAGATGCCACCGAAACTCGATTACCTTGCTGCTGCTGCTCGAGGCGTGCCAGCATCTCTTGCAGCTGCTCGCCCAGCCGCTTGTTCTCCGTCTCAATGTAGACCTGGTCATCGGTCTGGTTCTGGCCCAACGTGTCCAGCTCTGCGATGCGCTGCTGCAGCTGCTGTAGTTCCTGGCTATGGTTCGCACACAGTGCGTCGATCTGGCCACGCAGATTATCTATTTCGGTCTTGTCCTGCATCGCCTGCATACGCAGCTCCTGCAGATCCAGTGCGTCCTGTTCGGCCGTGTCCTGCTGCAGCCGGAGGAGCTGTGCTTCACGACTGAGCGCGGCCCGTTCTCGCTCCACATCATGCAGTTCGTCCGAGCGCTGATTCAGCTGTTCCTGGACACGCTCCAGTTGCTGACTAAGCTCACGCTGTTCGGCCAGCGAGCGTTCCATGTGGTCACTCAGCTCACACTCCAGCTCATCCAGTTCGGTGGCCTTGGCGGCCAGTTTGGCATCGTACACCTGGCGTTGACGCAACAGTTCTGCGTCCCGGTTGGCTAGTTCTTGCCGCACCTCATCCAGCTGCTGTTCCAGCTGGCCCAATAGCTGTGCCCGCTCCGCTTGGTCATGCGTCGACTGCTGATTGTGTCGGGCCAGCATGACGTCGTGTGCCGTCTGCAGGCGGACCAGCTGGTCACGGGTTTCTTCTATCTCAGTGTTTAGCATCTGCAGTTGCCGGCTTTGTTGCTGTTCCCGTTCGTTTAGCTGTTGCACGCGTTGCCTGAGCTGCGTCTCATGCTCTGCCTGTTGGGCGGAGCTTTGCTGTAGCTGACCCTCGAGCATTTGGGCACGATCCAGCGCGTCGGCCTGTTGATCTCGTAGCGTGGCGATTTGTTCCTCCAAGTCGGCTAGCTTTTCTTGTAATGCAGATGCCTGGGACTCCAGCGTTTCTATGTAGGATTCAGCCTGCTGCAGCCTGGCTTGCAGGCCCTCGTTCAGGGTCTCTACGCTGGCCAACTTCGCCTGCTGCTGCTGTGCCACTAGTGTGGCCTGTTGCGCTTCCTGACTGCCCAGTTCACTCAGATCCCGCTGCAGCTTCTGAATGGTGGCGTTGCGTTGCTTGATCACTTCCTTCGATTTATCGAACTTGATGGACTTTTGCTCAATCTGCCGGCGCAACTCTGTCAGAGTAACTTGCGACTGCCCATCCTTGTCCCGCAGATGCGCGTTGACGTGGTCAGCACGCTGCAGTTTCAGCTGAAGCTGCTCCTGTTCCGACTGCAACTCAAGCAGTTGCTGCTTCAGCTGACGCACTGTGTCGCGACTCTCCAGTTGGGCGTGTATCTTATGCTTAAGCTCCTCATTGAGCTTCACAACTTGTTGCTGCAGTTGCTCCAGTTGCTCAGTGGACTGTCCTACTTTTACTTCTGCCGGGTTATCTTTGGCTACCTGTTGTAACTGCTGCTCGAGCTGTGCAACTTCCGTTTGACGCTTCTTCAAGTTGAGGGCATACTTCTTGAGTTTCTCGCGCAAATCCTTGATGGTGGTCTCATCCCGCTCCTGCTGTGCCGCCATTTGGTGCCGCAGCGCTTCGATTGCCTCCTCGCGCTGGGCCAGATCGCTTACCTGCTGTGCGGCCAGGCTCTTGCTCGCCCGCAAAGCCTCCGCCTGTTCCAGCTGCGCCTGTTGGCTCTTCTGTAACTCGTGTTCCGCCCCGTTGTAGCTATCGATGAGCTGCTGCTTCTGCTCCGCCACCAGCGCCTGCACGATGCCCAACTGCCCCTCTAGCGTCTCGTTATGGGCCTGCAGGTCGTGCCGTTGGCGTGTGTGCTGCTCCAGCTGCTTCTCGTGCTGCATCTCCTTGTCATTTAGCAGTTGATCGAAGTGTTCCGCCTGCAATTGCAGCTGGACTAGCTCGCGACTCTGGCTAGCAATTAGCTGCAGATGCTCAAATTCAGCCGCCTGCAGATCCGCCAGTTTGTCCTGCAATTCGCGTAAGCGCTCGTCCTGCAAATCCTGTTCGCGTTCTCTTTCCAATTGTCTTTCTCGTTCTCTTACATATTCGGCAGACTGCATCTCCACCAGTTTCTTCTGCAATTCGCGTAAACGCTCGTCCTGCAAATCCCGTTCGCGTTCTCTTTCTCGTTTCCGCTGCTGCTCATCCTGTTCCTGAACGGCGGCTATCGCTGGAAGCGGCGCCTCCACGCCACCACGCAGTTCGGCCAACTCCTGCTGCAATTCCGTCAGGCTCGCCTTCAACTCATGGTTCTGCGCCGTCAGCTGCTCGTACTCGGCGAGAGCCTTGCCATTGGGTGCCGTCACAGCCACTACAGTCTCCACCACGGTCACTGTCTCCACAGCCATCGAGGCCTCCTTCACCTTGTCCAGCAGTTCGGAAAGCTGGGTGTGTGTATTCTTAGCCTCCTTGGCCAGTTTCTTTGACACACTAATCTTGGCCTTCGGGTCGTTGGCCTTGCGATACGCCTCCAGTTCCAAGTTGAGTTTGCTAAGAGAACGCTCGCATTTGTCAAAGAGAGCCGGAGCGCCGTCGCTGGCATCTAGGTCTAGGGCGGCCACTACTTCCGAGGACCTCTGCAAGGAGCTCAGCGACTGCTGGTTGCCGGACGAGGACGAACCGGACAGATGGCTTGGATCGCGCTGTAGCTCCTCTAGCCTAGCCTGCAATTGGGCATTCTCCGTCAGCAAATGCTGCAGTTGCTCTGACTCCGACGCTGACTGATCCATTGACAGCCCATCCGTTTGGGTGAGCTTGTTGACAACGCTTCTCGCCTGACTGGTGGCGACCTGATCGTCTGTGACAGCAGCAGCGGCAGATGTCGATGACACCTGCTGATCCACTTCGTGGGCATCACCTTCGCTGGCTGGACGCCGGGGTGGCTGGTGGGAAAAATCTTCCAGTTCCTGGTGCGTGGGTCGTTCAACAATTTCTATGGATTCGGCCGAGCTGGATGAACTGAGCTTCTCCAGCTTATCGAGCAGTTCCATGTTCTCGTTGATATAATGGCTCAGCTTCTTGTCCAATGCTTCCTTCTCGCCCTGCAGGGTTTGGAGCTGGTGTCGCTGCTCGCTGGCCAAAGACTCCAGCTGCTGGACACGCTGCGATATCTGTTCCTCAAGTTGCACTTCGTTCAGCTCGGACACAACACGCGCCGACTCATGACCCAGCTGGAGAGCCTCGAGGGCCTGTTCCAGCTCCAGTTTTTGCTCTTCCAGCAGACGTATGGTCTCGGATTGAGCTTGACTTGGTGGCGATTGCTCAGTAACTAACGCTGCCGATGGATCTGTCGGCACTCCTCCCTCTTGTCTTGTCTCCCTCTGCCACTGCCTCTGCTCATCCTCCAGCGCCGTGATGTGCTGCTGTAGTTCTACATTGTGGGCCAACAATTTGGCCACTTGCTCGTTGGCGGCGGACGGGGATTGCAGCTTCTGCAGTTGCTTCTCGGCCTGGCGGCATTTCAGCTTCAATTTTATGTTGCTTTTGTTGCACTCGTCCAGCTTCTGTTTGACCTGCTGCAGTTCCTCCTTGAGTTCGCCGGCTGCTGTGGCTTCCGCCTCATCACCAGCAGTTGCCAGAAAAATGGGCCGACTCTTGCTGCGGCTGTTTTGGGCCAGTTTCTCCTCCATGAGGCGCAGATTCACATTCAGCACATTCAACTCGGTGGTCTTCTCGGCCAGCTCTTCGCTTTGGTTGCTGATGGTTAGGGCGCGCGCCTCCAGCTCCCAGGCCTGTTGCTCAATGGTGTTCATAAGTTGATGATGATTCGATATGCCCGCAGTCTGATCCTGGCTTCGCTGGTTGCGTTGTGTAAGCTCCTCCTTCTCGGCCTGCAACGTGTCCAGTTGCCGCTCTAGTTCCTGCAGCTGCTTGGCCAGCTCGACACTCACCTGCACATCCGTTGAATCGGCAGAGGGGATACTAGCAGCGGCTGTCTCCTGATGCTTTTGAAGCTGTTCCCGGGCAGTTTGCAGTTCCGCCTTTAGCAGGTCGTTGATGTTCTCTAGTTCCGAATTGCGCTGCCTGATGGCAACGACTTCCGCTTGCATTCTGCATTGCTCTTTGTCATTGAGCGTGGACCCAGAGGACACTGCCACCGCTTCTACTGCCACTACTCGCATCTGTTCCAACTGCTGTTCCAGCTGCTTAACAAGTTGGGCACGATGGTCTAGCTCCTGGCGCAGCTCAAGTATCTCGTGTTCCTTTCGGTTCTGCTTGATTTCGTTGAGCTTCATTTGATTTTTGAGTAGCTTAAGCCGGTTCTCGTCCAGCTGCTCTGCATGCTGGTGCAGATCTGCTGCCGACCGATGGCGGGAAACGGGTGCAGCTGCTACTGTTGTTGCTGCTGCCGCCTCTAGCCGTAGATCCGTCATCGAGGAGCCTAGCTCGCTGACCTTAGCGGCCACGGAGAGCAGGGATTTGGCCATATCCCGCTTGCGCTGCTCCAGCAATGCACGATTCTGCTCGGTTCGCTGGGTGAGCATCACTAGCTTCTCGCTGCCACTCACTAGCGAGTTGTCTGGCAATTGTTCCTGATGCGCCGGTGACCAGGCATCGCTCACACCCGTACTTCTCGCCATCAGCCGCTTCAGGGACTCCATGGACTCATTCAGACTGGACCTTCGACCTCCATCTTCGGTTTTTCTTAGAGCACGTTCTCGCAGGGCCAATAATTTTTCCTGCTGCTTGGACATATTCTCCCTCAAGCTATCCAGTCGACCTTTGCCCGCACCCCCCCCACCACCCCCAGACATATGCTGTAAAAAGGATTGCTATGCTAAATAGCTGAGCTGTCCGTTGGAGTAGCTGTTGCACTCACCTGTAACTGGGACAAGTCCGTGCTGCCTGTTACTCGTATATTGCCGGCGGCAGTCTCAACGTCGCTATGCTGTAATCAAACACCACATGGCATACCCAACATTTATTATTACTTGTACTTCTGCTACGCACCTGAATAATGGGAAAATCTAAAGACGTTTCCAAACCAGCATCAGCATCTATCGCCGTCGTCGTCTCTGCACCCGCGTTCTCCGACATTTCGTTTCGCAAATACAAACAAATATATCTATAGCCAAACTAAGGTATCCACTATCGCTAACTGCTTAGCCCCAGTTCCAGTTGCCGAGTCAGCGGATCTATCCAAATTCGTTGTGTCCGACTGCTTCTCTTCCAGTTTCTCGTTTCGTGTTGGTTGTCCTTCGACTTACTGCTGCTCCTGCTAACTATCGGCATTGACATGGACTGCAACGAAAGAATTTTGGGCACGGCATTGGTGATACTTTTTCAAAAATGTAATTAAAAATGTTATTTCTTTTCCCCGAACTTCAGTTTCGTTTTCGTCGTGGCACTAGCACTGCACACGTCAGTTTCTATCATTGGCTGTGTGTGTGTGCTTGTGGCAGCATTTGTCTTGCATTTGTGTTGTTTTTGCTGGCGCTCGATCACTATTCCTTTGGGCTTGGGCTTGCCATTGGCATGCAAATCAATGAACACTCGATTTGGTTGCATTAGCAAATTGATTCATTTGTTGTTATTGTCACAATTATAATGCATTTACCAATTTTAATGAAATGCCAATTGTGTGTTTATTTTATTTGGTAGTTTCTTACGCATTTTGCAGCACTGCCCGACCAAATTGTGTGCTGAAGAGAAAACATCGATGTTTCTTCAGCACTGTGTATCGTAATCGTACGTCGATGGTTGTGGATACAGCTTGAAATATCGTTGTACTCGATATTTTTGTTAGGTTGACGGTGATATTTGCATCCCAAATATCGCGATCGCGTAATGATTTTATAATCGTTTTGGGGATATTCGCGGTTAAGTGCATAAACGCTCGGAATTTAAATTGAAAATAGGTCCGTTTATCTCTCTTTTTATATTTTGATTTTATTTGATGGTATATGCCTTGGCGCACAATTGATTATTGGTTTGTATTCGAAAAAAATTCTGCAAGCTATTTATTGCATGCATCACTGTTATTGAATCATTGGCTATTGCATCCGCGTAGCTTGTCTCAATCAAGATGTATCTGTCTCTCTTCGTATTTATTTGCAGAATACTGCAGGTTCTTTACAGACGGTATGTTTACGAAATTGCGAGCAACATGTCGTCGCAAACCGAATTTCGGCAAAAGCAGCGCCGCAGACATTTCTGTGGAACCTATCCCTCTTTAGTTACTTTATGGCTTGCTACTACTTTCAGTTTCAGTACGACCGACGGGCTGCTTGGGCCCGGAGCCCGCATTCGTGCGCTATATATAGTATGTAAATTGTTATCAGAAATCACAAAATACAAAAACAAGTACAAGCGCTATATATATATAGAACGAAAAAACAGATGCAAAAATCAGAATGCTTCGACAATGGGCAACTTTGGGACTGCTATTGAGGATGATTATGTTGGAGTACGTCCGTGGTTCGGATTGCCTCCTTTCGCTAAACGAGAATGGTGCCCTCGTGGAGCATTCAAAAGCAATTATACGTGCCGGTGATGCCTATAATATCACATGCCAGGTCAAATCGTTGGTGACCGTTGCAGACCAACTTGTCATCGAAGGCGACAAACAATTTAATCTGAAGGTGCATAAATTGAACGCCACTACCATTTGGCATGAGGTGAAACATGCCAGTCCTAATGATATCATGACGTACAGATGCTATTGCGGAGAGTCGAGGATATTTTATGGTGACACCGCGTTCAAGGTACTCGTCAATCTGGCGGAGTTGCAGACCTCAAACTTTAGTTGCATGATGGATGGGCTGAACCTTCAGTGGGGTATGAATTGCAGCTTTGCCAAGCCATCGGGCAGTGATTATTTTGATTCCATACAATATTCCCTACGCTTGGAGTACGAGTACCCCAAGCCGGGGAAGCCGCCGGTGGAGGAAGCGTGCACGGTTGACCACAACGACAATTCCCGAGTGATTTGCGTTTTCAAGGAGAACTCCTTCAACCCCAGACAAGCCAGTTACAACTTCACAGTTCGAATAAATGACACCGTGGGTATCCAGACCAAGTCATTCCAGCTCCTACGGGAACAGATACTCAAACTAGCGAGGCCCGGAGGCAAAAACATCACCGTACGTACACTAAGAACAAAAATCGTTCAAAATGTACCACCAAATCATTATCAATATCAATATTTTCGTTAGTGAGTGATGTTTTCCATAATAGAGCGAACTTTTGTTCTCACTTTTGGAACGCTTTGGCATCATAGTAGGAACGTTCTGGGATACATCAAGAACAATATGTTCTCATTCCAAGAACCGTTTCGATCAATTCAAGAACGCTCTCGACCCTTTGAGTTCTGAAAACAAGAACAACCGTTCTCATATTAAGAACCGATATTCTCATTTTAAGAACCGCTTGTTCTCATTTTAAGAACCAGTGATCTCATTTTGAGAATCATATGTTCTCACTATTATTTATAAATATTTTTATTTAATCAGTCTGAGTGAGCATTCGAACTCACGCAACCCCGCTCGCCAGCTAGAAGTGCGCGTCTCACTAAGCGATGCCGCCCATTGCAAGCACGATGATGTTAAAGCTTAACTTTGTATATGTGAATGAATATGCTTAATAACGCCACGTTCCAAATTCAATCAACATTTGATGGATTTTGGAACGTCGCTTTTTATACTCGTATTCTAGAAGAGTAAAACGAGTACATTGTATTCGTGCAAATGTTTGTAACAGGCCCCATGAAGTATTGGTCAGCATCGACAAACAAGTCTATCTAGACGTGTCCGTCTGTCCATCTGTATGAACACCTATATCGCAAAGACTATAATAGCTAGAGTTACCATATTTGGTATGTAGGCTCCTCTAATGTTTCGTCAGATCAAGTTTGACTTAAAATTGTGCCATGCCCCCTCCCACCCCCGCAAATCTGACACATTTATTTGAAACTCGGTTTATATATGTATAAGCACATATTCTACCAATTTACCGAATTTCGTTTCGATCGGATAATTATTGTAGACAAAATCTTAAAAAAAAAAACATTTTGTATTAGAGCACCCCATCCCATAATAAAAAGCAAGTAAGAACGCTATAGTCGATATTCCGATTCGTACTCAGCATTTATTCAATACTCGACACACTCTAAAAGTATGAAATTTGTTTGTTTTTTGTGTGGATGGGGTAAAATGGGAGTCTACATAGCAAATTTAGTTACTGTAGCTCTTATAGTCTCCGAGATCGAGGCGTTCACACGAACGGACAGACGGACAGGGCTAGATCGACTCGGCTATTGCTGCTAATCAAGAATATATATACTTTATTGAGTCGGACACGCTTAATTTTGCCTGTTACAACCATTTGCACGAGTACAATATACTCGTTTACTCTGCTAGAGCACTAGTATAAAAATCATACTTTTGAGTTTGTGGAATATTTAATAAATACGAGTATCTTATAATACGAATATCGACTATAGCGTTCTTACTTGTTTCTTAGTATAATCCGACGCATAACTCGATTTGTCTGCAATGGACGAACTATCAAAGTGGCCGCACAGTTTTCAATTTCAACAACAACTACACCATCGAGTGGAATGTCAAGCTCAGCCTGCCGCCCCCCGAAGGCGACCGGAATTGGACTACGTCCATTTGGCCGAAGAAGAGCTACACAGTGAAGCAGCTGGCCTTGAAAGAGTTATTTTGTCTCCGGGATCTGCCCTACGCCCACTATAAATACCGCCTGCATCTGCAGCGCCGCATTAACAATACCATGGCGCAGTGGAGCGAAACATTCGACTACAACTTCAGCACAAATGCCACCCGGCCCAGCAGACCGCCCTCTGTGTGGCCGGATGGCTTCGCCCTGGATGCGGGTACCCAAAAGATCATGCGCATATATTGGCAGCCTCTGGCCAAACATGAATACAATGGCCCAAACTTTACCTATTACCTGCAAATCAGAGACCACCATGGACGCGGCAAGTGAGTAGAGGTAGCGAAGTCATGTTCATAAAAACAGTACGTGAACGTCATCCAAATTGTTGATCAACGAATAACAATAAGTATTCGATTCGAGCACATTACTAATGATTAAACGCCAAGACCAACAAGGGAAGCTATTATGCGGTTCATTGATATAGGGGAACGACCTTGGAAAGACAACACAATCATAAATGATACTCGCAAATATAATTTTTCTTTGAACGACTTGGGTTTTCTTCTCTTTGATAATCATATTCTCGGCATGCCTTACACACATATGTATATGAATTGGTACTGTAGATTATTTTAAATTCGCGGAAACAAAGATCCACCATATATATATATATATATATATATATATATATATATATAGCGGAAGCACTTCCGACTCTTTTGTGGATGTGGCTTATATGTCCAAGGAGGGCTAACATCAATAAATTCTGTACCGTTAGGCAAATTCATAGGGGTTCACGGTCCTCGTTGGCTACGACCTTGATGTCCGCCTATATGCAGTATATATGTTCTTGATCTGCATGACAAGCCTAACTCAACAGAGAGTGTCCAGCTGGCAGTCGTTTTCAATGCAAGCTACTCTCTAAGTTTTTTAGCTATTTTAAAGGCTTCTTTATAATGTAAAATGTAACATAAACATTATTAATACTATTAGTCCTTGGTTAATGTGTTCAAAGTTGAATTAATTTCTCTATTTGAAGGAACTATAACATGGTGGTTAAATCAAACTATGCCATTATCCAAAAGTGGGACGCATCGATGGAGCACATGATTGACCTGACTGCCCAGAATTCGGAGGGAAGTTCAATGTCGACGAGCCAGATGCGTATACCCAAGCTGAGCCGAGCCAAGCAGCGCAAACCGCTAGTGATATATAACGTAGACCAGCAAAAGGTCAAGTGGAGACTACCGGAAGGGGCCGAATCCAATGATCTGCAGGGTTACACTCTCTACTGGTGCAACAGCGCTGCCAATAGCAGCCTCGATGATGAGCAACAAGAGTGCAATGACACGCAGCCTATTCAGGTCCTCCATTTCAATGGCACGCAAAGCGAGCATGCATTCCCAAGTCTCGGTCTGCGCTTCATCAACTTGGGCGTATCGGCCAGGTACAGGGAAGAGCCCAGAACGGGTGGCATTTCGTGGCTAATCAGAGGCGTGCAGGACTTCGGGGAAATTAAGGAGAACCCAACAACCTTACCCACCGTCATGATCGTACTGGCTTTAGTGGGGCTGCTGGGTTTGGTTGTTCTGATAATGCGCTTGCATAAAATGTCTAACATTGAGCCGATTCTGCCGCCTGGAGTGTTACAGCCGATTCCCAAACAATTTGCAACAGCAAACCCCGCATGGCCACTGCCAGCCACTGCGCATCCATCATATAGTATGCTTGAATCAATTGAGAAACCAGAGGAGACGACTAACACAGGAGCGGAAAAATTAAGAAACCCAGATACGCCCAACAATGCTGAAAACCTGCAACATATTGAATCAATTGAGAAACCAGAGGAGACGACTAACACAGGAGCGGAAAAATCAAGAAACCCAGATACGCCCAACAATGCCAAAAACCTGCAACATACCAAAAATCCAAATCCAGTGCCGCATTTAAATGGATATGTGCGCTTCCAGACGACGGGTATGAGCCCGAATACGTAGAATTGTCCGATTTGTCCATATTTTATACCATGTACACAGTGGTGTATATTCATTATACCCTTGAATTGTATAAAAACCCTCACGTCTACTGACCAAAGTTGATCCGCATCGTACCACTGTATCATATAGCTCCCATATAACCAACCGATTTTAGGTTTATTATATTACTAATCCGCAAGGGTGTATAAGCTTCGGTTACCCGATGTTAGCTACTTGGACAAAGAGAGATACAAAGAGGGACAGATACCGTCTAATCTTGGCTTGCAAATCATTAAATTAAATCGAGCCGTTGAATATAAAAGCGATATTAATAATATGTACTTTTCATCCATTTTCAAAATAAAAAACAATTTTCCATCACTCAGAAAACTTTTATACGAAAAACCAAATTAAACAAGTAAGAACGCTATAGTCGATATTCCGACTATAAGATACTCGTACTCAGCATTTATTCAATATTCGACATACTCAAAAGTATGGAAAAACATTTTTTGTTTTTTTTTTTTGTGGGTGGGGCGTTCGCATACAAAATGTTTTTTTTACGATTTCGTCTACAATTATTATCCGATCCTAACAAAACTCGGCAAATCGGTAGATTATGTGCTTATACATATACAAACCGACTAAATGCGTTAAGATTTGTGGAAGATATAAAGTTTCGCCATTTGCGAGGGCGGGAGGGGCGTTGCAAATTTTAAAAACAAACGACCTGAAGCCCCACAAGGGAAGTCTACATAGCAAATTGGGTCTTTCTAGCTCTTACAGTCTTCGAGATCTAGGTGTTAATACGGACGGACGGACAAGGCTAGATCGATTCGGGTGTTGATGCTGATCAAGAATATATGAAGAATATGACCAAGAATATATATACTTTATGGGGTCTTAGACGCTTCCTTCTGCCTGTTACATACATTTGCACGAATACAATAATAACGTTAACCAAAGATAATATTTATATAATATATACATATCTGATGAACATAAGTTACAAGAGTCAGATAGATCCGCCCCGTTCTTTTCGGAGTTAAAGCTTGCCGGATTGGGATGATGCAGCCGCCTTATTGCCATGCCACTTATAAGAGCCATAATATTTGAAGTTGTTCAACTCGCACATACGATTGGCCTCCTTGGGACCCCGGGAGCCGTATTGATAGCTGATGGGCTTCACGCGCGCCTTCTCGGTCTTGTGCAGAAGGGGCGTAAAGATACGCCAGGCCTCGCGCAGCTCGTCGGAGCGCACGAAATGCATTTGAGAACCGCAGAAGACGTCCAGGATGAGGCGCTCGTAGGCATCGGGCAGGTACGAGTCTTTGTATCGATGCTCGTACGTCAAATCCAGCTCCGTTTCCTCAATGTCAAAAGTGATGCCCGGACTTTTGGTCATCATTTTGAAGTACAGGGCCTCACCGGGTTGCACACGTATGACCAGCTCGTTGCGCTTCGTATGGCCCTCAAAGATGTCCCCTGGAATGTCCTGGTATTGTATGCGCACCTCCGCTTTGCGCTCGTTCAACGCCTTGCCACAACGTAGGATAAAGGGGACACCCTGCCAGCGCTCGTTGTTGATCTTCAGCACGCCTAAAGCGTAGGTGGGCGTGGTGGAGTCTTTGCTCACTGTGGGATCATCCAGATACCCGGTGCGCTCATCCTCTGTGCGGCCCTGGGGATTGCCCACATACTGGCCCAGCACCACATTCTCCAGCTGCAGCGGCTCGATGCTCTTCAACACTTTGACCTTCTCGTCGCGGATGTCGTCCGGATGGCAACTCACTGGCTTCTCCATGGCCACCAGTGAAAGTATTTGCAGCAAATGATTCTGCATCACATCCCGGATGATGCCGAACTCATCGAAGTAGCCGCCTCGTCCCTGAGTGCCGAATGGCTCCTTGAAGGTGATCTGCACTGAGGCGATGTTCTCGCGATTCCATGTCGAGCTGAGTATCTTGTTGCCAAAGCGTATGGTCATCAGATTCTGCACCATCTCCTTGCCCAAATAGTGATCGATGCGATAGAGCTGGTCCTCCTGGAACAGACCAGCCAGATGGTCACACAAGGCCTTTGAGCTAACATCGTCACGGCCAAAGGGCTTCTCCACAATCACACGATTCCAGCCGCTGCGATCGAACAAACGAACAACGCCAAATTAGCCGGAAGCAGGAAGATGGGCGAAACTGCCTCCTGCAATCACTTACCAAGTGGACATGCAAATCTGTTTGATGTTGACCGTGACCTCATCGAAAACACTGGGCGGCAAGGCCAAATAAAAAATGCGATTCGCCTTGTTCTTGTTCTCCATAAGCTCCAGCTGTTGATTGAGCAGTTCGAAGCCGGTGCGCCCATCATAGCTGCCGGCGACATACTCATTTAGTGCCCAGAATTCATCATATTTGACCTGCTCATGTGGTTGCACCTGCAATGGATGGAGTGAATAAGGATGACATAGTGATGCTTCTATTTATTACTCCTTCGGCTTCGGCTGCTGCTGCTCGCTCACCTTCATATATAGGCTGCAGCTCTCCTTAAGCTTTTCTATGGTCAGCTTAGAGCGCGCATAGCCGCAGAACTTGGTGGGCTTGGGCAATAGGTCATCACGATATAGCCACCAGAGTGTGGGATAGATCTTCTTTTTGGCCAAATCGCCGGAGGCTCCAAATATGACAAATGTGTGTGGAATTTTGCCATCGAAATGTGTGCCTTCACAAATCATTGTGGACGACCTGAGCGATTTGATGATGAGATCCAGGGTGTCGTGGCCACTATTGGCTTGAACTGTGTATGGAATAGACGTACGTATTATGTATGTATATGTATATGCGGGATATATATAGGGACTCAGAGTTTAAATGTTGAGACCAGCAATCTTTTCATTATCATTGCCATTTTGTTGTTCATCTATTGGTTCGTTTTGAATGCGTCATGTAAACTAGTCTATAATTTATAAATTAGTTGATCGATACCAACGATTCTCATTGCTGGAAGATGGTAATAATATATGGCAATTGGTAATAAATAATACCATATCCTACTGTTGTCAGGAAAATGATCGCTTATATTAGAATTATAATTTTTTAAATTAGACTTCGCAAAACTTAATCACTACAATGTCATCTGAAAACATCGTCTCAATCTTGCTATGAACATCGAAGGTTATATTGGTATTGAAACTTAGACAAAAGCGTTAAACAGAAGTGTCTCAACTAAGGACACACCAATCTTAAACTTTCAAGAACTCCGATTTTTCCACCAAGTAACCAACCTCCTCCCAGCCATTGTATTCTGCTTACTAAGTGTTACCACAAATGCTAGTAACGATTTCACTAAGTTTAACGCTTTTTTTGCAATGCAATATTAGGACTTACTAATGGCTTTGGCTTTAAGTTTTGGCCAGAGACTAATTGTGCTATGGCCTTACTTTGACCTTATATACTCGTATAATGCATATGGGGCGTGATCTGACAAGTGAGTAATAACACTTGTACGCAGCGATAGATAGCCAAGCGCACACGATAAGATCAAGATCCTAGTCAGGCCCTAGTTGTCGAGCATTCTAGAGGTCAGTTCTGAGTCGATCGAGCGAGGAGAGTTGTATCTAAACACGATGAGACTTTTGCAAAAACTGAGCTACGCTCTTCTGGCTCGAGCTCTGTCTCTGGCTTTGGCTTGACTTTGAAATGTTTTGTTAGAGCTGTGGCGTTGGGCAAGTGGAAAGCACAAAGTGCAAAAACATACGACAATAACCAACAACAATATGTAATAAGTAAACACCTGGGCGAATATGTATGTGTTTAGGAAATATAAATACAATCGAAGACTTATGTATATATGTATGTGTATAGGTATGTAGATGAGCATATATAAATTACGAAAGTACACATCAGAGATGATCATCATAAGAAATGCGAAACAGATAATATACAGATAACGGTGAAGTTTGAATTTGAAATTGTTAACATTTAAACGTACATCTTTTCATAATCTCACAAAATGTATTTCCTGAAGCATGATTCAAGTTAAGAAAACAACAATTAAACGCAATGTTTTGTAGAGCATTTGACATTGAAAGGAGAATGAGAGATCGAGATTGAGCACAAGGCAAATCTTTGCATAAATTGCAAACAGTTATTATAGAATTAGAAAGATTTTTTGTTTTACACAAATTACATATACACACTCACGCGCATTCGTACGCATGCACTTTATTAAAAAGCATAATTTTGCGTGCACATACATATGTATATGCACACATCAATTTTCAATGCCATTGGTAATGGTCATTGCCAAGCTCTCTCGCTCGCTGAAAAGGTTATTGTCATTATTTGCTTCTGGCTGGCCTGGCTTTTCTAATCTTGACAGTACAGGGGAATGGTAGATAATTGCAGTGAGGGCGAGGTGGGCAGATTGAAACTGTGATAACGAATGGCCTGTTGGCGTTTCCTTTTGTAGGTGACCCACAAGAAGAAGCACATTTGAAGGACGCGCGCGCGCGCGCACGCATTCACTTGAGATAGCTGTGACATCACAGTTAACTGTTACCATTTACAGCAGCTATCTTGTCTGTCTTATTGTGCCAATTGTGATTGTGACTTACCATTACCAACTTTCGGCGTTGTCGTCATGTTGCTGAAATGCCCTTAAGCTTGTCTTCTTCGGCTGTTTTGCTATTGTTGCTTACAGCAAGCAAAGTTGTTTAAAAAAAATGGCAGCAAAAGCAAACAGAAACTTCACAAAACTGCGATTGTGTTAGTATTTATTTTTAAACACTGGTACCAGACGTAGCGAACGTAATATTTTAACTACGAGAGTCAGCGTAAAAAAAAACAAGTGGTAAGATTCACGATCGCGGCCGCTGGCTGAGCTTTGATATTTTTGGCCGTTTGTCTTATGTGAACCTGTGAGAGGGAGAACAACAAGGGATGCAAAAAATTTAATGAAATATCGATATTTCCAGGGCGACAGAGTCTCATTTATCAGCTGTTAATCAGATATATTGACACGTTGGCTCAATTTTTAAATTTGTAATAATGCTTATAATGTCGTACATTTTAATTTATTCAAAGAGTAGCTGCAGCAAGCACATGTGTTAGTGGGAGGGAGACAATCACATTCTTATTCAAGCTGGCTGTCGTAAATTATAAAACTGAAGTAAAATGTTAATGCGATTTTAACAAAACATGGTTACTTCATAGAAAATAATCACATTTATAAAGTGGTTTTAATTGCACACTGATATCTTGGAACTTGTAGGAGATATAGTTTTTTGCGATTTGCGGGGCCGAGAGCGGGCGTGGCAAAATTTTAACACAAACTTGATTTGACGCCCCACGAGGAGAGTCTACATGCCAAATTTGGTCTCTCTAGGCTTGATAGAGTTCTACGAGATCTTGCTGTTCATACGAACGGACAGACGGACACGTCCACATCAACTTGGCTGTTGATGCTGATCAAGAATATATATACTTTATGTGGTCGAAAACGCTTCCTTTTGCCTGTTACATATTCTCTTATTAGGCAAATTTATAGTGAAAATACATAATGAAAGGGGGCAACGGCCCCTGCCCAATCTTGGTATGCATTTGATTGCACTGGGACAACAGATTTGTAGACTGCAAGAGCGAATAAAGTTATCTAAAGGTCACTTGCCATTTAATAACGAAAAACTAGCTTACTTAAAATGTAGCTTAGTTTTGACATCATATCCTTAAAAATATTTGCCATACATACGAGATGGTAATTTATAGCTATGATCATGATACGGTATATTCAGCAAGTTGCGAAATCCTTTGTTTTCAAAAAACAGTGAAGGTCTGAGCTGATATAATGAAGGAGTTTTTCTTCTGGTTTCCCGTCCCTATCAATCGAGTTTGCAATATTCCAATCTACATATATACCCTTTCACAATTAGATATCATTAAAATACACACATGCACATAGCCATACAATTAAGACTGCAACTGCAACATTTATATTACCGTTTCCATTACAATCATTCAAAAACTTCTTTGTGTCCACACACTACCCACACTAATATCCCTACAAAATGTCAATGTTTTTATTTTGTAAGCTTTGTTATTTAAAAATGCAATACATTTTCTCTTGCCTTTTCACGCACTTGGCTTTCCCATATTTTTGTAAATTATGGGGAAAGTATTCAAAAAAATCGGAGAAAAACGAATAAGCCCAGAGCCATTACTGTTAATAGTAACAGTCACATAAGCAGCAGTCATGAACAGTACAACTTTTAATTATAATTAATTATAATGGAAATCCGGCTTCTGCGTGTGTTACTTATGCAGAACATTGGTATATTTGTATATATACTATGATTGTGTATAATAATATATATAATAAAGTATAATCATGTCGCCTCGTGGTCAATATTTACAACATCTCGTAAAACGTTAGCATTGCTTCTTGTTTGGTTTGTTTGATGTTCGCGTGGTATAGGTATATTGGTAGTGTATGCTTCTGTTGCGTTGCTGCCATGCTGTGTGCCTATCTTAGTTTGCCACTCTTGTGTTGCCGTTCCCATTAGTTGCCCTCCGTGCCCCAATGTCCAGTATTCTAGTTTTTAGCTACAGCGCAGGATTTGCATGGACTTGTGTTTGCTCCACTTACTCGGTGGTCAGTAAAAGAGCACCGAATGGAGTATGACACGGTTACGGCGCTCCTCAAATTCTTGTATCATTTCATCAATGTCATTGTCCAGATCAGTGGATTTAGCCATCTAGAAAAGGGCAAGCGCAAAAGGCGATTCAGCAAGTGAAGCCGATTTGGGGTCCATCCATATTTACCAAATTCATCATATCGGTGATTAAAAATGCACCCAGTAAGGCATCTTCGGCATTATCCACTACATCCACGTTGAGCACATGCACGGGCCGATTGTCCACCGAGTCCATGGAGGCCATATGCAATACAACTAGATCGTAGACACGCTCCTCTACAGTAACAATTATGTCGAACTGTTCTTTCGTCTCTTGAAAGCGTTCCGGACACTTTTTAATGCGACGATTCCTATCCAGCAAGTGCAGCAGACCGTTCTGTGTGTAGCTGGCGGGGATGGATGGGAGGTGGGAGGAGTATGATACATATTTTGTTGTTGCGGCAGCATTTGCGTTTCGGTCAAGTGGGGCTCTCACTTACAACTCCTTGTCCTTGGCCTCCAAGTCGCGGTAAATGTCTTCGTAGCTGGTGCCAAACTCATAGACATTCGGTTTGTCAAAGGCTACGCCGGGTAGTTTGACGCGTTCGCCGGTGCCGTACGAGCGCACGTTGAATCCTTTCTTGGCTAGAAAATTGTGCGCCTCCATGGAGCGGTTCATGTTCGATGAACAGACTACGGCAACCGACAATTTACCTGGCTCAGTCATATCTCTTTGGCAGTGCAATTACTCAAACTACAGTAACAATCAACACACGAATTTCTTTCGTTTTGTGTAATTCTATAAAATTCTGCGTTGCACAAAATATACCACAATATACTATAACATACCAATACATTTTTCTAAATACTGTTTTTCATACATTTTTTGCGATATAAATATTCATCGGCTACTGTAGGCGAACATATCGATATTGTATCATTCTCATACAACTTATACTTATTTACAACACTTTATTCGCGAACACTGGCATAAAGCAATACCAGCTTTTTGAATGTAACCCGTAGAAACTCTGTAAACAAATTCAACTAAGCTATAAGTTAAAGACTAAGTTAAAAGCAGATTTACCAAAAAATTTAAATTAAAACTATACTTTAAATTTCGAAAGTTACCAATTGAAACTAGTAACCAAAGTGTGGCAGTCAACTTAACTAAATTTAAATATCATGGCGTAGAATGCAAGGTATGTTTGCCAAAATGTTGTTTTCAGCCATTCGCGCTTTGCGGCGTGGAATGCGGCTTTACAAGTTGAAGTTAAAGCCACAGTCGAAGACTATTTTTGTTGCTTTTTGCCGTTTAAATTGTCCATGTTGTTGTCGGTGGTAGATAGCTAAAACAACATGTATGCGCCACCAATGATACATTTCGTTGTTGTTGCGTTTGGTGGCGCGCGCAGGCGCACAAATACACACACATGCTTGTTGAGTGCTGTTCAGGTATCTCTTCTACTTCTGCACAGCCACAGTGGGTCGCATCGATTAAATTTTGCATTAAAATTAGACATGCGATCGGGAGGCTTCACCTACTAGTTCACACGAATAACTTTTTTTTTTTTTTTTTTAATTTTTCAATCCAGATTCATCAATCATATCTTGGCGTAATCAGCAGGATTCTCACAGGATTCCAATCCTGCTCCCATTTCTAAATTAAATACTACCAATTTACTGCGCTGTGTCAACAACTACTGTTCTTTGCATTCCACAGTGCAGAGCACAGGTCGAATGGGGATGGCACGTCCCTTCTTCTCACAGTGGCTGTGTCTTGTCTGTGTGATGGTGTTCCGTTCACTTGTTAACGTTAACTGGTTTTGCGAATGGTGGCGTCAATAGCGGCGGCGGCAGCCACAGCCACTGACTGACTCTGTAACTCTAGCTCACTTCAGTCTCAGAATATCAGTCGCCGTGGCCCTGCGGCGAGAACCAACGGCCAATTGATATTGGCTCTCCGCTTGGCCTAAAGTTTGACCGCAACTGTGGCTGCGGCTCCACTGAGCTGGCCGTGGTTAGTTACTTGACCGCGTTCCGTGCAACGTTCCGCTGAAATTCCATTAATTTTTCTGTCCGTTCCGTTTCGCCGACGTCTTCTAAGATTATGTAAATGTTACGGGAGCAGCCACAACGGAAAGCTAAAGGTAAACTTGTTTTATAAAAACAAGACAAGAAAAAGAAAACCTGTCAATTGCAAGCGCTTCCCGCCTCGTCTCTCGTTACTAGTATTTTATGCTTGGATCTGCAAAAAATAGAAAACCAAAATCATAAAAAAAGTGCTGTCCCAAGGGTTTTCCAGTCATATTCAATTGGGAACAGTTGTAAACAAATTTCCAAGCAACACATTAAAGATTCAAATTGCAGTTTTTGTTTGAATGGAAATTAAAATTTTAATTAAGTTTAAAATTGAAACTAGCGTTGACTCACAGCAACTGCTATACTATTTACATACGAGGGGTACTATTTATATTTCTGAAAGAGCAAATAACAAACATTTTTAAAAATATTTTTATTATCCCCCTTGATATAAATAGTACCCCTCGTACAAATACAATGCTTAGAACGGCGAACCGTTACTTTAACTAGCACCTATACCAATACCGTGCAATGTTAACACACTGTAATCGTAAGTAGTTCGCGTCGTCGCAGAACTCTTATGTGAATGTGGGAAAGTTGCACGCGATGTTAATGAAAGTGCAGGTGCGTGCAGTGGACATAGTTAACAGACAACACTTTCTTTTACAGCACCACCATTCTCCCATCCATTCATCATTCAACGCAACGTATAGCTATTAACATTTCATAATGTGAATGTGAGGCAGGTGGAACCGTAAGCGCACGGACGGAGTGGAAATGCTGAAACACGCTTCAAATGCAAACACCAGCAGCGCTGTTGCCGCTCCAGCTCCAGTAGTTGTCAGTGTCAATGCAAATGGACAATTGCTACGCACGGGCTCGACTAATATCAATACCAACAACAACAGCAACAACAATGTTAGCAATGTCAATGCCAATGGAAATGCAGTTTACAGCCCACCTTCAGCAGCAGCAGCATCATCGGCTGCAATACCAACAGATACATCGCCAACACCAACAAAAACAACAGTAGCCACTGTTGCTGCCGCAACTGTTGCACCTGCAGTTGCAACGGCGGCACCGGCTGCCGCAGCTGTGGCCGTTACGGCACGCAATATACACCTGCGACCACCACAGCCGCAGCCGCTGTCACAAACGCAGCCCTTAAACATATCCGCTTTGAATTTGAATGGGGGTGGGCGTGTGGCCAATGTCAATGCGTCTACATTGTTAAATATAGTCACGCCGACGCCAACAACCTCCCTAAAGCCTTTCACACCACTGGGCAATGGCAATGCTAATGGTCCATTGCATCTAAATCTTCATCATCATCACACCTATACCAATCAGCATATGTTGGCCAATGCCAATGCCAATAATCACCAACATCAACATCATCAGCAGCAGCAGCCGCATCATCATCAGCAGCAGCAACAACAACAGCAACTCAACATTAACAACAACTACAGTAATTGTCACAACAATCTAACGGCTAATTCATTGCATGGGCTTGGATCCCATGGCCAGGGCAATGGCAATGCCAGCATGCTGCACTTGCAGAACGGAGGCGTTGGTATCGCCGGCAAACTGCAAAAACATGGTCCAGGACCACGTGAGGCATTGACCAGCCTGGGCTTGTTGTGTCTAGGTCAGTGCTTGTCTTCGTCTTGGTTGTCCAGTTCCAAAGGATTGGGCAATCCATATCACATGCAATTTGAATTGGCTAATAATTTGATGTATTATTCCGTTCTTGCAGTTTCCTTGTTGCTCGCCCTGCTATCGCTGATCTTTCTGCTTAAGATCTCGCCCAATAGCCGCGACGATGCTCTGAGCCGCACCAGCATCAGCAACGAGGATCTGATCATCGTTTACGATGTGACACTGGCCTTGTGCGCAATGTCGTTGTCGCTGAATCTGTGCTGTCTCCTAGTATGCGCTATTCAGTTTTTGTTCGCCGTAAAGCTCCTACGCTCGCCCATGTTCGATGGAAGGGACAATAAGTATCTGGAGAAGTCGAGTGCGAGTCGCACCTGTGCGGTGAGCGGTTTCTTCATCTCCATACCGGTCTTCCTCACCGGCATCATCTTATATACGTTCAATCATTTCCATTCGACGCCGGCAATCATCACCAGCGTGCTCATTGGCGTGGGCATCGTTTTCTGTGGCGGCGCCATGGTTCACAATGTGTTTGTGTGGCAAAAGGAGAAGACGATTAGCTATCGCAGTGCGCCACTCCAGTTGCCGCTCCAGCTGCAGCCTCTGCCGTTGAATATGTCACCGCAGTTTTTACCTGGAGGATTAGGAGTTGGACCAGTACACTCTCCGCCACCGCTTCACCTACCATACGGCATACAGCAGGCCACTTCAGTGACACCCGTGTCGCCAAATCATTCACACGGCAGTTTCAATCCGCTTTTGTGTGTCAGCAGCAATACTGCCATTGGGATTGGTGGAAGTGGCGGTAATGGAGCCGTCAACTCGTCATTTCTAGTGCGACCTGCAACGGCTACACCACCCACACCCAAGCCACTGGTGTCTAATAGCTTGGTGGGTCGCGAAGCCAGCGGCTCAATTAGTCCCGGCCTGCCGCCAACACTGGACATGAGCAACATGACCATCTCACTGCACGAACTATCCACGCTGGTCTAGGTGCAATTGCCGTATGAGTAAGATATAGATATGTACACCTTTAGCTGAATGCTAATTAGATATAATCCTAGATATGTATGTAGATAGCGACGATTATCCACCTTTAAGCGATGCTTCATATTTATATCCAAATATCACATCCTGTGTATGTCCTTGTTCTTGCCGCTGATTCTGTCTGTAAACAGACTCGGAACATTTTGTTGTATATATTACATTTACACAGTATGTATGTATATTAAGCATATTTTATTAATTGTATAAATTAATTGCATTATTCAATTATTATGGCAGTTGGAGGCCCCAGCCCACGTGTATGTTTCCCATTGGGTTTCACTGTCATCAGTCCTTTTATCATTACCGCCGCTATACAATTTGGTTACACTAAATTTTCGAATGGGCGCGCCCGTGCTGTATATTTATATCGACGATTGCAGCTTTCGCCATCTCTTGTTTCAAACGACTTGGTCACACTCACACCTGTAAAAACAGTACGAAACCAAAGCAGTTTGGGTGCTTAAGCATTGCGCTCCGAAATCAAATTTTAACTGAATGTTCTTGAGGTCACATTTATTCGATCTTTATTAAGGTTTAGCCGCCAAGCTTGAAACCGAAAAGATCATGCAAGCAACTCTGTTCATGATGTTCCTTTAAAATTCAAATAAGTGTAATAGAAAAAAATATATGTGCATATAATTTTTGCCGGTTGCAAGCGTTACGGTCTTCACATGTGTTGTATTTGATGCTTTTGC
Organism: Hirtodrosophila duncani; assembly: GCA_037043425.1. NCBI lineage: Eukaryota > Metazoa > Arthropoda > Insecta > Diptera > Drosophilidae > Hirtodrosophila > Hirtodrosophila duncani. Next base: position 219,305 of record JBAMBM010000704.1, on the reverse strand, counting down.
TGCTGCTGCTACTGCTCATCATTATTCATTTCTTGGAACGGCCGCGCTTCTTGGGCGGTACACTGGCCTCGTTTACTGTCACTGCAAAGGTATCAATAGTATATTGGTTAATTATAAGCTAAGCCGGGCCATCATCAGAGACTTATTGGGCAAGGGCAACACTTACCCTCTGGCGTGGCGGGCCGAGTGCGGGCACGGGTCATGATGGTTGGATTTGGTGTAGGTGCAGCAAGTGCATCTGGAATTGAAGGTGAACGAGTTCGTAAAATATCAAATTCAGAGTCAAAAGTGCTTCGCCGGCGTGGACGTAGGGAACGTTGACGTGGCTGTGGCCCGAGCTCCGGCTGATCTGACTGATCGGAGGGCACCTCGGAGGCAGCTCTTCTGGTGCGGGGCCGATTCTCCCAAACTAGTGGCGATGGCGTATCCAATATAAGTGGTAAGGCTGTCGACGGCTCACTATTGCCACGCTGTGGTGTGCTGCTGCCACTTTCTGGCTGATCAGCTGCCCAAGAGTTAGCACGCCGTTGGCGTCGTGGTGATGGATTTGACGTTGATTCGGTACCAGAGGCCACCCGGAGACGAGTGACTCGCTTCGGTGAGCTGGCTTTCGAGTCTTGCGAATCCTGTTCATCGATCACCTCCAGCAGTTGCTTGTGCATCACCTGTCCTCTGCGCTGCCTAGGAGGATTAGATGCAGTGCGTCCACCTGGCGGTGTGGATGCTGCGCGGCCTCTGCGACTGGATGGCGAGATTGCGGGTGTGGTTTGTGGTTTAATAGAGCGAGCACGCACACTAGGTTGCTGCCGGCGGGAGGACAGTTGCACTTCATTAGTTTGCGTTCGAGCTGCAGCAGGAGAAGGAACGGAGGCTGCCCGGCGGTTCCGTAGGTTGTGAAACGGGGCTGGTGGTGAGGATGCTGGCGTGGCAGTTGTGGAAGAAGCTGGAGTGCAACCAGAGTTAAAATCGGAATCGGAACCTGTGGAAGATGAAGCGGACCTTGCACTCGAATTTCGGGCAGTCACAATCACGGCGGCCACAGTAGCATCACTCTCAACTTCCTGATTTTCATCGGCCTTCGGCTCCGGTTTCTCCACTTGCTCCTCTTCGTGTTCTTCAACGCCTTTCTCCTCTTGCTGGCCCCTTGTTCCCTCCTCTTGCTCCTCGTCCTCCTCCTCCCCCTCCCCCTCGCTATAAGTATCATGAAGGACAATAGTTTCTGCTACTATAGAGTCACTGTTGGCCGTGGCCCCCAGAGATGGTACAACGCCGGCTGCAGCCCGGCCAGACTCATGCTCCGCCTCCTTGAAAGCAAAAAGCTCGGCACTGCTACCCGCTCCAGTCTGGTGCGAGCGCTGTGGCACATAGCCGCGCACCTCTGTCCCATCCAGAGCTATGACCACACAATCATCCGCATCATCTTCCTCTTCGTCCTCTTCGAGGGAACCCTTCGTGGTGTCCAGATCATCCACAGTTTCCAGGCTATTTGCGCGATATAAAGATCGGGGGGAGCCGTCGCCTCCGACTACACCAGCGATGCCGCCTCGCACCCCTGCACGACTCGAGTTCTGCGAGACATTCGTGTCGCTGGGCAAGAAGGAGGTCGGAGTGCGAGTGCCCGAGCGGGAACGGGATGTCGTTATGGAGCCTCCATTGAATTCCACCGGCAGGGAGTATACGGCAACATCTTCTGGCAGGACAGCCGTTTGCAAGTCCGATAGCTCACTGCTGACACTGAAACTGGACGAAGAGGACAGTGGTAGCTCCTCCCTGACGCTGGCGTACGAATGATGCTGCAGTTGTTGTTGCGATTCACGCTCTTGCTGCTCCAGTTGCTCATCCTGCTGTTGTTCTTGTTCTTCCACCTCACCTTCTTCATTCTCACGCTCAAGCTCAAGTTCATCATCCTCCCCAGCATCTTGTTCCTCCTCGCTCATATGCTCATTCTCTTCCTGCTCCACGTCGTAAGTGGTCATGCCCAAAGTGGTGTCTAACATTTGATGCGTGTGCGGCAGGGCACCAGGCACAGCCGAGGGCCATGCCGATACGGAGCCAGCCATTCCACTTGGCTCCGTCTCGGGCTCTTCCATTTCTCCACAGATGGTGGTTCGCTCTGAGATTCTGACGCCGCTGGCAAGCTGTGGTGTGGCGGCACCCGTAGAGGGCAGCTGGCCCATTTTTGAAGAACATATGGTAGGCACGAACTCGTGGGATTGGGTGGCCGTATTGGTCATCTGCATGGTGGTAGCAAAGCTGCCAAAGCCACTGCTGCTCTGCGTTTGCATCATGGGAAGGTGAAGCAACGAGCTTCTTGGCTGTGGTCCGGTAGGTGAAGGTAGTTTCTCGTCCTGGTCCTGGTCATGGTCCTGCGTCGACACTTCCTCTTCTTCCAATTGCTGCTGCCGATGGGTAACCATTGAGACATTCGCCGAGGCTGTTGGAGACATGTACTCGGAGTCGGATTGGCTGCTCTCAGAGGCACTGCGAAATAGAGACTGAATTGCTTGCTGATGGTGTTGCTGTTGTTCCCGGATTTCCACAATGATCTCGTCGGTCTCATCATCCGCATCCAGGTCCTCTAATGACTGCGGTTCATCCACATCCATGGATTCATCTAAGCGCAAACGTATTGGTGGCATAAATCTGAAACGATCGTTCTCCATTCCCGTTCCTTCCACCACCGCTTCCTGCAATGGACGACGCTTGAGTATGGAGGGTGCTGCTAATGCCACTGGAGGCGGAGACTCTGTGTCACGGCTCGGTAGGAATGGCGGCGGCTCAAGCAAAGCCGTAGCTGCGGCCGACTGCAAATGCTGTCCCTGGCGCTGGCCAGCCGTCTGTTCCTTCACAAAACCGTACACATCTTCGACCAGCTGGAGCCGACGTCGCTTGCGCGGCTGCAAAGAATACTGGCTGCGAATGTGCTCCTCTTGGTGATCCCGGTCGCGCTGGCGCTTCTCCGTCGGCTGGTAGGGCATGGGACGCACTGGTGGTCGTCGCGGGGGCAAGCTATTGAATCCGGCACTCCTTAGGAAGGGAACATCTAGCAGATGGCTGCGGTTTCGATCCCCGGCGCCACCGAAATCCTGATAGCCGACGTACATGCCATTGCCGGAGTTTGTGCCACCCCAAAGGGCACTGAGCGCTGAGCTGTTGAATATCTCGCCGGTCATGGCAGTGGTGTTCCTCTCCTTGGCCAGTTGGCAGCTAAGAGGCTCTGGGGCGTCGTCCTCCGACTGACTGCCATTAAGCTTGTCGCGTATGCGAAAATATGTACCCGCCAGAGATTGGGTGACCGGTGCCATGGTGGAGCGATAGGCAGACAGAATGCTGCTCATAGATGATTGCAGCGGATGGGTGTGGCCATGCCGCTCTGCCTCCACCTGATCCATGAGGGAAACGGCCTCAATGTACTTAGACTTCTGCAAAAGTAGGATGAGCTGGACGCACTCCGTTTGCCGGGATTGGCACTCCTTGAGCAGGCGGAAGACCGTCTGCTCCTCGTGCTCACGCAAACAGAGCTCGGACAGCACTTTGAACTGGCCCGTGCCGATGCAGTGGCGAAAAAAGTGGTCCGTCAGGGGACATCCCGCCTCGTCGTAGCACTCGCGGGCATGCAGAAAGGCTTCCGGAATGGAGCCGTTTGCCAATAGCACCTCCAATTTATGCACACTGGACAGCGGCCCAGGCGGCTGATCCAACAGGAGCATCGCCGGCTTAATGGCGCCAGCAGCTAGTAAGACGTCCATGAGCAGCTTCATCTGCCACTTAGTGTAATGATTGATCTTGGAGATCGACTTGTTCAGTTCACGGACAGCTTCCTGAAAACAAAGGAATAAGAGTATTCGAAAGACCCGAATTGAGCCTGCCAAAAATAGACTTACCCAATGGAAGCCACGATCCAGTAGCCAAAAAGAGCGCACTGATTGCGCCAACTGTTCCTTGACACGAAAGCAGCTTTTGAATTTCTTAAAGAGCATCAGCTGCTGTTCACCCAATTGTTGTCCTGGTGGCTGCGCCAGCTGCTGCGTGCCCAGATCAAGCAAGAGGTATAAGATCAGCTCATGTTTATGTTCCAGAGTAGTGTCCTTGCTCAACATTAGGTTTGTCAAGGATTGCCAAGTAGATGGCGGGTAGACGCCATAGCCTTCTGCTTGCAAAGGTTCCTCTGACCCGGTGAGGCTGGCGGGATAACTGCTGTGGGTGAGCAAGGCTTCTATATACAGCTTGGCGGCCTTGTTTGGCCTCGGCTTCCTATAGCTGGAGCGCAGCTGTTGGAGTGCCGTTGGCTGCTGGCCTTCGGGCAGCAGCTTCTGTGCGCTCAGCCAGTATATCACACTCTGGTACTCATCTATGATGGTCAGCGCCTGGAGATTGAACTCGGATTCGCCTAACATCTGGCGGCCTAGGGTGCGCTTGCCCGACTGAAGGATGTGGTTTTGCAGCTGCATCAGCTGGCGCAGCTGGCCGGAGAGCAGCTTGTACTCCTTGCGTTCACGCTCCTCGAAAGGGCAGCCATGGTCGAATAGGCTTTTAAACAGCTGCGAGCAGCGTGCCTTGATCTGACCAGCACGCTTCACCAGCCAGTTGGTCAGTGTAGATAACGAGAGTTGGGTGGGATCCAGCATATTGCAAAGGAAGCTGCCATCCATCCAGCTATTAGCGCAGTCCAGAAGCAAGGCGTAGCACTTGTGCTCCAACGCAACAGAAAGCATTATCTCATACATGGCCACCTGGAGAAAGGGGCCGGAGAAGAAGTGTATAAGGTGGTGCCCCAGTACTGAACACAGACCTAGACCGCCTTACCTTTGAAAATGTGGCATCTACATTCAGCTCGCAAAATTGTGGCACCAGACGCAGGCGCATAATCTCTTCGTGGTACGGCTGAGGCTGTAGGAATATGCTGGCCTTTTCGCGGTGCAAGAGATTTAAAAACCGATGCTGAACTCCATCGTGGGCATAATACCGACTGCCCGAGGCTGTTAACAGAGTGCAGTCTGAAAATATTCATTTTAGGTAAGATCGGGATCGTTGTCTCTCTCTCTCCCTGTCTCACCGGCTGTCCCAGCATGGGCACACACTCACCAAAGGTCAATGAATTTGCATAGAAGTGTTCATCATATCGCTGCAGTGGGGCGAAGTGCCGTATGGAGGTGGGCTTCAGGTCTAAATCGAGGCCCGTGAATAGGCCACTCAGCACATAGCCGCACAGGTAGTTGGCTTTCTCAGACGGGTGGACGGCGTATGGCATTCCATCCTTGTACCATTGGTTTAGGTCAAAGAGCACCAGCTTATTCTTGTGCTCCGTGTGGGAATACCACGATAATAGGGTCAACACAGTGCCGTTCTCGCGGGCGAAGCTCAGCGTAGACGTCGTGCTGCAGGCGATGGCAGAACAATTCCCATCATCTAAGGCAACTAGGCTGCGAATGCAGCTGGCACGGAATTCCTCAAAACCTAATCTAGCGCTGGGTCCTGGTCCACTCTCATCTGCAAAGGTGCGCCTGTAGTTGATGGAATGCAGCATACTGACCAGATGCTGCTCTCCGCGGTACATGGCACAGATATAGAAACAGGGACTCGGATCATCAGGGGGCACCACACAGCAGAAACGTTCCACGCTTAAAAGCCCGGACTTCCCCGGAGGAAGCCGCAATTCTGCTATAAAGTTCGGTCCCAACAGATCGTAGATCAAGATGCGGCCATCCTCCAGGCCAACGGCAATGCTAGATATGAAATCAATGCCCATTACGCAGCGCACACCAACTCCTATATCTGCAAGAGAAAGTGGTGGTGGAGGAAGTGGACGTTACTTAAGTGCAGCTCCACTGAACGATACACCTACCTTCCACCTCCACAGCTAGATGCTCATCATTCTCGCGGCACTGCGCCAGCACCATACTTATTTCATCCTCGGAGTCACATCTCTTGTAGTATCTTAGGCTGTGCTGCTTTTGTTCGACCTTCAGACACGCTATGTTTCGGTTGCGCGTCTCTAACAAGTGACTCACATTCAAGTCCACCAGTGACACGTAGCCCGCGTCACTGGCAACAACCAGGCAACCATCATAGCCACGCAGCTCGGTGCGTGAGCACATCTCCTTATCCAGGCAACAAAAGGTGCTGATGCACTGAATGCCAAAATCAAAGCAGCGCAGCACTTGGCCATACACAATGGAATATACGTATATGAGCGTCTCGGAACATGTGCAGTCATGTGGCACATTCGTCGCCTCACTCCACTTCTCCAGGCAGACGGCTAATACAGGACTCCTGGTCGTCGTGCTGATCACTTCCTCCACACACCGTATGCTAGCGGACTCATCCTCGTCACGCCAGAAGGTGTGGCGACATATGGTGTCGCCGCTGTCCAGCCAACAGACAAGTAGAGTGGCCTCCTCCGAGTGCTGGCGCGTCAGCCAGGACCACTTGCCGCCATTGAGGAAGCCACCAATGTAGTCAGCTGTAGATTGAAACTCAATATTAACACACACACATATATATATACATACACTTACATGTCAGACCGCGTTCGCCGGGCAAACAGTTTTTGGTCAGTTCCTTTGCATAGCCGGGTATGGCGCGATCAGGAAATTTCTTGGAGCGACTGCCATCTAACTCGATTTCATACCATTCCATGACTCTTGGCTATTAGCAAAAGCAAAACTGTGTGTGGAATTTTATTTCTCCCGTTCGCTTATATGTGTTTGACATTTCCCTACGCACACACATACAGCTATTGCTGCTGTTTCCACGCGGTTTCGTTCAAGTTCAATGGAACCAAAACTAGCAGCACAATAGCATGATGCAGCAAATTTTATAAATTGTTGCAAGTGTTCTGCAACAAATGTTTAACAAATTTCAACAATTTTAATAATTTACGCGGGCCGGCAGCGACGCCTCTCACTGAAAACTGTAATGAGCTGTTGTTGGAATTGTGCGATGTTTGACTAAAAATCGATTAAGGAATCGATAGGAATATCGAAATAAAATGAGTTTGCTTCTCAGCTGTGTACTGATTATGTGCATCCAATACTGTATATTGCCATAAACACAACTTGCCAAAGCTTTTGCTCTGAAAATATCGTCGGGCAATTGTCTCGACTTATCGATATATATAAATGAGTCAGCTGCTGCTGCCTGCGCAATATTTATTTACTACAACTAAATACACGAACTTCTTAGGTGAATCATGTTCGCAATCTTTGGGAAACGCAAGCCAAACGACACACCCACAGAGGAGGCCATACAAGGACCCGCCGACCCCGTCGCCAAACCAGTCGAAGATTTCATATTTGTGGAACGCAGACCGGATGCGGAGCCTACGACAATATCAGCCCCAGCCACAGGCAGGGCCATGTATCCACCAATGCCACCAGCAGCACACGGACCTCTGCCATATCCACCGACCTTAGGAGCCAAGACAACGGCAACGGGTGGTGCTATAGTGGGCGCAATGCCCATTCACTATCTGCAGGACATTCCCTTTGAGTTGTCGCCTCAGTTGACCAACAAGGACCACTACCAAAACACACAAATGCAAGTGGACAGTATACTGGCCCTGCTGACGCGCCAGCTATCCGTAGACGAACTAGCCGAGGAGTACACTTTCAACTTGGAGCGTTCGGTGCAAAATGAATGCTACTGAAATGTGTCCGCCCATGCACTAATGCGATACTTCATTGGATACAAATCCTTTATAACTGACATTTAAATAAATACAACAACATCAATAAAATCAGATTAATTAATTTATGAATTCACATAATGTTTTCGTATCTTCAAGAAGTCACTATCCATTTGTTTCGTTTTAACCTGCATCCATTTGGAGAACTAACGTTAGAGTCAGTGACTTTCTTTCCCGAGAAATAGATGCTGCAATGCTGCAATCGAAATTCCGACTTAAAGACACCTGTACTCCGTGTTTACTTCACATCAAAAATAGAATACGTCAAAGAAAGGCCTTTTGTTTTTTTTTTTTTTGAATTTGTTCCATTTCAATGGTTTGGTCGCGACTAAAATGTAGGTCTACAAATTTTCAAACATTGTGGTAGACATATGTAGGTAGAGGAGACGTCGTGATATTAAGTCTTCACATCAAATTTGGCGACTCTAGTTCATATAAACTTCGGGATTTAAATGTTAATACTGACAGGCGGACAAGATTATACATATAATACCTCATAGGGTAGGAAGAGTGCTTCCTTTGGCCTGTTACATGGAGTACGGGTATGCAAATTAGAAATCTCTCTTAACAAATGTTAGGGTGTTATACGAGACTAAGACTAACGTAGCAGTAGTATCCTATCGAATGTATTTCAGAAACCTATAACCACTTGGCGGCTGCAGTGTCACAAGAGAAACAAAAATTAAATTCTTTTTCTGTTTAACTGATTAATTTCTGTTTTTCGAACATTCTCTCTTGTTTTTCTTTTTCTTGTGATGATGATAAAGATTATGGTAGCTTCTAGATGCCTCAGTCTTGTAACTCTCTTTTTGTGGGGAATTACCAAAAAAAACAATTTTACAAGTTAAACGAGTTATGTTCGATAATCCGACTATACAATGCCCGGTACTCAGACTAAGTCATTCTGCAGTGCAGGTGGGTGGCTCCCACCGACAGACGACTGATCAAAAATATATACAAATCCTCAGATTCTCCTGTATCCGGTATACAATAATACATCCATGTACTTGTACCTCGTTGAGTACCGTGTAGAATTTGTGGGAACAAAATAAGTTAAACTGTTGACGCATTTGTCGCTGTTGCTGGCGGTCGAAAGCGACACTCTGGGTAAAGGTGAATGTAGACTTGGTGTAGTCGAAGTTCTGGTTATCCTATTGGTTGGAGTTATTGTTGCTGTTATATTTGTACAAGTTGTCGTTGTGATTAGTTCTAAGTTGTTGTTGTCATTGTTGGGCGGCTCTGGCGCCGGTGAGGAGGAGTAGCAACAATGGTAAATTGGTTAATTATAAGCTAAGCCAAGGCCATCCATCAAAGCATAATTGGGCAAGGGCAACACTTCCCCTCTGGCGTGGCGGGCCGAGTGTGGGCACGGGTCATGGTGGTTGGATTTGCTACAGGTGCAGCGAGTGCATCCTTAATTGAAGGTGAATAAGTTGGCTAAATATCAAATTCAGAGTCAGGAGGGCCACGCCGGCGTGGATGTAGGGAACGTTGACGTGGCCCGAGCTCTGGGTGATTTGATTGATCGGAGGGCACCTCGGAGGCAGCTCTTCTGGTGCGGAGCCGATTCTTCCAAACTAGTGGCGACGGTGTATCGAATATAGGTGGCAAGGCTGTCGACAGCTTACTAGTGCCATGATGTGGTTTGCTGCTGCCACTGGCCGGCTGTTCAGCTACCCGGTAGCTAGCACGCTGCTGGCGTCGTGGATATGGATTTGACGTTGACTCGCTGCCAGAGGCCATACGGAGGCGGGTGACTCGCTTCGGTGAGCTGGCTTTTGAGTCTTCAGAATCCTGTTCATCGATTACCTCCAGCCGTTGCTTGTGCATCAGCTGTCCTCTGCACTGACTGGCAGGATTAGATGCAGAGCGTCCACCTGGCGGTGTGGATGCTGCGCGGCCTCTTCGACTGGAAGGCGAGGTTGTGGATGTGGTGTCTAGTTTCATAGAGCCAACACGCACACTAGGTTGCTGCCGGCGGGAGGATAGTTGTACTTCGTGGGTTTGCGTTTTGGCTGCAGCAGGAGAAGGAACGGAGGCTGCCCGGCGGTTCCGTAGGTTGTGAACCGGGGCTGGTGGTGAGGATGCTGGCGTGGCAGTTGTGGAAGAAGCTGGAGTGCAACCAGAGTAAAAATCGGAACCGGATCCTGTGGAAGATAAAGCGGACCCTACATTCGAGCTGAAATCGGAGCATTGAGATGAAGTTAATGGTGCACTCGAATTTTGGGCAGTCACAATCACGGCGGCCACAGTAGCATCACTCTCAAATTCCTGATTTTCATTGGCCCTCGGCTCCGGTTTCTCCACTTGCTCCTCTTCGTGTTCTTCAACATCTTTCTCCTCTTGCAAGTCCCCATTTCTTTCTTCTTGCTCCTTGTCCTCCTCCCCACCTTCGCTATCAGTATCATGAAGGATAATAGTCTCTGCAACTATAGAGTCACTGTTGGCCGTGGTCCCCAGAGATGGTGCAATGCCGGCTGCAACCCGGCTAGACTCATGCCTCGCCTCCTTGAAAGCAAACAGCTCTGCACTGCTACCCGCTCCGGGCTGCTGTGAGGGCTGTGGCACATAGCCGCGCACCTCGCTCCCGTCCAGAGCTTTCAACACACTATTATCCGCATCATCTTCCTCTTGGTCCTCATAGAGAGAACCGTTCGTGGCGTCCGAGCTCCGGAAGAGCTGCGGCTGATCTGATCGATCGGAGGGCACCTCGGAGGCAGCTCTTCTGGTGCGGGGCCGATTCTCCCAAACTAGTGGCGACGGCGTATCCAATACAAGTGGCAAGGCTGTCGGCGGCTCACTATTGCCATGATGTTTGCTGCTGCCACTGGCTGGCTGTTTAGCTGCCCGGTAGCTAGCACGCCGCTGGCGTCGTGAAGATGAGTTTGACGTTGACTCGCTACCAGAGGCCAGACGGAGGCGGGTGACTCGCTTCGGTGAGCTGGCTTTTGAGTCTTCAGAATCCTGTTCATCGATTACCTCCAGCTCCAGCTTGTGCATCAGCTGCCCTCTGCACTGACTGGCAGGATTATATGCAGAGCGTCCACCTGGCGGTGTGGATGCTGCGCGGCCTCTTCGACTGGAAGGCGAGGTTGTGGATGTGGTTTCTAGTTTTATAGAGCCAACACGCACACTAGGTTGCTGCCGGCGGGAGGATAGTTGTACTTCATGGGTTTGCGTTTTGGCTGCAGCAGGAGAAGGAACGGAGGCTGCCCGGCGGTTGCGTAGGTTGTGAACCGGGGCTGGTGGTGAGGGTGCTGGCGTGGCAGTTGTGGAAGAAGCTGGAGTGCAACCAGAGTTAAAATCGGAACCGGAACCTGTGGAAGATAAAGCGGACCCTACATTCGAGGTGAAATCGGAGGATTGAGATGAAGGTGCACTCAAATTGTGGGCAGTCACAATCACGGCGGCCACAGTATCATCACTCTCAACTTCCTGATTTTCATCTTGCTCCTCGTCCTCCTCCTCCCCCTCCCCCTCGCTATAAGTATCATGAAGGACAATAGTTTCTGCTACTATAGAGTCACTGTTGGCCGTGGCCCCCAGAGATGGTACAACGCCGGCTGCAGCCCGGCCAGACTCATGCTCAGCCTCCTTGAAAGCAAAAAGCTCGGCACTGCTACCCGCTCCAGGCTGGTGCGAGCGCTGTGGCACATAGCCGCGCACCTCTGTCCCGTCCAGAGCTAAGACCACACAATCATCCACATCATCTTCCTCTTCGTCCTCATCGAGAGAACCCTTCGTGGTGTCCAGATCGTCCACAGTTTCCAGGCTATTTGCGCGATATAAAAATCGCGGGGAGCCATCGCCTCCGACTGCACCAGCGATGCCGCCTCGCATCCCTGCAAGACTCGAGTTCTGCGAGACATTCGTGTCGATGGGCAAGAAGGAGGTCGGAGTGCGAGTGCCCGAGCGGGAACGGGATGTCGTTATGGAGCCTCCATTGAATTCCATCGGCAGGGAGTATACGGCAACATCTTCTGGCAGGATCGCCGTTTGCAAGTCCGATAGCTCACTGCTGACACTGAAACTGGACGAGGAGGACAGTGATAGCTCTTCCCTGACGCTGGCGTACGAATGATGCTGCGAATCACGCTCTTGCTGCTCCAGTTGCTCATCCTGCTGTTGTTCTTGTTCTTCCTCCTCACCTTCCTTATTCTCACGCTCAAGCAGAATTTCATCATGCTCCCTATCATCTTGTTCCTCCTCGCTCATATACTCATTCTCTTCCTGTTCCACGTTGTAAATGGTCATGTCCAAGGTGGTGTCTAACGTTTGGTGTGTGGGCGGCAGGGCACCAGGCACAGCCGAGGGCCATGCCGATACGGAGCCAGCCATTCCACTTGGCTCCGTCTCGGACTCTTCCATTTCTTCACAGTTGGTGGTTCGCTCTAAGATTCTGACGCCGGCAAGATGTAGTGTGGAGGCACCCGTGGAGGGCAACTGGCCCATTTTAGAAGAGCACATAGTGCGCAGGAACTCGTGGGATTGAGTGGCCGTATTGGCCATCTGCATGGTGGTAGCAAAGCTGCCAAGGCCACTGCTGTTCTGCCTTTGCGTCATGGGAAGGTGAAGCAACGAGCTTCTTGGCTGTGGTCCGGTAGGTGAAGGTAGTTTCTCGTCCTGGTCCTGGTCATGGTCCTGCGTCGACACTTCCTCTTCTTCCAATTGCTGCTGCCGATGGGTAACCATTGAGACATTCGCCGAGGCTGTTGGAGACATGTACTCGGAGTCGGATTGGCTGCTCTCAGAGGCACTGTGAAATGGAGACTGTATTGCTTGCTGATAGTATTGCTGTTGTTCCCGGATTTCCACAATGATTTCGTCGGTCTCCTCATCCGCATCCAGCTCCTCTAATGACTGCGGTTCATCCACATCCATGGATTCATCTAAGCGCAAACGTATTGGTGGCATAAATCTGAAACGATCGTTCTCCATTCCCGTTCCTTCCACCACCGCTTCCTGCAATGGACGACGCTTGAGTATGGAGGGTGCTGCTAATGCCACTGGAGGCGGAGACTCTGTGTCACGGCTCGGTAGGAATGGCGGCGGCTCAAGCAAAGCCGTAGCTGCGGCCGACTGCAAATGCTGTCCCTGGCGCTGGCCAGCCGTCTGTTCCTTCACAAAACCGTACACATCTTCGACCAGCTGGAGCCGACGTCGCTTGCGCGGCTGCAAAGAATACTGGCTGCGAATGTGCTCCTCTTGGTGATCCCGGTCGCGCTGGCGCTTCTCCGTCGGCTGGTAGGGCATGGGACGCACTGGTGGTCGTCGCGGGGGCAAGCTATTGAATCCGGCACTCCTTAGGAAGGGAACATCTAGCAGATGGCTGCGGTTTCGATCCCCGGCGCCACCGAAATCCTGATAGCCGACGTACATGCCATTGCCGGAGTTTGTGCCACCCCAAAGGGCACTGAGCGCTGAGCTGTTGAATATCTCGCCGGTCATGGCAGTGGTGTTCCTCTCCTTGGCCAGTTGGCAGCTAAGAGGCTCTGGGGCGTCGTCCTCCGACTGATTGCCATTAAGCTTGTCGCATATGCGAATATATATGCCCGCCAGAGATTGGGTGACCGGACCCATGGTGGAGCGATAGGCAGTCAGAATGCTGCTCATAGATGATTGCAGCGGATGGGTGTGGCCATGCCGCTCTGCCTCCACCTGATCCATGAGGGAAACGGCCTCAATGTACTTAGACTTCTGCAAAAGTAGGATGAGCTGGACGCACTCCGTTTGCCGGGATTGGCACTCCTTGAGCAGGCGGAAGACCGTCTGCTCCTCGTGCTCACGCAAACAGAGCTCGGACAGCACTTTGAACTGGCCCGTGCCGATGCAGTGGCGAAAAAAGTGGTCCGTCAGGGGACATCCCGCCTCGTCGTAGCACTCGCGGGCATGCAGAAAGGCTTCCGGAATGGAGCCGTTTGCCAACAGCACCTCCAATTTATGCACACTGGACAGCGGCCCAGGCGGCTGATACAACAGGAGCATCGCCGGCTTAATGGCGCCAGCAGCTAGTAAGACGTCCATGAGCAGCTTCATCTGCCACTTAGTGTAATGATTGATCTTGGAGAACGACTTGTTCAGTTCACGGACAGCTTCCTGAAAACAAAGGAATAAGAGCATTCGAAGGACCCGAATTGAGCCTGCCAAAAATAGACTTACCCAATGGAAGCCACGATCCAGTAGCCAAAAAGAGCGCACTGATTGCGCCAACTGTTCCTTGACACGAAAGCAGCTTTTGAATTTCTTAAAGAGCATCAGCTGCTGTTCACCCAATTGTTGTCCTGGTGGCTGCGCCAGCTGCTGCGTGCCCAGATCAAGCAAGAGGTATAAGATCAGCTCATGTTTATGTTCCAGAGTAGTGTCCTTGCTCAACATTAGGTTTGTCAAGGATTGCCAAGTAGATGGCGGGTAGACGCCATAGCCTTCTGCTTGCAAAGGTTCCTCTGACCCGGTGAGGCTGGCGGGATAACTGCTGTGGGTGAGCAAGGCTTCTATATACAGCTTGGCGGCCTTGTTTGGCCTCGGCTTCCTATAGCTGGAGCGCAGCTGTTGGAGTGCCGTTGGCTGCTGGCCTTCGGGCAGCAGCTTCTGTGCGCTCAGCCAGTATATCACACTCTGGTACTCATCTATGATGGTCAGCGCCTGGAGATTGAACTCGGATTCGCCTAACATCTGGCGGCCTAGGGTGCGCTTGCCCGACTGAAGGATGTGGTTTTGCAGCTGCATCAGCTGGCGCAGCTGGCCGGAGAGCAGCTTGTACTCCTTGCGTTCACGCTCCTCGAAAGGGCAGCCATGGTCGAATAGGCTTTTAAACAGCTGCGAGCAGCGTGCCTTGATCTGACCAGCACGCTTCACCAGCCAGTTGGTCAGTGTAGATAACGAGAGTTGGGTGGGATCCAGCATATTGCAAAGGAAGCTGCCATCCATCCAGCTATTAGCGCAGTCCAGAAGCAAGGCGTAGCACTTGTGCTCCAACGCAACAGAAAGCATTACCTCATACATGGCCACCTGGAGAAAGGGGCCGTAGAAGAAGTGTATAAGGTGGTGCCCTAGTACTGAACACAGACCTAGACCGCCTTACCTTTGAAAATGTGGCATCTACATTCAGCTCGCAAAATTGTGGCACCAGACGCAGGCGCATAATCTCTTCGTGGTACGGCTGAGGCTGTAGGAATATGCTGGCCTTTTCGCGGTGCAAGAGATTTAAAAACCGATGCTGAACTCCATCGTGGGCATAATACCGACTGCCCGAGGCTGTTAACAGAGTGCAGTCTGAAAATATTCATTTTAGGTAAGATCGGGATCGTTGTCTCTCTCTCTCTCTCTCTGTCCCACCGGCTGTCCCAGCATGGGCACACACTCACCAAAGGTCAATGAATTTGCATAGAAGTGTTCATCATATCGCTGCAGTGGGGCGAAGTGCCGTATGGAGGTGGGCTTCAGGTCTAAATCGAGGCCCGTGAATAGGCCACTCAGCACATAGCCGCACAGGTAGTTGGCTTTCTCAGACGGGTGGACGGCGTATGGCATTCCATCCTTGTACCATTGGTTTAGGTCAAAGAGCACCAGCTTATTCTTGTGCTCCGTGTGGGAATACCACGATAATAGGGTCAACACAGTGCCGTTCTCGCGGGCAAAGCTCAGCGTGGACGTCGTGCTGCAGGCGATGGCAGAACAATTCCCATCATCTAGGGCAACTAGGATGCGAATGGAGCTGGCATGGAATTCCTCAAGGCCTAATCTAGCGCTGGGTCCTGGTCCACTCTCATCCGCAAAGGTGCGCCTGTAGTGGATGGAATGCAACATGTTGAGCAACTGCTGCTCTCCGCGATACATGGCACAGATATAGAAACAGGGGCTCGGATCATCAGGGAGCACCACACAGCAGAAACGTTCCACGCTTAAAAGCCCGGACTTCCCCGGAGGAAGTCGCAATTCTGCTATAAAGTTCGGTCCCAACAGATCGTAGATCAAGATGCGGCCATCCTCCAGGCCAACGGCAATGCTAGATATAATATCAATGCCCATTACGCAGCGCACACCAGTTCCTATATCTGCAAGAGAAAGCGGTGGTGGAGGAGGAGGACTTGGACGTTACTTAAGTGTAGCGCCACTGAACGATACACCTACCTTCCACCTCCACAGCTAGATGCTCATCATTCTCGCGGCAGTGCGCCAGCACGATACCTATTTCATCCTCGGAGTCACATCTTTTGTAGTATCTTAGGTTGTGCTGCTTTTGTTCGACCTTCAGACACGCTATGTCCCGGTTGCGCGTCTCTAACAAATGGCTTACATTTAAGTCCACCAGTGACACGTAGCCCGCGTGACTGGCAACGACCAGGCAACCATCGTAGCCACGCAGCTCGGTGCGTGAGCACATCTCCTTATCCAGGCAACAAAAGGTACTGATGCACTGAATGCCAAAATTAAAGCAGCGCAGCACTTGGCCATACACAATGGAATACACGTATATGAGCGTCTCGGAACATGTGCAGTCATGTGGCACATTCGTCGCCTCACTCCACTTCTCCAGGCAGACGGCTAATACAGGACTCCTGGTCGTCGTGCTGATCACTTCCTCCACACACCGTATGCTAGCGGACTCATCCTTGTCACTCCAGAAGGTGTGGCGACATATGGTGTCGCCGCTGTCCAGCCAACAGACAAGTAGAGTGGCCTCCTCCGAGTGCTGGCGCGCCAGCCAGCTCCACTTGCCGCTATTAAGGAAGCCACCAATGTAGTCAGCTGTGGATTGGAACTCAATATTAACGCACACACACATACATACATACACTTACATGTCAGACCGCGTTCGCCGGTCAAACAGTTTTTGGTCAGTTCCTTTGCATAGCCGGGTATGGCGCGATCAGGAAATTTCTTGGAGCGACTGCCATCTAACTCGATTTCATACCATTCCATGACTCTTGGCTATTAGCAAAAGCAAAACTGTGTGTGGAATTTTATTTCTCCCGTTCGCTTATATGTGTTTGACATTTGTTGCTGTTTCCACGCTGTTTCGTTCAAGTTCAATGGAACCAAAGCTAGCAGCGCAATAGCGTGATGCAGCTAATGTTATTAATTGTTCTGCAAAAAATGTTTAACAAATTACAACAATTTTATTAATTTACGCGTCCCGGCAGCGACCCTTTCATTGAAAACTGTAGTGAGGTGTTGTTGGAATTGTCCGATGTCTGACTAAAAATCGATGAAAGAATCGATAAAAATATCGAAGCAAATATGTTTGTGTTTTCGTATTTGTGGAACGCAGAGCCTACGGTAATATCAGCCACAGCCAGTGGTATATATCGACGTACCTTAGGAGCCAAGACAACGGCAACGGGTGGCTCTATAGTGGGCGCAATGCCCATTCACTATCTGCAGGACATTCCCTTTGAGTTGTCGCCCAGGTGACAAACAAGGACCACTACCAAAACACACAAATGCAAGTGGACAGTATACTGGCCCTGCTGACGCGCCAGCTATCCGTAGACGAACTAGCCGAGGAGTACACTTTCAACTTGGAGCGTTCGGTGCAAAATGAATGCTACTGAAATGTGGCCGCCCATGCACTAATGCGATACTTCATTGGATACAAATCCTTTATAACTAACATTTAAACATATACAACATCAATAAAATCAGATTAATTAATTTATGAATTCACATATTGTTTTCGTATCTTCAAGAAGTCACTATCCATTTGTTTCGTTTTAATCTGCATCCATTTGGAGAACTAACGTCAGAGTCAGTGTCTTTCTTTCCCGAGAAATAGTGTTTTTGGATCCGCATCCACAACGAATGTTCATTTAATTGCATTGTCTTCAAAGTCTCCTTTTAAGGAGCGAAGAAACAAAGTTGGTTTCTTAAATAATCATCTCTCTCTCTCTCTTACAGAATTTATTAAAGATTCATTAATAGGAACAAAAAGAAGAAATACATATTTGAATCATTTAGAATTAGAATATAATTATAATATACTATGGTTGTTGTTGCTTCAGACAAGCAAGCGTGAATGCTGCAATCGAAATTCCGACTTAAAGACACCTGTACTCCGTGTTTACTTCACATCAAAAATAGAATACGTCAAAGAAAGGCCTTTTGTTTTTTTTTTTTTTGAATTTGTTCCATTTCAATGGTTTGGTCGCGACTAAAATGTAGGTCTACAAATTTTCAAACATTGTGGTAGACATATGTAGGTAGAGGAGACGTCGTGATATTAAGTCTTCACATCAAATTTGGCGACTCTAGTTCATATAAACTTCGGGATTTAAATGTTAATACTGACAGGCGGACAAGATTATACATATAATACCTCATAGGGTAACATTGGCCTGTTACATGGAGTACGGGCATGCAAATTAGAAATCTCTCTTTTAAGAGTTAACAAATGTTAGGGTGGGATACGAGACTAGGACTTTAACGTAGCAGTAGTATCGTATCGAATGTATTCCAGAAACCGATAACCAGTTGGCTGCTGTAGTGTCACACAAGAGAAACAAAAATTAAATTCTTTTTCTGTTTAATACTGTTTTTCGAACATTCTCTCTTGTTTTTCTTTTTCTTGTGATGATGATAAAGATTATGGTAGCTTCTAGAAGACTCAGTCTTGGAACTCTCTTTTGTGGGGATTTACCAAAAAGCAAATTTACAAGTTAAAAGAACGCTTATATTCGATAATCCGACTATGCAATACCCGGTACTCAGACTCACTCATTCTGCAGTGTAGGCTCCTACTGACAGACGACTGATCAAAAATATATACAAATCCTTAGATTCTCCTGTTCAATACGTTTATATCCAGTACACAATAATACATCCATGTAATTGTACCTCGTTGAGTACCGTGTAGAATTTTTGGGGACAATTGATAAGTATGTGTTTGCATGTGTGTGTGAATATAGAATTTTCATTCTATGAGAAGTGTATGTGTGGGGGTCCTCTCTTCCCAATGATGAAATGGATGAAATTACAAAAAAAAAAAAAAACCGGTTAAAAGCGGCGCACCACCTTAAAGGGATGTGCAAGCGCCGGCAACGGCGGAGCGCAAGTGAGCAAGTGCAACTTGGTGGCGTCGCACATGGGCACCTTGGCCACATCCAACCAGCCTTGCGGCATCATTTGGCGCAGCATGGCTTCCAAGCGGTCTACGGGCAGAAAGGCTACACATTGACCGCGTTGCTGTTCGTTCTTGCAGTCAGCACAGTGCTCGTCGGTGCACACGTTGAGGGGATCGTCATCTGGTATGCCCGGCACTGGGCGGCAGACGGGAATAAAGTCCTGGCCGGCCGCGTTGCACAGTGTGCCTGTGGCCCGGAGTAGCTCAGAGGCTAGGCCCAGGCGGAAGACCTTCAGCCGCTCAGCATTGTGGCTGATGGCCTGCATTATGGCAATAGTCGTATTGGCCATGTTGGTCTGGCACTTGGGCATCAGTAGCAGTTGTTCAACGACCGGGCAGTCGGCCAGCAGTTGGCCAAAGTTGGCATCTACGTCCACATTGACCAGTTCCAGGCGGCGCACGCAGCCACCAGCAGCCAATCCTTGCATGACCTCGGTAATGGGCGACACGGCCTTGCGTTTCTGTTCATTCTCGTTCTCCAGGCGAAAGGAGTGGAGATTACGCAGCAGCGGCAACACTAGCTGCCCGAATCCCACAAAGTCCATGTCCAGGCAGGAGCCTAGCGTCAGCTGCTCTAGGACGCGCAGACCCTTCAGCTGCAGCATCTGCAACTTGCCCATATTGGTGATGCCACGCAGGCTCAATACGCGCAGCTTGGTGAGGTTCGCCAATGGCTGCAGTGTGTCAATTTTGGCCGAGGGATCGAGCATGTGAATCCGCAGCACCTCTAGATTCGACATCAGCTCAACCCCGGCCAGACTGAGCAAGTTGCTGATGCAGGTTGCCCTCAGCTCCACCAACTGTGGCAGGCAACGAATCACCAGCTGCAGGAACTCGGCGTCGGTGGCATCTGTGCGCAGCACACTCAGGCTTTTCAAGAAACGTAAATTGCCTGTCATGCGGTCGCGAGGATTGGTCATAATCATACCCATCATGTCCAGCTGCCGGGTGCCGTGCAAGGCCAACTCACGCAGCATCTGCTCCCAGTCGCGGACATGAGCGTCGCGCAGTTTTACTTCTTGCCAAACACTTTTATCGCGGCTGCACAAATTCCAGAACCGGCACACCTGCGACATCTGCATGCGATCCTGGATGAATGGACAAAAACAAATATGGATTGTTTATTGATTCGATTGAGACACAGTCTTCTGCCCACCTTGAAGTCCATTGTCTTCATGATGCTCAAAAGCATGTTGAAGGCCGAATTGCCCTGGTTCAGACATTCCGATAACTCGGCGCGAATCTTCTTGGGCAGAATGCGTTTGTTATAAAAGCGATTATAGGATTCTAAATCTGGTGGCTCCCGTAAAATTCTAGCAAAGCAGGGCGGAGATTGGATCAAATGGACAGATTGGACAATGGAAAGCATCGTTTGGCGGTGGACTTACAGCTGCTTGGGAGATTGACGAGGTGGTTCGTTCAGCATCCAAATTGCCTTGCGGTTGCCAATGACGCAAACCCCCTGGATAAGCTCCTGCTTATCGAATGGGGGATCAGCAACTCCACCACCACCACCGCTCAGCAGCTGCTCGGGCGGTATTTCACCAGGTGGCTCTAGGGCTTCGGTAAAACTGCTGCGACTGCTGGCATGGCTAGTCAAGCGCAAATCAGTGAGACTATCGTTCTCCTTCTGCTCGGCAACCTGCGACTGGAATTCACCTTTGGCTTTAATGTGGCGTGCATCGGTTGATACTTGCGTCAGCTGGCGGCGCTGGATGTGGCGTGAACGTCCAGGTGATGGTGCATGTGCAGGTGCTGGCACTTCTTGTTGGGCGACAACACTACGTACGGGTGTTGCTTCTGCCTTTTGTCCACCGGTTACAGATGCAGCCAGTGAAATTTGTCGCTGTCTTTGCGGCATAACCATTCTGACCTCCATTTCAGGCTGTTGTCCTTGTGCTCCAGCAGTACCGCTTTCCGCGCATGCACGCTTCTTGGGATACTCCTGACAGCGCTATGCCAGGCAGAAGGAAGGGTTTCAATTAGTCGAAGAGCCACAAATGTGCGTGGAATGCAGATTAGATTCAACTTACCACGCATATGAGCGTTGGAGTCGGGGGGGAACCGCTCAGTGTGAGGAGGCGATCGCCTTCAACTATGGGCATATTACATTTAAAGCACTGCGGAATCGTATTGGATGTGCAACTGGCGGCATTGGATCCCTCTGTGCTGCGACTGGGTGCGCTTTTTGTTGAGTTAATCTTAGTGGCCGACTTAAATGCGCTGCTGTGAAGGGAAGTGGTCAGGTGGTGGAGTTCATGGCTGAACCGCGTCTTTGAGACTTACCCGCCACGTTTGGCTCCGCCGGAGCCGTTGTTACCATTGCTGGAGGCCAGGACACGTGCATTTCCCTTGACTGCCATAGTCGAGGTCCAGCCTTCCGACGGTGGACTAGCGCCCTTCGGCACTTTCGGCTTGGGAACACGCTTCCCAGACAACAAGCTGGCGTTTGGAGGAGTGCTGCTGGTAGTGGCGGTGCTACTGCTGATTAAGCTGCTCTGCTGTGGTGCATATGGACTGCTGGGAATGAAAACAGGAGTAGATGACGGCGTCACCGAACGGCGACGTTCTAGAACTGTTTGTGCTCGACGCACTGTCTCATATTTGGAATCCACTTCTTGTGCCTGCCGCTGAAAGCAGAAGTGATCGATTGTCAATTTGTCCTTCAATAGTGGGATGATCTCTTCGCGGGAGCGACATTTTTTGCCGCATGGCGATATAAAATATACATCGCCACTCCGACGCTTCCGGGCGTCTGAGCTGGGCAGGACCAGCTCACGTTTCCAGCCATAGTCGAATGGCAAATGGTAATATACATCGCCGGCACTCCTTTTGATATCGGTGGTCTTGCGGCGGGAGGATATTTTGGCGTGTGGTTGCCAATCCTCATCCTCGTTACCATTCCTATCCACACAGACGGAGCGGACACGTGCAGAACGTGTTGGATTATCGAGCTTGTTATCGCCAGCAACACCTACTGCTGCCTGACGTTGTGCAGATGATGCCCCATTGGCTGATGTTTGATCGTCTCCAGTGTATGCCTCGCTCGCCTTCCATTTGGAGTTGCCAGCTTGACGTTTCTCAGCACCAGAATCAGCATATGAAGCAGCCTGGTAAGGGTAAGCCGAAGGTGATTGCTCGTTGCGAACATCAATTATCTTCGATTTGGTGGCGTTGTTGCCAGCAGTCACGGTGTCTACTTTGCTTGAAGCGGCAGAATCGGCTGCCTCAGCTACAGCAGGCGGCGATGAAGAAGACTGCGATACCGACTTTGAGGCGGCATTGGAATCCTGTTGCATCTGGCGTTGATTCTAGAGTGGAAAGTGAAGGGAAGATATCGAAAATGAGGACGTTGGTAGAAAGAAGGCTGATTGGATCACAAGCTAGTTGACTGACGGTTAATATGTCTCTGTGCGAACTTGTTTCTAATGTCAAGACGTTCTCTTCCACCTGGTTGTCAGTTAAATATGTTGGTGACAGTGGTGCTCCATTTGGAGTTGGTACAGATACAGAAGAAGTTGAACTGTTGACGCATTTGTCGCTGTTGCTGGCGGTCGAAGGCGACACTCTGGGTAAAGGTGAAGGTGGAGATGGACTTGGTGTAGTCGAAGGCGACACTCTGGGTAAAGGTGAATGTGGACTTGGTGTAGTCGAAGTTCTGGTTCTGCTACTGGTTGGAGTTGTTGCTGTTGTTGTATTTGTACAAGTTGTTGTGATTAGTTCTAAGTTGTTGTTGTCATTGTTGGGCGGCTGTGGCGTCGGTGGCGGTGAGGAGGAGTAGGAGTTGTATTCAAGCGACGGCTGCATCTGCGTTTCGAACTGTTGCGGAGCCATTGGTTGCTGCTGCTCCTCCCTCCTCTCCCACTCCCTGGGATATATGCTCAGGCCACTGGCACCAATTGCTCGAAGATCGCCGTGCAACTGTCGTTGTTGCCGTAAACAAAAAACAAGCAGAGGATGAAGTGGTACGTTGAATACAGATACAGGTAGAGATGCAAGTAGAGATAGAAGCGAGAAGAGGCAGTTGATTGATTCTAAGCGCCGCATTCTACGAGGATGTGGGGTAAGCGAGCGAGCGAACGAAAGGAAACAAAAGCAGCAGCAGCACAGGAGAGCGCAATATAAGATTGTTGATGAGCAAACAACTATGTATCATCGATATCCATATACATATTTACAATGTATATATATTTATATAGTATTTGACCACTCGATATTTATATGTATTTACATGTTCTGCAAGTTTCGTAATCTTTTTCGGTTTGGATAATGTAGCGATACTTATTTGCAAAGGCATCAACAATCACAAATAGACGACGCGCACAGACAGGCGCGCCATGTAGATGAAGGACCGGGATCGGAATTAAGGTTGTCCGTTATCATATTGAGTTATCGTTGTGCTGATACACCCAATGTGATACATGGTAATGTTTCATCAATTGGACTTACTTTACGATTGATAGATATGTCTTTAGTCTTGCTATATTTTTTGTGTTTTTGTATTCACAACCCTAATCAGGAGACCATAGTTAATAACAGTGCCGCCTGTGTCTTCTCCTTCCTCACACTCTCGCTCCGCTCCATTTTGCAAATGTCTGTAGCTGCATATGCTTTGCTTCTATGTTTCCTTTCTTTATTTCTCGGTTTGCCTTCGACATTTGCACTTACCTGCACCAAGTCCAAATTACTCTCAACGCTGTGCGACGATGACAAGTTGGGGTAATTCCCATTATAACCAATTAAAGCGGCATCTTTAGATACCCGCCGACGCTCCTTAGTTTTTTCCTTTATTTTTTTCTTTTTCTTACTGGTCTTAACATCGCCTGAAAGAGAAAAAATTAGAGGTTGTACATATATAACAGCATGAGCCCTCCTGCCGCACTGGTTGTGCCGTTAGCATTCGTACCATTTTCCACATTAAGGGTTGGCGCATCCTGCTCACTGGTGGCCGATGGGTCATTAATATCACCTTCATGGCTGTTGGCCAACAAGCTGTCAATGCTTTGGTGTGGCGACAAATGGGTATCACCATATTTGGCCACTTTCTGACGGCGTGGGGAAGGTTTCTCGGCACGAGATTTATTTTTATGCCCACCGGAGAAACCAGGCATGCTGTCTGGAGAACTCATTTCGGCGTTCTGAAAGAGAGTAACAATTAATGCTTCAGTCGAGTGTCACACACACCCACACATCTCAGAGACTGAGATTTGTATTTTCCCATAAATTTGGCTGAACGTCAAACGCAGAGCAATGAGTACACGCCCAATACGTTATAATTGAAAGGAAACTGCTATTCTGCATTCTGGGGAATTCTTTAGCATAATGTTAAGTAGCAGGCATTGGAGCATTCTATACATGTGTATATGCTTGTTGGTACATGGATTTTGTTTGGGTCGAATTGACGGTTCATGCAAACAAAAAGGCATCGATTTATATACATATGTATGGACATATGCAATAAAGCAATATGTATGAACATATATATTTTAGATGTGCAAGCAGATGTGTACCCATATATATAAGCAACAGCGGCACACGCTTTGTTTTGGTTTTTACTTTCCGCCCCCAGCCAACACACACACACACAAAGGCAAGCACACGTCGTAGGCGTCGCTAGGGCTGCAGCTGCACGATACTCTTATTTTGGCAATTTTCGTCGGGGTTGAGTGCGCATACTTTAAAATTTATACGCACTCGCACACACACACGCGCACAACTAGGTGTATGTGCGCATTACCCGGGGCCGCATGAATTAGCATTTTGATGGGTTTACATTCGTGCATATAATATAATTAACATGCAATTACTGACAGATGGTGACGCCAGTCCGTCAAGTTAAAAAAAAAAAACAGTTACCTGAACTTAAATTTCGCAAACACAACTTGATACAATATTGCGTGCGGTCACGACAGAAAATACCAAACCAGTGCTGGGGACAAAAAAAATCTCGATGTTAAATCGCTCAAATTTTTCAAACATCGATTATTTTTCTCCGATTTAGGGTTGTGTTGCTATTTGCTTCGATGTTTTTGAATACTTGCCTGTCTGCTCGAAACCGCCCGGAACAAAAATTGCGCTGCGTGGCTTATTTCAATCTAATTTTGAGTAATGAAAATTGCACTATGTATAGCTGTGTCGAGAGAGCCAAACATGGGTAATTGAAAGGATATACTTTCTTCGCACGACTGCAAATGCAAAAACTACAACTTATTTATGCCTTCTTTTTAAGTTGGCAGTTCTGTTAATTATTCAACGAATGTTATTTCATTTTTATTTATCGGGCATGTAAAATATAGCAGTGTAATTAATACTCACTTGACGTTGTACACTAAATATTCAAAAATACAAGCAAATGCACACACATTCACCTCAGCCATACATTTCTGTTAATTAATATTATTCATCGAATGTTTTTTTCATTTTAATTTATCGACCATGCAAAATATATCGGTATTATTAACACTGAATTGAAGTTGTACACTAAATATGCGAGAATACAAGTAAATGCGCAAACGTTCACCTCAGACATACATAAACAGTTATACACAGTCAAAGTGGGTGGTCAAAGTACAACGGAAAATTGCAATAAGAATCATTCTATAAGTAACAACATTGAATTGTTGGTTAGTATAACGAACGATAGCACACTGAAGTACGATATTTATCGTAATATCACGCATTGTATGTGCATGCATTGAATATACACATTTGTATACACATTTGTTATTCTTTATTTATTTTCTAATCTATGTAATACGAATAATGAATATTAGTAGGAAATAAGGTAGTTTATAAGAAAATTAAAAAAATTTTAACATTTGTTTTTTGTTAGTTTTTTTAATTAGATTAGGAGACTTTAACATTTGCCATAAGTAGTTTGACATATTTTTGTACAGCTTCTTAGAAAATTTAGAAAGTATACAACTTAATAGCAAATTATTAATATTAATCATTGCAATTAAAAATATGTCCTGCACTAGTATTGACCGTTTGGAGGCGATTTTCATTCGAATTTATATAAGTTGATAAATGGCTCGCCGCCCACACACATCAAATGCTGATGATCCGCTTACCCATTTATCATCTGTGGCGTGCGTCCGTTTGTCATAATTGAATTTTTATTAATTGCCCACAGACGCAGCTGCAGTCGGCTCTGGCTCCGGCTTCGTCTCCATCTCCATCTCAGTTTCGAAACTCGACTCTCCTCGAGTGGGTGTGAAAATCATATTCCTGTCCTGCTTGGGCAGCAGCAGCACACGTGTGCTTGTTTATTGTGGTAAGTGCCGAGAGGTCCTTATCAGTGTTCATCCACACGTGCCCCACATCACCCTCGTTGTGTGCTCGCTTTTGATAAAAAAAATTAGCCACCAAAAATGCTGCTAATTTAATTTTGAACTCGGTTGACTTTTGTGGCGCATTGATTGCTGATGTTGATTTGATGGCCGCTAAGCCGCTTAAGGAGCAGCAGGGACACACGTGCATGAGAGTAGGGAGCACCATTTAAGGGTTGGCTTACATGTTTCTGTTGCTCCTGTTGCTGGTGCGGACGGGGACGAGGACCTGCTCAGTTGTCTGTGAGCTGGATTAAGTTTGATTTCTCATTCTAAGTGCTGCAAGTGGGTGTGTGGCTGAGGGATTGGTAGTCGCGTGGCTGCCCTTGGAGTCTGCTTAGGAATAGCAATATATGAATATTAATTAACTGAAGCTTATTTTACATAAACATTAACAAACAAGTAAGAACTCTACATAGTCTGGGTTGAGCTGGCTTGACACTTTAATAGCAAGTAAATTGTCATTTGATATAAGCAGTAACTCGGCCAAGATCAAATTGGGCGAGCTCAAGCTACAAGTATATATACATGCATCTTTTAAAGCGCACATAAACCGCAATTGGTTAACTTTCAATATCGGGTTTATTGCAACTATTTGATTTAGTATTTGTATGCGAAGTCAGTCGCATATTGATATATTTTTAATAAACCACACCAGTGTTCGTTCTGAATCAGTCGGTTATATTTCAGCTATATGATATACATAGAAGACTTATCTCATTCAAATTTGGTCAGCTGATGTAGGACACATACATATATCCAGAGTGTGGTTCATCTCTAATAAAGTTTTTCAAATATAAGCTGTTCCGAAGAAATTGGTTCTATGATGGCCATATGATATTGTTTCCCTAGACCACCCTAAAAAGTGGGCGTAGCCAAAAATAATATAAACGTGATCTGGGCACATATTTACAGAAAATAAAAATCTAAACTCAAAGTCTATCATATATAGTTTCCAACATCTAGATTTTCATACATCCGGACGGAGAGACGGACATACGGACATGACTAGAT
The DNA here is from genome assembly GCA_037043425.1 of Hirtodrosophila duncani. NCBI lineage: Eukaryota > Metazoa > Arthropoda > Insecta > Diptera > Drosophilidae > Hirtodrosophila > Hirtodrosophila duncani. The sequence goes on along the minus strand of JBAMBM010000704.1, from coordinate 192,154 downwards.
CGACTCGGCCTGTCTTGCTAATCAAAAATACACAAAGTATTGGGGTCGGAAAAGCTTCTATCTGCATTGCATTGCAACAACCTTCATATACCCTTATGCTATAGGTGCAGGATATAACAAAACTCAAGTTTCCAGTCACAAAACTTCCAGCGGTGTTGCTTTCAGCATGACGGCGGGTTCCAATACCAACGCGTGTAGTTCTGATGGTGGTTTTGACTGAGAGTAAGTGAGACTCCGCCCTTTGGCGTTTGCGCACTATGACTCTCAACGTAGCCTGGCTGTACCTGTAAGGCATTTATTTCTCCTTGTGTAGCCAGCAGGCTGCAAAGCAAGCCAAGCGCCAACTTAACGCACAGTAATGATAGGGATAGGGATGGGAGAGCTGACAGCAGTACAGGCAGGGGGACCAACTGTTGGCCAAGCAATTAATGGCAGAGCGTGAAAAACTTCGTGAAGGCAAATTTTTGCTAATGCATCGACATCACGATGATGAGGCGTTGAAATTTCAACGCCAAAAACTTTTTCCAAAGCCAAAGCCATAGCGAAAGGAGAAGGCGGAGCAGGATAAAAAGCTGATAAAAACTGTATGAGTTTTTGGGAGGGTTAACCTCCTCAGTGAAGGATCCGGGTACCAGCCTTTCTCTGTCTCTGTGGTTGCATTGTCCGTCACCTATGGGCAGGCAAGACACTTGCCTTAACCTCACCTTGGGTGAAAAAAGGATATTTATATCTATAGCAGCCGGCTATGACATAGCTATTTTAACACTGTCTACGTAGTGTTCACCCGCTCAGCTCAGTTCATTTGTTCATCAAATTATAGTTAAATTATAAGTGTATTTCGGGTTTTTGGTGTTTTCTTACACTTTCTGTCTTTCGCTTACCGTTTAGGATAGTAATTGTACTTCAACTCCCAATCTTAATGTAAGACTTGACCATCGCAATGAATTCAAAGAAAGTGGGCTACTCACATCTGTTGGGCCAGGACAATGATCTGGATAAGTGAGAGCGTGTTAGCTTGTGTCGTTCGGCCGTGTCGTGTCGTTCGACCGTGACCGTCTCATCGTTCGTAAGGATCTGATTATGGGCTGCATGGTGGAGGAGGAAGGCAGTCGCATTCCCCAACTTCTTGGATCGCACTTGGAGCCCCTATATGCGTATATTTGGGTGGCTACGTGAAGCGCATTAGGTTAGTATGTACATGTTCGACGAGTCGCCCTTGGACCGATTTGAACCTGCAGATGCTCTTCAAAGACGAGGAGGCGACCGACAAGATGATCTTTGTGACTACAACGACCGCTTTGCTGCACAGCCTGACTACGCCCCTGTCACCACGGCCACCACGATTGTCCCTGAAACTGAGGCTACCGCCAACTAAGAAGAAACCAAAGAAAAGGAGGGGGACCGAGGAGGACTTCACCAAGAGGCGCTTCAATTTACCTTCGTTGCCAAAGCCCCCATGTCCAACATCCGATGATGACGGCGAACTGCATGAGCCCCAGAGGCAGAAGCCGGACAGGAAGAAGCAGACCGAACAAGTTCTAAAGAGTCAGCCGACGCTAAGGCTTCCAGGTTTAATTTGCGTTATCCGCCGCCAAAGCCAAAGCCCCCACCGAGCGATAAATCATCATCAGATTAAGCTAGCATTCAAAGCTTCACCTCACTTAGCCCCGCCACCCCATCACAGTCCAGCCTAGCCCAGCCCTGCCTTAAGGGGTTGCTCTCATTGTGGCTCCGCCCTCTCCAAATGAGGGTTGCTTATGTACTGCGGAGACGCCTCGCTTCTTATGGCAGCTGCTGCTGCATCATTCTTCCAGAAAAAGTTGTGCGCTTCTGACGTGTCACAGTATGGCCTGGTTACCAAGTGGTTTAAACGCGGACAATGCGGACGAGCGCAGCACTGCCTCGAGTTCCTCCTCGGCCAACAGCGCCAACCACCGTCGGGAGGAGGGTGCAGCGGCACGGCAGCAGCCACCCGCTTTGCTTCGACATGCGAAACCTTATGTGGAGCCGAAGACGGAGTCCATATCCGATGGCGATGGGGATCTGTCTGACTTTTCTCTTAACGACACTGAAGAGGATGATGAGGACCTGCATGACTACCTAGTGCTTAATGGCAACCAAGTGGATGGTAAGTCCACATGAGCGCCAGCTTCAGTTGCATTGCAATCCTAAACTTCCAATCTTCTTCTCGCCAGCAAATCGTTCGCTGTCCAATTCACCGCGTAGTGGCAGTCTCGCTTTTGGAAGCGCTCGCAGTTCACCTACTCCCAACCGCAATGGTCCACTGGCACTACCTACTCCTAATCCTAGCAATGGCAGCCACTCGGGCACAGGCGGTGGGGGCGGAGGCGTACGCAAGGTCTTCACTAACACGCGCGAACGGTGGCGCCAGCAGAATGTTTCAGGCGCCTTTGCTGAGCTGCGTAAGCTGGTGCCCACACATCCGCCAGACAAGAAGCTCTCAAAAAACGAGATCCTACGCTCGGCCATCAAATACATCAAACTGCTGACGGGCATCCTGGAGTGGCAGCAGCAGCGGCAGCAATTGTCAACCATGCTGGAGGAGCCCAACAACAATGACAACCGCTTGATCAATGGGCATGCCCTAGATGCTGCAGTGCGTCATATTAAGTGCGAACGATTGGACGGTCATAGCCACAGCCTCAGTGAGCAGCGTGCGGGTAACAATCTGCTCATGATAGCGCCTGGAGCTCACATCAAAACGGAACAGCAGCAGCAGCCCACTCCAGCCAGCTCCGGCAGCTTGGAGGATGAGCAGCCATTGCCAACATCACCAGCCGCTGCTACTGCAGCAGTGGTTTCTCTAGCTACATTGGCGTCCCTCAAGGCAGGCGGCGCTGTGAGCGCGGATGTAGGAGGAGGACTGCGAAGCAACAAGCGGCGCCTGAAACCCAAGAGCCTGGCAGCAGATCTCGGCCTGAGCAAGCGACGTAAGCAATGATCATGGGCGATCTAGCTGCTAGTATGGCGGACTGGCTGGTCTTGAAGAGCAGATAAATTAAAGATAAATTAGTTTGAACATTTTCAATTGGCTGACAACGTCATTTGCTTTTGTTTTCCCTAGAAAGTAGGCAATAGTTTCTTCAAGTGCACATATTTGCAATGTCGACGCAGCTTCAATTATAAAATGTGTGTGTAATATTGATTACGTGTGTAATATCGATTCACGAATCACGGGTTTTGCAACGATATTCGCATCGCACGCACACTTGCACAAGTATAGCGTGTGCATGTGCATCAACAATTCTGCGCAACACTCGGATTGATACCAGTTGGGTACTTCATTTAAAAACCATTTTGTTACATTATTTATCTTAAAATATGAAAGAAAGAATGAAAAATACACTCGCAGCTTATATTGGAATTGGTTCACAAGCCAGTACAGTGCGCATTCCCCATTAATAAAACCCTTCCATTTTATGCAGACAACTGCTAGGGATAGAGTTAAGGACCACGTTAACCACCTCCAACACAATTACATTCCTCCATATTTTTTTGAAAAACTTTTAATGTCCTCTTACGGCGAAAAATGCTTACGAATGGAAACTGAACTGCCCTCCAAAATTCACATTCGATCAAGTGTTAGAAGCACAGCTTATTGGAAAACACGTCGGCTATGACTACTTTAGTTTTTCCAATAAAAGAACTTAACCACCGTGAATGCATTTCCTAATTTTACGTTAAAAAAGCACAAAAATATAAGGAATTTGCTAAAATCCACAGAATTCTTAGTGCATTTTCACAAAAATGATGACTAGCTCTTGCCGTTCATCAGTAAGTCAGGACAAAGAGTTTTATATATAGATAAAGAAATTTCAAATTAAAATTCGTAAATCAACACCTTTTCCTAAATACCTTATTGTCTCACGCAATAGTGCAAATGCAAAACAAGTTAGAACGCTATGGTCGATATTTCGGCTATAAGATACTCGTATTCAGTATTTATTCAATATTAGACACAATCAAAAGGATGAAATTTTTATCTGATCCTACAAAAACTCGGTAAATCGGTAGATTATGTGATCATGCATATATAAACCGAGTTTCGGCTAAATGCGTTAAAAATTGTGGGAGATGTATCTATTTGCGGGGGCGGGAGGGGCGTGGCAAAATTTTAAAACAAATTTGGTAACTTTAGCTCTTATATTCCCCGAGATCTAGGTGTTCATACGGACAGACAGACGGACATATCTAGATCGACCAAGAATATATATACTTTATGGGGTCGGAGACGCTTTCTTTCGCCTGTTACATACATTTGCACGAATACAATATATTCGTTTACTCTACTAGAGTCCGAGTATAAAAAAGAAGCAAGATGTGTTGCATACTTTCGAGCGTGTCGAATTATAATAAATAAAGAGTACGAGTATCTTACATTCGGAATATCGACTTTCAAGTATCTCTGAATTACCGATGCAACTGAATTACCTAATTATACTGGTACATCATAGTGAGTGGCGAAACGCCGAGGTCAAGAGAGCTCGAGCTTGCTAAAAAAAACGCATTAAAAAATATATTGTATAAGTAGCCTCACAAAAATATATTTATAAATACCATTTCAAAACCTCTAAATACTTTCGTAGCAGGTAAATTTCAATTAACGCAAACACATTTACGGAATACGTAGCCAAAGGCCTTTAGCAGCCAGTGCTATACCCATTGCTAGATTATAAATTTATTTGCAATTTAGTTATATAAATAAATACATAAATAAAATCAAGAATTGAAGGCGAGCTTCGGCTTACCATTCACATTGTAAATATATAAGCAATCTAGATCAAATCTGGTCGGTGGGCGTGTGGCTACAAGGAATACAAGGGATACAAGACGAATTTGCTTTAATTTGGATGATAAACAGAAAAGTGTTCATTCCGCAAAAATCGGCTATATGGTAGCTATATGGTATAGTTGTCTGATCTTAATCAGATCAGGCCAGCGGACCTGGGGCCTCCTCAAATGGATACAACCCGAATTTGTTTTGATTTTGTTGAAAAACAGAAAAATTATGTTCCTAAGTTTTCATTCTGGAACTATCGGTTATATGATATAGATCTCCGATCTTGATCAGAACAGGCCAGAAGACGTAGGAGCTCCTCAAATAGATAAAATCCGAATTAGGTTTGATTTAGATGAAAAACAGAAAAGTTATGATATTAAGTGTTCATTCCGAAACAATCGGTTATATGGGAGCTATATGATATAGTTGTCCGATCTGGATAAAACTCTAACTTAACCAGCGTACAGACAAAGGAAGCATCTGGTAAAAATTTCGGCTATGTAGCTTTTAAGACTTCTGAGATCTTTGTGTGGAAACAGACGGACGGACAGATAGACATGATGGACATGCTTATATCGATTCTCCTTGTCATGTTGATCAAGAATATATATACTTTATATGGTCATAAACGCTTCCTTCTGTGCGTTGCAAACTTCCTGACGAAATTTATATACCATTTTGTGAATGGTATATATATAGATAAAATAGAATCAAGGTCGCTTTCGCCGCATCCCATTGATGATCTGTGGCGTGCGTTCGTTTGGCGTAATTGAATTTTTATTAATTCTCCGCTCTGGCTTCTGCTTCGTCTGTATCTCAGTTTCGAATCTCGACACTCCTCGAGTGGGTGTGAAAATCACATTCTCTAGCCTGTCCTGCTTGGGCAGCCGCAGTACACGTGTGCTTGTCCATTTTGGAAAGTGTCAAAAGTTCCTTATCAGTGCCACACGTGCCCCACATAACCCTCATCATGTGCTCGCTTTTGATAAAAAAAAAATTAGCCACCAAAAATGCTGCTAATTTAATTTTGAACTCGGTTGACTTTTGTGGCGCGTTGATTGCTGATGTTTATTTGATGGCCGCTAAGCCTCTTAAGGAGCAGCAATGACACACGTGCATGAGAAAATAGAGCACCATTTAAGGGTTGGCTGACATGTTTCTGTTGCTCATGCTGGTCCCGTTGCTGGTGCGACGGGGATGAGGACCTGCCCATTTGGCTGTGAGCTTGATGAGGTTTGGTTTCTCATTCGAAGTGCTGCAAGAGTGTGTGGCTGCTAATGCACAAGTGATGATGATGATGTGGCTACGGGGTTATCGAGAATGCAGGCAATGCACAGTTTTTTTGAATGTCCATTATGGAATGAGCACCTATCATGGCTGCTGAGAGAAGCCAAGACTAAGTCAACGGTCACCGTCCGCATCTGCCATTCTATAGGAAATACCCTTTTTATACATATCGCTATATTGGAGCATGTTTTGGGGTTCAATTTGAATCTATTCCTCTTCGTGTAAGTTTATTTTGGATTTAATTAAACGATTTCACGGTTAATTTCACATTTAGGCTGTTTAAAAGTTTGCCTTGCTGCAGGAGACACAAATAACACAAACTTCGTCTTCGTTCCATCGGCCAAACATAATCATTGGCACATTCTGTAGTTACCCTGAAACGGTAACAACCAATGTTCGGAGTCCAGCTAGGACAGCTTACAGAGTATTCTCTGAACTAAGATGCGTCTACACGTGTGATTTAGAAACCAACCTTTGGTTAAGACTATTTGTCGAAATGGTACAAGAATCATTAAAAAATAAACTTTAAGATGCCAGTTGCAAGACTTAAAGCGGTGTTGCATTCAGCATGAGGGCGGGTTCCAATGGCAACGCTTGTGGGTCTGGTGGTGGTTTTGACTGAGAGTAAGTGTGACTCCGCCCTCGTTGTGGTTCCGATGGTAGTTTTGACTGAGAGTGAGTGGGACTCCGCCCTTTGGCGTTTGCTCACTAAGACTCTCAACGTGGCCTGTCTGCACCTGTAAGGCATTTATTTCTCCTTGTATAGCCAGCAGGCACAGTAAATACAATAACTAGATCGACTCGGAGTGTCTTGCTAATCAAAAATACACAATATATTGGGATCGGAAAAGCTTCTATCTGCATTGCATTGCAACAACCTTCATATACCCTTATACTATAGATGCAGGATATAACAAAACTCAAGTTTCCAGTCACAAAACTTCCAGCGGTGTTGCATTCAGCATGACGGCGGGTTCCAATACCAACGCGTGTGGTTCTGATGGTGGTTTTGACTGAGAGTAAGTGTGACTCCGCCCTCGTTGTGGTTCTGATGGTAGTTTTGACTGAGAGTGAGTGAGACTCCGCCCTTTGGCGTTTGCGCACTAAGACTCTCAACGTAGCCTGGCTGTACCTGTAAGGCGTTTATTTCTCCTTGTGTAGCCAGCAGGCTGCAAAGCAAGCCAAGCGCCAACTTAACGCACAGTAATGATAGGGATAGGGATGTGAGAGCTGACAGCAGTACAGGCAGCGGGACCATCTGTTGGCCAAGCAATTAATGGCAGAGCGTGAAAAACTTCGTGAAGGCAAATTTTTGCTAATGCATCGATATCACGATGATGAGGCGTTGAAATTTCAACGCCAAAAACTTTTTCCAAAGCCAAAGCCATAGCGAAAGGAGAAGGCGGAGCAGGATAAAAAGCTGATAAAAACTGTATGAGTTTTTGGGAGGGTTAACCTCCTCAGTGAAGGATCCGGGTACCAGCCTTTCTCTGTCTCTGTGGTTGCATTGTCCGTCACCTATGGGCAGGCAAGACACTTGCCTCAACCTCACCTTGGGTGAAAAGAGGATATTTATATCTATAGCAGCCGGCTATGACATAGCTATCTTAACACTGTCTACGTAGTGTTCACCCGCCAGCTCAGTTTTAAGTTTATCTGTTCATCAAATTATAGTTAAATTATAAGTGTATTTCGGGTTTTGGTGTTTTCTTACACTTTCTGTCTTTCGCTTACCGTTTAGGATAGTAATTGTACTTCAACTCCCAATCTTAATGTAAGACTTGACCATCGCAATGAATTCAAAGAAAGTGGGCTACTCACATCTGTTGGGCCAGGACAATGATCTGGATAAGTGCCAGCGCGTTAGCTTGTGTCGTTCGGCGGACAACGACAACTCTCCCAGCTGCAGTGCCGACCGTGACCGTCTCATCGTTCGTAAGGATCTGATTATGGGCTGCATGGTGGAGGAGGAAGGCAGTCGCATTTCGCCCAACTCCTTGGATCGCACTTGGTGCGTCTATATGCGTGCCAAGGACAACGTCGATATGGGTGGCTATGTGAAGCGCATTACGTTTCGCATGTACCCGCGTCTGCCAATGCGTTTGCATGTAGTCGATGAATCGCCATTTGAAATAGGAGAGGTCCTGGCCACTGACTTTCCCATCGAGCTGGAGGTCCAGTACAAGGACAACAACATGACCAATACCGCTTACGTCTTTAAGCCGCGTGGCCTGCTGGATACTCGCACCGACTTGGACCTGCAGATGCTCTTCAAAGGCGAGGAGGCGACCGACAAAATGATCTTTGTAAATCCAACGACCGCTATGCTGCACAGCCTGACTACGCCCCTGTCGCCACGGCCACCACGATTGCCCCTGAAACTGAGGCTACCGCCAACTAAGAAGAAACCAAAGAAAAGGAGGGGGACCGAGGAGGACTTCCCCAAGAGCCGCTTCAATTTACGCTATCTACCTGCGTTGCCAAAGCCCCCATGCCCAACATCCGATGATGACGGCGAACTGCATGAGCCCCAGAGGCAAAAGCCGGACAGGAAGAAGCAGACCGAAGATGTTCTAAAGAGTGAGCCGACGCCAAGGCTTCCCAGGTTTAATTTGCGTTATCCGCCGCCAAAGCCAAAGCTCCCACCAAGCGATGAATCATCATCAGATTAAGCTAGCATTCAAAGCTTCACCTCACCTAGCCCCGCCACTCCATCACAGTCCAGCCTAGCCCAACCCTGCCTTAAGGGGTTGCTCTGATTGTGGCTCCGCCCTCTCCAAATGAGAGTTGTTTATGTGCTGCGGAGACGCCTCGCTTATGGCAGCTGCTGCTGCATCATTCTTCCAGAGCAGGTTGTGCTTCTGACGTATCACAGGATGACCTGGTTACCAAGTGGTTTAAGCGCGGACAATGCGGACGAGCGCAGCACTGCCTCGAGTTCCTCCTCGGCCAACAGCGCCAACCACCGTCGGGAGGAGGGTGCAGCGGCACGGCAGCAGCCACCCGCTTTGCTTCGACATGCAAAACCTGATGTGGAGCCGAAGACGGAGTCCATATCCGATGGCGATCTGTGACTTTTCTCTTAACGACACTGAAGAGGATGATGAGGACCTGCATGACTACCTAGTGCTTAATGGCAACCAAGTGGATGGTAAGTTCACATGAGCGCCAGCTTCAGCATTGCAATCCTAAACTTCCAATCTTCTTCCCGCCAGCAAATCGTTCGCTGTCCCATTCACCGCGTAGTGGCAGTTTCGCTTTTGGAAGCGCTCGCAGTTCACCCACTCCCAACCGCAATGGTCCACTGGCACTACCTACTCCTAATCCTAGCAATGGCAGCCACTCGGGCACAGGCGGTGGGGGCGGAGGCGTACGCAAGGTCTTCACTAACACGCGCGAACGGTGGCGCCAGCAGAATGTTTCGGGCGCCTTTGCTAAGCTGGTGCTCACACATCTGCCTGACAAGAAGCTCTCCAAAAACGAGATCCTACGCTCGGCCATCAAATACATCAAACTGCTGACGGGCATCCTGGAGTGGCAGCAGCAGCGGCTGCATTTGTCAACCATGCTGGAGGAGCCTAACAACAATGACAACCGCTTGACCAATGGGCATGTCCCTTGCTGCAGTGCGTCATATTAAGTGCGAACGATTGGACGTGCGGGTAACGATCTGCTCATGATAGCGCCTGGAGCTCACATCAAAACGGAATAGCAGCAGCAGCCCACTCCAGCCAGCTCCGGCAGCTTAGAGGATGAGCAGCTATTGCCCACACCACCAGCCGCTGCTACTGCAACAGTGGTTTCTCTAGCTACATTGGCGTCGCTCAAGCCAGGCGGCGCTGTGAGCGCGGGTGTAGGAGGACGACTGCGAAGCAACAAGCGGCGCCCGAAGCCCGAGAGCCTGGCAGTAGATCTTAGAATGAACAAGCGCCGCCAGCAATGATCATGGGCGGGCTGGCTACTAGTCTGGCGGTCTGGCTGCTCAAGAAGTACAGACAGATGGACAACAGCAACCACAACATAAATTGAATTGTTTCGTACTGTTGCGCTATTTTTTCGTCTTCTGTTGTCGCTAAACTACTTTTTAGTTTTATTTCAACTCCAAAAAAATATATACATACATATAAGCGATAACGATATGCAGAAAACATTGTGCAAATGACGGCTTCCGCTTCCTACAACATTTGTGAATAGTGGGTGAAACGTATACGGGTGTGGAAATTTGCTGTATTTGATAACTATCACGGGAATTACATATAGCAAGTGTCTTAAATTGACATATATGTCTGATTGCCGTCTTTCTTTATCTGACAGCCAGCAAGGATGCAAAAGAAGGATACTCGTCCAGCAACTGAACGGCTCGACACAATCTAAGTTAATAAAACACGGTGGTATTTTTTTGTTTGTAATTTTTATTGTTTTAAATTAATTTTCTTTTCTTGATGTTGTCTCATGTTGTTTTTCTTATTTGTTGCTGTATGTTATTATTTGGGTTTGCTTGTTTTTTCTTTTTAATTTTTATAAGCGAAACGCTGAAATTGTGTTTTGTTACTATGTTGTTGTTGCTGTTGAATTTGTACCTAATATATGTATGTACATACATATATGTATGTATATATATAGTAATACATGCATATCACATATATACGTATATGTTTATACATACACATACTTATATGCATACGTTACTTTAATATAGCTTCTTGTTGGTGTATTTATTTATTTAATGTTTTTTTTTTTAATATATAATTACATGGTAAAGTGTGTATGCGTATGTGTGTGTTTGGGAATGGAGTGTTATGTGTATTTTGAACATTGAATGCAATGCGAACTCGAGGGCGGTTCAAAAAGTACTTAAATCGAGCACATGCGTAGAAAATTACACCACATGGCCAAACTTTACACTTCTTCAAAGTAATTTTAGTTTCACTTGGTCTTAAGAGGGTGGTGGGATGGGGGGCGGTGGACTTCTTTGCGCCATGAGAAGGAAAAGTGAGAGAAGTATTGGAGATCTGGTCTGATCTGGTCGCGTGCTTTCCAGTCCAGCTGAAAACTAGAGTTCTCCAAAACTCACGCGCGATATAATTATAAGAGCCAGGCGTTGAACAGAAAGTTCAGGGTGTTGCAATGAGAAAGAACAACGCGTCAGTAATTATAATTTGTTTTAAAATGCTTCATTTCCGATAACAAATGCATTCTTGCGGGAGTTTTGCCACACCTTGTATATGCCACCAATCCCAGATGTTCAAAGATGCATTTATAAGATCGAAATCGAGAGCATTTCGAAAAGTTATCTATCGACATCGATGTATATCGAATGAAAGCTGTTATGCTTTGATGTGTATCTTATATATATATGTGTGTGTGTGTGTGTTATCAGTGTGTGTGTGTTATCTGTGTGTGTGTTAGTGTGTTATCAGTGTGTGTGTGTGTGTGTGTGTTATCAGTGTGTGTGTGTGTGTGTGTTATCAGTGTGTGTGTGTGTGCGTTATCAGTGTGTGTGTGTGTGTTATCAGTGTGTGTGTGTGTGTGTGGGTTATCAGTGTGTGTGTGTTATCAGTGTGTGTGTGTGTGTTATCAGTGTGTGTGTGTGTGTTATCAGTGTGTGTGTGTGTGTGTTATCAGTGTGTGTGTGTGTGTGTGTGTGTGTGTGTGTGTGTTATCAGTGTGTGTGTGTGTTATCAGTGTGTGTGTGTGTTATCAGTGTGTGTGTGTGTTATCAGTGTGTGTGTGTGTTATCAGTGTGTGTGTGTGTGTGTTATCAGTGTGTTTATATGGGATTATCATTACACATTGTTTATTAGAATTAGTTTAAGTTTTTAATTGCAGCTAAACGGTTGATTAGTTTTAGATTAATATTAACCAATTTTGTGTTTTTATTTTTCATTGGTTTCTGGTTGTCCATACTAGTTTTATCAATGGTTTACATGTAATTTATGTTTAATGGGTGGCGTCGCGCGCTAAAAGCGTTTTTCTTGTTTTGCTTTAATTAATTTATTATGTTTATGTATTTGTTATAGTTTTACTTATCGTTTTCTTTTCGTGCTTATGAACAAAAATTTTATACGCTGCAGACGAATGACTTTTCGTGTTTCAGTTATGGATTTTTATTTGACGTGTTTACATATTTCTTACCGAAAATCAAAGTTGTTAATAAAAAAAATTATCGAAGTGTTATGGGGTATTAGAATATGTTAATGACAAAGTTAACATATGCATAGCTTTACAGTTGAGCCAATGTTTTGCCCGCAATTTCTTGTCAACATCCCATTTAATTTCTACGCAGTGTACAGCTGACATTTCAGCAGAGACTGCGCTGCCTCTGTAGAGCTACGTCGCTGTGGAGCGTATCCCTCTTCTAGTTCGTATTTGCATAAAGTAGATAGAGACACAGATTCCACAGCTAGGTCACTGTTAAGCGCTGCTTTTGTAAAAATTCGGCTTGCGCAACAATGTTGCTTGCAGCTTCTGGCAACATGCTTTATGCCAACTGTGTGTATACATATTTACAAATCAAATTTCCGCAAAAGCTGCCCTGACACGGCTTTCGAATTTTGCCTTGCGCAAAATGTTGCTGTCATTTTCGTTTAAGCATCCCATTGCATTTCTAAGCACATCTACAACATGTTATGCACGTCAAATTTCCTGTGGAGCCTGTCTCTTTTCCTATACTCTTTGGAGTTACTTTATGACTGAATCATAAATGTGACTGTGTCTTTGTAAATATTCAATTGCATTTTTTTAAATTGTTTTACTAGAGCAGGTGCATGTCTGTGTTGTGGATGTTTGGTTCAGTTATGTGTGAATGTATGTATGCACTGTATTGGCCGTTTCCGTTTCATTTGTTAATTGGATGATAATCAATATCGTACAATATGTATAAACTATATGTATAGATTCTCTATATATGAGAAGGCTTATGTTTTCCATTGCCAAGTTTGTGGTACTGAGAAATTGGGCACATTTTTTGTTTATTTGTTGTATTGTTAAACCATTCACAAAATATGTTAACTTATATTAATTTTTTCATGAAGTTTGTAAAGCACAAAACGAATCCTTTCCGAACATATAAAGTATATATATTCTTGTCCGTTTATTTCAACCCCGAGATCTCAGAAGTCTTAAGAGCTATAGAGCTGAAATTTTTACCAAATGCTCCTTTTATCTGCACGCTGATTGAGTTTAAAAGTCATCCGGATTGCATTGGATTCAGTTTGGACAACCATGTCATTTAGCTTGCATAGAATGGATTTTAGAATAGACAAAAGCAGTCCATGAAAACAAAGTAATTTCTTTCAAACAGATTAATACATTTTGTAAAATATCATAAATTTGAAAACCATTTTTTTACAACCATGATTTCTATAGTCAACACGCTAACAAAGCGATCTAATGCAAGAAATAACTCGCAATTGCAAAATACTCCTGACCACTTTGCTCGCTGAATGAGTCCGTCATGTCGTGGTGTGGAATGGAAATAGCATGCAATAGCAGGCTCGAGAGAGCCCTCTTGAGGCAGAAGTAAAGAAGTAAATTACAAAATACTGCTGCCCATTCTTCTCGGCGAATGAGCCCTAAATATCGTGTCTCTCAGATGCTAAGTCAACGAAATAAGTGAAAGAAATGTTAAACTAACTTACACCGTTATTATTGTAAACATTTACAATGTATATGATTGGTATATAAGCTTCGACAAGCCAAAGCCAACCTTACTTTTTTTGTGTTGGGTTTGGCTCTTGCAAAATCTTGGTTCGTGACTTGACTAGTTGCTGCCTATGTAGGATTCCTCTTGCACTCTTATTGCATTGCATGTCCAGTTATGGACGCGCGTATGCATGCATATGTGTATGTATACAAGTACTATGTAAATAATGTATTATAATATGCTAGATGTATGCGATACATGTGTGTATTCTGTGTGTGTTCTGCAACAGTGACAACATTTGCTTACATAACAATGTTGCTGTTTTTGTTTTTAAGGTTGCTCAAAAAATTTTGATTTATTTCACTAAGTTGTTTAAGTGTGTGTAGTTTTTTCTCTCGTAAGATTAATTTTTTTGTTTTTAGCGAATTTGTAGCGTTTTGTTTATTTAATTTTTAATTTTTAGAATTTACTTTACGTTTGTCTGCTTGCTTTACTTGCTGCTTCAGTTGTTGTTGTTGTATATATAATCGTATGTGTGTTTAAAGTTTTCAATCCAAAGATTTATGCTAAATATGTATGTAAGAGTATGTGCATAAACCATCATTATACGATGTGTTATGTTTGTTTTTATTATTTTCCTCTTTTTGGTTTTTTTTTTTTACTATTTTTTAACATAGTGTTTGCCTTTGCTTGATTGTTAAAAAAAAGAATATATAGCATAGAATCATAAAATACCTGGGAAGAGACGCAGGATCCACAGAAAACTCTGCCGCGGTGCAGTTTCTGCCGAAAATTACCTTGCGAAACAATGTTGCTCGCAATTTCTTGTAAATCTCCCATTTCATTTCTACTCACTTCTGCAACATGTTGTGAAACCCAAAATTAGGCAGCAGCTGTGCTGCCTCTGTAAAGCCAGGCTACGTCGCTGTGGAACCTGTGTCTCTTTCTAGTTACTTTATGGTCACTTTATGATTAGGCTGTAAATAACATTTACATTAATAGAGGCGCGCTGCTAACATTAACAGTTTACATCGTTAACATTGGCTAACCCGTTGCATTGGCTGACGCTGCTGCTGGTGCTCCTGTTGATTGGCCCTGTTCGTCATTGTCTGCTGTTTCAGCTGCTGATGTTGCACTTCGACTGCCATTGTCACTGTTGCCATTGCCAGCGTTTGCACTGCCGTTGCCATTTCCTGCACCATTTCCGGCACCACCGTCACTGCCGCTACTCGATTGCGAACCAGCTTGTTTTTGTTTTTTGTTTTTTTTTTTTATAGAAGAGAAAAAGACAAACAAAATTTGTTGTTTTACACACAAATTCCATTATTTATTTATTTTTTCGTTCTTGTTTTTGTGTTGCGGGCGGTACAACAGTAAGAGCGAAAGATACAAAGAACGAGCAAGAGACACACAACGTTTGTGGCTGTGCTATGGCTCTAGCAATTTGAATTTGATGAAGAAAGGTCATGCAAAATATGACAACAACCCAAAGGATGCAGATAGACGATATATGCACACCCAATGCCAGATTCCAGAAAACAAAATATTTATGAAAAAATGTTGATTTGTTTTCTTTTGTGTAGTTTTTTTAAATAAAATGTGGTTGTTAAAATATTTGTCGCTTGTTTATTTTCATTTTATATTTTGTTGTCACCCTTTATTTGTTGTAAATGTTTGTTCAGCTTTAATTGGGTTATATATATTGGGTTATGTATATACTATATACGTGTATATATATATATATATACATATATATATATATATATATATATATATATACATATATATATATATATATATATATATATATATATATATATATATATGTGCGTGTGTGTGTACTTTATATCATGTACCATAATTACCGTTAACATACAAGGTATGCGTGTATATTTGTGTTTAAGAAGGTCAAAAATTGTGTATGTGTGTGTGTTATTGGTTTTTGCTTTTCTTATAATTATCGTAGTTGTAATTTAAATAAATATGCAATGTATATTATTATTATGTACGCTTTGTTTCCGTTTTATTGTTTCGCTTCTTGAAGTGCTTCCTTAGGAGCTCTGTTTGCAGCACTGTACGTGTTGATGTGTGTATGCATATGTATGGGAAGACCCTAACACTATGCTGCAAAAATAATAAGCGAAACAAAGTACCTGTGACTTCTTGGCCTTCCCGATACGTAGAGCCGAGGGTCTTCCCGATACTTGGACCCGAGAGTGCTGCTCATGAGTGGGAGTAGCAGTCCCAAAACCAAAACAAACAAGTAAGAGCGCTATAGTCGATATTCCGGCTATAAGATACTCCTACTCAGCATAGATAGCAATCCACAAACTCAAAAGTATGCAGCCCTTTTTTGGATTTTTGTTTTATACTCGTATTTTAGTAGAGTAAACGAGTATATTGTATTAGTGCAAATGTATATAACAGGCAGAAGGAAGCGTCTAAGACCCCATAAAGTATATATATTCTTGATCAGCATCAACATCTGAGTCGATCTAGCCATGTCCGTCTGTCCGCCTGTATGAACACCTAGATTTCGGAGACTGTAAGAGCTAGAGAGACTAAAATATTGTATTGGGATGTCGGAATAACCTTAATAACCTTGCATAAACCTTTAAAAGTGCCAAAATTGTTGCATTTCAATAAGAAACCAAAAGTTGCTCATCATTCATTAGCACTATTCATTCTGAATCGGTCGGTTATATGGAAGCTATATGATATAGTGGTCGTCCGCCAATTTTTACGATCTTTACATATGGATAGCTTTAAAACTGAGAGAGTAGGTTCGCATAGAAAACGACAGACGGATATGGCTATGTCGACTCTTCTTATGGGTAAATATGTCCTATAGGGTCTTACAACATACATCTCAAAAAATCTGGTAGCATTTTTTGTTGTATTTTAATATTTTCATAATTCTCACTAAATTTGATATACAAATTTTTGCAATTTTGTTGCTTGTTTTAAAATTATATGGGTTATGTTTCGTTTAGTTTTTTATACTCTTTAATCAATGTGTTTTTTGTTTGATTACAAAATAATAATAATGAATTATTTTAATAAAAATAAAAATAATTTATTTATTAAATATTTATATATATAAGTATGTATGTATGCATACATAATGCAAAAAAATATATATATATATATATATATATATATATATATATATATATATATATATATATATATATATATATATATATATATATATATATATGAACAGTTTTTTTTTCTTTTTTTCGTTTGTTAATCAAATTTAAATTTTTAACAACACAACATTATGTTCGGCTTGCTATTTTTCATTTCACTTAAAAATGTTGGAGGCAATTTTTAGATTACGTTGTTTTTGTTTTATATTAACATAATGTGTATTATTATTCATTATGTATGTATATATAAATATATATATATAGAATTGTATGTATGTATGTGCAATTATATATGTATATGTATAAATTGAAATTAGTACATATGTATTTTGTTGTATATATGTATATAAGTATTTTTTGTTGTTGTTTGTTTTTTGTTGCAATATTTTAACATTGAATTATTTGCTACAATTTGTTAAAAAAAGTTCTTAATTAATTATTAAAACAAAATGTAGTTTACTGAAAAAAAAAACGTAAATGACTGTGTTTTAACATATAGTTGCTTGCATTTGATTTTGTGTATGTGTGTTGTTGTTTTTGTATCATTGAAGACTTAATTCCATTAAAGCTGCGAAAGACGGTGACCCTGCGCCTGCCCCACTCATAAGTATTGTATAGTGACCTATGTGATTATAATCCTTGCACTGCGCGATATCTATTCACAAGCAACGATGCCAAATGCCAACGATGCTCCGTCCGTTGCATTTAATGCACAAATCTCAATTGAAACAAACGAGTACCCGCAATTCTTTATTTTCCTGACAACACCGGTTTGATTGCACCAAATTAACCGCTCAAGAACACGAAAGAAAGACCAGACAACGCTATGCGTTTTTGCAACGTGACGTCGACATTATAGCGCCAGTGTATTTGACAATGCGCACAAGTCAGAGTGGGATGCAAAACATTCTCGCAGCAAGACACTCACTCGCTGACACACGCATGATCGTTTGATGTCTCGATGTACATTAATGGTGTACAGCTAAAAAGGTAGGAAACGGCTTTTGTCGATGCTCAGCACTTATTTGTTTCTATGCAGCAGCATAACAGGCCAAAAGTAGGCTGCACAAATATGTTGCCTGTTTTTATACTCGTACACTATATAGAGTAAACGAGTATTTATGTGTATGTACTATCCAATTTAATTATACTCCTACTCTAGTTGAGTAAACGAATATATTGTATTCGTGCAAATGTATGTAACAGGCGAAAGAAAGCGTCTCCGACCCCATAAAGTATATATATTCTTGGTCAGCATCAACAGCGGAATCGATCTAGGCATGTCCGTCTGACCATCTGTATAAAAACCTAGATCACGGAGACTATAAGAGCTAGATACACCAAATTACGTATGTAGACTCTCCTCGTGAGGCGTCAGATCGTTTGTTTTTAAATTTTGCAACTCTCTCTTCCGTCCCGTAAATCAATAAAAACATATATCTACCACAATTTTTAACACATTTGGTTGAAACTCAGTTTATATACACCGCTCGTCATCAGGTTAGCCGGTGTTAAGGCGAGCTTATCAACGGTACAGAGTTATTAAGACAGCAGAACACCTGAAGAGACAAAAATAAAAAGAAACAGCCACTCAATATGCTTAGAAAAGAAATGCGCCTTAATTTTGCCCGAGCGCACATGACGTGGGCTACCCATTGGCAACATATCATCTTTTCAGATGAAAAGAAACTGAATCCGCATTTCTAAAATCTATTTCAAACACTGCGGTGGCACTTTCAGCACGATAATGCTCCAATCCATACAGCCCGATCCCTGAAGTCATGGATTCAGGGCCAAAAAGTTGATCTCCTCGAGTGGTTACCTTACTCGTCCAACCTAAGCCTCATTGAGAACGTCTTAATTAATTTCAAACAAAGGCGGGACTACGCATTATTAATTTTACTTAAAAATTATAAAAACATAACCAGATGACGAGCAGTATATGTATAAGCACCCCACAAAAAAATAGTGTGCATACTTTAGAGTCTGTCGTATATTAAATAGATGCTGAGTACGTGTATCTGATAGTCGGAATATAGTTTTTATAGCGTTTTAATTGTTTTTGATTCAGAGGTCGGCACCAAATACAATCAGATTTTAGCTTTGCGTTTGTGTGAGTTGAAGCCAACGCTTTGCACTGAAAAAGCAAGGGCAAGAGCCGAATGCGCATTGGCGAAGCCACACGAAAAGCTTCTCGTATGTAGCTGCCGAACATTTTGCTTGCGCAAATTTGCAAGCAATATCAATATTTGAACGGTGGTTTGCGTGGACTGTACTGGCGTGGCATTTTGATTTCCGGTTTCCAATTTGATAACTCTAGCTCTTGTCGTCTTCGAGATAAGATGTAACCTATACTACTTATGCAGTTTCCCTCCCCTCTTTGCGCACCTACGAGTACCAGATATAACAGTTACTATTATGCGTCTCCGCCTCGGAATATGTTACGAACTTTGAAGTAGAGTTCCGAGTTGGTCTTCTTCTTGCTCTACCATTAACCCAAAATGAGCGCGCTGGACGGCGGCGTTGCTCCACCAGCATTGTCAAAAGACTAGGAAGTTGCCCATTTATGGAGATTAAATATAAAGATTTGCTCTCAAAGTTGTGGTTCTAGTACTATCTTATTGTCCCTCTCTCTCTCGCAATAGATCGTACAAACATGCTGAAATCATATAAAAGAAAGAGGCATTGAACGACCAACGGCTGCGACAGCAACATAACTTCCATGGGCCCATTTTTGTTTTCATCATGTCGGGACGTTGACGTACAATGCGCAGCACGTTCAAGTGGATCCGCACGACACCAAGCCGCGAAGCTTGTTACGCGCGACGCCCAGGCTAGAAGCAAACGCGGACTCGCTCGATCACACTCAATGAAAGGAGAAAAAAAAACTACATGCCATACACGATTTATATTATCCACCAGCTAGATGCGGTAGCATAGATGTTTTATTTGCGTTAAGGGAGTTATTAATAGAGATAAAGTTAAAGAGATTATTGTAGTTAGGACACGAAAAGGTTCGTGCAGGAGAGTCGTTAAAGGACATGCAAAGTTTAATGTAGTCGGCTAGTAAATTAGTGGTGG
Source organism: Hirtodrosophila duncani (assembly GCA_037043425.1). Taxonomy (NCBI): domain Eukaryota; kingdom Metazoa; phylum Arthropoda; class Insecta; order Diptera; family Drosophilidae; genus Hirtodrosophila; species Hirtodrosophila duncani. The sequence goes on along the minus strand of JBAMBM010000704.1, from coordinate 172,188 downwards.
GGTATTAGACCTACGCTTCATAAGCCCTTGATGAGCAGATTAAATTATAGAACCACAAGAATGTCGTAACTGTGAACTTATTATTTTTTTAAAAAGCTTTGGAATAGCAGACAGTTTTGATATGCCTCTGCAGTTTTGGACATCAGTCTTGTGCCTCTTTTTATGGAGAGGACTAATAAACGACTCATTCCAGAAAGAAGAGAAAGGCAAAGAATTCAAAGATAACAATTGGTAACATTTGCTGTTAGATAACATTTAAACAAGTGCTCTCAATCTTACGGATCGACTAAAGGAATCTATGCTATATATCTCGTCCAGAGTGTTGTACAGCTTTCTCTTTCTTTTCTATCTGACCCATTAACATACACATCAACTAATAAGTGACATCAGAGAGCAAGATTCAAGCGGGCTCTCTTTCTAACTCCGTCTTTATTTCCACCGCCCGCTTACTACTCATCATTGTTGTGCCTGTGCTTAGGACTCTCCCTCTCCCGCATTCTCTGGAAAGAGATGCACGCAAAAAATCAATGCTAATGAGGCAGGCAGGCACACCTTCTTCGTCTTCGACTTCACATTCATTATTCACATATAAATATCGTGGGCAAAAGTCAAAAGATATACATACTATATATATATATATATGTAATATAAGAGCAACAGCTTGGACACATGTATGTATGTTTGTTTTTATGCATGTGTGTTTGTATGTATGTATATGTAGTTAGCATAAAAAAAAAAACAAAACCCTTAGCGTTATTATATTTGTATCATGATAATGATTAGGATTACTTTTTGCTTAATTTTTGTTTCTTTTCTTTATAATTATTATAAATTGTTATGTTGTTGATTTATTATTACCATTATCTTTAGATTTAAAATAAGTTTCAATTTTACCTAAGTAAAATGTGGTTGTTTTGTTTCAAATTGCGTTACATTTTTGTTATAGTAATTGTGTGTTCTTGTTGTTGTTGGTATTTTTTAATGCGTGAGTTTTACATAATTTTTGTAGTATTTTTATATGCATTCTAGCTTTTCTGTTTTTGTTTATTTTACTTTAGTTTTTATAATGATCTCTAACCTCAGCGCGCTTTTTAGCGTTTGTGTGAGTGTGTGTGTATATGTATGCCTAGAATATATATATATATATATATATATATATATATATATATATATTTGTATATATATATGCGTATGTTTACTATTGCCCCTATGAATCTGTAAGAAAAAAAACAAAAAGAAAAGAAAAAAATGTTTTAAAAATTAAAAACAAATAAAAACCAAAAGCAGCAAAAAGAATCAATGTATGACAAATTAAACATTTTCAAATTTGATGCACAGAAGAGAGTTGCTTATATGAATGACTGGATGAGAAGTCGGAATGAATTTGTTTATATCAAGGGAACAACATATAGCACATACTATCCTAGATATATGTAATCTCATTCTTAGTTGAATTTTAAAAGTTTTCAGAAAAATGATTTATGAAAAAACATAGAACAGCAAATTAGTTATGGAACCTGACAACATGCTTACATAATGATGTATGAATTGAATGAAATAGAAGCGTAATGTCGATGATCGGTTGAGGAGTATGCTGGAGGAGTAGTTGGGGACAAGAAAATGAAGTCTTATGCTGGGTTAACAATACTGCGTCACAAAAGGATTCTAAGTCAAAGGCACGGAGAGAAAATGTATTACATAACTGCGTTATTCGATGTACAGTAATCGCATGATATTGATGATGAACACCTTTCGTCACATTTTGCCACATACGAGTATATGGAAACCACAATGTGAAGCAGTGTCAACGCAGCATTATAGTCTCTGCTAGATCATTTCATCAATTTAAATGTCAGTTAATGATATCAGTCATTTCGGCTCCCTTTGAATGTTAACGTAGTTGCAGTATGTTTTTCTAATAGCGGTACATTATGTTATGGCATGTTAAAAATTTCTTCTTCACTCATTTTATATAAACTGAACTCTCACTACGTTAATTATTTAGTTATTTGCAATTTTGGAATCCACGGATATCATATCATTTGGAAAGACAGCCTCTTAAGTACTCACTCACTCCATTCTCCAAACGGTTGGCTTTACTGATATTTTTGTCTTAGACTTTGCTGGCTGTTTCTGCCCTCCTTCTGCTTCTTTCTGCCTCATCCATCTGATCATTATCCACAATATGAAAGCCCCTACTTATATTTTTAGTGTCCATTTTGTAAGTAAGGAATGTAAATATCGGCACAAAATCCAAAAATTTTTGAGTTTACGTGTGCGCGTAGAAGCAGACACGAACAGATTTTCGTATATGCATAGTTGCCGTCCTTATTCCCATGGTCAGTAGATCTTACCATAATCATATAATATATAAGTACTTTCTCAATCATTCTTGAAAATCTCTCAACTTTGACAGTGCTTTTGTAGGATTCTCCTCTACTCTATCGATTTTTTGTCTCCTCTTTCAAATCTTAACTAATGCATACGAATGGATACATAGTATATGTGTTGTTAACCAATGTAATGAGTAGGTACATACTTGTGTTATCGCAACATAAAATATATACAAACAATTATGAAATGTACGAAACAGAAACACAAGGGGCTGTGCAGAAAGTGGAAGGGGAAGGAGGTGCTACCGTGACTCAGACTCAGTCTCAGGTATTGGCTAAAGGAAGCCGCCACCAATCCATCTTCTTCTTAACTGGATCGAAAATAATGCCAACTTTATTGGACTGAATAATAGGTAAGGCAAAAGTTATAGCTGGTATCGAAATATATAGAAGTGTGAGCTGGCATGGCTGTAAATGTACGTGGTTGTGAAGGTGGTGGTGGCTGCTATAGTTGGGAGAAGCTTTAAAGCGAAGCGCCACCGGGCTTGCCAAATTTGCTTGACTTTTGCTCGATCGTATTTGTTTTGGAGCTGGAAACGATGGAAACGCTGTGGTTTGAAAGCACAGAGCTGCTTGATTCTGGCATGAGAGTTAACTCACTCATCACACTTTGATCGGTAAGATTTGAAAAGTTTGAGGTGCTCGGATCTTGATGGTTGCGTTGCCGGTATGAATTTGAATTTGAAAATTGCTTGACGGGAATGCCCGATCTAGGCCGGGAGGACTGCTTGCAGCACCTGTTCTCAAAAGGTTTGCTGGTGGACGCATGCCAAGCGTATTCCGGCTGCCGCATGACCTTAAACAGGGGAATGCCAACTAAAATCGGGGAACAGAAGGATGTTGATAGGGTAACTAACAAAAGGATAAGAAAGTAAAAGAAAGAGGCGCCGCATGCACTGCTGCGTGTGGCATGTTGCGGTTTTAGTGACGGTGATTGATGATTGGACAGACGCTGGCATTGGGCCGGCATCGGCGCCTGCGGGGACAATGAGACGCCGCTTACTCACCTGTTATGTTGGTAACGCTTGTCGCGTTGGTCGTGGCGATGGCTCCGACAGCTGCTGGGCCACCTCCGCCACCACCGCCTCCAACGGCGGCGGCAATCGACTGTTGCTGCTGCGAAGCCGGAGTCGTTGCCACGACAGACGGCGCGGAAGCTGCTGCACAGCTGCTGCTATTGTTGCTTCCAGCTCCGGCTGCGGCGGCAGATGAGCCACCGCCGGCGGAGCCGCCCGATGCTGTTCCTGCGCCGGCTGCGGTTGTTGTTGGCGCCTGTTGTGCCTGCAGCTGCTGGTTCTGGCTAGACTGGCCGGCACCGTCCGCTGACGCACTGCTGCCCGTTGACGAGACCGAGACGCTGGTAGAGCCACTGGCCAGGGCAGCAGTTGAACCGCCGGCCGCGGTCCGAGTGCTGGCACTATTTTGCAGATGCTTTGGCAACAACTGTGGCACTAAGCTGGGCTGGATCGAAAGTTCTGTAAATACAGAGAGAGGGAGATGAGGTTTCGATATTCGTAGAGCAGGGAAGAGGAACAACTGGGATATTCACTGGGCACACTCACCATGCTCTGTGAAATTGAAAAGTGGCGGCATCTCGCGACCATTTGGCAAGGTGTGGTTGCCTTCCACGCGCAGCTCATCGAAGAACGGATGTGCACATGCCTTGAGCGGTGTAATGCGAGCGCTGGGCGTATACTCGAGCAACTGGGACACCAAGTTGATGGCTTCTGTCGGAGTGCGTATACGGAAAACCTGGGCGCAGCATGGCGCAGAGAGCAAAAAAGTCAAAAAAGATTGTATTAATATGAAATATAGGATAGCAAGAGCTTCAGATATAAATTGAAATAAATTTCTTTTGGTAAGGTGCGCGGAGCGGGGCAGGGAGGGGCAGGGCATGGTAGACAAAGAACGAACGACCGGAACGTAACAAACGGAACGCAACGAACAAACAGGTAGATCACACATATTTGAGAAAGCACACCATCATTTATAGCACGATGGCCGGGGCGGGGCGGTGCTGAAACCAGCTAAGCTCTACACAAGTGCACTTTTTATAAGCAAAGAACAGACCACACCACAAGCAGCAGTAGCCGATCTCTTGTGCAGAGCGGAGACGCAAATAAGTACCAAAAACCTAAAACAAACCATGACAAATCACAATCCAATCGATGCATATATACATGCATACATACATTTCAATATTTAAATACATGTATGGAAAAATCCAAATTGTGTGTGTGGATAACACACCTGCAGCGGCAGCAATATGCAGAAATCTCAAATGGCGATGGATGGGAAAAAACATATGGACGACTGATGGGACTGATAACGATAGCGACAAAGTTACGTCGCCAGTCAGAAGCAGCGAGAGAAGCAAGCTGTGATATATAAAGATCTGAGATCGCAGAGCAAAGGCAAGCGAGAAGCATAGTTTTGCATACTGTGTTGACCGGCAACACCGCTTGATATTACTTAATATGTACAAATCTCCTATTGTCACGGCCACGAACCTTAGCAGCACTTTGCCTGATTATAGCTGAGAAACTATCTTAGTAGCTTTGACTGCTCTGGTTTGATCTTTATCACCGCTCTATGATCTCTTACCATCTCCGTTGAGATATCTTACACCACATTCTATAACATTATTAGCACTATTTGATTTGTATGCCTTACAATTTCGACTCATTTTCGTTTTCATTTCCCACACGATAAGGACAGCGATCTCACTTATACCCACACGCGTGAATCTGGCAAACTACTTTCTATTAATTTCTCTCAAGGACGTGACAGGTCATAATAGGGTCATGCATTGCAGCATCCTCCACATCCAGCTTGTTGTTGAATAAGCATCATTACTTTACTATATATGTATTAGTTACTCTACGCTGTCAAATTAGGAAAACTAAAAACGCGCTCCCCCCCTTGCTTGTGCTTGCGGTTTCAATTTTACTTGTTGCTGTGGAAGCGATGTTGCCATATTGTCAGTGGCAGGTGCCAGAGTTAGTTAAGCAACGCATCAATTAACGCAAGTTCTTTTGTTTTTGTTTTATTTTGTGTTCTTTTGTTGTTCATATTTTGTGGCTTACTCTCAATCGTTGTTTCTGGTTTAGGGCACTTGGAAATTGGGTGCGTTCGAGTAGTGACTGTAACGAGTTTTTGTTGTTGACTTTGAATTACTACAAATTCTGAACAGAATAACGTGGCAACGGTGTGTTAACACTATTTTGGTTATAGGTTATATATATATATATATATATATATATTTTTTTTTTTTTGTGAGACGAGGTTTAGTAACAAGGGTGTGGAGAGATAGATATCTAAATCTGAGTCTGTCGGAGAAATCGCGGGGAAGGCGCTGAAGTTCATGGTTAGGAAGGGGGACGGGAGGGGGACATATGATAATTAGCCGATAGCTATCGCATTCACATCGTGTAACTAAAATCACTTACTTTCTGCCATGGATGACTCTTAATTTGTGGAAATTTGAATTCCGTATAGTTCGGATTCATTTCACGTATTTGTTCTCTTGTTGGCGTGCCTAAAACTTTGATAACCTCAACCAATTGATCCACACCAGAGTCGCCTGGGAATATGGGCTGGCCGAGCAATAATTCAGCCAAAACGCAACCAGCGCTCCACACATCTACAGAGGAGACACAATAACAAAGCGAGAGGTAGAGGTTTAATTGGTTAAGCGTTATCTATAATATGAATATCCAACTCAAAAGAACTCACCAATCTTTGTTGTATAATTAATGGCGCCGAATATAAGTTCGGGCGCACGATAATATCTGGAACAGATATACGAAACATTTGGTTCGCCATGTAGTAATTGTTTGGCGCTACCAAAATCGCATAACTTCAATACGGCCGTTTCTGGATCGAGTAGTAAGTTTTGCGGTTTAATATCACGATGACAAATGCCCAACGAATGGATATAGGCCAAACTTCTGAACAATTGATACATGTAGAGCTGTAAGAAGAATGGTATTGTTTAATGTTGCATAACTATCGATATATACATATCGTTATCGACAGTAGTGCAGAGCTGCAAATCGTGTTCACTTACTCGTATAAAGTTTATGGGTATCGTTTGCTTGGTTTTGGCATATTGGCGTGCCACTTTGTAAACGGTTTCTGGTATATATTCGAGGACTAAATTCAAAAATACTTCATCACGCTGTTTCCAGTTAGAGAGGCAGAGCGAGTGATCAAGAGAGGAAGAAAAATATAGAAGAGTTACATATAATCGAGCAAACAAATAATGTAAGCATATGGATATGTTGGTAATGAACCGATCAACATAACATATAACGTACTTCTGTATATTGATGTTGGTTGAATTTTACGGTTTTTTTTGGGGGGGGGGGGGAGGGGGTGGTAGGTTGTGTGTGTGTGTGAAACTAAACTGGGGAGCTGATGAAGTTGCCATGCTATGCACGAGAGAGAGCATTACTTTATGTATGTATGTTAGAGCAGAAATTGGTAACCAGTTGCTACTAGCATCTAACAGCAGCAGAGAAAGCATCGGAAGCTTAAAACAAAGCACCGAAGAGAAGCATGCTTTTAAGTGGTTGATTCGATTCGATTGTTTTTGTATTGTACTGTTCTTTTTCAGCTAGCTATGTATGTATGTCAGTTACGACCCACACAACATACGGACGAGAGAGTGAGAGTGACTGAGAGAGAGGGGAAGCAAGTAAATGCAATTGGTGAAAGACATGCGGTTGGCTCTAGTTACATAAAGAGCAAGAGTGAGATACCTGCGGCTTAAGCACACTGGCAAATATGCCCAAATCGATGGGAAATTCGGCCAACTTTTGGAGAGTACGAAAAATGTTTAGATATTAGACTTTCACAACCTTTTCACTTAACAGCACACAACTTTTCTTGGCAACTTCATGAGCTTGCTTTCCACCGACCACCAACCCTTCAAAAAAAACTTGCTTTGGTTACCTGAGTGGGGGCATTACTACTTACCTTTTCACCACTCGAATAGAAAAAGTACAAAAGTTTTACAATATTACAATGCTCCAATTTGCGCATTATTTGCAATTCACGATTCTGTTAAATAAAAAAAGAAGAGCATATTGATAGATCAGTTAAATGATCGATCGATCAGTTAGAGGCAACCAACTTACCTTAAATCGTCTATCTTGTAAAACTTTTTTGATTGCAACCAATTCACCCGTATCGCAGAGTTTTGCCTGAAAGACGACACCAAAGCTGCCATTGCCAATGACTTTTGTATCTGTATAGGAAACTTCTTGTACACGATCGGTGCCTTGGCCGGGCGTTGCGACGACTGTTGTAATTTTGGAACCATCGCGACCTATGCATGCGTGTTTAGATAAGAAGAGAAAAATGATCATGCTTAATAAATGTGTGTTAAAAAGATAGAAGAAGGTTTCAGTTATTGCTCTTGCGAGTATCAAGATAAATTAGTTAATACATAATATTTGACTTGTCACGACCATCACATGTGTGTGTGTGTTAGCAAGTGAGTATGACTTGCATATCACTCATGCACAATATCCATATATTTTCGACATCACGATACGCTCTCTCTTACTTTGCTCTCTTTGCCGCATAAAGGACATGTCCATTGGGCTATCTTCAGTCTTCAGTCTTCATCAGACGCGGTATGCTTTGGCTCTTTATGGGTTGTCTCGGCTTTCACTTAAACATTGGCTGGTTTAGAGACTAAGGGGGCATCAAAATCTTTTGGATGTCTTAAGTTTGAGAAAATATGCGCTCGTTCGTAACCCCACAAGCACTTCTTCTTTGTACCAACTTCTTCCTGGATAAGCGAAATCATGCACCCAAAACCCTATCATTTGGATAGACTGATCCTTCTGTACTCTTTATCCTTAGATACCCTATCTATATGTGACATATACAACTAATTAGTACCTGTTGTCTCCCAGGCGCCTTCTAGTTTCTCCTTGCTCTTATCGACCTCCTTTGGAATGGACAATGCGACGCTATGTTCGGGCCACAAATCATTCAATTTGCCGATCAATTGTTTCATGCCTAAGTTTCGGGGTGGAATGCAAAGTACAGAGTCGAGTTGTAGAGAGATCATGGAATCAGTACACAATAGTTAACAGTTCGGAAAGGCAGACGAAGCTTAGGCTTAGCTTTCGGGGCGCGCGCATGCAGGAAATATTTAACGACACAGCAACAGTTGTTGAAGGAGAAAACACTAGGATTGGGGCAGATCTGGTTTTGATTTGATTTGGGATTTCGCTACACTGCTGCTGAGCGCACCAACGTACAGAGCGCAGTTGGACGACGTTGATGGGTGGATCAATGTCAACGAACTGTCGTTGCCGCCTTGCGAAGTGTTATTAGGCGACATTTTCAATGCAGTTTTTTTGGGTAGTTTTTTTTTCTTTTTGGCAGGGATTTTTTTTTCATAGGGGCATCTCTCTCTCTCTCTCTCTCTATATATATATATATATATATATATATATATATATATATATATATATATATATATATAAGTATATATATAATTTTTTTTATAATTAATTTTGGCATTAGCGCAAGTTTTTGTTGGATTTGGCGCAGCTGCTGCCTGATTTCGTTTTTGATACAGAGCAGGCATCTAAAGGCTGCTCTATAAGGGAACGGGAACAAAGGGGGTAGGAGGTTGCGGGGTAGGGATTGGGGGTACGAATGTGTGTGTTGGGCGGGGTTAAGTGCTGCTTCCTGTACTTGGGTCCTTATACTGCTTGGCAGCAGCAGCATGGCCAACCACATTCGAAGCGGAGAAGGAGCGTGTCTGGATTTTGGTCTTCTTAAGCGTGGCCAGCAAAGAGGAGGGATTGACCGCTTTGCCGTTAGCTTTGCTAAGACCTTTGCCAGCTGCCGACGAGGCGGAGCTGGATGTTGTTGTGGCCGTTGTCGAGCTGGAGGACTGCGTAGATGTGGTGCTCTTGCTGCTGCCTCCGGAGGAGCTGGAGCTGGTTTCGGAACTGCCACTGCTATCGGAATCATTAGAATCACTCGTTGAGGTTGAATTGCTGCCATCATGCTTAGATTTTCCCTTGCTGCTGCCATGGCGATGCTTGCTTTTGGCTGGATCTGTCACTGAACCACTGCCAGCCTTGCCTCCGCATGCACCTTTAGAGCCGCTGGAAACTATGGCGGAGGTCGATGCACGCCGCTTGGTCTTGCATTTAACGGGCGGCTTACGCGGTGGCATGGGTGTCCACGGCCGACTGGTGCTGGCCGCAGCCGCCTGTGCCATTTCATGGGCCTGTCGCACTGCCTCAATCTCCTCCAGCGGCGCATTATAGTAATGCTTCTCCTGGCCCTCTATGGAGTTCTGGCGGCCAGTGGCTGTCGTCGAGCTGCTGCTATTGACCGTGGTGGCCGTTGTCTCAGCGGCTCCATCCGATTCGCTGGCATCGTTGATGGCACGCTTCTTCTTGCGCACCACACGCACCACCTTTCGGTAGCCAATGCGCGACGACGACGACGACGCCAGAGGCAACTGTGACTTATCCACTTTGAACTGCTGGACTGCAACACTGGCGGGGGCGTTGGAAAAGGTGGAAGGCGGCTTTGGCCCAATTTGATGCAGGTTTGCAGGTTCAACGAAGCGACGTGGTGTGGCACGGCGTGTGTGTGTTATTTTCTGACCACTTGACCAACTTTTCACGCGAACGTTTGACGTGATTCGTCTTTTTTTTTGTTTGTGTAGCCGCTTTGCCTTTTGCTTTTGCTTGGTGACAATCAAAATCAGCACAGATCAATCGATTCGATTGATTCTTCAAATAGAAATGCAAAATTCAACAACAATATATATATATATATATATATATATATATACACATATATATACATATATATACATATATATATATATATATATATATATATATATATATATATAAAAGAAATGTGTCGGTTTTATTTTTCGGTATATCTTTTATCTTTTGAATGATTTTTTTTTTTTTTTTGTTGAACCCCGCTGTTCCGATTGCTGCGATGCGATTTGCGAACTGATCGCGCGAACTTCCGTTGCACAATTGTGGACCAAAATGAAAAAGCAGAAACCGTTTGATTGCCTGCTCTTGGCTAAGCGCAGCAAATGTTTCTTTTGACGAGGACGAACCGAGCAGCAGCGGAGCAGCGCGACAACCAAACGATTGATCTGCGATTTACGATCAGAATCCACGATCCACACACATACGATGACTATCGACATAGACACGTACACTCTCAGACTGAGTAGACCAAAGCAGCTAAGTGCACAGCTGAGATTGAGACTGAAAAGCTATGTGTGCAAGTGTAAAGCCGAAGCTTCTGAGAACACATACACGCATGCCTGCCAAGACAGGAGAGGGAACAGGGAGGAAGCTTCTGCCTTTGCCTTCATGAAAATTTCATAATTATGAATTGTTGCTGCAGTTGCTGCTGTGCTGTTTTTTTTTTTGCTCTTGTTGCCTTACAAATTTAATTGCAGGAGCTGCCAAAAAGAACGAACCGAAGCGAACCTCAACGGCAACAACAAACACATCAACATCATCAGCACACATCAACATCCAATCCAATGCAGCGGACGCAGACGCAGCACCAGACGAAGACGAGTGGCAGTCAAGCGTAGCCAAGCATGCGACAGCCGCCGAGAGCCACAGCCAGAGCGCGAACTGCGGGCCAACGTCTACCTCCTCCGCGTCTAGCCCCCCCTTTCTTTCTTCTCCTGACAGCTCAATGTGAATAGCAAGCAATTAAAGGATATGCGCGACAAATTATTTGATTCTAATGAATCAATTAAAAAAAAACAGAAAGAAAGGAAGGAAAATCGCACGGAGCCCACAAACAAAATCTAACCAAAACAAAAAGTAGGCCAAGCAAATCTTTCGGCCTACAAAATCAAATGATGAATGGCATTGGCATTGTTTTTCCTTCTTTTTCTCTTCTTCTTCTTCTTTTCTCTTCTACATACATTTAGGCGTATGTATGTGTATGTCGTGCATGCCCTTATACATACATGTATACATACATACGAAATAATCGTAGTTTATTATCTTGGCGCCAACAGCTGCGTAATACTGAAGCTGCATACCAATAATAACACTTAGTAGTGTTGGAAAATACCTTTATTTTTATGCGCCATTGTAATACCCCTTAACGTGTTGGCAGGGCAGTGGGGAGATGGGCGAGGTGTTAGGATTTCAGCCGGCTCCATTTATTTCAAACTTAACTAAGACCAGACCTGTTATGAAAGTGTGTGTTAAGGATTGGTAGCCTGAAATTATCTCTCATACAATCTATACTTTTGTGTAGACCTGTTGGCCAATGTTCGGCGCCAATGTTGTTGACGCCATCTAGTAATGGTCACTGTCCAAAATATAAATATATCAAATTAGGGAGTTAGACAAGGGCGAGGGTGTTTGATAACTCAGTGACTTATTGCATTTCCCATAATGCAACTGTAACTGCTCCTTTTTTTATAAACTGCCTTCTGTTAATAGACCACTGCATCGTTTAGTATGTAAATGTTGTTTCGACACTCAGACACACATATCAGGAGTTCTTCTTGCACGAATCTAGTTATCGCTTAAGTTCTTTTTACATTGTGCAGACAAGAGTTCACATCCCAAAGTATTAATTATAGAATTTGAACTACATACATAATGAATACATAATCAAAGAAATGCAATACCACACTTGGCCCAACACTTGGCATTTTTTTAACACTTTGTCCAGCGGCCATCCACTTGGGAATGAAAGCAAGCTGGAAGAATCTTTTGACACCTTTCCGATTTAATTCCTGATTTGCATACTTATTTTGGGATACAGCGCAATACAGAAACTCAAAGAAAGTACTAGGTATGTTTTCTAAGCTACGTCATTGTTGTACTGTCCCGATTTGGCAGACCCCATTTTAGAGATTGGTGCTCAAGAAATTCTGCCCTTAAAGAAATATGCTATGAAGTCATTTGGAATGTAAAGTATTGTTACATATAAGATTTCTTGAAATTCAATATCAAAAGTGTCAGTTAACCTATATGCTGCGTACATTTGTACATATATATGAATAAACCCATCAATGGAAAATTTATAAGAGAGTTAAGAGTCGAAGTCCCACATCCAGCAGCGGCAACGACTTCGACTACGACCACAGTAGTCATAACATATAGAAAATAAATATTTATGGTATAGTAAGCTTAGCTGAACACCATTTCCCCCACCCTTGCTATTCCCTATCGCTGTTTATACCCAGTACCTATGGTACAAGGTATGTAACAGGCAGAGGGAAGCGTTTCCGACCCCATAAGGAATACGAATTCTTGATCAGCATGATAAGCCGAATTGAGCTAGCCATGACTGTCTGTTCGTTCCTCCGTCAGGATGTATTTTATTTGGATTTTTATTTTATATAAATATGTATCTGGATCGCCCCATACAACTGATTTGTGCGAAATGAAAACAAAATGTTTATTTTTTTTGTATCCAAACGCAACCAAATTGGCTTTGTATCCATATTAGGAAACCTCACGCTCACTAAAAAATATTGTATATCATATAGCTATATATCATATTTCTCCCATAGAACTCATTTTCTCAGAATGAACACTTAGTAGAGGAAGTTGTTTGTTTTTCATTGGTTATTCCAAACTTATTCATTTTGGGGGGTCCATTCACAGGATCGGTATTCTATATAATATATCAGTTTACTAGGTACAGGGTCTTTAACTGTCGAGCATGCTCGACTGTAGTACTCTTACTTGTTTTATATTATTTTTTGGCTTATGTGACATATTAATCAAATTATAAAGAGACGGTGGCGGTGGAAGACGCCATGTACCTGCAACGCAAGCACCGTCACCGCGCATGGTTCGATGAATCGACAACTCCTCCACTTCAGAATTAAAATGAGTGAACTCTTGACTCTATAAACATCGCAAAACCACAGCAGGTTGGGTACGGTACACTGACAGGGGAGAGTGTCATAGCGCGTGTAAATAGAAAAGCAATTTTTGAGTCGACGACGGGTAACTAATCGATATACAAGCATTTGGCAGCCTTAAGCTGAAATGACAACAAAAATAAATAAAAAAATAAAAAAAAAACCATAAGAACGCTATAGTCGAGTTCCGAATATAAGCTACTCGTACTCACACCCCATTTGTGGACAACCCGATTTTTTGAAAGCCTTTAATTTAATGAGCTGTTAATACAATTGCATTAACGTAAAATCAGCAAACCTGCAACATGTTTGTCAGCAACCTGCGACTTGTTTTCAAGACAAATTGGCTCGCAGAAACAATGTTGATGGCATGTTCTGGCTACATTCTTTATGACAATTTGGTAAACACAAGTTTACCACGCAGCAGAATGGTGTCTCTCCCTCGCACAAAGCAATGAATATGATATGGCATGTATGCACGAAATTTGTTTATGTATTAATATGTGTGTCTCTGCTTATATATTTTTAGACACATTTTATGGAAAAGTTTTTAGCGATTTTGTCTACAGTTCTTATCCGATCTTAATGAATCTCGGAAGATCGAAAACCGAGTTTTGAGTAAATCTGCCAAAAATTGTGACTATCAATTTACCGATGCGGAAGGAGTCTTCAATTCGTATTCGATCGTGATGAAATTTGCCAAATCGGTAATCCGTTTATACTTATAGAAACCGCGTTTTAAATAAATGCGGAGGAGGCTTGACAAAATGTTAAAAGGAACTTGATCTGCTCTATACTAGGGGAATCTGCATACCAAATTTGGTGAATCTAGCTCTTATATTCTCCGAGATCTAGATTTTCATATATACAGACTGACAGCTGCACAAATACAATATACTCGTTAATCTATAGAGTACCAGAATATGAGAAAACTGAGCCGCGATTGGCACAGGCGCAAGTGGATGGGAAGACCAGACACACAATTAGCAAGAGGCAGAGCAGGAGTATCGTATATATCGTTTTCGCGAAATCGCATGATGCAGCAGTAAGAGGAGAAGCGTCGTCGGACAACAGCACAGCACCAGACTGAGAATTAGAACCGGAAAATAAAACAAATAAAAATTTAATGCAAGTTCCAAGAACTTCAAGCTAAACAAGAAAGGCTAGCTTTGGGTAACCAAAGCTTACATACTCTTGCAAATTCGGTTAAAATTAGAGACTTGAAAGACTGACACGTTTCAAATTTGGTTAAATTTGGATAAATAACCAAAAAAAAAAGTCTGGTATATAAAAGTTCATTCCGAATCGGTCAGTTATATGGGAGCTAATTCAGGTGAAAAACATAAAAGTTGTGTACACTAAGAGTTCCCTCAAAATCGGTCGGTTATATGGGGGCTATATGATATAGTGGTCCGATCTTGACGAGTTTTACATATGAGCAGCTTACAGGAGAAAGAAGCCTATGACGATAGCTTTAAAACTGAGAAACTAGTTCGCATAGAAACAGACGGACATGGCTATATCGACTCGGCTCGACATGCTGATTAAGAATATATATACTTTATGAGGTTGGAAATACTGTATTGTAATGCGTTACAAATATTGTGACAAAACTATAAGAACCTCTGCAAGGGTATTCAAATGGCACAGGAAACACCCCAAAGCCAAAAGTCATTGCCAGAGCAGAGATCTTTCCTTTGCCAACGATTTGATTTGGTCTATATAGCTTTATAGTTGATCAAAAGCAGTTATCCCATGAACTAGGTCTAACCTCATAGGAGATTTCCTGTAGTCTCAATAGAGCGTGTTACAAGGACAATGTCATTGCATAGCGAAGAGACAAATCCTGTCCTAGAGACGGACAGAGGCGACGACTTATAACGGTGGTATTGGTATTGTAATCGATTTCTTAACCCTGCGCTTAGGCCCAGCTTTGTGTATTGACATTTGTAGTCATCTTGGTGAATCAATTTAGAATAAGAAAGAATTGGATTCGGTTACATTCGGTTCGAAGAAGAAGATCCACAGTACGATCAAGAGGCCTGACAAAGACACCAAGCCAAGGGGCTAATAGTATTCGCCTTACACCCACCCGACTCGAAACGCGAGACGGAAACCAAAAACGCGGAAATCGTTCGAAATAAAGGATTAACATTACCTTTATACTAAGTGTGTTGATATACATGTTTTATTAGTATTTAGAGACTTGTCAATGAAGATTTGTTAAAAGAGATCATTATAGTAAAAAACAAGAATGTATATACATTATATAGTCGGAAATGCTTTCTTCTATGCGTTGGAAACTTCCTGACAAAATTAATATACCATTTTGTAAATGGTTTAAAAAGGACACGATGAAAATAAAAAATGTTGTATTCATATGTCACTCAATGGGGGCTATGGCTATATGAAATAGTTGCCCGATCTTGATCAAATGTGGTCAGTTTATGTGTATGTGTCTAAATATCGCAAATATGATTAAATTCCAATGAAAAAAAAGAAGTTGTGATATCAAAACAAAATGTGGGCGGTGGATATGTATGGGAGCCACCCTAAAAAAATATTTAAAAAAGAAAAATCAAAATTTGAAGATATTTTCCAAAAACTTTGATTTTCATACATTCGGACACACTGTAACGGCTAGATTGACTAGAATTGTCATGCAGATTAAATATATATATATACTTTAAGCGGTCGGAAACGCTTTCTCCTATCATTAAGATCGCATAATTAATTGTAGACAAAATCGTAAAAGAGAGCAACCACCTAAAAAAAAAATTTTTTTTAAATCATACATACTTTTGGGTCTGTCGAATATTAAATAGATGCTGAGTAAGAGTATCTTATAGTCGGAATATCGACTATAGCATATTTACTATAGCATCTAGACGTGTCCGTCTGTCCGTTCGTATGAACACCTAGATCTCGTAAGAGCAAGAGTTACCCAATTTTATATGTAGACAAAATCGCAAAAGAAATATTTTGTTTGAGAGCAACCCGCATCAAAAAAAAAAAAAAAATGCTTAGTGGGTGTCGAATATTGAATAAATGCTGAGTACGAGTATCTTATAGTCGGAATGTCGACTATAGCGTTCTTACTTGTTATTTTGTAGCTTTGGCTTTTCTTTAGGTTTATCTTTTGTTTTGGCTGCTTTGGATGTCAGGTCGACAGCTGTCAAATCAGGGGTGTGTGACGTCACGCGGCAAGATCACGAGATGCCTCGATAACGCAGCAGCAGCTGCAGGCGGCACTTGGCGGGCATCACTATATTTTAGCGATTTCACTTTTTTCTTTTTGCTGTTAAAAGCAAAGCAAACACACCCACCCACCCATCAACACCAGACCCCGCAACTGAACTGTGCACCAACCAAACGCTGCCTGTGCGAAAAGTTTCGCATTGCATACTTTTAGGTGCTCAAGCAAAAACCCCTAAAGAAGCCACAAAAGTGTAGCAGCCAATCGAGCAAAGATGCAGAGGCAGCAACACATGATAAATGACGAGCAGCTATTGCATAAGTGGAGACAGAGCAAACGCGAACGGCGGCAACATGTGGAAGCCATTTGCCAAGTGCGAAAAGTAATCGATTAAAGGCAAGTTGGGGAGAGTGAGAAGAGCTTACTGTTGCGCTAATTTTGCAGCTGCTCAAATAAAACTGTGACGGCTTGGCTTGGCCAAAAACCAAACTGAAACAAAAGCTTCGTGTGTGGTACAGCCAGGCCTGGCTAAGTGTCACAGAACAGTGTCGCTCCACTCCATCACTTCGCTTAAATCAACAAATTAGCAAGCAACAGCTCATACAAGTTGCAGCCAGAGCGAAAGGTTAGGACAAGCAGATGCGGCCAAAACTGCTGTCAGTCAGCAAGAGCAAAACTACAACCGTCCGCCCCTACCCACCGCAAATACTTTTCCAATCGGAATTGAAAATCAGAAAAACAAGTTGACGAATTAAATTTTTTTTTTTTTAAGCCTAAACACGAGGGGTAAATGCGTCGTCGAGGGGAAAAAACAAAACGAATAGCGACACGCCTCTCAGTACATATTTATATATATATATATGTATACAAACACACATATTATACATGTATACATTCTTTATAAAAGTTTATAAACAGCAACAGGAGGGCAAAGTGAGAGCGAGAGCAAAGCTCGTGATTATCACGTAGAGGCGTAAAGAAAGAATCTTGCCTGTAATTTAGGCAAAAAAAAAAAAAAAAAAAAAAAAAAGCAAATAAGAACGCTATAGTCGATATTGCGACTATAGGATACTCCTACTCAACACTTATTTAATATTCAACATACTCAATCAAAAGTATACAATACTTTTAGATTTTTTTTTCTTTTTGGGGGTGGGGTGCTCTTATTCAAAACGTTTTTGTAAGATTTTGTCTACAAAATCGTAAAAAAAAATTTTGCACCAATTACCACCCCCCCCCCCCCCCCCACACACAAAAAAAAAAAATCATACTTTTGAATGTCGTGAATATTGAATAAATGCTGAATACGAGTCTCTTATAGTCGGAATATCGACTATAGCGATCTTACTTGTTTTTATTTGTAATTAAAATAGGCGCTGGGTCGGCACTGAGACCTGGAACCGACCGAACCTGCCAGCAGCGCGTGCTCTGGCAGTTAGCTATATAGCTGCCATATATATGTAGCTATAGCAAAGTAAGAAATTTGCAATGATAAGGCATTATTATTATTATTATTAGGCCCTAGAGCAGTTTCCCATTCCCATTGTCACTCCCATTCCCCTTCCCGTCCGGTACGAACGAACGGAACGCCACTTATCTCCATCTCCAATTCAGCATCTGATGGGATGATTCTCTTACAGTTTAAGCTATGCTAAGTGTATATAGTTATCAAGACTATATATAGTATTACATATATACATATTGCATATGTATTTCATGACACAACATAAAAGACATGGATGACTCTCAGAAACGGCTTCAAAGAACAAAAGAGAATATCATAAATGTATAAATCATGCAGTTGTTGCTGTTATTGTTCTTAAAGTTACAGTGTTCTTATCACTGGAGGGAGGAGCGGCACTGGCGGGGCGGGGTAGAGCTTGGTGGAATTCGCTTTCACTTATCAGTGTTGGTCCGCTGCCGTTCGTTGTCGTACGATCCGATCCTCCAGCGCTAAAAACAAACAACAAAGCGAGGCGACGCGCCGCATGATTTTAAACTTTCTTGGAACATTTCACAATGGAGCCGGAGGTGGCGGAGGACGAATATGGAAGAAAGAGGTCTGATCTTCAAGGACAGTAAAATGTTGTATTTTGTATTGTTTATCACAAATGGACTACAAAGTGCAGCGGCAGATAAACAGCATACATGTCGTTGTCAAGTGCGAACTTCAGCACGTCGGGGTCACCGACTTCTATGAAAAGTTATGCTATGATTTCGCAATTGACTATAGTAAAATTTATCAATTTTGTATTTTAGAATGTTCCCTTAGTTTCTGAGTTCCAGTTTCTCTGCATTGGTATTGATTGGTATGAATATATGGACCGTGTCAAAAGTTTTTTAATTTCAGCATTCGAAATTGGTTAATTTGGTTGGTTGGGCGCCTACTCTGACATATTTCATCTCTAGTTGTTTTACATAGATCGATTTTTTTAATCTGAATCTTTTACCCATTCGATGGATATACATAGATATATATTTATTTGTGTGTGCTTATCTTACCAGAGAGAGATTGTGGGGAAGTTTCAAAATGTTTACCAATTGATGGTCTTAAGAGCTTAGATTTCGGTTGCAACACTTACCTAGAAATAGAAGAGCAAAATTGAAGAGTGTAAGTTCAGGATTCAAAAGCTTGAAATACATATGTATATAAGAGCGTATGTATATCATACATGGCAGATGGGTGGTCTCGAAAGGATTTTGAATGGAAACGAGAGCCACCTCATTTGGATTTTGTTGTTTACCTAAAATATGCTTAAATTTTTGCACCACTTTGGTCCAACTAACGCAGGATTGTGTTCTAGCCAGTTTTGCAGTCTTAACATTCTCCGGGCCATCGCCGTCGAAAGCGGGATCAGCGCCTGTTTCAATATCTTCATCGGTCTCCGCATCCCCATCAGCTGGCGCCCTCTGCAGACGAATGGCATCATAGTGATTGTCATGACTATGGCTACGTGCACGCATTTTAACCGAAGCACAGCCATCATCGTCATCCACATCGCCATTCACATTCAAATCCAGCTGCGTCTGCCGCTGTTGCATCACTCGAGTTGTTCTTGTTCTATCACAGTGATCATCTTTGGTGTTTACATCCACGCCACTGGCCGCCAAATTGGAGGCCACCGTGGTGTTACGTTTCTTACGCTGCTCCTCTCGCTCACGTTTGAGCATCGCCTTCTGCTGTTTGGCCTGGCGTTGCTTCTGTTTCCGCGCAAACTTCTCGCGTAGCTTGGGGCTGCCAAATTCATCCAGATAGTACATGGTGTCTTGCAAGCCATCCTTGCGATTAATTAGTTTGCTATCAATGTAGGGATCCTCGCTAATTTTGAGCAGCGGAAAATAAATATGACCATCGGTAGCCAAATTTTTGGCATCACGTTTTTTGGCAGCCTCTGCGGCCACCGTCAGTGGTCGCTGATCTATGGACAGTTTGGACTCATTGGACTCAAAGAGCTCCGCCTGTGCACGCTCCTGCTGCTGAGATTGGGTTTTCTTATCGCTGCCCCCTATATTGATTATAATGCCAGACTGAGTATCATCCTCCTCTTCTTCTTCTACTTCCTCTTCATCGACAGCCACACCATCATCGGCTTCGTCTTCTTCATCATTATCGGCATCGCCTATGTCGACCTCCTCGATGCGATCCTCGACATCGAAACCTTGATTGCCTGTGCTATTGGTGCTTTTATATTTGATACGGCGCAAGCCACCAGATGTAGCTGCGGCGGCTGCTCCATGGACACCCACACTGCTCAATTCCAAGGCAGAGGCAGCTCGCGGACGCCGCTGCTGGTGTTTCTCACCACTGGCTGTGCTCCTCAAGGATTCGCTGCTGCTTGTCGATGGGCCCACGTCAGCTGAAGCTGCTCCGCCACCGGATGCACCACTGCCTGATATTTTGAGCACCGCATTTGCCTTCTTTTCGCCTATATCACCACCACAGCCACCACTGCCGCCCACATGCTCAATGCCACTATCCTGACTGAGCAGCAGCTGACGTTGCTGCTGCTTTTGCCATTTGGGCTGTGTGCCGTGGAGGCTCAGCGAACCGCTGCTTCTGCGCACGGGCAACGTTTGCAACAAGGTAATCTGCGACACGCTGGACACTATGACACCGCTGTCCGCAGAGCCCGTCGAGGTTTGTGTCGAGAAACGTTCGCTTAGGGGTATCTTAATGGGTGCACTGTAGTTGGAATTGGAGCTGGTGGATTTGGTTGCGACTAAGTTGGTGGCGCCTGTTTTACGGTTGGCGGCGGCAGTTTTAGGCACTACGACGACAGCGGCGGCGTTTGACGCGGCGGCGACTGTTGAGGAGGCTGTTGCTGTTGTTGCCATCAGGTTTTGCGTGGCACGTATGCTTCGGATGGTACACAGTTGGTGGACAGTTCCTCTTGACACTTCCTTTTTAAGTTTCTAACTTTGTTGTTGTTATTGTTTTTCTTTTTTGCACACTCTGTTGATGCTTTTGTCTTGTTATGTGTCTGTTGATTTGGGTTTGGGGAGGTGGCGCTTCACAGTCACATTGCCACCACCTAAATTTACGTAAATTTGCACCACAAATTATGTATCATAAATTTTGATACTATTTCCAATTTTAAAAAAGCTATTTTTAAAGCACTTTCTGTCGCACGAACACAAAAAAAAATAGGCGGAAAGAAATCAAAACAAAGTACGATATGCGAAAGCTTTTTGCACCACTGTTGTGTTGTGCTGTGTTTTGTTGGACGAACGGAACGACTATGAACTGAAAATTTGACTGTGAGCTGAACTGAATAAAACTGACACTGAAACACTGAGAAATTCCAAATTATCATTATAAAAAAAAAAAAAAAAAAACAACGCGACTGCTCCGCTCCGCTGGGACTGGGCTGCGCGCCCCCAATGAACGCACACAAAGAGCAAGCCAGCTGCCAAGAGTGGGAGAGTGTTTGTGTGTGTGAGAGTGAGTGAGAGCGCAGGCAAACCATAAATGGAATTCAACTGAATAGCGAGCGTTGCTTGAAAGGCAACAAAATGGAATTGAAACGAACGCAACGGTGTTCTGTTCTATTCCTTGTTCTTGGTTCGGTTTCAGTTTCGGTTGGTTCTTGGTTAAAACAAAGCACAAAGCATAGCATATACTCAACTATTTTTGCTATAGCCTTAATCTTATCTCACAGTGGATGGATTTGAGATTGTTTCATTCAAGTCCAAAAATTTACAACCAGCGATAGAATGGTGTGCCAGAGGGAGAGGGAGTAGCAGCAAGGTGTTAAAACCAAGACAAAATCTTAAGCAAGTAACTAAGTTGGGGGTGTTGGGATTGCTATTAAGTTTATATTAAATATGTAAACAACAGCAATAGCAAGTTCGAGTGCCAAATGCAAACAGTGGAAAATTTGTTGTCGAGAAAAACACCGGGTTGACGTCGGGATGTATGTGTTTGTTGTGTGCTTGGCTGTCATGCGTAATCCTTGAGCCGACAATATCCCCCCCCCCCCCCCCCCCCCCCCCCCCCCCCCCATCCAGTCAACCCATACTACAGACAAACACATACGACAACATTGGTTTCTGTTGTAAAAAAAGGCGCATTAGCACAAATTAAAAGGAGTGTCCAGTGGAACGACGAGTACGACGCACTAGTACAGGCACACCGACTACGATTAAAGGAACGTAACAAGGGTAAACACACAATGTCCGAAGTGGAATGTGAGGTTAGGATTACCATTGATTGGTGGGTTGTCACCGTCACTGTGTACTGTACACAACATTGCTTAATAGAGCCATAACAAATATGAGTACAAAATAAATGATGAGGATATAGAATTTCAGCCAATGGCTTACGCTATATGGTACATATACATAATCAAGTCATTACGTGCGACCCCACGTGCTAACTGGCAACGGTTCAATGTCTACCAAGGGTTTCGCTTCCCACATCTAGAATTGAACATCTTACAGTTGTACAGCTTTACGATCATTGCTGTCTTAAAAGTATATCTAAGCAAGCAAACAAAATATCCTCGTTAATGCTGACTGAACGCTCATAACACTGATGTCTCCGCCTGTTGTGGCTCTATAGTTAGGTAACTCTTTGTCTTACTAACCCTTTTAAAGTTGGAGACAAGACCACTTTATAAATTGCTATCCGGGGACATGATCTATATGTACACCATTCACAAAATGGTATATTCATTTTGTCAGTAAGTTTGCAACGAACAGAAAGAAGCGCTTCCGAGTATGTAAAGTATATATATATTGTTGACCAGCATGACAAGTGGAATCGATATAACCATGTCCGTCTATCTGTTTCAACAAAACGATCTCAGACGTCTTAAAAGCTACAGTTTAAAATTTTTACCAGATGTTTATTTTATCTGCACGCTAGTTAAGTTTCATCCAGATCGGACAATCATATCATCATAAAATATAACCGATTTTTTTGGAATGAATACTTAAGGAGCATAACTTTTCAGTTTTTCATCCAAATCAAACAAAATTCGGTTTGTATCCATTTGAGCAGGCCCCACGTCCGCAGGCCTGATCTGATCAAGATCACCTACCACTATACACTGATTGTTCCAGAATGAACGCAAAATCATGCAAAATGGTCGTCTTAATGCACAATTAAGGCGGAGGGTAAATGAACAGTTTCTTCTCCATCTTCAAATACCACAGACTTTAGACGAAAGTGCTAACACAGGCATTTAATATTGATTGAATACAGAGGTATGCAATTTTCGTTGAGTACATGCTCAGTAGGCATTCGCAAGTTGCAGGTCTCTGGTCTGCATGTTGTGTTTGACTTGTATATTTTTATAAGCCGATTGACATTACGTTAGTACGTACGTACGTATGTAACGGCTTGGCCGCAGTACAGTAGCACCTAAAATTAAACACCAGCTGTTGTAACCTTCAACTTGTATGGGTCTAAGTACAGATGTCCGAGTGCGAGTACATCCAGCAGGAAGTTACTTTTTTGAAGTAACCCACGTTATATTCCTTTGACTTAATTGTGCCTTATAGTTTTTACTAAGCCAACATACCCCACCTAAGGTAACACAACTATCTGGGTGTGGCGGTGGCAGCCATGGCCGGGCACACACATACATAGACGGACTAAGCCCCAGGTTCTCGTTTCGTAAATTTATTAATCATAAATTTGAATGGGGGAAAGTCCGTCTTTGGCAATAATTTTGACGCTGCTACACGTGCCAGAGAACCAGCCCCCAGACCCAGTCACATAGCCATGGATCGGAGTGGCAGGGTGAGGCGGGGCGGTTAGCAACGGGGTGGCACACATAAGTAAAAAATTTCAACTAAAACAATTTGCATGGCAAATGAGAGTCGCTGCCGCGCTGCCATCGCCCACCGCCACAGTGTTGTGTTGTGGTTTGTTCTGGACTTGAACTTGCATGTCAATAATGCTATGGGTCTTTCGATTCTAATCGTCCAGAACAGAACTAGGGGCTATAGGCAGATGTAGGAGGTGGTGGGGCCAACCGGTGAGGCTAGCTAGAAGGCAATACTTGTTAATAAAGTTATAAATAAACCAAACCAAAACAAACAACAGAGCCAAGGCAAAAGGGTGTGCCCCATCTTATACTAATGCGTGTTCTTATGCCAAAAGGTCAGTCGGTTGGTCAGTTAGTCTCGCGGTTTTCGTTGTGTCGTCGTCCAGTGGTTGATTTAAGTGGTTTATCGATTAAGAGAGTCCGACGTATAACCTTATATAGAAATGTAATTTCGATATTTTTATTGTGCCTTTGCCTCCTGCCCAATCCTACCTCTATCCCTTCTTATTTGCATTTTCCAACATGTTTCTCACTTGATTTGTTGTCTGTTATTGTGGGTCTAGGCCGCTGGCGCTGTACCAAATGCGTTGCGTTTAAAATGTCTAAAAATATTCATATGAAACTCGTGCGCCACATTTGCTTCGAGTATTCGGTAGCTGGCGATGCTGCTGCTGCACACAAAAAGCGAAATGAAAGTGAACATTAGTGTTTGAGAAAAAAGTTAGCCAAAAAAAAAGCGCACACGAATGATCAAGCACAGATCGTATCAGATCATCATCATCTGATGGCAATTTTAAAACGAAAGTAAACACTATCAACATTAACCTGGTGCATTAGCCAAGTGCAAAAATAGGTTTAACTGGCTAAGCTTATAGCAGCGATCAAACTGCAACTTATGCAGACTTATGCAGAACTTATGATGACTTGTGTGAGACAAGAACACAGCTATATAGAGCTCCAGCAAGATGTGAAACCGCATGTACATCTTATCTATAAGATAGCTTGATATTATTTTTGTCAAGAAGTTTGCAACGCATAGCATTCCCCACACGATAACGGGAGTTAATATGGCTATGTCCGTTAGTGCGTCTGCTTCAACCAAAATATATAAGAATTCTTAAAAGCTACACCGCTGAAATTTTTACAAGATGCTACAGAACTGACCAGATGATGCTCCTGCCTGCACGCTGGTTAAGTTCAAGATTCATCCAGACCGGACAACTATATTATATAACTATCATATATCATGTTTTGCACTAAGAAAAAAATCTTCCAGAATTTTAATTCTTGATTTAAAGAAGTTAAAAATTTTAGATTTTTAATACTTGAATATTCTTAAGTATGAATAATTCTTAAATACAAAATTGTCCGTAATTTGTCTTCTAATAAGAGTACAAAACTTCAATCGAGTCAAAGCTTGAATTCGGTTTGTGTCCTTTTGTGAAAGCCCCACACCACGAGATTTTATCTAGATCGATTATATATTTACAATGTGAATGGTATATAAGTGTTGGCTTCGACTGTCGTTAATTTTATTATAACAATTTGTCAATAACAGCAATCGTGTGCAAGACAAGCCGTTCAGAATGAGTGACAACCGCAACGCATAATATTTTAACATACGTAATAAAAAAAAGACTGTAAGTGTGACTCTGTAGTTGGATACTCTCAGTTAATTCATAAGCGATTTTTGTGTGCTTTTGTTTTTACGTCACTTCTTCACGTTGCTAGGCTGACCATATGCATTTCTTTTAGCAGTGAACACTAAGAAACGTCATACTAACACTTGCAAAACGGCTGACCATAGATGGGATTACGTGCCAGAAAAACAACAGACGAGCAATGTGGGTGAGTGAGTGGGTGATTATGTTATCACAGCGAAGCTTCCCCCACCGCACCACCGCTGCTGCTTTGCTGGCATTTCATTTATGAAACTGCATTCCAGTATTTGCCAGACTCAAAACGACGCAAAAACAAAAGAAAAATGCTTTGGGATGAGAGGCCAAGGTATGTTTTAAGGGTGAGGTGAAGTAATGGTTGCTTTTTAGCAATACTTTTGAAGAATTGGCCAAACGTTATCGCTAATGAGCCAACAACAAGTCACAGGGTCTAGGGGTGGAGCGTAGATGCAGAGGGAGGGGGTGAAAGCCGTGAATCTATCAATAATTAATTTTGCATTTAAAAACAATTCGATTTCCGACACGAGAAACCCATTGTGTTCCAATAACTAGAGATAGGCTACAAAACAAACAGAGGGAACCAACCACCTACAAGCTCAGCTGACTTGTAAGCAATACGAAGCAGTGCAAAGCAGTTCAAGACAGTTTTGGAAAATATGTATACTTGAGTGGGGAATATCATTCATGGGGACTATATATACTTAGCAGAACATCTATTTACTAATCCTAGTGCTCTTCATTCGTAACTGAAATGACTGAATATTTCAGTTACGAATGAAGGGCACTAGGATTAGTAAATAGATGTTCTGCTAAGTATATATATAGATACTATATATATGTACTTTGATAAATCAATAATAAATAAGAAAGCTATAGTCGATATTCCGACTATATGATACTCGTACTCAGCATTTATTTAATATTCGAGACACTCAAAAGTATGCAACACTGTGATTTTTATACTCGTACTCTAGTAGAGTAAACGAGTATATTGTATGCGGGCTAATGTATGTAACAGGCAGAAGGAAGCGTTTGCGACCCCATAAAGTATTTATATTCTTGATCAGCATCAAAAGCCAAAAGCCAAATGCCCAAAACATAATCCAGTGAGCTGCGATATGGCGAGGGTGGTAGGGACATAGAGCGAGCCATGGGCAGGCCGCAACAAAGTCAAAGTGAAACACAATGAAAGACAAGACCGTCCAAGAAGCAGAAAAAAGGTCAGACGAACAGTGAACGACGACGACACAGCAGTGTCGGAAGTGTGAGTTTGGTTAGGTTCGGTTGCGACAGACGTTAGGCGCCGTTGGACGCTGCTACATGGAGACTCCACCGCCGGCTCGCATTTGAAGGTTGGATTGATGACTGGATCGGCGCTGGATGTGAGTACATGCGATTAGAGATGCTCTTTGCATGTTTGATGTGCTAAATAGACAAACCTCCAAAGACGAAGCAGAGAATAGCAACAAGGATGAAGATGAAGTAGTAGTAGTTGTAGTCGAACAACACAGTACACGCACATCTAGAGCGAACAAAGTCAATTGGAAACTGCGTCTTAGACAGTATTCCCAGTGGCCTTTCCACAAAGCAAATGCGATAACTGTTGAATAATCTATACATGTGTATATATTATGCATAGAAATGTACACACATATATGATGTACATATATGTATAAATAGAATGCATCAATTTGCATGTGTGTTAATTAATTGGTTAACCTACATCAGATTTGACGACAAAGAAAAGCAAACAAAGGGAGTTAAAGCTACTCACACCATATTCCCATCGATTGCATAATATCATTCAGTAGAGTATCTATATATAGAAGTGTATCTTTACTGTCGAAAGTTACGCAGCCCAAACAGCTAGAGTTGGAAGGCTGAAATTAACACACAAACACTCTCGTATATTTTTTGAAATTGAGCACTAAAGAAGCCGTTTTCGAAAGTTTGACCTGCAAACGGGTCAACATCGATATCAACGGAAATTGTTCATTCCTTTCCATCCAATGTATACGAAAGTAGTGAGATCCATTGTACAAGTGGGCGGTGTAACATTATTATTATTACCATGGCTTGATTTCCGTAGAGCTCACCCAGTTAAACCAATTGTAACCCCTACTTGGTCTAAAGCTCTTCCAGTAATCCCTTACATTAGTCAGTATCTTGCTTGGATTCAGTGCTACGAAGTCCTTAGGATGAAGTATGACCAGTTATACATCTCCCAATCACAATTAAAATATGAAAGTCCAAACGGCAATGCACTCAAAATACAATGTGTTTCGTCCACTCTCTCTCTCTCTCTCTTAATTGCAACATTTTTGCCATGACTTTTTGATAGAAATACATAAGTTAATGATTGAACCCAAAGAGCTACGTGCACCATTTTTCTATATCCATATGCAATATGTATGTTTGTTTCTATGAATGTATGTTTCTATGTATGTATGTTTCTATGTATGTATGCATATATGTATATTGAGATGCATGTGATAAATCCATTAACCCGCAACATACACACAGGTCTAGTGCGCAATCTAATCTTTTTTTAATTAATCAAAAAAAAAGTGTATGCTGCTCAGGCTGTCTGTTCCAATTAGCCTTACATAGTATGTATTAGCATTTCTCCTCTCATAAACATTAATTACATTTCGGTGTACGGTGACAATAGATGTGGGCCGGGGTCAGCACCACCAGCACCTTTGGTTCTACAATCGACTGCTCTAGTTGCAATCGTCCTTCAATGCCAACAAATCCTGTGAATGAGAATGTGACACACGGGCATGTAGAATATGTATTTTACATTTGGAATTTAAGGCAGCAGCGCTTTTATTAATGAAATAATTTGAATAGTGATTGATTTCGGTCGATGTTGCTGTTTCTTTTTTTTTCACACGACCATTTGTGTTGTGGTTCAGCAAACCCTTTCTTTCGAGTTTTAGTTTGGAATGATGACTCAAATGTTGCGTTGTGGCTGGCTGTAGTCTTTTTTACTTGTATTACTTGTGGCTTTCCATTTATACGTAAAAGTATATGCTACTTTTATTTAATTATGATAATTATTATCGCTCGCTGCAATACAGCTGCAACCATGGCGTCACTGCAGCAGCAGCAGTAGCTATTTGTCTGCTTGCAATCTGATCTGATTTCCTTTGTCTTGTTTTTGTCAAACCATCATCCATTCATCATCAATCGCAACCGCAGTTGTTTAGCCACAATTTAACTATATCCTCGAAAACCAAATTGAAGTCAGATGATCCCTGTATAGAATGATTATACTCGTACTCTAGTAGAGTAAACGAGTATATTGTATTCGTGCAAATGTATGTAACGGGCAAAAGGCAGCGTTTCCGAAACCATAAAATAAATATATTCTTGATGAGGAGCCACAGCCGAGTCCGTCTGTCCGTCTGTATGAACAGCTAGATCACAAAATTTGGTAAGTAGACTCCAATCATTTTTGTTATAAAATTTTGCCACGCACCCTCCCGCCCCCGCAATTGTAGACAAAATCATAAGAACATTTTGTACAAGAGCACTCCACCCAAAAAAAAAAATCAAAAAGTGTTGCATACTTTTGAGTATGTCGAATATTAAATAAATGCTGAGTACGAGTATATTATAGTCGGGTTATCAACTATAGCATTCTTACTTGTTTTTCCTTTTTATTCTACTTTCTGCTCTCCGCAAAATTCTGGGTTTGTTCCGGCTTATCATTGTATTGTGTAATGACCTTTGCCTTAATCGCTCTGCTCATTTTATGAAGAAAACTCTTGACGACAATACCAATGGTCCGGAGAACTAATCGACAGATTCTCCAGTGCGTACAGAAGGTATGCGCATTTTTCTTATTTGCGTTACTTAAATTGTGTCATAAACAAAAACATCATATAATGGATACAAAGGGTGACTTAAATCCCGGTCATCTGGGTTTTGCTAAATTTTTGGTAAATCCCCTCCAGAGGCGATCTTGCACATAAATATGTACATATATGTATTCTCATGGTACATACTTTCCAACCCCGAAAGTGTTACATAGTCATCCCACAAGAACTGTCTGTTTGTCCGTCTGGTGGTTTCCCCACACACAACTCTTTAGCCACTTTAGCCAAAGCCAAACGGCTTTGGCCCTCACTCATTCACGTCACAAAGACAACCACATTTTCAAACAACTTTTTTGGCATTTCGACTTAAAGAGGGGCTTGATTGATGTACGTGTAGTGTATGTGCGGCTTAGCTTGGATTATTAATTGCATCAGACTGCTTTGGCAGTGAGGCGCTCGTAAAAAGAGAGCGAAAGAGAGAGATAACGAGCTTCAGAAAGACAGCGTCGCTAGAGATCAAATGGTCGAGATAGAAAAGAGAGAAATAATGATCGCTTATTCGATGCGACGCCTTACAATTTTCGTATTTAAGTTTGTTGAACATCTTGAATTGTAATAGTTGTAAATGTAGTTCATATGAATTCACAAAAAAAAAAAAAAAATAAATAAATAAATACGCATAATCACAGCAGCACGAACGCAAAATAACATACACACACAAACACATACACCCCTCAGCACCCGCTTTCAATTTGTATAATGTATTTTTAGTAAGTTTTTGTTTCTTCTGTTTTTTGGCTCGGAAAACGAAGTGAGTTATTCGGCCATGCGTCATCAGCAAAATCATTCCACGATTCACCTCACTCATTCACTTACTCCCTCTCCACAGTCACTGCTCACACTTACCTACTCTCTCTCTCTCTCTCTCCCTCACCCACTGACAATCTCCGCTCTTCCTCTCTCCGGCCAATGACGCAATGCCAGGCCAGGTTTTACGTCAGCCGACGGCGGCAGGCGAGCGCATTGCCGGAGGGCGCCGTACACAAAGACGAAGGCGACAAACGAAGGCAAAGAAGGTTTTCATTGTCTTTGCTTAACAAAGTTTTTCGTCCATTGCTTTTGCTGCTTGCCATACCAACCGACTCCACCACCCCACCCATTGAGATAGTTTTAGTTTTATTTATTTTTTGTGAAAGAAAGAAGAACCGAAACGAACCGTTGCAAAGGTCAATCGAAACACAGTTGCTGCTGTTGCCACAATCGTATGAAGAACTGATAAGGAAAAGCCACCATGCGTTTGTATGATCGTGTTGTGTGCTGTGCCGCAGAGAGCCGGCCGTAAGCCGAAACAACGAACTTGATTACTTGATTATGGGGCGGACTGTTAGGTATTGCTTTCGTTTGGGTTGGAAATGAATACCAGAAATGTTAATGTCATACACCTTTTAGTGTTTGGTCTTCTACTTGCTCATTTGACAATAGATAGATATACGGGTATCCTATCAATATAGTTTCTTTAACTTGGAATTATCATATTAGAGCTAAGTTTTTACCGAGAGATGCATTTTGTATGCCTGGATCCTGAGTCCAACTCCGATAAAAAAAAAGTATCCAAATTTGATTAATTTCGTTAGGTTTCGATTCAATTTTTTAAGTCCTATGTTCTACTCTACCAAATACGTATTGAATTTTCAAAACATCTAAACATCTAACAATACATCGCTCAATATGGTATATCGATAAATCATCAGCGACTTTCATTCACTTTCAGCTGTATTTTCAAATACATCACGTGCGCACTTCTTTTGCCCATCGAAGCATTACAACATTCAACGCTAACTTGACAGACCTGAATTTTTTCGACTTTCGTAAGGTTGTAGCGCAATAAGATTTGATCGAGAAACCGAGACCCGCTGCGCTGCATTTGTGCAACGTCGTCTTTGTTGAGTGCACAGAGGGAATAGAGCGTAGGAGGGAGAGCCTCAACTGTCTAGCACGTGACACACATCGCTATATTTTTGCATAGCGCAATACTAATTGCAAAGTTAAACCCGTATCGAATCGAATCTTTTCCGATGTTAATTTCTGTTAAATATTTGCTATGTTTGCACACAAATTTTTTTTGAGTAATTGTGAACAAAATTTAATGCCAAGCTAATCAATAATTCCTATAGATCGCCACCGTCCGACCGACCGATCAACAAACATTTGCAAATTAGCAGCCAGCGTATCGTTGTCTTCCTCAAACGCGAGTGATAAACTCTGTCTATTTTCTTCGCTCGCGCGTGTTAATTAAGTTTTCAGGCAAGAAAAGGAAGAAAGAGCTAAACACGCTTTGACACAGAGCATGGTGAAAATTGAGCTCGAGCTCGGCCTTTAGAAATGGGTGAGCGCGGTGCGAATTGGAAGGGAGGTTCAGAATGTAATGAACCGACAGCAACGGGAACGGCTCAGAGGCAAGGTGCTGTATAAGTACATCTACATTATGCATAGTTATTGAGGTTTGCCCCGAAGTTTTAAAGTCCAAAAATGTATTTGCAAGTCGTGGCTGTGCAAATGCTCGTGTGGCAAACACCCATGTTTTGCGCCTGCCGCATCGCGTTCCACATTGTTGTGCATTAGACTGGAACGTTATTTAGCGCAAATGGGGCAGACAAAGAGGGGCTTCAAGCGGCGCCGTATATAAAACGCCACGCGCCGCCGATAAAGAAAATAAAGCACGGGCCGCTACAACACAAAAATTTGCATTGTGTGAAGAACAGGAGGCGGACGGAAGAGGGAAAGAAATGTAAAGGTGGAACAGGAGGAAGTCTCTCCAGTTAAACTTAGACGAGAGTCAAATAAATTAGCTAAATATGAACACCGTCTGTGTGTGCTTTGGCTATTTTTAACCGCCAATTGTCGATCGAGAGTTTAACACATTTGCTGCGACTCCGCAGCCAGCAGTCGCGGCGTCAGCCAAGGAAACGAACGGAAACAAATGGAACAATGGAAATTTACGAATTAATCAAAGAATGCTTTTTTTTTTTTTGGAAAAACTGAAATATCCATTAAGCATGAAAAACAGCACAGATATGTGCAAGGAGGGTTGGGGTGGGGGAGTGAGGTGTGTAGTTTGGGGCAGTGTGCAGCTGCACTCCGATCCGCAAAAGCACCTGATTTTCAATAACAAATCACAACGCAAAAGTATTTGGGACAGTAAAATGCATAAAAGTTTGTATTTATCCTATACATATTCATTACAAGATTTATGAAAATGGCTTTTCGGGGAAAATTTATAAATTAATCAAAAGTATATATTATATACCACCGACCCGCCCCGGCTTCGCACGGTTAGTTTGTCCTTTTCGTTTAGTATTAGTACGTATTATTAGAGTAAACGAGTATACTGTATTCGTGCAAATGTATGTAACAGGCAGCACGAAGCGTCTAAGACCATATAAAGAATATATATTATTGATCAGCATCAACAGCCGGGTCTATCTAGCCGGCTGTCCGTCCGTCCGTCTGTCCGTCCGTATGAACACCTAGATCTCGAAGACTGTAAGAGCTAGAGAGACCCAATTTGGTACGTAGACTCCCCTTGTGGGGCGTCAGATCAAGTTTGTTTTACAATTTTGCCACGCCCCTTCCCACCCCCGCAAACTTTTGAGTGGGTCGAATATTGAATAAGTGCTGAGTACGAGTATTTTATAGTCGGAATATCGACTATAGCGTTCTTACTTGTTATATTTTTTTCGCGGCCTTGCCCAAAGAGGGGTGGCAGTGGTTGCGGTCCGTGCGGGTGGTTGGCACGCGGTTGGCTAACTGGTTAACCTGGAGAGCTGCTGGTTGGCCTTGCGCACTATACACGCCATAACACAGCACACGATACAATACACAAACCGCAGCAAAATAATAGCCAAAACAAAAAAAAAAAAAAATTAAAAAAAAAAAACAAAACAAAAATAAAACAAGAAACGAAGCCTAGTTTCGGCTTGCCGAAGTTTATATACTATTCACATTGTTAATGTATAACTAATATATATAAAATCTGGTCGATGGACGTGGGGCCTCCTTAAATAGATACGAACCGAATTGGGTTTGATTTTGATAAAAAAAAAACAGAAAAGTTATGCTATTAAGTGTTCATTCCCGAACAATCAGATATATGTGAGCTATATAATATAGTAGACCGATCTGGATGAATCTCGGACTTTACCAGCGTGCAGACAAAAGAACCATACGGTATAAGTTTTAGCTTTGTAGCTCTTAAGACTTGGGGTTGAAAACGACAGCCGGACATGGCTATATCGACTCCCCTTGTCGTGCTGATATATGTATATATATATATATAAATCATATATATATATATCAGAAAACGCTGCCTTCTATGCGTTGCAAACTTCCAGACAAAATCAATATACCATTTTGTGAAAGGTATAGAAATGCAAGATTGCCAGCAAATCTCATGGCATTAATGAGTTAAGAGTTAATTTAGCATTGTTGTTATTTGTATTGGAAACGTTCGGCAAAGGTTAAGTTAACGTCAAAGCGTCACAGATGGTAATTGTGTGTATGCACACTACGAAAAAAAGTATAATATTACGGCAACCCGTAATATATAAAAATTGGATTGACGTCGTTTTTCTTAGTGTACATATAATCAATATATTCAAGCAGGAAAAGCATAGCACATTCTTTATTACAATTTTACAAAACAACAGAAAATCAGTTCAATAACATTTTCAATTCCCACATGCGCTTCGCATAAATTAAGAAAATTTCCGCATAGAAAGAAAGAAAACGTCAACCAAAACAATAAACAACTGCGACATAACATAACGGACATGTGCACCAGACATACATGCATATTTATATATATATACATATATATATATATATATATATATATATATATATATATATATATATATATATATATATATATATATATATATGTGTGTGTGTGTGTAGCACCACCTTTTATAACTGCGCCTGGCGTGGCCTTCCTTGACATTTCTACTTAACATAGCGTTATTTTTTGCGTTTTCTTGTTAATTACGTGTTGTATTACGGGGAATGATTAACCCTAATCCCGCCTCCACGCTCTGCCCCTTTAGCACAACCTATTGGCGCATGGTGCAATTCGCTGAAATATAACTCCCCGGCACAGCTGATACGTGTCATTTGGTGTTGTTCCTTCCACATGCTACCAATTGTTTCATGGAGAGGAGATCCAGGAGGGGCGATAATTGATGATTACATATGTTTTAAGAATGTGCTATATGTTGATATTCCGACTGTATATATCAAATACGAGTACTCAACAAACAGCTCATATAGGCGATAATTATATCGCGATTTAATCAAAAAATTATTATCCGATCTGTTTGAAGCCATATAACAGAACGGTAGACCTGCTTCACACCTGGGGAAGAGTCTGTTGTTGGTAATGTTGCTGTTGGAGGAAAAAATCTGGGTTTTGTGCTCCTCGCCATAATGTGTCGCAGCAACTAAATTATTGCTTCAGTTAAAAACAAAACAAAAAAAAAATGAATAAACGAACGACGTTAACGGCAGCGGAGATGTTTAGTGACAACAAACATCAGTGCTTAGCTTTGTGTAGTTGAAACTTATGCATAAATACCTATGTGACGATACAGCAGCAGCAGCAGTTGCAGTAGAAGTAGTAACAGCAGATTTCTGGTTATGTATGTTACCATACTATCCCATTCCCTGTCTCAGTCCAAAGCAAACCATACAAGCTCCCAACCTGGTAACTGGGCGTGAGAAATCATCAATTGCAGCTCCCCCATCCACACCAAACACACTGTCACTGCCATAAATACGAGTAAATATATATAAAGCTTGTCAGCTGACGTCGAAAAAGAGCTCATGAATCAAACGAGTGAAAAGAGAGAGAGAATCCGCACTGATAACAAACAATGTCGAACGACACCCCATATTCAGCGAAAACTGCATATAACCAACCAAATCTCAATACTCTCTCTCACAGAAGGAGAGTACGTGTGCAGGCAGCAGCGTTTGCTTTCTTATTAGGTGTGCGCGTGCGCGCCTCTCTCTCCATTTTCGCAGTATATAGCAGCTACATCAGGTAAGGCAAGCTGCAGTTGCCTGGTTGATCAATCGAGAGCCAGAGTCTGTTAAGTGCCAGAGGCAGCCCGCCTACCTTGAACTATTGATACATTTCGCCACAGCAAAGTGGAGTGACGCGAGGAGTGGGTGAGTGGAGTAAATGGGCGTGTGAGCAAAATGGTAAATGCAAATTTAATTTGAAAATCCCGGAGGTTCGCAGCTCCGCTAGTTAGCGCCTCTTTCTGACGCTGACACGCATGAAATAAGAACAAAATAGAAGAAGCAACAAAGAGACGAAACAAAGAAACGCAACGGTCAAAAATGCTCGCAGTTAAATACCCTGTACCTAATAAACCGCTATAACATACAGCAAGCTGCTCTTGATCAACTGTGGAAAAATTCGGATTTAAGGCCTCCTAAAATGGATGGAGCGCCAAATTTGGTTCCTTTTGGTTCTTGGTATTCGTTGCGATAAAATTGGTTCTATAGGGCAGAGAGGCCTGATCCGAATCTAATTTGGTCAGTTTACCTAGATGCCTCTAGGACACATAATCCCCAATTCCACTGAAAAACATAAAAACTATGAAATAAAAACACTAAAAAGGGATGGTAGATGGTATGGGGGCCACCATAAAAAGTGATCATGGCAAAAAACTAAATTAACTTGGGTACATATTTACGGAAAATAAAAATGCAAAAAAATTGTAGTTTCCAAGATTTCGATTTTTATACGACTCGGCTTATCGTGTTGATCAAGAATATATATACTTTGTTGAGTCGGAAACCATAGCTACAGGGTATATTAAAAGAAGAAAATTTGAGAAAATAAGCGACTGAGCCAGAGCCAAAAAACGAGCAAGCGGCAGCACCAGCAGGCGATGTTATTGCTTGATATTGTGTTTTGTTGTTGTTGTGCGCAAATATTTCTTCGCCTGTGCTATTTTTAAAAGTAAAAGACAAAAAAAAAAGCTAATAGCAACCAAGCGAAGTTAAAATACCCTTACATATATAAATCAACTACATATTAGAGGCCTGCAAAATCACAGTTTACTCGTAAATTAAGCTAACGATAACATCGTCTGAATGCTCAATTACGGTAAGCATATGGGAAAGTCGGAGGGGGGAACAAGGAAAAATCTTTTTTCCATTCCCTCTGTTTGCGTTTTCGGCCGGCGACTGCCTGGCAGCTACCTGACAGTGTAATTGTATGTATATGCGTCTGTATCAGCATTAAATGTCAGACTATCGCGAATACAAGCGTGCATGAATATGTTCCAATTGAATTTGTCTACTGGAAAAGTATTCCGTCGCAGTCACAACATGGTAAGCACTCTTACGACAATCACAACTATATGAATCCGAACACGTACATGCCTTACATAAACACTAATCGAGCATCTAATTGTGTCATTAGAAGCCTTGAAATTAGTAGCATACACATGCATACATACATTCTTTTCTTAATTCAATCACAATTTGAACTGGAACTGGAACGTCTTAAAATTGCTTCGTTTCATGAACCCACGATAATAGTACATATCTTGATAATGGCTTGACACATAAAAAGTGCACCCAGGAGAGGCCAACATATATACTTAGCTCTGGAGTGGAGCTTACATATGTCCAACATGATGACAAGGTTATAATACTCACCATTTGCCAAGGGTATCATAAACAATTATAAGAACGCTATAGCCGATATTCCACCTATAAGATAATCGTACTCAGCATCTATTAAATATTCGATACACTCCAAAGTATGCAACACTTTTTATTTTTTGTCTTTTTTACGGGTGGGATACTCTCATACAAAACGTTTTTTTTCCACGATTTTGTCTACAATTATTATCCGATCTTAATGAAGTATGGTAAAAGCTGTTATAGTCTCCGAGATCTAGGTGTTTATATGAACGGACAGACGGGCATGCCTAGTTCGACTCGGCAGTTGATGCTGATCAAGAATATATACACTTCATCGGAGACGCTTCCTTTTGCCTGTTACATACATTTGCACGAATACAATATACTCGTTTACTCTACTAGAGTACGAGTATAAAAAGCAGCCGGAGCGCGTTGGAACTAGAGATGGGGAGCGTGAGACGGTATGAGAACAAGACTTAAACGGTGTGATTAGGATTAATTTCCGTTCGCCGACGGTTAATGTATTTCTTTAGTAATGTAGAAATTTAAAATGATATGAAACTACTGATATTCCGCAATGTCAGATCGAAAATTGGCTTAATTAGAGAGACAATTTATACTATCTGCACAGTGTTTTTCTTCCAATTCGTCAAAAATGTTCAATTTTTGTATACAGGCCAATGACGGTTTCATATAAGCTTCTCTTTTCATTAAGAAGTAAATACCAACGATTCCATCAGTATATAAAGCAAAGTTTTTTTGTGGCTGTAGCGATAATTCTTGACTTTGAGAAATGTGCCTCATCATTGTAGACTGCAGAGTGGAACTTACTACTGCGCGGTAACATTCCCAAAACTGAATCATGCTTTTCGAAATCAATATGCAAAAGTCAGTCGTCTACTCTATTCATAGAGTAAAGTGAAGTAGGGAAATTTTCAAGCGGACTCGACGTCTTGAGATTTTTAATTTAAAACAGTTAGATAGCAGCAGATTTTTCAAGTGCATCTAGTAAGCATTTACATGTTTCCTTCATATATCGTATCACGCGATCATCGCTAAGACCCAAGAGTGTTGGTTGTGTCCGAGGTGGCGCACACACAGGGGAGTACCTACTGTTGCCGCTGTTGGCAGTTCATGCGAATTTTTTTTGGGAATTTTCCACTGGCCACGACAAGCAGCAGAAACAACATGGCCCAAGATCCAAGCAGACCGAGCGTCCCGTTTCGTCTGTGCATATTCGTGTCTGAATGTGCGTGTTTTAAAAAAACATCGTCGTCAATAAGAAATTGCGTGCACGTACGTATAGTGCAGCAACACCCCCGCATACCACGAAGCTAAGTCACGATATAAATCGAGGAGAGCAGCGAGCGTTTGGATCTCGATCCAAGCATAAGTCACCAATATGCGCAGGCGCAACGTCAAACCAACATATGACGAGGAGGCGACGACGGGGTCCAATGGGGTGCTGCTGGGTGGTGTGGGGAGAGCGGAGTGAGAGCGCACACAAGTAGATGAGAAACTGGTTTGAAGACGCGACACGGTCGCAGCATCGCGCCACTTGTTGCTTGAGCGTTGTGAGAGACAGAGAGAGAGAGAGAGAGAGAGAGATAGAGAGAGAGAAATATTTGCAAAAACTTTTCCATTGATGAATTTTTTGCTGAACAAGTGAGGTGCGGGGCCATGCGCAGCAAGGTAGTGCGCACAAGACTGAGATATATACACACATACATATTCATATGTATTTATGTATGCATGTGCGTCTATATGTATTGGTGTTCCATTAATTTCTAGAAATTTCACAATGCTCATGAAATTGTTCAACATATTTTCTTGTTGACATGCTTCTTTTTTGGTTTTTGTGATTTTCATTTAAAATTGTATTACAAAATTGTAATACGCAATGTACACTTTGATTTTGTTGTTCCACACAGAAAAAAAATTTAATAAGAATAATTACAGTAAGTTACTGTTGTTGTTTCACTTGTGATTTATATATACATATATTTTAAGTGAAAGAAGCTAAGCGAAACGAAACACAAAATGCACACACGAGAAGTAGCGATAGACGACGACACGCGGCTTTAGACTGACACAAGACGCGAACACGAGAGACGACGGAGACGGAGCAGCGTTGCTTGGGAAAGTACGCGCCTGCTTGGTGGATTCAATGCGAGTGAACCAACACTGAACGAAAAACTAAACACAAAAATGAAACGAACATAAAACATACCTTGAGATGGCGCTCACTCCGCTGTGCCGGCGCCGCTAGCTTTGGACTTGGCCACGCAGTAGGCAGAGACATACAAACAGCAGCACTACTACCACCCAGAGCCAGCCCCAGTTGGAACAAGCGTAACGTGACTAACAAATGAAGACGTTATTTCAGACCCTACAATTTTGCGTACTAAATCAAGCAATGGTTTGAATTGAGAAGAAACCCAATAAACAAATATGTATCAGAAAATTTATGTTGGATTTGTTGAATATGAATGAAACACCGAAGTGCGGCATTCCCATTCCCAACTAAGGACAGCTGTGGTACATTTTCGAGCCCAACGAAATGCTTAAATGAAGCTTGAATCGATTCAGCTATCGCTATTTTATAATGATCAAAATAGTGCAAATAGATCACTATCCGTCTATTCCCGGCTATCAGAGACTCAGCATTTATTCAATATTCAACACACTCAAAAGTATGAAATTCTTTTTTTACCATTCACAAAATGGTATATTAATTTTGTCAGGAAGTTTGCAACGCATAAAACGACTACATTTTTGATCAGCATGACAAGGGAAATCGATATAACCATGTCCGTCCGTTTTAACACA
The DNA here is from genome assembly GCA_037043425.1 of Hirtodrosophila duncani. NCBI lineage: Eukaryota > Metazoa > Arthropoda > Insecta > Diptera > Drosophilidae > Hirtodrosophila > Hirtodrosophila duncani. The sequence goes on along the minus strand of JBAMBM010000704.1, from coordinate 132,347 downwards.
AAGATCTCAGAAGTCTTAAAAGCTATAGAGCTAAAACTCTTACCAAATAGTTCTATTGTCTGCACGCTGGTTAAGTTCAAGATTTATCCAGATATAGCTCCCATATAACCGATTGTTTCAGAATGCACACTTAGGAGCATAACTATTCTGTTTTTCTTCCAAATAAACCCAAATCCGCTTTGTATCCATTTGAGGACTCCCCACGCATACTCTCCTGATCTTATAAAAATCGGATTACTATATCAAATAGTTCCCATATAACTGATTATTCCGGAATGAACACTTAGGAGCATAACATTTCTGTGATTCTTCAAATAAAACCAAACTCAGTTTGTATTCATTTTAGGAGACCCCACGTTCACTGCCCTGATCTGATCAAGATCGGACATTTACATCATATAGCTACCATATAGCCGATTGTTCCGAAATGAACACTTAGTAGCATAACTTATCTGTTTTTCATCCAAATTACAAAAAAAAATGTGTCTTGTATCCCTTGTATCCACCGTAGTCCCACCCCAGATTGCATCTATATCGGTTATATATTACAATGTGAATGGCAAGCCGAAACTAGCCTTCCTTGTTTTTTGTCTACAATTATTATCCGATCTTAATGACATTTGGTAAATCAGTAGATTATGTGCTAATACATATTTAAACTATATGCCTTAAAAATTGTGGGAGATATAAGACATTATTGATTTGCGGGGACGGGAGGGCGCATGGCAAAAATTTTAAAATAAACGATCTGACGCCCCACGAAAGGAGTCTACATACCAAATTTGGTAACTCCACCTCTTACAGTCTCCGATATCTAGGTGTTCTTACGGACGGACAGACGGACATGGCTAGATCGACTCGGCTATTGATGCTGATCAAGGATATATGTACTTTATGGGGTCGAACACGCTTACTTTTACCTGTTACATACTAGAGTACTAGTATACAAATAATCTGCCGCTGGAATACCAGTCGATAGTATCGACTAATCGTTTTATTTGAAATCTTTAGCTTCAATACAAAATTTTGGCTGGTATTTATTCAATATTAGACACACTCAAAAATATGCAACACTTTTTTACTTTTTTCGTGTTACGGTGGTGGGGTGCTCTTCTCTTATACAAAATGTGTTTTTTACAATTTCGATTACAAATATTATCCGATCATAATGAAATTCGGCAAATCGGTAGATAATATGCTTATACATATGTAAACCGAGTTTGTTGATCGATTTGAGGGAGCGGAAGGGGAAAAATATTAAAACAAGCTTGACAAATTTGGTGACTTTAGCTTTTATAGCCTCGAGATCTAGGTGTTCATACAGAAAAATACGACTAGATTGACTTGGCTGTTGATGCCGACTAAGAATATGTATACTTTATGGGGTCGGAAACGCTTCCTTTTGGCTGTTATATACATATGCACGAATACAATATACTCGTTTACTCTACTAGAGTACGAGTATAATGACAAAGAGTTTCCCAAGGAAACCACCACAAAAGTTTCAATAAAGCCATACAAAATGTAAAATTATAGTTGGTAATCAATAATTAGTGTTATAAACCACTCCAAAATTGGTTCTGCAACCAAAACTCCCCGATCAAAACCTAAAAAGCTATTGCAAAAATAATCAAATTCGCACGGTTAGATGTTAAGTAGATTAGATTAATCTTCGCAACTCAAAACAGACCGAATAATTTCCTTTTTCGGCACCTTAAAAATGAGTTGTCTACGAAATAGTACTTCCATAATAATCCACTAAGAAACACAATACGACCAATGTAGTGTGACAACACCGTCGTTCATGACTTTCTAAATTGGGAATTGATTTCCGCCGTACGTTCTTCATGCTTTCTCGATTGAAGAGCAAAGCAAGTGGTCCTACTGGGGAGCTGAGTTGTTTGCCGCTCTGCTCTTTTTTTCTTAGAGCCGATTCTTCGGCCGGTGCGTAGGGAGGGGGGTTTTGGGTAGCATTGAAAGAAGCCGCTGTTACGTTGCGGAAGAACGACCGCCGCCGCCACAGCATACAGTTTGATCCAAGAGAAAGGGCGACAGAGCGTTTATAAGGGAGATGTTCTGCTGTGCTGAGCTGCAAACGCTCTCACGCTTGTCCAGCAATCATATTGTATAGGACCCCAAAAACCTTACTTTTATAAAGGTTTGCGTGTGTTTGAGTTAGTTAGTTAGAGCTAAGCATTTGTGTAATCTCGAATCACGATTGCCGAATGGGACATACCGAGTCACATAATTTATTAGGTAGGAAGTAAAGATGGCAGTCCAAAGCGGCTAAAATTTTGAATTATTTGTTGTCCTCATTATATTTCTTTCTCAAGCTCAATCAATGTGCTTAATTGTTTAAGTATTAAAATTGATATTATATCTGGTTCTAGAGATCTATATCTATATCTATCTATCTATATATTAATATATACTTTTGTTAGAATTAGAGTCGATCTAGACATGTTTTTCTTCGCCCAAATAAGCACCTAGATCTCAGAGAGCATAATGAATTGACCACTAAATTTGTTCATATTAACAACGCAGTCAAATAAGCTTTAGTTAAAGTGTGCTCTTACATCTGTTGGCACAAGTCACGACTCAACTCTAATATGTCTGGGCATGTGTGCCTGCGGATGCACGGAACGTGCATGGAGTAATTTGAAGACTAGTATCGACGATGATGATGCGCCGCAATGTGTTCTCATCAGCGGGCATCAGCAAGAGAAATAATTGAGGGGACGATAGAGAAGCAGCCAACTGCTTACCACTAAAACAAGTTAAAGGTGAACAAAAAAAGGTATAATAACAACATTTGCCCTTGTGGACTTGCCTTTTGTTATAACCGTACGAGTCGAAGCGGTGTTGTTTTTCAACTTACAGCCCAAAAGTATGCTGTAATGTGAGCTGCCTACAAAATGTATACGTAATTTCTTAGCTTACCCTTTGCTTAGGTTGGTTGGGTAGGTGTTGCGGGAGAGGGAGTGGTCGGGCTTATAACATTAATCATACACGAACTTGTGGGAGAAAGAAGTCTTCAATGAAACACTTACCTGTAAAAAAAAACGGAAAAGGAAATGCGTTAAACGAGAGAAGTTAAGCAACAATTAATTAAAAGAATGTAGGTCAAGGGCGTAGCCAGCTTTGTCCGAAGGGGCCGTCGGTCGTTCCAGGGAGGGGGGAGGTAACATCAATATATTCTCTACGGTATGGCAACGGCCCCCTTCCTCCCGCTGGCTACGGCCTTGATATTGGTGCTGCTGTGTGCTATGATGAAAGTGAAAGCTGCTCTCAACAACGTAACTGTTGATGGCATGCACAAAGTGTCGCGGCCTTTGCATTGGCATTGGCTGCCGATCTAACATCCTTTGCGTGGTTGGCCTCATCGAATCAAAATCAATGCTGGCCTGCGTCGCGCCACTGCCTTGAGTGGCACTCTTTAACCTAACCTCCCTATTTCGGCCGGATTTGATGCCGCCCTTCTTGGTGGGCTTCATTTTGGAGCTTTAATGGAAACCGTGGGTTTCAAAGTTGCGTTTACCGCCTGAGCTCTGTTGCTGTTGCGGGCTGTTGTTGTTGTTGTCCTTCTTCTTCTTGTGGTTGACTTGACATTTGTTTTGCTATTGATTTTCAATGATTTTGTTGTTTCCTTAATTGTTGTCAAAAAGGAAACCTTGTTTATATTTCGCGCGTGCCAACTGTCGCTGTTGATATTTTTTTCTGTTTGTGGTGTTGTTAGTTCAGCGTTTAATGTGCGTATTTATTATTTGAATTGTTGTTACTGTTGTTGCTTGTCCGTTGTTGCTGCTGATGTTGTTTTGGTTATTTTTTTTTATGGATGACGAAAATTTCTGAAGGACAAAAATTTAGACAGTAAAATCAAAAGATGTAATATTTGATCTTTAAGCAATAAAGCTATATAATTTTCAAACACACTATATTGTATTCGTGACAAAGCATGTAAGAAGCGATTTCGACCCCATAAAGTATGCGGGCATTTCTACAGGAAAGTCTACCGTGACCGAAAAATTAAAATTAAGCCAACATTCTCCCCAACCTTGATTAATTATTAAAGCTGTTCTTAGTTTAATCTTGAAGCTAATGCTTTGTTTAGTTTTCCTCATTTCTCAGAGTATTCTCTCCTTACAAATTATGTTTCCAAGAGTAACGATGCAGGTATCACTTGTATCACATTCTTATTAAAACAACCACTAACCTTACAAATGAAAAGGCTGGACGGGATAAAATATTTTGCAATCGGGATAGAGTGCTTGTATTCGCTAATGCTCATTACACTCAATTATAGGGAACGGCGCAAATAATAGGCAAACATCATATCAACATCAAGTACACCCCACGTACGCACCGCACCGTTGCATTTCAAAGTGCAATCAAATCAGTTGGCATTTTGGTGGTCGTGTTTCGTATGCTGCTATCTATTCTATGCTTATAAATATATACTATATACACACATTCTCACTCGTATGTGATGGCCATGCGGGCCATTATCTTGCTTACGCGTCGTCGATGAAGGAGAAGAAGAGAGACAGCGGTAGGCTGACAAAGAGCTTAACTTGTCAAATACACCTCGATCAAAATCGCATAAAAACAAGAAAGGAAGGCTATACTATTCACCTTGTAAATATATACCTGATCTAGATTTGGATGAAAAACAGAAAACTTATGCTCCTGTTCATTCTGGAAAATCGGATTATATGGGAGCTATATTATATAGTTGTCCGATCTGGATAAATCTGATGAAGAATATATATACTTTATGGGGTCGAAAACACCTTTGCCTGTTACATACATTTGCACGAATAAAGTATATTCGTTTACTCTACTAGAGTACGAGTATAACAAGAAAGAACGCTATAGTCGATATTCCGGCTATAAGATACTCGTACTTAGTGAGGGGAGTCTACATACCAAATTTGGTAAATTTAGCTCTCATAGCCCCCGACTTCAGGGCGTGGGAGCTCTTATAGCTCTAGCTCAAGCCAATTGGTTCATTAGTTTAGGCAGACAGACGAATATATATTGATCGGTATATATATCGATACATTTTGTAGACGTTCCATCGCCACTCAAAAAACCTTCTAGAATACCACAGTTTGGAATTCAGGACAGCAACGAAAACACATTGAAGACCACTAGCACAACAACAAACATAGATCAACGCAAGGAGGCGTAGCGATGCACACCGGGTTAGCTAGTTCATTATAAAATGGCCAACAACACAAATGACAATAGTTACCAGATCTTTTAAAAAAAAAAAAGATATATAATATATATGCAGATATATAATATATATGCACATAAGATAAGTTCAAAGGCCAATTCCATATATAAAAACAAAATTATAGTCAAGGTGCGCTCACACTATCAACTCACTCACGCACACACTCGACTCACGCGTCGATCCGAGAAACATCTGTTTTTCGATAATGAAATTTTGTTTGGCCTGCTGTGGGGTGGCCCCCATGCATTGCATTCGCTCTCTCTTCTCTTCTCTGCTATCTCTCTCTCTCTCTCTCTGTCTTGCAGCTTTGCGTGTAAATTGAATTAGTCCAACGCAACGTTCGCACACACGAATGAATTTTTTTTGTACAAAAGTTATAAGTATTAATTGAATTTGAGATGTTGGCGGACGCAGGCGGGTTTTCTTTCTTTTTTGTATTTATAGCAAAATATGGTGAAATATGGGACAGCGGGGGGGAGCTGCTGATCTGGCAACAGACAGGTTAAAGAAATTGCGCTTGAGGCAAACCAACCACTCACACACACACACATATATATATATATATATATATATATATATAACACATGTATGCATATATATACACTCGGAGAGTAGAATGAGATTGAGAGAGCACTGAAGCACAGCTATTTCAACAGGTAAAGCAAATGCGCTCTCGCTCTCTCATTCCCTAGTTCACTGCCACACTCACTGTATGTATGCATGTGTGTGCATGCATACATATGTGCATTTCTTAGATTTAATTAATTTGTAATTATTTTCTTGGCTTTTTAATTGTTATACCATCCACAACAAAAATGTCAATGTATATTAATTTTGCCATAAAGTTTGCACACCACATAAATAAGCGTTGCCGACCTTTATCAGCATAAGGGAAGCGGTATACCTATGTTCTCAGAAGTTTTAAGAGCTACAAAGCTAAAATTTAAGTCAGGAGATTTTTTTCTTGCACTGTGAGTTTAAATTTCATCCGCATCGGACAAGTATTTCGTATAGCTATCATAGGACCAACGGTTTCAGAGTGCATACTTAGTATAGGATAACGAAAAAACATGTATTGACAATAAAAAAAAAGCAAAATTTATTTTAAAAAAACGTTAAAGGACATGCTTTTACTGTAAATGTCTTAAAGTTATATACTTTAAATGTATGTAAATAAGCTTCGGTAATGCCGAAGCTTTCTTTTCTTGTTTTTATTTTACCTTCAAGCAGAGAGCCGCGATTGATCAACATGCTTGTTGCCTTCAGCAGCCAACAGTAGAAGCGAAAGAATAGAAACACACTGTGCAGCGACGCCACTGTGCTACTGTTGCTTGCTGCTGTTGCCGGTTAACATTAACAGCAAGGCAGACAGAGTTGCCACCAGGTTTAACTCTAGTAGGACAAGTAGAAGAAGCAGCACCCGGCTGGCAGTGGCCAGGGCCGGGGGTGGTACTCTTGTTGTTGTTGTTGCTTTTGTTGACCCTCTTCTACTATTTGTGAACTTTCTTTGATCAAAAAGTTTCTGTCGTGTGTGTAAGTCTGACAATAAAAATGTTTAGCTGCTATTTGCCGCCTGCACTGCAAACTTCACACTCACACACATACACAAATGTACAAAAGGGTCAGCAGGCAACTGACAATTGACGTTGTTTGGCTGCGTCTTTTTCACTTTTCTTTGTAGTTTTTTTTTACTTCAAAAACATCAACAAAAAAAAATTAAGTTTGGAACTGTGGCGCGCGCGTTTATTTCTGTTTTTGTTCTTTTTGTGTTCTATTCAAGGCAATGCCGCCGCGCACTGCCACACACAGTTTTCTACACTGGCGCAATTGAAATTTTTTTTTTGTATTGCACTCAAAACGGAGAGAGAAAGAGAGATGTATCTGTTATGTATGGAAGCAGCAATAGTCAGAGCAGAGAGTACTCGGACATGGCATGGCATAAGAGCAGCAGCTAACAGAGAGGTGAAAATCAAAGTGGCGAATGGTGAGTAAACCAGACTATATGCATGTATGCATATGTGCGACGCCGATGCCTACGAAATCGACTTCAACTGAGCGTTGGCTAAAGCATGGTATAATTATATAAGGTGATGCATGAGAGTGTGTTCTTAAATTTCAAGGGCCAATTGTTGAGTTGTTGAAAACACGATTTTTTCTACCTCACAGACATGTCATGTCAACTAGCTGCCCTTAACGGATCCAGGTCCGCGTAACACCACCTTAAAAAATGTTAAACAGAGTAAGAAGACAAGTGCGGGCTGAGAGGTAGAAGGGTACACGCGGTTGTTCGGTCAAACAATGACGACGACCTAGACTGTGTGTGTGTGTGCTGTGTTTTGAGAGTGAGTCAAACTACGTTAAGACACAGTGCTGTACATTAACATAGCTGCAACAGCTCGGCTGCAAGGCCTATTCACGAAAACTGTCAATTTTTATTGAATATCCAGAAACCAAGATCGTACAATCTAACTAAGTTTTTTGGATCATATTAGCACTTACACCCGTTATTTGAGAAGACAATTCTTGGTGTTCAATGCACCTTCGAGCTGTAATTTCTCTGTTCGTGTTGCCGGAAACTTGCATTGGTATATCTACCAATAAAGCCATTTCAAGCCTAAACCTGTCTGCATCTCTGGCTTTCTCTTATTGATTACGATCTGCCAGTTTTTGATAGGTAGTTGATATCCTATATGTAACATACACTCGAAACAGCGAATCTTTAAACCAATCCTCCATATTCGGCAAACTCGTAATGATCTAGATCATTTATAATTTTGGCCAAGCCTTTACAGACACCGCACATTTGCGATGGAGTCTTTGTAAAAGCTTACTTCTAACACGCCCATACATACATTCGCTTATACTACATACAAACATATATTCATTCGTAAATATACACATACAAACATACATATAAATACATACAACATACAGACATATATATCAGTTTTGCTTTTGCTTTGGAAGTTAAAGAGAGATGGCATTTTGCTGTTTTGATTGTGAGCGAATTCGTTAAAGGTAAGACTCATTCCCTCCCTCTCACACACAAACCATAATTTTGGAATTCATCGATATGCTAAGTGGAGTTTTAGCTATCGGAAGGAAATCAAATTTAGACATTTTTGAAAAAAAAAATTCTACCGCTACCAGCCGATAGTATCGATTGAAATCTTTAGCTTCAATCCAAATTTTGCCACGCACATAATTAAAATCTTCATTATTACAACAACAAACAAGTAAGAACACCATAGTTGATATACCGACTATAAGATACTCGGACTCAGCATTTATTCAATATTGGACACAAAAGTATGCAAAACTTTGTGATTTTTTTTTCTGGGGTTGGGCTGCTCTCATACGATTTTGTCTACAATTATTATCTGATCTTAATATAATTTGGCAAATCGGTAGATTTTGTGCTAATACATATATAAACCGAGTTTTAGCTAAATCTGTGGGAGATATAAGGACTATCGATATGCGGGGGCGGAAGGGGGCGTGGCAAACAAACTTGATCTGGCGCCCCACCACGGGATTCTACATACCAAATTTGTTAACTCTAGCTCATATAGTCTCCGTGATCTAAGTGTTCATACGGACGGACGGACTGACGGACATGGCTAGCTGCCGTTGCTCGGCTGCTGCTCCTGATCAAGAATATATATACTTTATGGGTTCGGAAACGCTTCCGTTTGTCCGTTACATACACAAATACAATATACTCGTTTACTCTACAAGAGTACGAGCAAAGCAAACATGCTGTGTGCGTGCAACTGTTGTGCATATTTCGGTGGGAGGGTGAGGTGGTTGTATTGCCCAAAGGAAAATGCAACAGAGCAGCTGTAGAAACTGAGACCTCGGACTTTGTCATATATCTGAAGAAGAATCAGAATCACAATAATCGGCATAAATAAAGAATTCCTTTAGTAGATACGTAAGATTGACAGCAATTTCTTAAGTGTTAACTTACCAAAAATGGGCGCATTACCGTTCTTTCGCATATGCTTGATGTCAAAAACCGTTGAAAATTTTACGATAAGCGAAGTGCCAATTTTTGAGCAAAGAAGAAGAGTCGCCAATCCACTAAAGGAATACTTTATCTATGCAACGCGCGCCCTCAATCTTGCTTATAATCCCCCCTCTCAAACAGGTGCTTTTGTTGGGACGCCCTTCTTTATTTCGATACGATAAATCAGCTGTTCCTGCAGCAGCTGGTAAAACAAATGACGCTTCTGATAGAAGAGATACTGAACTAAACATATCGATATATGTTATCAACGGTGTAATGTAACGTATTTAACTTTGTTTCAAAAACAATACTTACTGCAAGTTTTAACGCCTCCCAACACCAGACTTGGTGACTGTTTATTGCCTTCGGCAAAGGACGAGGTCCTCGGACGACCGCTCATAGTGATTGGAGGAGGTGCTGCTGTTGTTGGATATTGCTGCTACCGCCTAGCTGCTGCTCCTTGGTTTCGATATATTTCGGTTTAATATATTTCGTTTTTGTGTTTACTGTTTCTGTTTCTGTTTTACTGTGTTGCCTGCTTGCTGGACTTGTCCTTTATATGTGTGTATAATTTGATCTATTTTTTATTAATTATTTTATTTATTTATATTATTTTACACACACAAGCACACACACTCGTTTTACAGCTGTAATGTTAACAGTATCTCTTGACTGTTTGCTGTTGCGGCTGCTGTTGTTGTGCGATAGACGAATTTATTCGTTAGCTTTGTTGTTGTTGTTTTGTTGCTTTTTGTTGTTTTCTATTTTAAGTAATTTTTATACACAAATAACAGTGTAAACATTGACATACAAGCTCACACACTCGCATATATACGCTATATGCTTTGAATAAATCGATATATATGGGTATGTATAACAAAAACTATCGCCTGTTAAACTGCTGCTGTTAAAGTGCTCAAATATGAGTTGCCATCTTGGCAAAATAACCATTATTTGATTTGCGTGTCCTGGGTTTGACGACCTTTTATATAGAATTCTCCTTATTTGGATTTTCGCTGCATTTATTATTTTTTTTTTGGGTGTTTGGAGAAATAATTAATTATTCTGCCTGTCGCTACTGGTTTTTGGTACCTTAACTTTTGTAAGCCAACCCGCATACTTGTACTGCTATTATTGTGCTAGATTTTTTTAAACTTTAAACTCCCAAAAATTGTTGTACGAAAAATTGAAGATATATTGTATCTATATTAACTGGCTTTCAAATGTGTAGATCATTTTCCTTTTGTATCCAAATAAATACACTATTGACCCAATGTACTGCTGCTGCTGTCAGCACACTGAGCAAAATTGTTGCCACTAAACGTTTAACAGCCTGCTAATGACTTTAACACACGTCAAAATTGTAAGCACTGATATTATTTTGCCATTCACAATTATATCTTTATTTTTTGATTTTCTGTACACCTTTTCAACACTTATTCATAATTCGTCTTGCTCACAAGTTCACATACACAAATGCACATTTAGACCGGAAGCAGCAACCCACGAAACAAAGCGATACTGCAGCTGCTGCAATGTGTCGTTTTTTGTTGCTATTTGTTGTTATTTTTTTTATTTTGGCAGCTCATCAGAAACACAACACGAAAAGAAAACAAAAAACAACAACAACAACAACAAAAAACGGGTTGTTTGTCAGCCGTTCAACTAGAAAAAACTGCAATGAGACAAATAGAAAAAAAGAGTTTGCTTGTAGTTAAAAACAATCACATCGATATAGTGTATATATGTATAATATATAGCAAAGTATATGTAGTTGGATTTGATCGTTTGTGGATGTTCTCATTGTTGTTGTTTAAGTTAAAAGAAAACACCAAATACCCTTGCCAGCAATTGAACTTGACCTTGCCGAAAGGAGAGAAATATTGCACATATGGTTTGAGTACATCACCCTTATGTTCATATTATTATAGTAAAGCACAGTTAAAAAATCTCTACTACACGCGCTGTTTTTAGTTGATGGTTTTTAACCAAATTAACTCGCCTTTTGCGCAATTTTGTAGTTTTTTACAAATCTTGATATAAATATGAACTCTCATGGGGCTGTTTGCTAACTATGACGTTAACTAAGACACACAAACACACTTACCCCTAGTTGGGTGGAGGGACAGGGTGTTGGCTGTTCTGTGGCATTTTTGGTTGGTTGGCTTTCTTTTTTGTGGGTCAAATTACGTCGTCGAACCGTCAATTCTCTCTCTCTCTCTCTCTCCCTGTCTCAATATCTCTCTATTTTTATACCATTCACAAAAAATGTGAATGTATATTAATTTTGTCATTAAGTTTGTATCGCACAGAAGGAAGCATTTCCGACCATATAAAGTGTGTATATACTTGATCATGACGAAGGGATGTAAGTTGACTTACACCGTTCTTATATATTTACAAATGTGAATGGTATATAGTCTTCTGCACGCCGAAGCTAAACTTCCTTTCTTATTTTATCATCATTCATTTTGGGTCCGACAGTTCCCCTCCCACTTTCCCACCCCGCCTTAACCACCCATACTTGCCAAGCTTAATTTATTTGCAAAATTTGTGTAGAAAATGTATAGCATGCAGTTGTCGCGTTTGCTTTGGCCTCTCCATTGCGTGGACGAAACTTATAAATTTCTCTTTTGCTCTCGCTCTCTCATACCGAAATTTTAAATGGTGTCATTCTCAAGCCAGGTCAAGCCACCTAGCACATAGTGTAGAACTAGGAGCTCGCTCGCGTTGCCTTTTTCAATCCATTTGCCATTGCATACGTACAGGCGTGGTGCAGCAGCACCAAGGGTAGCAGGTGAGGTGGGCAGGCAGTCGTTGCCGGAGGCCTCTTAGAATGTATATAGGTCAAGCGGTCAAAGCGTAAAGACAAAGGACAATGCAGTGTACGGTTTACAGCACAATCACATGTTATGATAATCAGTGTACACACACGTACATCTTCACGTCTGCTAAGGTGCTTATTGGAATATTAATGAGAGCATCAAAAAGGGTTTGTGTGTGCATCTGTGGGCTGATCATTTTCTTTTGAGTGTCAAGTTGTTTGCTAACACTGTTCGCTCATTAACTGTTAGGGCGATTGCTTAACTGATGTTATCGATTGATTATCGATCATTATAAGTTCTTGGCAGCCATAGGCATATATATATATATATATTTATATAAATACGTACATGTGTGTGGGGATGGTAAACAAAAATCAATTTGGCGGCGACATGAAACCAAGGCGACAAGAAAAACACCGAAAACTGATACCCAATTCGGGTAAAGCGGACAGCGGGCCGTCGCCTCTGCTCTGTACTGAAAAGCTATCAGCTATTAGCGTGTACGGTGTATGTGTGTGTGTGTGTGTGTGAGAAGTCAAAAGTTCGCATCTCACAGGTGAGTGTGTGTGTATAAGCAGAAGAGAAGTGAAGGGTTAAACTATAAATTTTTCGCAAGCTTAATTAAATTAAATTGGGCAGCCGACAAACACAGCAAACAGGATATCCTTGTTCCCACAAGTGTAAGAGAAAGAGTAATTTGCCCACCTCTCTTTCTAGCCGTTTCCGTCACCACAGACACTGATGGCTACGTCATCATATTTTTGCTGTGTGCTAATTCTGATCCTTCTTCCTTGTATTATTTTGGTTTTTCATTTTTTTTTTTTTTTTTTTTTTTTTTTTGGTAATTGTCATTTATTGATTAAGATGTTTTTAGTGCTATTTCCGTTATATACATCTGTATTTTGGACAACCATTTAACCCGCATGGGTGAGGCGAAAGTTGACCATGGCCAAGGCCAGACCTCCTGCTGCTGTTGTTTTTTTATAGAGCATACTTTTGGACTGCGAATTTTTGGCTATTAGTTCTTTTTAACTACGCTATATCGAAATCGAATAAGTCAGGCCAGATTTTAATATTAGCTTACTAATGTAAAGATTTTGATCAGAAATCGAAACTTTTATGGAAAAGACGTTCAGTTTAGTTTTTGCTTATAAAACAAATTAAACAAAAATATATACATACGAGAATTTTTACCCGGACTTGCCCGGGTTATCTTTTTGTTACTTTGCAGACAAGCTTAAACAATGCACCGGCCACTTTTCCGGGAAAGTTTAGAAGTTCGATACAACCTTGGACCTTGTTAACTACTTGAAGTTAAAATGTGGCAAAGTTGGTAATTACATATTTTATATCTATATAAAAATGATAACCGCTTGACAGGGTATAGGAAAGTAAGGACTACAGTAAATTAGGTGACACTTTCAGGGTTTGGTTACATATTTACTATCACATTGTAAATATATAACAATGGTTTAATTGAACTTGATATTTCTTTCACTTATTTCGTTCATAGCTTTACGTAGCAACTGAGAGACATGATATCTACAGCGCATTTGGCGAGATGTATTTTACAATTTACTTCTTTACTTCTCGCCTAAGCTGGTTTGCTCGATATGAAGTACTTATTTGGTGGGCAAAGTGGTCAGCAATCTTTTGCCATTGCTTTACTTCTCGCACATAAAGATCGTGCTTTTCGCGAGTTGGCTATAATAATCATGGTTGTAAAATAATGTTGAATATGCTTACAATTTGATTTTCAAATTCATGGCAATTTTCGTAGGTTTTTCAAAATATATTAATCTGTTGAAAATTAATTTCATTATTTGCATGGACTGTTTTTTTCTCTTCTGAAACAATTCGTGGATGTCCAAACTGAATTCCATCTAATCCGGATGATTTTTGAACTCAATCTGTAGCTCTTAAGACTTCTGAGATCTCGGGGCTGAAACACTCAGACAGATGGACGGACATATCGAATCCCCTCGTCCTGAACAAGAATATATATACTTTATATGGTCGAAAATGCTTCCTTCTGTGCGTTGCAAACTTAATGACAACATTAATATATTCACATTTTTTGTGAATGGTATAAAAACGTTATATATATATATATATATAATGTTTGTGCATGTACGTTTACCAAGCGACAAAGAATAACGCACAACAAAAAGAAATCATAATCTTATCGGTGGTGCGCGGTACATCAGTGTGGTTAAAGTAGCGTTTGTGTTTTTGTGGTCGAGTTCATTTTTGGTTTTTTTGTAATCTGTATTTTGCTGGTTTTTTCTTTTTGCCACAACAAAATACATAAAGAGTTTGCTCTTCTATCAGCAGCTCTCACACACAAACATGACAACCAAATCAAAGTGAGAGAGCGCGCAGGCCAAAGGTTTAAGCCGAAAGGAAGGCAAAGGCCTGGGATTTATCCAACTTTTGGCCAGTTATTGCCAAATGTCAGCTGATTGGCCTAGTCGGACACAGCCCCGCCCCGCCATTTCCACCGCACAGCTTTAACAGTGTTCCAGCTGCATATATGTATATGTTTTCTGATTTGGAAATGGTTTACAAAAAAATTAACATTAAAATAGCTAGCTATTCTAACACTAACGCGAAGAGAAAGTACAAATACAAACAATCAAGTAAGAAAACCGACAATAAGACGCCGGTATTCAGTATTTATTTTATACTAGCTATATGTTTGGTAACGTCGCTTTAAAAGTATAGAGCTGTTAGTCTTTAGAAAACCTTTTCTATTCGAAGTAGTGTCCTTATTTCTTAATGCTCACTATATCTATCTCTCATTTTCTATTTCGACTCTATAGCTTCTCTGTGTCCGTTTTCCTGTCGTCCTCCTTTCTTCTCTTCTTTGGTAATCTCCTTTCTTTTCTCTCCCTCTTCCTTCTGTACTCTTTCTCTTTTCCCCTAAGTCTCTCTGCTTTCTTTTTTTCCTCATATACCAATCTGACTGACTGCGAAATGCGATCGCTTGTTTCCAAGTTAGTCTAATGTTTGGCCAATATGCATTTGCGCCATTCCTTTTCTATGATGTTGCCAGTCTGTCCGGATTGATTTTATAATTACATACATATAATACATACATTGGGGCAGCCGAAAAGCAATCAACGTTTTTCACCCACGACCTTGAGCCTGGTGGCCATCAACGTTCTTCAAAAAGGTTTAAGAAACAAAAGTTACTTATGGAAAGACGTGACTAAGGTGCACCTTAATAGAAAACAGCAGCATCCCATTTGAAGTTCACTGACTATGGTGTTTCGACAACTTGAGGCTGGACCAGTTTTTTTCACGAGATATCGAGTAAATTTAGATGAGATATTTGTCGTAAATTAAGAATGGTCTTTTACACATATATATGAAACACACAAACATACATACAAATATACATGCACATGTAAATGTTGGTGGAGAACTGGAGCACTTTACCTATCTATATGAATTTGTATCTATATACTCGGTTTTAGTCACAGCTGAGCCGTCTTCATCGTCGCCGGTGCATTGCTCGAATTGCAGTCAACGTGTACACTTACACGTGACACACATGCAAATACAAAAAACAAGTACGAACGCTATAGTTGATATTCCGACTATAAGATACTCGTACTCAGCATTTATTCAATATTCGACACACTCAAAAGTATTAAGAAAACATTTTTTGGGCGGGGAGGGGGTGCTCTTATACAAAACGTGTTTTTTACGATTTTGTCTATAATTATTATTCGATCTCAACAAAATTCGGCAAATCGATTTGCGGGGGCGGGAGGGCTAAATTTGGCGTGGCCAAATTTTAAAACAAACTTTATCTAACGCCCCACGAGGGGAGTCTACATACCAAATTTGGTAGCTCTAGGTCTTACAGTTTCCGAAATCTAGGTGTTCATACATACGGACAGACGGACATGGCTAGATCGGCTCGGCTGTTGATGCTGATCAAGAATATATATACTTTTTGGGGTCGGAGAAACTTCCTTCTGCCTGTTACATACATTTGCATGAATACAATATACTTGTTTACTCTACTAGAGTACGAGTATAAAAATTCACACACACACCAAATTATGTAAGCATAATGCCCAAAAATTAGCAGTAGGACAATGCCTAGCCTCTGACTTTTATTTTAACAATACACACTTTTAACATTTGATGGCACAGAACAAAATTAACACAGTTTGCCACAAGTTAATCGCAAAAAAAAAATTTTGCATTGATTTTGAGGCCACGCACACATGCACACACATAGAGATAGAAAGAGAGTGTGTGAGAGAGAGAAGGCACAGGGCACACAGCACCCAGCTCACGCACACAGGACGCCAATGTCAGGCGCCAGCCGTAAACTGAGCTGAGCTCTTGCTTGGGCAACTAACAGTGAAGCCAGAGCCAGCCACATATCGTTTACCAACACTGGCAAAACGTACCACCAATCGATTTTGCAAAGCGACCAAACAAAACGTGCACCGCAAAGAAACATGTGAGAAGGCATTGGATGGAGAGAAAGGGGCGGTAGGGATCGGCCGAACTTGGCCTGTAACCGACTCACAGTGGTTGCTCAAATAGGTCAAAAATCAAATAAGTAAGAACGCTATAGTCGATATTCGGACTATAAGCTATTTGTACTAAGCATTTATTCAATATTCAACACACTTAAAAGTATGAACATTTTTTTTGTTTTTTATACTAGTATATTGTATTCGTGCTAATGTATGTAACAGGCAAAACGAAGCGTCTCCGACCCCATAAAGTATTCTTGATCAGCATCAAAGGACAGACGAACAGACGGACATGGCTACATCGACTCGGCTGTTGATGCTGTTCAAGAATATATATACTTTATGGGGTCGGAGACGCTTCCTTTTGCCTGTTATATACATTTGCACGAATGCAATATACTCGTTTACTCTACTCGAGTACGAGTATAAAAATTCATATAAAGTGAAATACAATGAATATTCAAAGGTAAGAGGCCATCTGGGGCTATTAAAATGTTTACAAAGCAGCATACACGACCGACATCACGAATTGCTACAGATACTGATTAGATAAATAGATTTTCCTAAGTTCACATCCTTATACTACTGGGCAGAGCAAATTACCCTGTAAACATACATCAAATTTAACGAAGTCTACGTTTGCTTATTAGAAAATTAAGGGAGTTCATCGTAGTATTTTTCGTTGTTATTGAATTTTAATTTTAATTCATGTACATTTTGTACTATTTCATCACAGGTAGGCGGGCGGGCGTACATGAGTCCAAATAAGCGCATTTAAAAAAAATATATATATTTTTTTTTATTGTTATATAAAATTGATACATACCAAATTGGGTTCAATTTGGATAAGAAACAACAAAGTTCTTCTTCTACGTTATGTTCAATCGTGAATCGATCGGTTATATGGGAGCTATACGATATAGTGCTCCGATCTTATCTTACTACATAGAGAAGCCTATGACCAAAATTTTACGATAATAGCTCTGTTAGACTCCATACAAACCAGACCACTGTGCGACTGAAGCTGAGCACTGTGTTGGTGTTGGCTTGTGTGAAAATAATCGATAAGCATTTTTGCGCAATGTGGCGTGCCTCTGTGTGTGTTTGTGAGTATCGTAATGTCACGCGCAAACAGCAGGCAAGCAGGCGGGTATGCGGAGACCGAAGGACAACGCAGGCGTGCTGCAAAAGTGTTGCCAACAGCAACAACACCCATACACAGAAGCCGCAGCAACGGAGAAATGTGCATGGAAACAGCTGGCGCTGCTGCTGACTATAAAATCTTTTGAAATGTGATCCTTTCTTAGGCTGCTTTGGCTTGTGCGTCTTCATTGCACGCTTTTACACACCTATGCACACACAACTCTGTCCGGGAGCATGCATGGGCAATGTTTGTGTTCAGGTGAGAGTCTCGTGTCATGGCCTGCCGCCGCACAGTGCATCGAATATTATATACGGTTTCAAAATAAACACGAGATGAAGGCACACTTGCCATAGCTGCCAATTATGTGCAGAAATATATACTAACAGCATCGTTCTTGACTCGTCGTGTTTAAAGGTATACTGCAGTTTTTGCTTACAACTTATTGCGGTGGAGTTAGTATTGCAATAATGAATATATAAAATTTGTAGCATACTCTACGGTCGGTAAATAAATTCATTCCTAAACGAAACGTTTTCCGATTATAATTTCCAAAAACCGGCCCTAAACTTTAACTTAAGTGAAAATTTCGGAATTCTCCTAGTTTGTCATTTAGTCAAGTAGGATAGATACATAGATAATTAGAAAGGTAAACTTATCTTGATCAAATTTGATCAACGCATTTAGAGGTTTTTACCATCAAGTGTTTATTCTGAGTGTCTTTTATATGAGAGCCATATTACCAAATTACAGCAGACTTATTCATTAGTATAAGGACAATATCAATTTGTCAGGATTGGATTCGTTGCACTCTGCGACGTGAAAGCATCCACTTACACAGACGGCATCTCACTCAGACAGAGCTCCCGCCCCACACGTGATACACTTTACTGGCATTTGCAAACTGTTTATTGTTATTGATGCTGTTTTCATTCTTTATTGTTGACGTGCAACGTGCGTTGCTCTTATCAATGGTTGCGCGCCAGCGCCAACATCTTTCAAAGTACTCGCATGCATACATGCGCAAGTATATGTATTGGAGGCAGAAACCTAGGAAACAATTGGCAAGGCAATCCTGACAGCAGGCAACACGCATCAACAATATCAAAGCCTTAGTAGCAGCAGTAAAAACTTTCTAGCCCCGATCACGCGTGCGTTTAAGGTGTGTGGCGGTATACGGTTTGTGCGGAATGCGAATGTGAATGTCACGAACTCACAAAAGAAGAAGGAGTGGAGCTGGATGGAGTCGAGTGTCTCTTTTCAATATCACTCACCAGCAGCAATGCAATTTTGGTTGCTTACACCAGCTGCTGCTGCTATTGGCACTGCAGCAACCGTGTTCCTTGAACGTTCTTATTTTCAGAAAAAAAAGACAAAAGTTCTTCAACCACAACAATTTGGCGTCACTTTTCTTGAATTTTACGCACGCTGATATCGCATATGTACCTTCATATATGATATAGTAACGCACAGGCCGAACTTTCAGAGCTACGAGATAAGATCATCGGTAAGCACTAAGAAGCCAAGAAGTCCGTCTGCTAAATTACATCTACAAGTATGACTGCATATGACAATGGACCTTAAAATCTGAACAAATAGTTCGTCCATCTGGCCGATATTAATCAACTCCTTAAAATAATTCACCAACGAAAATACGAACAGCACTGTACTCACAAACCCGAAACATAGCAGACATTGTATATACAGGTAAGTTGAAATATCCCATTTAGTAGAATAGACCCAAAAATATTAAGATTTGAATCCCAAAATGTGAACGAATGTAGCGTGCGTCACGCGGACCGTCCCCTTCCCTCATAAGCCTAACTCATTGAAGAAAGAAGGCTTTGATGAAAATTTTAGCTGTTATATGGGGTAGAGTGTGTGTGGTACAACGTCCTAGTGTCAATTTTATTTGCTTCACAGCGTAGGATCGTCGATTGATTAAATTGTAAGGAAACAGTTTCGATCAATAAAGGAATTCGAAAGATTCAGATTGAATTTAGAGACGCCGTACGTACACATACACGTACACATTCTATGTATATATTGCCCAATTGCAATTCCAATTAGTCAGCTTCATACGTGTCTACATATGTTAAGACTATGACAAATTGCAATGCATTTGAGATAACAACACACACACACACAGACGAAAGACAGAAGAGGAAAGATAATAGAAAGCCCTGTTTTCTGTATTCTTTGTTCCATTTAAATATATATATATATATGTACTTATAAGTCAGTTGGCAAATCTAAATCAACAACAACACTGCCCGCCCCGTCCGTCTGTATTTCTCTTTGTGCGATGATTTCCATGCTTGATAGTTGTTACTTACTTGTTTGCTGGCTCTTGAACCACTGTGCATGTCGGCACTCTCTCATCCAAGCGTAGGCGGCGGCGCATTGAATGTTGCATGCAGCACAAAAGAAACACATTAATTGTTAATTCAATGTATTTTATTTTCAAACTCACTCAAAAAAACAAGTAAGAACGCTATAGTCGATATCCCGATATAAGAAACTCAGCATTTTTATCTATTTGCGGGGTCGGGAGGGGGGGGGGGGGGGCAAAATCGTAAAGCAAACTTGAACTGACGAAGCATTATGGGAGTCTACATACCACATTTGGTAGCTCTAGCTCTTGCAGTCTCCGGGATCTAGGTGTTCATACGGACGGACACGGCTAGATCGACTCCGCTGTTGATGCTGAATATATGGAATATATGGGCTCGGAAACGCTTCCTTTTGCCTGTTACATACATTTCCACGAATACAATATACTCGTTTGCTCTACTAGAGTCCGGGTATAATTATGATACTCTATCCAAAAAAAAAAAAAAAAAAAAAAAAAAGGAATCTATACACACGCGGCACTTACGTACCAAGCATAAGGCATAAGGCGGCGGCGTAGGGCGGGCGCAGGTTGTGTGTTGCGGCGAGCATACTAATGCAGAGAGGAAACGTATGTAGCTGAAGGTGAGCAAGGGCGGCGTAGCGGTCGCTTGTGTAACGCAATTTTTTTTTTGCATTTTGTAGCATGTGTGTGCGTGCGTGATTGTATCAATGTTAGATTATTTTTTGACTTAATTTTTAATATTAATGAAATAGGAAGAATTATATTTAAAAGGGGTTTTTCCAAAAAGAATCGCTGAGCACATATTTTCATACACGCACACACATGCACATATGGGGTGAAAAACACACACACACACATATATATATATATATATATACGGGAGAATACAGAACAGACACATACATATATGTGTGTATGCGCGGTGTGGCGCTTATTTATTTAAATAAAATGTTAAGATTTTTGTTGTTGCTTTTCACATTTCTTGTGTATACATAATTTTTTGCTTTTTTCGGATTTTGTTGTTTTGTGCTGCTAACATTTCTTTTTCATGCTTTCTTTTAGCTGCTGCCGCCGCCTCAGTCTCACGCACACGCATATAGAGGCACACGTAGCGCGACACACATACACACAGCGATGCTGCTGCCGTTGCTTTTTTCGTCTTTCGCTACACCTTGCTTCCGTATATGCTTTTTTGTGAAGCAGCAGCAGGTGAAAAAACAGCACTACTACCAAAAAATTGTGTAAAATGTACATACAATTTTTAACATTTAGCACTCTCTTTGCATACAATAAAAAAAAGTAAAAAATAAGATACGTATAAAAGTTGTCACTATTTTTCGTTGCGCTTCGTTACAGCTTGCGCTTACATTTTTTTCGGCATATGCTTTAGGCTGCTTTTCGTTTGGGTTTCTTTTAGTTTGCTTTTCGATTTCGTTCTAATTACTTTTACTTTACAACGCGTGTGCGTCTTGGCTGTTTCACATTGTACAATATTTGTTACTTTGAACTTGGCGTTTTCTTGCTTTGCACCTTTTCGTTGCTCGGTCTCAGTTCTCCGTTTGAGGTTTTCGTTTAACCAAAATGCGCCGACAACAAAAACAAACACACGCACGCAGGCAACGTCGTCGATAAACAAAAATTTATTAGATTAATGTATTACTGGGTAAAGTTTGAAGTAAGCCACAGTTTTTAGTATAACTCGCTACTACTCTTTTACTTTATACATATATGTATGTATATATATTTGTATCGTTAATCGAAATATCGAACGTGCATATATAATATAAATTATTAGTGTTGTTTAGTGATCGATGTGTGTATTACACAGCAACAACAATTGCAATCAGCCAACTACTTACACTTTCACTATGATTGTTTATACAAGAAAAATAGATGTATAGTATACATGAGACATACTAAGTTAAGTCGCGGGTGCTTTCCCGTATATTGATAATGAGACAAAAACCGAAATAATGCAGCAACAACTACGCATAAACGTAGTTGAAAGGAAACAATTGTTAAGAACACTGCACGATAATTGCTCGCACTCGTATTCGATATTTTTGTATTTCGTGAATTGCAGCTGAACAGCTTATCGATAGCCAGCCCAAAATATCGCCCAAGCTGAACTGTTAACGCAATGTTAAGCTATTCATCAATAGTTCAAATGACAGAACTGACTAAATGTTATTTATATGCAATTTTTTTTATTCAGAGAAAAAACAGCTTAAGTATAACAATATTAAAAGTACAGGAGCATAACAGAAAAAAAGTGGTTTCGCTCCCCTGAGGTACGGCCGCCAAGTAATGCCTCGCAGGGGAGAGCTATTCAAATTAGACCCCTCCAGTGCTTCGTAGCCTCTCGGCTACTTCACCATTACCTGTGCCGCAGAGTTGTCAATGGCATCGCACTTCTGCATACTTTCAACCATTACTGCCGCCAGGTTATGATCTCACAGGTCCTATAATAATTTGCTCCATGACTCTTCTTTCGTTGTGAAAGATTGGACACCGTGCTTGAAGCTGATACTCCCTGAAATAGCTATGCGCGCTCAGGATCTGTAAACTTTAACCTGTTCAAACTTCCGACTCGGCCAAACATTCAGGTTTGGGATTAGCCCATCTTAGTCCATCTTCTCTTGGTTGAAGCGTCCCATCTCGCCTACCATCTGGCCACGTGCCTTCGTTTAGCCTCATGACGCAGGTGCCTGCGTTGGGTATGAGTCTCCTCATCTAGTCGGTTCGTAGGTCTCATTTGCTTCGATGGTCGGCTCTCGGATAGGTATCAGACCTGCAATCACTAGTGCCGCTTCGTCCGAGATTGTACGGAAACCGCGGCATTTTCGTATTGCGCTGAGTCGATGCGTGCTCTCGTAGTCTCTCATGTACGACCTTACGTCCATCGCGCTGTATCAGATTGGAGCGGCATAGAGTAGGATCGACCTAGTAACACATTGTAAGAGCATCCTACGCCCCTGCTCTGGTCCACGCGGACTTAACATGATTTGCGCAAGACCCTTCCTGTAGATGCTGAATTCTTGTTTGTTTCTGTAAGTGCTCACTCAAGCATAAGCGCGTATCCAGCATAACTCCCTTATCAACCTGATGCTGCAGGTGTACACTTGTATGGTGGCGTGTTCTACCTTCTTTCGGCTGCTTATGAGGACTGCTTCGGTTTTTGCTCCGCAAGCTGCAGCCCATCAGACCACTCGATCGTTGAGAAAGTTGCTTGTGGTGTTCAATAATAACGGATCAGCAGATCATAACCAATTTTGAACCGTGCGTATAGGCTATCGGCCCTCCATTTGATGCAAATGCTTTGTCACTTCTACGAGTGCGATGTCGTCCGCGTACCGGACTTCTGGGTATGCCCTGGTAGATCCAGGCTTAGTATGCCATTGTACATCAGGTTCCACAGTGTCGGCCCCGGTACCGAGCCCTGGGGAACCCCTCCCGTGACATTGTGGGTCTCCACGCCTATGTCGGTGTCGTACTGCAGCACTCGGTCGTTGAAAAAGTTGCTTGTGATGTTGAATAATCACGGAGGGATGCCCATCCTTTCTGTTGCCTTAAGGCATAAAATTCCATAAACTCCCACCTTGCGGAGTTTATGTATATGGAAATTGTGTAAAGCAGTTTTTTATAATATATATATATATGTAGTTAACAAATACATTGACCTAATAATTGATAATCTTGCACACTACAAGTTTAACAGCTGACAGCACAGTGGGCCCAACGCAAAACAAAAAGTACAAACACCGAACGGAAAGAACAATAATAATATTTATAATGAATACACTATTTTGGCTAACAATCCAGACAGAGAGATCTAGTAAGGTATCTGGTTCTGGTAGTACTGGATCATGTCGTAGGTACGCGTGCGGAAATTCTGATACGAGTTGCGTATGACGGCCAGCATATGGGCGGCAGCCTCTTTGTTGTTCTTGGTGGCCACAAAGCGCTGCTTCAGCAGATTTATGGTCTGGCCGCGGAAGCATGGCAGCCCGGTATCTAGCATGAGTGACACCAGTGAGACAATGGCGTCCTGGTACGGTCGCACAGCCAGGAAGGCCTGCACGCACAGCTCACAGAACCATTTGAAGGCGGGCGCCTCCATTTTGCCGCCCATAATCATGACCATCTCATCCGTGAGCTTCATATCTGGCTCAAAGCCGATATTGCCGCCTGGCGAGGATTCGAACATGAAGCCAAAATCTGAGGAGGAAGTAAAGGTTGAAAGTCAAGTGGAGTCATAGCAGAGCACTGGGACCAAGATAATTGATCACCCACCTATGTGTATGATGTGGCCATCCTTGTCAATCATAATGTTCCCATTGTGTCGATCCTTGATCTGCAGCAGATAACCAATCAGCGAATAGGCCGCCATGGATTTGACAAAATTGGCACGCGCCGCTTGGAATTCTTTGGAGCTCTCATCGCCATACTGATGCTGGAAGTACTCGGATAGACCGGAGTCTGTTTGCCGGCCCAGTTGATCCCTGGACTTAGCATTCGGCACACATTCAATTACACCACACTGTGGAAGAGGGAAGGAGATGTAACGAGAATTAGCAAGATTCTTTGAATAGATGGAAATGTTCGATTTACTTACACCTGGCGCGGTGGCCACCACACGATATGGAAATAGAAACAGATCCAGTCCCACTTGTTGGAAGATATTCTTGAATATGGTAATCACTTGGAGCGCCAGCATATCCTGACGCACATCGTCCCCCACCTTGAAAATGGCCGCCTGCCACGATTCGACGCCCAGCGTCATCTGGGCATCCTCCTGTGAATTCTGTGGCCCCCACATGAATGAGAAAGAGCCAGAGCGATTAGAGGGAGAGGTAGAGTGTTTTGGCAAACTTACGGGGTTATTGGATACCTCCATGGCGCGCGTCTCCAGCTCATTGATGCCACAGCGGTATACCCTGAATCTGGCCAGATAGGGCGCCTTGGCCGCACTCTGCATGGGCGTGCCGCTGCTATAATCGATGTCTAGAACCATTGCCTCCGGATTGGAGGGCAAATAGCAGCCGGACTGCACTTTAATCCTGCTCAGAGCCGCCAGGCAGGCGTTCTTGCGTTCGATGCCCTTCGGAAAGGAGCGAATCTCACCCGACACGGCCGTGATTTTGCCAAAGAAATCAAACTCGCGCTCGTAGAAACGCTTGGCCGCTCCCGAAAAAGAGCCAATGATATTTTGCGAGAGCAAATCCAGGGCCTCATACAGATTGGGATCCCGATGCAGCTGATCCTCGTCCATAAACATGTTCGTCTGCATGTTCCAGATCAGCTGGTGGGCCACAATCTGGGAACGCTTCGATATATTCTTGATGAACTCCACCACATAGCCCATTGTGTCGTGGCGAAGCGCCTGCACCAGCTGCGGGATATAGGGCAGCACGGATTCTGCTGGGTACGAGGAGAGTGTCTTAACAGCGTACTGGGCGGTGAGCGGATGCGAGGGATACTGCCGGGAAAAGTAGGACAGCGCCTGAATGGGCGTCACCGGTGACCAGGACAGAATATACACCAGGTCGGGGCTCTCTTGCAGGAGATTCTTGGTGGTGCACAGGTACTTCAGGGCCTCCGGTATGTGGCAGACAGCAATGGGATCGGAGCAGACCAATCGCGACACCTCCTCGTCAATGGTGTCTGCGTTCTTGATGCGCTGCGGCAGGAATACGGCCAGGGCGGGATTGTAGCACCACGCGAGGCGGGCGTAATCTCGCCACACGGTGGGCTTATAGGGGCGATTGCGCCACTCGGTGATCTGTTCCTCGCCGGGCACTATGAGGTCGGGCAGACTGTTCGGATTGTACCAGGTGATTAGGAACTCCAGTTCCACGGCCAACAGCTCGAGTATCAGATTGCGCTTCTTCATGTAGTCCTTGTCGTAGGAATCCTTCTGGTACTGCAGCCGCTTCGAGCGATTCGAGCGCTTGGACAACGTCGAGGTTGAGTGCGGTATGGTGTTGTACCAACCTCCGCTGGTTGAGCCCACCGCCATGTTGCCCGCGGCGCTCATCGAGCGAGAGTAATCCGCGGCAGCACCGCCTCCGCCGCCACTGATTAGTGAAGCTGTCTCAGGATTGGAACGCACCGCCAGCATTTGGGTGGAGCTAATAGAGGCATTGGTGTTGCCGCCGCCGCCGCTCAAGTCATAGTCACCCACCTCTGAGGTGACTAAATGCTTCTTTTCGCTGCGCATCGTCTGCCAGAACTTGAGCAATATGAGTATATCCTCTAGCAGTTGGTCGCGACCCTGGCTGGGGCAAGTCGGCGGCCCACAGAAATAGTCTAGCGCATTTGAATAGATGCGCTCCCTTAGTATATTCCTAGCCAGCGACTTGGGTATGGTATTGCCCTGCAGTAGCGACAGTCCGCACTGCAGTAGCTTGAAGCGACAGCCGATGGTGGCCACCAGTCGGTTCTGTCGGCTGTTCTTCAGTATGGGCAGGCACCGGTGCAGCAGCAGGCAGAACATCTCCACCTTGTCCCGATTGCAGTACTTGGCCGTGTCCACCATCTCAGACAGCAGCTGCAGCCAGATAAGATGCGGCGCTATCAGCACTGGCCGGCTGACCAGCGCACAGCCCTCGTAGGCGGCCAGCGGATGGGTCAGCTCCTGCTCCCAGGCGAACAGGCCCATCCGCTTTTCAAAGGTCGTCTGCCAGGCGCTGACCATTTCCTGGATGAAGCACAGCTCCAGATCCTGGCGTGCCGTCAGCACCCACTGCCAGCACTCCACAGCCGTCTCCATAGCCGATTCGGTGAACAACTCCAGCTGCGAGCTGGCCACCGCGTGCAGCAGCTTGCGATCAATCTCCGCGCAAATGATGAGGTAGGCGGTGGCCCTCCACAATGCGCCTCGATGCCTTGCATCGCTCTTCTCCGCGCACGCCTCCCACACATCGCTGACCAGGCGCTCCGCCAGGCTGGCCTTGTCGTGCTCACTCAGCACCGACAACAAGCCGCTAATCTCGCCGGCATATTTGCTGCGCAGGCACAGCACAGATACGAAACGCGGCGTGTCCGAGTTGACGCAGCTGGGCCGTTTGCTCAACGTCCCCGTCCCGCCCATATGCAGGGCGCTGGTGTTGACCACCGAGTCGAAGGCCAGAGCCAGGCCACTGTGGTGGGCCAACACGGGTGTGGGTATCTGGTTGGGGTACTCCTGTAAATGAGAGCGCGTGGACCGAGGTGCCCACTTCATGGCCTCGTTCACAATGCCCTGACAGCGATCCGCGAAATCCTTTAGCCGCAACTCTCTGGCGGGCAGCGAGTCCATCAGCTGGAGCGTATATGGGGTGGACACTACGCGTAGCGTGGGTGTCTCCTCGTTGGGATCCAGCGTCAGCGAGTAGGCCAGCAGCTGCAGTATGTCCAGCATGCACCACAGCACCCGACGATTCCACAGCAGATGCGGAAAGCGATCCACAAGCTGGGACAGGTATTGATCCGCCACCAGTTGGATTTGCTTATGGATGTGATTGAAGTACACCAGGAGCAGGGTGGCCTGCGATTCCAGCACCTTCTCCCGTATCTCATCGTGCCCGTAAAGGACATTGCGAAACTTCTCAAACACCTGATCTGCCACGCTGTGAATAGGAATGCGGAGAAGAATATATATATTCCGGTTACTCACAAAAAAAAAATATTCCTTAAATTAAGGAATAATGGATTAACAGACTATTTTTTGGTTTAATTTTAAGGATATATTTAAAATTATATCTACAATTTTCTCTATCATAAACTAAACATTTATGGAAATATTACCTATATTAAGAAATATATATGTTCTAAATATAAGCGAATTTTGCCTAAAATTGCAGCACTCAAAACGATGCTATATTTTTGACGCATTTTTGTTTTTATGCTTCTGGAAAGCTTTGAGCACCCCAACTCGTGTAAGCTACTGAAGTATGAAAGGCAGCGATTTTGAGTGGGTGGAACTGTTAGCATTCGATTGTGGTTAAGCTCAACATAGATGTATACTGCCTCTCTGTGTCTGTGTTTCGTGAAACATTTTGCAATACCATTTTGGACTTTTGTTTTTGCCATAAATTGCCTACATTTTTAGGTAATAGTGTGGCCTATTATTCATTATTACATAGCATTTGAGGTAAACATTTACTATTTTTCGGACTTGAAGATGCCTAACATTTAAGTCAAAATGAATTATTAAAATGTGAAAAATTACACCCTAAATGTAAGGTAAATAATAGCCTGATTCTCCTAATTTTAGGAAATGTTTTTTTATAAGACAAATTGCTTTAGGTAGTATGAACTTTTAATAATTTGTTGTTAGCTACTTTTCTTTTTGTAGATGTTTGGACTAATGCTTAGAAAAATGTTCCTTAACTGGAGGAATAGTCCGTTCTAAATCAATTTGCAGGTAATTTTTGCATATAGATCGTGCCGCGTTCTCTTCGTCGACTTACCACTTGACGCATTGCCATATGCCGGTCTTGTCCCGCTGCAGGGCCGTATCGCATAGATAACTCATGATGGGCTCCAAGCTGGGCTCATCGGCATTTTCTACGCGCAGCATCTCCAGCCAGTAGACGCTGAGCAGGTACGTGCACTGGGCAAAGGACAGCTTGTTGATAGACGTGGCCACATTGTCGGAGGATGAAGAGTGCTCAAGCAGCATCAGGATTTGGCTGCGTAACTCATTCACCGAATCGCTCTTTATGGCGAGCGTGTAGTTGAGCTCCCGCATGTCCGATTTGTGAGCCGTCTGCGAGATGAGCAGCGGCGACTTGGCGGCTATTTGCTGCACGCCCTGGTACCAGTCCGCGGGCCAAAGCCGCGCATTGGTGAATCCCATCACGACACAGTAGGCCCAAAAATCTTTGAAGAGCTTGTGCAAGCGCTGGCGAGGATTTTTGATCGGCGGCAGGCGGCGCATTAGTACCGCGATGACCGGTATAAGCATGCCCAGGTTGCCGGCTCGCGAGCTGGCCTTCTGGGCGCCCGGCGTGGGCGCATTATCATACGAGCGTTCGCCATCGAGCCCAATCTGCACAAACAGCTCCAGGAGTTTGCCCAACAGCTCCAGCATCTCGGCGTCGCCCTGGATGTTGGCCGCTATGTTGCCCAACGCATTGACCACCGCATCGGAGACATGATGGAACTGCTTTCGGTGCTCCGGGTCCGATGTGTATGCCAGCGATGCCGACTGCACGGTTACGCGGGAGAACATCTTCATGATCTCATCAAAGACGTGCGTCTCGCACTGCGATATGATCATGCAGCCCAGTTGATCAACAATAAGGGCATTTTGCTCCGAGGGCACCTTGCAGAAGCGCTGGATGAAGAACTGCAAGATGTTCTGCGTGGTCTTCGAAGTGTCCTTCAGCGCCACAGCCACATGTCCCAGCATGACAATGATGTTCAGGCTGACCAACGTCGACTCGCTGCGGTCGAAAGGAATAAAGGGAATAAGGAAAGCAGTAAAATCTACAGTTTCATGTGGGTCCACATCCAGCGGTCGCTGGTTTCTCTTTACCCACCTCTCGCTTTTCTCGGCGGTAAACAGACGGTTGGACACATTGGCCACCAGCGCCGGCACACAGAACTGATCTAAAGTGTGCGCCGCTCTCAACGCTATCGATAGATTCTCAATGGCCGCATCTCGCAGTGCCTCGAAGGCTGCATGCCCGCTGCGCCCGGTGGTGCCAGCCACCTGTTTCTGCTGCTCCCCAAATATGTCCACCACTGCGCGCGAGTCCGTATGCTGCACCACAATTTTGAATGGCGCCAGCTCTAGTTCCTTTTCTTTCTTCTGCAGCGCCACCGTCTGCACGGCATGCGCATGCAGTTTGCCCAAAATGGGACTGGGATCCACCAGAAAGTCCCGCAAATACGATATCGAAGTGCCGGCAATGTTCGGAAACTTTTGGGCAAGCTTGCCGAGACCTTCCAGGCACACCATCAGCAAAGGCATGTGATCCATTACAATCTTGTGGCTGAGCACCAAATTCAATTTTTGCGAGAGCCGTCCGCAAAGCTTGTCCGCTTCTAAAAGGGGAGGAGGTAGGCAAGGGAGAAACAGGAAGAGGCGTCGTCGAATGCGAAAGATTAGCCTGAAATTCTTAAATGTTCTGGAAATGCATTTGTATTGCACACACTGGGGTTGTGTTGGATGATCTTTTGACTACAACACAGCATATGCTAAGTAACACGTGAATGGTGGGGGGTGGGGGGGGGGGGGGGGAAGGGCTGTTCATACATGTGCAATGAGGCATTTCAAAGTAAATGAACAAGATTTTTGATTCTATTGCGCACGCGTGCATTCTGTACAGTCGATGATAGATAACAGGAGATCAGCTGATCACCGATCGACAGACGACCTCGAGAATAACATGAAGCTCATGTATCATTCACATTGTAAATATATAGCCGATACAAGACGAATTTGTTTTAAATGAGATGAAAAACAGAAAAGTTGTGCTACTAAGTGCTCATTCCGGAACAAGCCATTATATGGTAGCTATATGATATAGTTGTCTTGATCAGATCAGACCAGCGGACGTGGGCCTCTTCAAATAGATACAAGCCAAATTTAGTTTAATTTGGATGAAAAACAGAAAAGTTGGGTTTCCTAAATGTTCATTTTGCAACAATCGGTTATATGGTAGCTATATCCGTAGTTATCCGATCTTGATCAGAACAATCCAGCGAACGTAGAAAGAACAGTAAGATCAAACACGCGAAGGACAGAATCATTTTATTCAGAGAGCCAAAGAGCGAAAGGCCACCTCAAAATTTTGACTTTTAACATCTTGCTGTTTATAAGATCTTCGGTTTGGCAGCCTTGAGGGCTTTTTGCACGACACATTTACATAAAAAGGCTGCATGCAGTCGTCACTTTTGCGTGGCTTTCAATGATGGAGGGGCTGAGGTTGGTGCTGAAACTGGAGGAGAGGGATTGTAGAAAAATAATAATGATGGGGACGCGGGGCAGACTCGTCTTGGTTTCAAATGCATGCAGAGATCGTGTCAAGAAATGCCAAAATCATGCCGAAAAAAAAGTAAAAACACGAAAACGGGCAAAAATAAAAAAAAAACAACAAAGGAAAGCTAGTTTCGGCTTGCCGAAGCTTATATACCATTCACATTGTAAATGTATAACTGACCTCAAATTGATGTAAGCCGAATTTGGTTTGATGTTCATGAAAAATAGAATAGTTATGCAACTAAGTATTCGCTCCCGAACAATCGGTTATGTGGTAGCTATATGATATAGTTAGCCTATTTTGATCAGATCAGGTAAGCGAATGTAGGGCTTCCTCAAATATATACAACAAGAATTTGGTTTGATTTGTATGAAAAACAGAAAAGTTATGTTCCTTAGTGTTTATTCCGGAACATTCGGTTATATGGGAGCTGTATGATATAGTTGACCTGCGTGCAGACAAAAAAAAAACCATCTGGTACAAATTTCAGTTCTGTAGTTCTAAGACTTCTGAAATCTTAGGGTTGATACAGGCGGACGGACGGACATGGCTATATCGACTACCTTGCCATGCTGATCAAGAATATATATACTTTATATAATCTATGCGTTGCAAACGTCATGACAAAATTATTATACCAATTTGTGAATGCTATAAAAAAAAGAACGTTCAAACGCAATGCATCAAATGGGGCTAGGGGGTGCGCGGGGGCTTGGACCTTTGTTGACCTTTGTTCAATAGAAAATGCAGGCCATTTTGCAAGGATGGCACATTATAGTCGACATCAACTGAAAAGTATAGTCCGGCGGTCAACAACAAATCGAAAACGAAATCGAAACCAAAAAAAAAAAAAAATAAATAAATAATGAAAATAAAAAAGTAAAGAAGAGAAAGTAAAGCCCCTAAAGGCAGATCTACGGCTGCTGGAGGCTGGGTGAATGCCATGACAGCACATGCCGTGAAACTTACCCGTCTCATCGCGTATGGCCCAGACGAGGAGATCC
This sequence comes from Hirtodrosophila duncani, assembly GCA_037043425.1. Taxonomy (NCBI): domain Eukaryota; kingdom Metazoa; phylum Arthropoda; class Insecta; order Diptera; family Drosophilidae; genus Hirtodrosophila; species Hirtodrosophila duncani. The sequence goes on along the minus strand of JBAMBM010000704.1, from coordinate 100,298 downwards.
ACGCAGGCGGCATTGGCCATCACATTCACTTTGTACTTGTTGACCACGGCGATACCGCTCTCCTCGCGCCTCTCGCGCTCTTGGTCCTGCTGTTTGTTCTGCAGCTCCGTTTGGCCGTTGAGGAACAAACGCTTGACGAACTCCTGCACATCCTTGGTGAAGGGCGTGGGTAGGTCCACCTGATGCTGCAGTAGCTCGCGCAACAAGGTGACTAGCACCAGGTTTAGCGTCTCCGAGAAGCTCTTGTAGCAATAGCCCTTTATCTGGTGCAGAGAGAAGATGTCGCTGGCTTGCTCGTCTAGGTGCTCGAGTGTGTCCTTGGTCAGCAGCTTCTTAGACACTGCGAAAATGGTTTGCAAGTGCTGTATGGGAAAGGGAGGCACGCGGTACAGCGGCCTTGGCCCACCTTTGCTGGGCGATTGGACATCACAGACGCGCATATTGGGAAACTGGTTGAAGCTGGAGCCGTAGCGCGTGAAGAAATGTGTGCGCGGATCATACGGCACCGAAAAGTAACTGTGAAGATTGGGTTTGTGCTTGGCATAGCTTAGATGCCGTTGTCCGCTGCGTCCGTCCTCCAGCGCTGGCGGCTGGGCCAAGCTGCCGGACATGGAGCGCGGTATGATGGGTCGAAATTGGTGGGTGGTGGTGGCCAGCCGCTCGCTACTGCTAAAAGAGCCGCCGCTGGTGCCGCTGGCACTGCTGTGGCTGCCATCACGTCCGCTGCCCCGTTGTATGGGTAGCAGTTCGGGCGGAAAGATGCGGCTCAAAAGCGGCGGATCATTGCCTGCATAGCGACCCATAGAGCGCGCCAAGCCAAACAGCAGCGGCACTGTGGCCTTGCATAGTATTATAGGCGGTGGAGCCGAGTTGCTATCCTTGCTGGACTTGACGATATTGGCCAGCACGCCCAAAGTTTCCACTTGATTGAGTATGATTTCCTCGCGGGAATCTGGGCACTTTGCCGCTATGTCCGAGAGTAATGTATTTAAGCAGAAGCTGAACTTCTCCGCTGAAGGTATACGCACGCCTGCGAAACCCACAAAGTTTACAAGTGTTTCAGGAGCTGGATCTAGGATTAACTTACGTTCCAATTTGTTGGTGCGCGCATCATCAATCCAAACGGCCTTCGGCAGGCATTTGGCCAAACGAAGCAAATAGGGTACTATATCCAACTCGTGCTGACAGCCGCTCTCCAGAAAGTAGATGCCCAAGGCTATCACAGCATCCTGCGCCCGTGTATCCAAGCAAAAGACGCCAGCGGCATTCTCCTGAGGGCAATAGCGGAATAGCGTTTGCACCTGCAAAGGCAAAGGGCGGAGCAAGGCGGAAATGACGTGACATGTGAAATCTTAAAGGTCAAAGTATAAATGTGTGTGGGGGCCAGTGACACGTGTGTGTGGATGTGGGAACGCTTACGCATGCTTGTTAGCTGAAGCCATCTTCAAGGTCAGTTTTGCGGCGGCGGCAGCCAATGCTTATGTGCGAAAAGTCGATTTTCCATCACACACACACACACAGACGTCACTGTCACCTTCTGCATTTACTGACCTTATCCCAAGGTGTGGGCTGTATCCCAGCTAGCACTCGCGCCAGACACAGCACAGTGCGCTGATACGTGTACTTGTCCGAGGCTGTCATAGTCATAATCTCCTGTTGCCCCTGTCTCCGCCTTCTTTTGGCCGCCCGATCCAACTTGCTTTTCCACTGTTGTGGCTGCTTCTGCTGCTGTTTTCTTCGATTTTACACTTGTTATTCAAATAAATTGTTTAAATAATCGCACTCATTATTGTTAAATATATATTGGCTTCGTTTCGTTTATTATAAATAAATCTATTTGCGCTGATTCTGCTTTTTTATATTTTGGTTCATAGGTTCATGAGCCAGTGAGCTAAACTTAGCCATTGAGCAATATGAGTGAGCCGGCTCACCTAAATGAGCTACATTTTCTCAACATTAGTGGCATATCGATAGATTATCGAAAATGCTGAACCGCCGATTTATTAGTGGAATGCAAGATTTGCATGTTAACGGAATTAACTGCAAAACAGGCCCTTTCATATACGCATATATGGTTTCAAAAGTTTCTTTACGAAAACAACAAATTTGTAGCTGCACGCTGCAATGCAAACGACTGTTTACAGAATGTATGTTAATGAAGCGATGCATGTGAGCTGCTAACGCAAACGACTAACACTATTAGGAAAACCATAGCAAAGATAGCGACAAAGACAGCAATGGCAAATTCTATTGAAATTTAAAAGCAAAAAATATAAGAAAATATTCGAGCTTTGTTTGCTTTTGATATCTTCCAAAGATAAGATCTACAAAATACAAAGAATTTAAAATCTGAATATTGGAATGTATTACATATAGGGTATATACATATAATTATTGCCCTGGTTTTAGCACATTGGATTCAATGTTTTACGTATATCCATAGTGTTTTTATATTGATTCAATGAAATACATCAAAATACAAAATTATACGATCTCAAAAGACCTCAATAAATTATCATACTTTAGTTGCTTCAGCTGCCCACTAGTTAAGCTCAAGATTTATACGGATCGGACAACTAAATCATATAGCTCCCATATAATCGATTGTTCCAAAATGAACACTTAGCAGCATAACTTTTTATACCATTCACAAAATGGTCTATTATTTTGTCAGGAAGTATGCAACGCACAGAAGGAAGCGTTTTCGACTATATAAAGTATACATATTGTTGATCAGCATGATAAGGGGAATCGATATAGCCGTGTCCGTCTGTTTCAACACATAGATCTCAGAAGTCTTAAAACTACAGAGCTGAAATTTTTACCAGGTTCCTTTGTCTGCGCACGGTGGTTAAGTTCGAGTTTTGTCCAAATCGGACAACTATACCATAAAGCTACCATATAGCCGGTCTGAATACTTAGGATCATCACTCTTCGTCCAAATCAAACCAAATTCGGTTTGTATAAATTTGAGGAAGTCCCACGTCCACTAACCTGATCTGATTAAGATAGGACAACTATGTATATCATATAGCTACCATAAAACCGAATGTTCCAGAATGAGCACTTAGTAGCCTAACTTTTCTGTTTTTCATCCAAATTAAAACAAATTCGTCTTGTATCCCTTGTATCCACTGTAGCCTCACGCCCACTAGAGCGATTACATATTTACAATGTGAATGGTATAAGAGCTTCGGCATTCAAATCAAATGGGAATCGGGTAGTATCGATTTGACGAGACCTGAAGTCCGCTGACCAGATTTGATCACCTATCAAATTTGGTCAGAATCGGACTACTTGGATTTTCTTCCTCTTATAAGTAGCACATATTTCTGCAAATGTCTTTCCCCCCTTAAGATAAATGGCAGGTGTTTAAATTGGACTTATACTATAATCGTCGGTTTTCACTCACTACTGACCTCAAGCTAGCTAAATAAACAAAAAATATATCTGTTTTGGGTTTTTATAAATATGCATTTTATTATTGTTATTTAAATCAGTATTCTGTTGTTTTTTTTTTTGGCAACATGTTAACAAAAATATTTTGTTTTTAAATTCTACATATACATATGTATGTATATATATGCATTAATATAGTGCGCGTATAAATTGTGTGCAGTTGAAGGTGCATGAGTGTATGTGTTGGTTGTGAATGGAATGCTTGGTGCTAAAATAGGCAGCTCGGCTCGGCTTTACAAATGGGTGCGGGGCTGTGGGGTTGCCTTAACAGCAGAGTAAGTTGTTTTAAGTAGCACATATATAAATTTGCTTAATATATTAATGTATATACGAGTATGTATGTATTTCTATATTCTTTAAATCGGTGTAGTTTATTCTTACAGTTTTTGATATGGTTTTGCTGCTGTTGTTGTTTTCTTGTGTTTAAGTAGAATTTGTTTGCTTCTGGAGGGCTGGAGCTAAAAGCTGAAGGTAAGGGTAAGTCACCTATGTCATATGGCTTGCTCATGCTAATAAATGCAGTTGCTGCTGCTACTACTTGCTCATTGCTAATCCAGGTATTTATTTGCTTAGTGAAAAACCAAACAACATCTCCTTTTTTAGCTGACCCGAGGTCATATATATCTTGATCTTGACAATCAGCTGCAGTATACGCTTGCTGTGTGCACGAGCCCTAAGATTGTGTGTGTGGAGGGAATGTGCTGCTGCTACTAAATTTACTACATTTGCCGCCGCACGCAACACTGTTAATGCTTACAAAGTTTATTATTAATTTTTGTTGTTTTGCCATATAGATAATAGTTCTCTTCTTTTTTTTTTTGTTTATTATAATTATTATTTATTTTTCTTTAGTTTATTTTTATTTCTTGTATACAAAGAAATTGTTGTAAATGCAATATGCTTGACGGCTAAAACGTGCCAGTGTGGAGTAATTTTTTTTGCTTTCATATATACATATATACCATAGATACCATTCCCACTTTTAAAGTATATATATTCTTGATCAACATGAAAAGTGGAGTGTTCTCCCCGTCTACACGCTGGTTGAGGATCTGCTTCGAATCGGACAAATATATAGTGTAGCTGTGTTAGTACATTCTGATTCAGAATGAAGACTAAGTGGACCCAGACTGATTAGTTTTAGAATGAACAGTGATATCCAACTTGAATTAAATTTGATCCGGATCGGGCTACCATTGAACCGTATGTGACTTTATGTACATATTTATAATGTGAATGGTATGTAAGGCTCGGCAAGCCGAAGCTAGCTAGCTTTCTTTACTTGTTTTTTTTTACCGCCTTATGTTTGGCCTTTCTGTTGTTGTTGTGTTTTTTTTTCCAATGTACAGTTAACATATTAAATATATATAAAATATATATATTTAATATTTATATAATGTGTATATGTATTATATATATTTATGTACAAAAGAGGGGGAAAGTTGTGTGTTTTTTTATAATTAAGCAACAAATACAAAGGCGTACAACAATAAATTAATTAAATTTGCGCACACTCTCACTTCATTTATTTTTTTTATTTTTTTAATTTAAGTTTAGTTTTTCTTCTCTCAAATGTTTATATGAATATATTGTATTTTTCAACTCAATTTGTGTGCGTTTAATTTGTTTACTCATATATCAATTTTCATTATATATATTCTATATGTTTTGTCTATCAAAAATATTTGCATAAAATAAGAAAAACTAACAAAACCTTTGTTTTCGCCTTGTTTTCTCTTAATTTTTTTTTAATATAAAATATACAATATTCGTGTATTAAATCTATTTTTTTACACAATTTTCTTTGTTTCTGTTTTAGTATTTAGTATGATGACATCATCATCTTGTTTTATATATTTTATACTAAAGTAAACTGGTGGCTTTTGATGGCTTAAGACTTAACACTCGGCCTCCGCTCTCTTCAAATTTCAGCTTCTTCCATTTGCAAAGTTTTTCTTCTCATTTTCCGATTTAAATGCCTAAGTTTAAGCTTAAAAACTAATTTAAAAATTATATAAAATATATAAAAAACGAAGTTGCTCTTGTTTGTTAAAGTTGTTGTTTTCGGCATTTACAATTTGCAAAAAAAAAGTACTAAAACTAAAAAATTGTTATTTTTTGCGAAAAAAAATCATTACAATAGCAATAGTTATAGCTAAAGAGACAGAGAGAGAGACAGAGAGAGAGAGAGGGACAGATCAAGAGAGCCATTATGGTTTGCCTAAAAATTATATAAAATATATAAAAAAAAAAGAAGTTGCTCTTGTTTGTTAAAGTTGTTGTTTGCGGCATTTACAATTTGCAAAAAAAAATTCCAAAACTAAAAATTTGTTATTTTTTGCGAAAAAAATCGTTACAATAGCAATAGTTATAGCTAGAGAGACAGAGAGAGAGGGAGAGAGAGAGAGAGCGAGAGGGACAGATAAAGAGAACCGTTATGCTCCTCCTCCTAATGGTATGGCTTTAAGTGTTCCACATAGTTTTCGGGTATGAGGCCCGTTTTGCCATTCAAAGTGCCCTGCAGCCATCCCGGCTCATGGGAGAAACGCACTGAAAGGAAGAAAGCAAAAGCGAAAGATAGATGATATAGCAATTACTTTCCCCATAAAAAGGAGGTAAGCTCTAACTTACCATTAGTTATGATTTGATTTGGCTCAAAGGATAGCTCACCCTCGCTTTCACCCATGCAGGCATATAAAGTGCGTACGCGTCTGTGAACGGAACATGTTCAAATGTAATATAGAACACCAAGATAATACAAGATGTTCGATTCATCCAATTTTAGCTCGCATGTGTGTTTTTGCGTTAATGTACTTACGCTGTTCCCGCGGATAGATCCCGTTTAATTTGGTTTATGTCACGATTGCGATGCATTTTGGTGGGCACATAGTCGACACTCTCATTGGTGGAGCCGCTGCCGCTGAGTCCCGCGCCGGCAGTACCAATCATCGAGGGCGCCGCCGTGGCGGTGACAATGTCATCGCAGGTCGAGCCCAATAACGTAGATAGCGAGGAGGCCTGCGATGTAGTCGCCATCGGCGCAAAGTCAATGGAGCTGCGCGCATTTAGTAGGCGAGCAACATTTGCATTGCTGCTACTTGCACCAACGACACCACCAATACCAACGCCGCCCACGCTGAGACCATTGTTGGAGGACAGCGAATCACAGACGCTCTCATTTGAGCTAGAAGTGGAGGCCGCTGCCACCGGGGAATAGTGTTTTGCCTGGCCATAGCCAAAGTGGCTGCGCTGCACTGGCGGATGCTGTTGCGGACCGCTGGCTGTGACAACGCCGCCAGCGAGTAGACGCTCCTTGCGCATGACTGCCGTTGGCGGGCTAACATTGTTTAAACTCAGACGATTGCTGCCGCCACTGACTCCGCCGCCGCCACCACTGTAGATATGACTGCTGGAGGCTGACTGTGTTACAGGCGTCGCGGTAGCCATTAGATAGTCGGCATGCCTAGTGGTGGCTGTAGCGGGCGTGGCATGGTGCGCCTGCAGCGCTGTTCCGCCATTGGAACCAGCGCCGGCGCCCAGTATGCCGTAAACAGCGGCCGCTGCCGCAGCTGCTGCATCCGTATTTGCACCGGAGCGACGACCACCCATGTCGCTCTGCGTCATCGCGTGCAAGTTCTTCATGCTGCCCATTTGCGCCGGCCTAATCCCGCCGGCGCTGGCGCCGCTACCGTTAGTGACGCTTAGACAGCCACTACCAGCTATCACTGCTCCTGTTCCTCCTCCGTTGGTGTTGCTGCTGGAGTTGCTGTTGGTGCCGCTTGGCGGTGTGCTGCTGCTGGCACTGGCCGGGCCATGGGCATAGATCATTCCATTTGGAATATTCTGCAAGCTGGAAGACATGCTGGGCTCCGTATAATTGGATTTGGTCACCAGACGATACACTTTCTGCTGTGGCGAGAACAATGAGTTGCGTCCTATGCTGCCACCACCAGCACTAACACTAGCACTACCCGTGAAGGTAGCTTTGCCCACCTGCGAAGCACGTGGCATGCGAGTGGGCGGACTTGTGCCGCTGGAGGGATGCAGACTGGCGGCGACTGCAGCCACACCGCTGCTGGGATCATTCTTGAAGATGCGCTCATAGTTCTCGATAAGTATATTGATGACAATGTTGTTAAATTTGATATCCAGTATTGCCGCCACTGTCTCCTCCAACGGACGCAGCAGGGTGGGTCCAAACACCACGCCGAGATTGAACACGGACATTTTGTTCTTCTCATACTTGCGCGAGACTCTGTAAGGCAGCGAAGCGAGGGAAACAGAGATTATTATAGAGATTATGGTTAATTGAGACTCTGGCAGATCGCGGTGCGGGGTTCACTCACTCAGTTAAATGTCTGATAACCATGTCCAGCATCTCAAAATTTGGCTGCGGCAGCTTGTAGACCAGCTTATGCACCTCATTCACGCGTTGGTTAAGACTTTCCTTTTCTGTGAAGAAGCAGAGCGTAGGATTGGGATTAAGATTTGAAAAAGCCTTTCATTTACTTTTAACTTCACTTTGTTGTGATGGCCCATTTGTCGCTTTTCCTACTGTCGTCTTCCTCTACCACCTACTTCTCTCTTTCAATATCTTTTAACATATCTGCTGTTCATTCGTCTCTAGATCCCGTTTTCTCTTCTTCTTGACTTATTCTTCAATCGTCCATATTTAATCTCTCTGCTTCTTTTTATACCATTCACAAAATGGTATATTCATTTTATCAGGAAGCTTGCAACGCATAGAAGGCAGCGTTTCCGATTATTTAAAGTATATATATTCTTGATCAGTATAACAAGGGTAATCAATATAACCATGTTCGTCCGTCCCTCTGCTTCAACACAAAGATCTCAGAAGTCTTAAGGCTACAAAGCAGAAATACACTTAGGAGCATAACTTTTCTGTTTTTCTTTCACATCAAATCAAACTCGGTTTGTATCCATTTGAATAAACCCCAAGTCCACTGGCCTGATCTGATCAAGATCGGACAGCTATATCATATTGCTACCAAATAGCCGATTGTTCCGGAATGAACACTTAGTAGCATAACTTTTCTGTTTTTCATCCAACTCAAAAGAAATTCGTCTTGTATACCCTGTAGAGGCACGCCCACCAACCAGATTTGATCTAGATCGGTTATATATTTACAATGTGAATGGTATATAAGCTTCGGCAAGCCGAAGCTAGCCTTCCTTTCTTGTTCTTCATGACTTCTACTTCAATCCTTCCTCTTGTTTCACTATTCTTTCTGTCCTTTCTTTTTCTGCTCTCACTTTGCAACGGCAAAGCGGTGATGTTGTTGTGTATGGTACAGCCCAGCCGCCACAGGCATGCGAGGAGTAGCAAGGAGTAGCAGCTTGCTTACTCACTCGTATGGTGGCGGCAGCGGCAACGGCAAAGCGGTGCTGTTGTTTTGTGTGGTACAGCCCAGCCGCCACAGGCATACGAGGAGTAGCTAGGAGTAGCAAGGAGTAGCAGCTTGCTTACTCACTCGTATGGTGGCGGCTGCGGCAACGGCAAAGCGGTGCTGTTGTTGTGTGTGGTACAGCCCAGCCGCCACAGGCATACGAGGAGTAGCTAGGAGTAGCAAGGAGTAGCAGCTTGCTTACTCACTCGTATGGTGGCGGCAGCGGCTACGGCAATGAGGTGCTGTTGTTGTGTGTGGTACAGCCCAGCCGCCACAGACATACGAGATGTAGCTAGGAGTAGCAAGGAGTAGCAGCTTGCTTACTCACTCGTATGCTGGTGGCAGCGGCACAGCCCAGCCGCCACAGGCAGAGTTACAAAAGATTATCATTATAAAGTTTCCCCCTGATCGACATGATCATAGCGATGATCCATCGGTTAAAACATAATAACATAATAAATATATATCGATATTACCTATCCATGGAATCTGAATCTATACTCACTGGCTGCTTCAATGAAACCGCTATGGTATTGGTAGGTCATCAGCGGCTCGTTCAGATTACGCAGATAGGTTTTCAGTGCACTCGCAATGGTATTGCTTTCCATGAGATCACGATACTTGTCATCGCAGAAGACATCATCGGTTGTCTCCTTGCGTTCCATGCCCATGCCGAGTGCCAGCAGCTTATTTATTTTGGTTCCAACGCCACTTTTGCGATAGATGCCCTCGTCCTCGAGCCCGCGGCTCTCCAGCTCTTGTATGCAGCGACGCACAAACATAAAACCAGTCTCGTCCAGCTGATACGCTTCGCTGGCCTTCATTTTACCAGGCGCCAAATAGGTCTGCGATTGATCAGGGATATAGGAATCAGGGGGGTTAAAGTCATTAGCACTGACAACGACGTACCGGCTCTGTGCCATCCATGGCGCTCAACCAGGAACGATGATCCTTCTCACTCAATGCCTGAAACGTATACACAATGCCCGGCTTTTCCTTGAATGTCAAATCAAAGCAGAAACGCTTCTCAAACTCCGAGGCTCGTCTCTGGCAGCTGAACAGCGTCAATTTCTCGTCCTCACGAGCTTCCGGCAGCGTAAAGCTGTGGTTCATCTGATTGAACTGGAGCATCGTGAACTCGCGCTTCTGCTTCTTGAATGTGCAATAGTATTTCGTCCATGTTGCCTTGAAGGGCTCTAAAAGTGAAATTTTTAGAAGGGAACCTATACATATATGATGATATACAGTTTTCAACAACATTTGGACATTTATATATATATATATATATATATATATATATATATATATACACCGGATTATATTTGGTTTAAGAAGGGAAAAGAAAAAGAAACAAAAATACATAAAATACACATAGAAATAAGCAATGGAATAGATTGGAAAGATGATTGAGCGCGGAGTAGTCTAGGTGTCTAGGTCTAGATTCAACAAATTACATGCTTTAGAGATTAGGTTGTTTTAGGTTGGGTGAGTCAAGAAAGGTTACTTTAGGCACTCGCTAATAAGGTTATGACTGTTTCAAAGACACCCTTTAATTTTTTCTCGTTGCTTTTTGTGGTCAGCAGGGCATTGAAAGCTGATGCATCCCTGAAACTGGGATAGCCCACACTTCCCTCTCCTAACCTTTATCAGACGTAGACGTTATCAGAGGCGTTGCTCAGAGTACATTCAGTCACAGTAGTGTAAGAGTTTGGAACGCATCAACGCGATTGAACTTTGCTTCCTTTGGCAAATCTAACTACGCGCTTTGATAGGAAAGCTTGAGATTGGACGGGCACCTAACCAGTGAATAATGAGACCAGCGCTCGCTAACAGTTGATATGCTAATTTCACCAAAAGAAATTGCAAATTGAGACTGTTAGTTGGTTAATGAAATACATAGGATATTTACATATATGTAACTGGGATTTAAGGACTTTTGGTGACCTCGTACAGTCAAAAAACTACCATACTTGGTTCATTAGATTGATGGAAAAATGTTGTCATAAACTTACTTTTTTCCATTAAAAACAGGTAGCCACGTTTGGTAAAAATCTCCTCGGACTTCTGCAACATAAATGAGGACACACTTAGTCAAATTGTTTAATTGCATTTTACGTCAAACAAACAGAACAGATATTTACCGTACGCTTTTCCATGTACTTAGTCTTCAGTTCGGTGACCTTTTCGCTGGCCTCCTCAAAATTCTCGCGGGTCTTGAAAATATACAAAAAATTCCATATTTATAACATAATCTCACTCAGAGCAGTTGAAATTGCAACTGCAATTATGACTTACCTTTTGAACCTTATGCCTTAAATCCTGCAAATAGTCGCTATGATCTTCGGCCTGTTCGTGTGCCGTGTGATAGAATACCAGCCAGCCTGAGATGAATGCCAATAGAATTTCAACAAATTCAAATTTTATGCGCTCCTGAACCTCCTGGATGCGAAGCACATAGCTCAACGATTCCTGTATGTATTCACGCTCATGCATGCCCAAACTGGCATCGGCCTAACACATCATCATCATTATTATAATCATCATCCAGGAAGAAAGACGGCAGCAAGTTGAAGGGCGGTGAGGTGAAGTGAAGGAAGAGAAGAGAATGAAAAAGTAAAAGCACTGCTATAAATATCCACAGAGAAATGCGGCTGGAAATGGGCAAAGCTGCCGAAAATGTTAGTTATTATTGTGACAACGAAAGAGCATCGATGTCAGTGTTGGTGCTGTTATCCCTCCTCCCCTTCAATAAGGTGCCAACATGGAATGAACTTTGACCTTCGGCAACCCCAGCAGCAATTTTTAATTATATACATATGCACACGCCCCCACACACACGAGCACAAAATGTACTGCAGCTGTTTGTATAATTTTTGTCAACACGTGTGACACACACACATACATACTTATACCAGAACACACATACATACTTATACCAGAACAATAACAACCCACTTATATGATTTTGGGATCCATGAATGCAATGTAATTAAACTTTGATATTTGCAAAATTAGAAACAAAAAACAACACGCATCCAAAATTTTGCTCTTATGCACATCTAATTTCAAAAGTTCTGACGCATTCTACACATACGGACGGCCTATCGATCAACAACAACGGTTGCTATCGACGCTTTCTCATATAATTGCAAAAGTTGCGTCCGTAGCTCGATATACGAACACCCAGCAGAAACAACATTTGCTATAAACGTTTTTTTTTTATTCTTCCCATCAGAAGTATCGCTCAGTTCTTAGCAATTGGAAAATCACAAATTAATTAGAACAACATCAACTGAAGAAGTTGCATTTTAGCCAAGCCAATATTTTTTGTTCGATATTTCCATCAATCGACACGATAATCTTTCTAACGACGCTCACGCTCATCGTTCCTGTCCCTTTAGAAGGTATCTCAATTCAACCCGTTGGACCATATAAAATAGCTGATCATGTAAATTACTGCAGTTGCACGTTAGGAGAAAAAAAAGCAATGAATGTTTTCGATAAGCCTATGATATAGGATCAACATATATCTATCCCCAGTAAGCATAAAGTACCAGATATCCTTCTTGCTATTGTAAAAGTTGAAAAAAACTGGTAAGATATTTACTTGTTATCCCATTGCAGAGTATTATAATTTTGTGACTATTTTTGTAACGCATAGAAGGAAACATCTCCGACCTCATAAAGTATATGTATTCTTGACCAGCTTGAGAAGAGTCGTGCCCGTCTGTCTATCCGTCTGTCGCTATGCAAACTAGTCTTTAATTTTTAGAGCTACTTATAAGCTGCTTATATGTCAAAATCGTCCAGATCGGACTACTATATCATATAGCCCCCATATAATCGACTGTTTCGGAATGAACTTTTGGTGTACTGGATTTTTTTTATCCGAAGTAAACCAAATTTGGAACGTGTCAGTCTTAGAAGCCTCCACTTATGCTGGCCGCATTTCAACCGAATTCGCAAGGGTATGCAAGCTTCGGTTACCCGAAGGTAGCCTTCCTTTCCTGTTTTTGGTTATTTTTCCCATCAATCTCCCATTCGCCAACTAATGCAGGAATTCAATAAAAATGCAGGAATTTATCTGTAAGTACATAGCTTCATGAAGTCCTTGTTCCGCTACATATGATTTATGGACACGCACACCTGTTAGTCACACACAAACACACACTCACACACACGCACGCACACACACACACACACACACACACAAACGCGCAATAACACAATCACACACATAATCGCACATTTGTAGCCAAAAACTTACCACAGATACATATAGCAGTAGCCGCAGCGCATTGCAGCATTTGATGTTGCATACTTTTCAGTGCAGCTGTGAATACCTGCGATTGTAACTGCAAGGATATGGCAGGATATGGACGTGGGGTACGTAGGGGAGAAGGATAGTGCAGCCTGACAGACAAAATAATTTCTTGTAGTTCACACAAACCCAGCAACAAGACTGATGATGTATTTATTGTTCATGTTTATGTTTTATTTTGTTTGTTTTTTAGGAACTCTGCTTTTTTATAAACAATAAAAACAATTTGGATATTTAAGAACGTTGATTTGTGTCAAAATGTTTTCATTTTTTGCTGCTGCTGTTTGGCTGGTTAGGCTATGTGTCGAATTGATTTAGGTACGTTTTCTTTTTTTTTTCTTGTTTTTACGCGTTATGCACACACACACATATATACAGTTGCCCAGAGGAAAGCGTTTGGTCGCAGACCAGCGCGCAGTCTAAAATGTTGCGCAAATTTTGTTGTTGTTGTTATTGTTTAGCATTTGGTGTTGCCAAAAAAGGTAAAACAACGTAATAGCCAGTAGTCAGAAGTAGCAGCAGCAGGAAGCAAAAAGGAGCACAGCGGAGCACAACGGAGCACAACGGAGCACAGCGGAGCAGCGCGGGCCAGCAGCTACAGCAGCTGCGTGTGTTTTCTACTCACTAAAGTTTTGGCAAAAAGAGCGCGTGCGCTTCCAATCCCACTACCCAGTCATCGCTCTCACTATCAACCACTCCCACTTTTCAGATTTTTTCCCTACAAAGTCGCGTGGGTAAAAATATATATGTACATAACGTACTCCCCATTTTTCTAAATCCAAGTCGCATTATTTGAATGAATGAATTCTGAGATACCGGAGAGAGAGTGATAGATAGAGAGAGAGAGAGAGAGAGAGAGAGAGAGAGAGAGAGAGAGAGAGAGAGATGAGAGAGACCTTACCATTCTTACATTTACATTTAATTTATATATTTTTATTATCACATATTTCTACTGCTGCTGTTTACAATGAGGCGTAAAAGCAGCGTGAAGTTGCATTTGGGACACGTTACATTTTTTGGCGTACTACATTCTGTTGGACTTATCACAATTATTTGCAGCAACATGTTTGTAGAATTGGCACAATCCTCATGTACATTGTGATAAAGTCCAAGCTGAGCTTAACAGTAACTAAGAAATAAAAAAAAAAGATTTTCGTTCACAATAGTACCATAATTCCGTTTTTTCATATACCGCGAACGATGTGTGCTCGATTTCAGAATGCGTTTTTGTTGATCAAATCGTCCTGGGGTTACAACAAGAACGATTTGGGTCAAAAGCGCTATCCAAACCCTCAGATCCGCTTGACTGATCTACATATCTCACTTATCATAAAGCAAGATCTTTAGCAGCACTACTTCTCTTGGGAATGTATGAATACAGATATGCTACGGTTTTCAGGTGGGACATAACAATATAACCATAACAAATGTGACTCTTGCAAGCAACATAAAGAAGAATATCATAACAGTAAATGATAACACACGTTGACAGCTATAGTAAGTAGTAAAAAAGTACAGGTGTGTGAGTGGTTTCACACACACAATACATATGACATTTAGGTGTCTCTTGTCTCTTGCAATCTTTCGAGTTTCTGTGTCAACAATAACAAAGCAGTTACACACACACACATACATACATACATCTACACATAGTACCAGTTACTATCTCTAATTCTCTCTCTCTCTCTCTCTCTCTTATCGTTTACTTGACTCAGCGGTTAAAGCAAAAGCTTTATCGGTGCAGTAGTTATCGCAGAAGCCGCTTTGTAGCAATATTCGCAAATATCGATTTAACCTATCGAAATAAGCATCGCAGGCGACAGACGCACTTCGTCATACAGATCAAGAATATGTTATATGCTCCTCCTGTAGGTCACAAACTGTGTAAACGTTAACTACAATTTTGTGAATGGTATAATAAAGCTCATTTACTAGCGCATACTGTACATCTCTAAATTATCGAGAAGTGAGGCAACTATTTATGAGAGTGTGAGTAAGTGGCCGCTCCGCAAAGCTTGCCTATAAAAGCTTCGCCGCCTCATTCCATAGCATGCACTTTTGGGCGCACAAAGCAAGTGCCGGGATATTTTCAGCGTGGGTCGTCGAGCGTTTTGCCAGCCCACAATTGTAAAAAAGAGCGAATAAATTTAGCTTTTCTAAGAAAAGGATATTTTGGTATGAACTTTAAATCTGCATGGGCAGGCAGCAATGGTGCAAAAAGTGTGTGGAATTAATGTCTGCTGCTGCTTTGGCCTTTGCTCTAAGACCAGCTGCAAGAAAAGATGCTTCAAAAGGGGATGTTTGGGGTGGGTGGTTGGTTGAAGAATAAATGGCTGGCTGGATGGCGAGAAAATAATACCTTAAGGCACTTGGCAAGTGCAACTGTAATAATGATAAGAGCGCCACAGGCAGTCAGTCAGGCACACCCCTAAAAGTCAAGTTAAACACCACCCTCCCCTCCCCTTCGCACGCCACAGACAAGCATTATCCTAATGAGTGCAGCGACAACGGCAACAACAACAGGAGCTACCCCTTGTTGACACTTCTTGTCTTACGGAAATTCGAAAGAATATTACAGCAAATTGAAATGGATGGGTGTACAGTTAACGTTTTAAGTTTTTGGAAAAACAAAGAGGTCGGAGGAAAGCCCGTAAGCCCCGACAAGTAACCATCCACCCACACTTAATGCAGTTGTCTGCCTTCAGGGGCATCAGATAATAGGCTTAGGTTTATTGCAACATTCTTATGCAAAGTGCAGCATTAGAAGCGAAAGCATAACAGCGGAAAACATTGAAAGAACCACACACTCAAAAGGCTTCGACTAGTTGGGAATACATATTTCAGAGGACACTGATTATGTACCATCAAATAGCCATCTGATAGCCAGAAAGCTTCGTCAGAGTTTTTTGGGGTCCTCCCATAAGCACTGATTTTTGTTTTTGTTGTCTTTTTCATGGCAGCTGAACCAGAACCCGTAATCCAGCTAAGTGGAGCTAAACCGCGTTATCCATTAGTTTCTAGGCAGATTGTCTGCACATTGTTTATCCCCAGGATTGTGATTTTGGAGGGTCATGAACTAATCTTAAATTAAGTAAAATCTGAATAATCAAAACCAATTTTATAAGTTCAATATAGGCTGTTTTTACTGACAAAAGATGACAAAAGGAAACGTAGTTTCTTCTCTGCCGAAAAACATTATCCTCTAGCTAACTAAGCCCTTTATCCAGAAGATGTAAAAAAGCCCCCTATTTATTTGGAAAAGACGACAAATTCGCATTTTTTAGGTAATCATGATTATCTTAAAACAAGACAGGAACAGAACTATAACACGGAAGGAAATCTAAGAAGCCCGATTCAAAATTGTGAGTTCTGTGAGTGAGAGAAACACATAGCATTCTGCTCTTTGCTTTGACCATGAATGAAGGCTCGTCCAATCTCAGTCTCTCCAACCTACACACAGCATCCTAAGCAGGGCTCATACTGTTTGGTCTGCGAAAAAGAGTATAGATACATGTACCAGATGACATGTACCACATTTGGTTCAATTCGGATGAGAAAAGTTTTGTGTACTAACAATCGCCAGTTATATACGGGTTATATAATATGGTGGTCCGATCTATTTATATTTTTATATATGAGCTTGCTGCATATAAAGAGGCTATGGTCAAAGTCAATTGGTTCAAAACTGAGAGACTTGTTCGCATAGACACAGACATGACTATATTGACTGGGCTTCTCAGGTTGATCAAGAATATATGGGGTCAGAGATGCTTCTTTCTATGCGCTACAAATGTCGTGAAGGGTATAATTAGGAACTTTTTCCCGGGTTACAAAACTTATAAAATGGTATATTCATTTTGTCAAGAAATTTGCAACGCATAGAAGGAAGCGTTTCCGATTATATAAAGTTTATATATTCTTGATCAGCATAACAAAGGTAATCGATATAACCGTGTTCGTCCGTCCCTCTGTTTCAACACAAATATCTCAGAAGTCTTAAAAGCTACAAGGCTGAAATTTTTTACCAGATGCTTCCTTTGTCTGCACGCTGCTCAAGTTATAGCTCCTATATAACCAATTGATCCAGAATAAACACTTAGGAGCATGACTTTCTGTTTTTCATCCAAATCTAACGAAATTCGGTTTGCACCCATTTGAGGAGACCCTACGTCCGCTGGCCTGTTCTGATTAAGATTGGAGAACTATATCATATAGCTACCATATAGCCGATTGTTTCCGAATGAACACTTAGGAGCATAACTTTTCTGTTTTTCATTCATATAAAAACAAATTCGTCTTCTATGCCTTGTATTCACTCCATCCAGATTTTATCATATTTATAACGTAAATGGTATATGAACTTCGGCAAGGCGAAGCTAGCTTTCCTTTCTTGTATTGACCAATTTAGACAATAAATGTATCTGCTAGTGAGAGTTAATACTGTTTGCTTAAATTAGGGACCGGTAACTAGGAATGGAAAACAAAAGAGGACACAAACAAAAAATAAAGTATGGGTGACGACAACTGATAATAAATTGTTTTGCATTATATTTGTTACACGACAGCCGGCCGGCCGGCCGGCATTGGCACAGACGACATCGGCATTGACG